>CP068001.1:0-1200000 GCA_015708445.2 Clitopilus hobsonii | reverse complement strand
AGAACAAGATAGGAGTGATCGTGTATGACCAGGAGATCATCTCTACTCTTATTCCAACGTTGGACGCTGCACTCAACCACTCGAAACCGGTCGAAGTCTATTTCGTAGCATATTGTCACCCTCAGACTATCCCTGACGTACCAACTTCGCCGAGATCGAGGTTTACGTTCCCCACGTTACTTCATGTGCCGACGACGGAATTCAAGCCACTCTCGGACGCTCATATGGATCTGGATTTGACGGAGCTTACAATCCATACATATGAAGTTGACGTAGAGTCTGAGACGGAGGTTCCCTCGCCGTTCTTCGTCCTTCCGCAGACTACAACGTATGCACCTGGTCATGCTGCGGTTGCACATACAAGAACGCTGGTATTCTTGAAGAAACATTTGGGTGGACCTTTCTTTGATCTGGAAAAGATATGGGACGAACACACGAAGTATGAGTTTGCCGACAGGAGTGTAGCGAAGACTATGGGTACGATGGTGCAAGAACCGTATGTTAACCATGTCCCGACAGTGAGTGCTTCCTTGACCCATCTTCTTCACTAATCTCACTTTTCTTTTATGTTAGATGACTGGAGGCATCGGAAGAGAAGCGCTGACTGCTTTCTACCGAGATCACTTCATCTTCTCGTGAGTTCGATGCATTCGCTCTTCCTTGGTCGGTTTTCATCATTGACGTCAGAAACCCTCCTGATGCAAAGCTGGAGACCATCTCCCGTACCGTAGGGCCCGATCGAGTTGTAGACGAATTCATTTATTCAATGACACATTCCCGGACCGTCGACTGGTTGCTGCCTGGTGTACCAGCCGGTGGAAAGAGGCTCAGGATCCCTATGATGGCTGTTGTGAACATTCGTGGTGATAGATTGTACAATGGTATGTTCCATCCGTCATTGTACTGCTTTCGTTACTAACTGTAGTTCCTCGCAGAACATATATGGTGGGATCAAGCTACAGCTCTCCGACAAGCTGGTGTTCTGCCAAGTCACCTGCCATACGGTGAGGACAAGAAGAAGCTGAGGTTGCCTATTGCGGGTGCAGAAACTGCAGATATGTTGTTGGATGAGGTCAATGGGAAGAGTAATGCCATGTTTGGGGAGGGTTGGGGAGTCGTAGATGGTTAAGGCAAGGCATGTGTTCATGAAGGGCTATTTGTTATCTTATCTGCTACATGTATCACTCAGAATTGGATATTCACGCTCCAAGGCAATCAGCTCTGAGTCTGATGAGCCAGCTGGTTCGTCCGTCCAGGAAAGGGACCCTATCATCGCGCACAGCTATGTATACGGCAGACCCCAGTTTCGGACGGGACATACATAGTCTTGCACGAGATGATCACGATAGGGAAAGGCGGGCCCTTGGCCTTAAGTATGAAGTCATCGCTTTACCCAATCTAGCTTGACACGGAAGTATCGGGGCACTCTGGTTTGAAGATAGAGATTGGAAACTGCAAGATCCGTCCTGTAGGCTGTACTCTGATCTCGGATTTCAATTGTATGCCCGACGTCAAATTATCAATTTCGAGTCTGAATGCCTCGAAGATAAGCGGATACATTGCTTGTATGAGATCCAAGCGAGATCTAATATACATGGCGTCTATGAAATTGCGCGGCGGGTCCGTAGATCGGTGTAGCAGAATTAAAGCATATATGCTGGATTTTCTGCCTTTTTGGTGTGGTATGGCTCGGCTGGTGGAGAGAGTGTCTCTTGGCGGAGAGATGGTGACTTTGCAGGGTGTTACATGCTTGGTATGCGCAGAAAGCAGAGATGCTATGACATCTCCACGTCTCCTTCACCATCTTGCCGTGGCGCTCCTCTCTCAACCGAACTGACAAGTTCCCTTCTAACCTCAGAGCTGATCTGAGGATGGGGATTGGCACGGATAACATCCAGAAGTGCGTCTTTCTGGTCTGGGGTCAGATCTGACGCATATCTATTAAGCAGAAAAGTCAATACTTTGCCGCTTGATCAGAATGTGATACACACCTTTGTACGAAGACAAGCAAACTCTGATGCCACAGCACGGGCAACTTATCCGCGTCACCTCTTGTCTTTCTCTTGTACGTGTTGCTTAGGCGTATGAAGTGGAAGACGAGAGCATCGACGACTTTGTACGGGAGTTCGTACTTCTTGTCGATGAGCACTCGGAGGAAGAGGGAGTTTGGACCGCTGTATTCCATTTCTGCTATACGGAGCATCGCAGCAGAGGAATGCAGGACGGGGATTTTTGTTTTTGAGAGAATGGAGGCGATAATTGCTGCCTCTTTGAGGGTGCATCCCGACTACCAAGGAAATTCAGTGGGTTAAAGCGAGAAGAGATGGAGTAAATCAACTTACATCCAGCATTGGAAACACGATTCCTTTGAAGAAAGCAGCAGGTTTGTACAGAGCCCTCTTCAACGCATTGTAATAATGCACATTCAACTTCTTTCCTCCAGCTTTCCGGCCATCCACGTTATTGCTGATGTCTTCTCTGACGGCGTCTAACAAGACGACACTCAGGAACAACTGTGCTTGATTTGGCTTCATTGTGGAAATGAATATTCTCGTGGCAGCGTATGCAGCTGCCGGAGACCAGTTCTCCGGAGCTGTCAAGGCGAGTAGACGCGCCCATGCAGGGAGCGTGGGTATGACTTTGAAGAGTTTTGGAAGGGAGCCAGAGCGGTAGCCTCGGAGGTAGACACCAAGCCTGAAATCTTCGGTCAGCCTCAACGAGAAAATAAGCATAATGGATGGTACAGACTTTTCGAAGGAGTCGACGACTCTCGGATCGAGTCCTAATGCTGGATCTGGTCGGTCAGGATCTGAAGTTTGAGGAACAATTATAAGTTCATGTTGACTGATGCAGGGCTGGGATGAGATGATTCCGCACCTTGCTGTTGGATGTTTTGTATGACAGCAGCGTTGCCTGTCCCTGTCCCGTCTGCACCATCGAGTTTCGCAAAAATGATATCGGCAAGAGTTCGCCGCTCTCCTCGATTCGGAGGCAGAAGGGCGTCGAGGGTGTTCAAGTCATCTGCATCTATTTCCTATGCGCCACAGGATAGTAAGGTAGAGCAATGTAAGATTGAGAGAAATACTTACGAATTCCTCTACTTCCTCAGCATCTTCGTCCGCATCCTGCATTTCTTCCTCATCATCACTGAGATCTCCTATTGTTTCTGTTGTTCTGATCTGTGTGTCCTCATGATCCACAAGGTCATTCTCATCCTCTGGCTCCTCCAATTCTTCTTGCTGTTCCTGTGCGAGCTCGAAAATCTTCCGGGATGTTTTCGGGTCTAATATGACCTGCCAAAGCTGTATGAAACGCAAGATAAGGACATAATTAAACTCGAGTCCTACCTCTCCTGGACCTCCTTCCTCATCGTCTTCATTGCCTTTCTTGCTCTTCCTCCTCTTGCCTGGCTCTCTTATCTTTCCATATTTTGCTTCTACTTCGTCCTCCTTAAGCTGAACGAGCAAAGGATCGTGTCTTGACTTCCCAGCCTGATTTGATTTGACGCGAGGCATGAGAGCATCTGTCGAAAAAAAGTTGGCCAAAGGGCGATTGGCAGGCTGATTACCTAAGCGAGGACCCTTTAAGTGCGGGCAGTCGTTTCGCCGCTCGCCGCCCATTAACTTCAAACGTTTATAAGAAATGTCGCCCGTCAGTCTCAACTTTTAATACTTTTTGTCCCTCTCATCGTTGCTTAGATGTCCACTGTCGACAAGAATGGCGTCGAGATCACGTCTGTGGGTTTCAATCGCTTTGGATTCGACAGTGAGGTTCCTCTAGACGTTCTTCGCTCCTTGTACCTTCGGCCACACTATGTCCTAGCTGCAGAAAAAATCGACGAAGCAGGTGCTGAGGTCGATCAGGATGCGATTGCTGCTGAGCATGCGAAATTTGTCTCTGGACACGCTTACCAGTCGAAGAGCATATACCATCCAGATACAAAGGCCATCTCGTATACAACCTTGTCTCGATTCCCTCCAGTCAAGCTGCTCACCCCATCGACGCGAAAGCGGATTCTTGTCACCGGTGGCGCTGGGTTCGTCGGATCTCACCTTGTGGACAGGTTGATGCTCCTCGGCCATGAAGTCACCGTCCTCGACAACTTCTTTACCGGGAGCAAGACAACTGTCAGTCACTGGGTCGGCCATCCCAATTTTGAGATGGTCAGACACGATGTTATCGAGCCATTCATGATTGAGTGTGACCGTGAGTTTATTAATAGAAATCCTTCGCCTTACTCGGTTGATTGAGATTCTTGTCCAGAGATCTACCATCTCGCTTGCCCCGCTTCACCCCCGCATTATCAGTTCAATGCGGTCAAGACCATCAAGACCTCTTTCATGGGTACACTGAATATGCTCGGCTTGGCGAAGCGAACAAAGGCGCGTTTCCTGATCTCGAGTACATCTGGTAGGTGTCATCGGCCAATCTACACCGTAAACACCTGATTCTCAACGTTCCAAAGAGGTTTATGGAGACCCGGAGGTTCATCCCCAACACGAAGACTAGTAAGCCCTCGATCTTGTCGCATACATGCGGTTTTTCTGACGTCAGATCAGCTGGGGACATGTTAATCCCATTGGTCCTCGCGCCTGTTACGATGAAGGAAAGCGTGTCGCCGAAACCCTCACCTACGGCTTTGCAAGGCAAGATGGTGTGCAAGTCCGTGTGGCGCGTATTTTCAACACATACGGTCCGCGAAGTGAGTTACCTGTGGCTTATTCGGTGATGTACTTCGAGTTCCAACTTTCTGACCCTAGTGAACCCTGCCGATGGCCGTGTCGTCTCCAACTTCATCGTACAAGCTCTCAGAGGTGAAGACATGACCGTCTACGGCGATGGCAACCAGACACGCTCCTTCCAATACATCCACGACCTCATTGACGGACTCATTGCTTTGATGAACTCTGGCGAATCACGGCCAGTCAACATCGGCAACGGCGACGAGTTCACTATCCTGCAGCTCGCTGAAGTTGTCAGGGATATCGTGGAGAAAGTTCAGGATGAAGATGGAGAGAAGAGGACGAGGAGGGTAGAGATCGTGCATATGCCCATGCCCACCGATGATCCGCAGAAGAGGAGGCCTGATACCACGAGGGCTAAGGAGGCGTTGGATTGGCAGCCGAGGTGGACATTGAGGATGGGTTTGGAAGAGATGGTCAGGTATTATAAAGCCAAGATGGCGGAGGGCAGCATCTAAGCTACGTTTACTGCTCGGTCTAGACATGTGGGACATTGTTGTAATAAAGGTCTGTACTTGCTATAGAATATTGTTGTAACCTCGGACACGTCGTTTATAGAGCTCTTGGAAATGTTGACGGTACATAAATGATATCCATTCTACAGGGTTTTCAGTACATGCCAATCATCAGAAACAATCTAGGTCTACGGAAGTATTGGGGTTTTGCTTGTGTGTTGCATTAACATATCGTGTGGTATTACAGATGAATGGATACAATATACGTAAACGGAGCATTAAACATTCTGGTATACAGATCTGCAACCATCGGAAACTTGAGCAATTACAGTAATCCATGAGAAAACGAAAGGAAAAAGATGGCACAGTGAGGTCGAAGTTGAGTTGGGAGGCGCAGCCGAGGATAGAATACAACAAGTAGCCTCAGAAGATGACCTAGAAGAAAGTCGCGGTCATTGATCAGAGAATGAGAGCAAACGTGCTTTGCTGTACATTGCTCACGACCTTGGCCATGGACTGCTGGATGTTGGTTCCAGCGTTGAATGTTCCTCGCCGATTACCAGTGCCGCGAACGAGGTCTTTTTCTGGTTTCTCAGCGGTTCCTTCCTTGATGGAAGGAAGTTTCTCCTTGCTTGCGGATTTCTCGGTACGGAGGGCGTCGCTAGGCCTTAACAGGTATTTGTTGTCTACCGTAATGTCAGCACTTGCAAATGTTTATAAGGGGATATTACTACGTACCAGATACCGAAAGTCCATTCGATAGAACGCTCAACCAATGGTTTTTAGGTTTCTCCGAGTATCTGAAGGTTATTCGTCAGTGTTACATCACTTTGAAGAATAAGAGAAGTTGTGCACACTTCCTCAGCGGCCTTCCGTCGGGGCCAAGTGGCGAGAACTCATTCTCTGAATTCTGCGTATGTATCTTGAGCTCTCTCATCGTTTCCTCCTGCGCCTCGACCAGAGGCTCCGGCATACAGCTGAAGCTCAAACTTGATCCAGGGTCCCTCATCGCTATACTTGGGTTACCGACAAGGTCTGACAGTTCGTCAAGCGCTTCGTGCATTCGTTCTAGCACGTTTGTTTGCGGCCGTGTGAGACTGGTGGGCACATGAGGGAGTCGTGAGAGGAACTTGGCGAAGATGCCGTTGGCGATGGAGGAGTGAATAGGGTTGATGGATAGACAGCTTGAAGCGCCTTGTACCGTATATAGGTGAATACGAGGGGGAGAATGGAGAGGACAAGGAAATGAATACCTGTTACGGTGACGACTACAGCGCCGCCTCCGCCGGCGTTGGGAAGTCTAGACTGGAGTTTTTCTGCGCATTTTCGATGTGATGTGGTGTTCTTCTCTCCCTAAACAGGCAATGAGCCAGGGCAGGCAAAACGGAGGAACTGAACCGACATGAAGAATAAGGACTGGTTGCCTGACCCTCATTAATGTTCTATTATTGAGGGGTATCCGCTTGTAGAATATTCTCGTGAGCGAAGACGTCCACAGTAGGAACGGCGGAGATACACTTACATGCATTAGTACCCCAAATGTTTCTGCTATCCGAACCTTTTGCGAAGGTGGCATGGTCATTTGCCAGAACGCAATAACCTATCACCCTCGTTAATCAGGGAAGACGAGAGAAAAGAACGGAACCTACTTCATCCTGGAGATCAAGGTCCAAGCTCTGATATCATTTAGTCGTTAAGATTCGATATCAAGGGATGGGTACGTAATGGACTTACACCCCCAGTGAGCACCGTAACGCACTCTTTCATCGCGTGATCCAATGTGTCCAAGTCTTCGGCATTACACCACATTTGTAGAAGTTCGCCGTAGGTTGCGAGCATCCATTCTGACCTGGTGCACGGAAGTGAGTTAAAGCCGGATGTATCGGGTAATGTGAGCATGGCGCGTACTCTGATGGTGAAGGTACATTGCACAGGGTCAGGCTCAGGCAGAATTCGGGAAACCTGGGAAGCATGTTCAGAGCTGTAAGGCCAGAGCGAGGAGTGATACATACAGAGCGGCAAATCGCAACGCAGTGTAGACAGATAGCGCTTCTAGTGCGAGTATGTGAGCGGGCGGCAGACAAAGTTTCTACAGGAAACAAAGTATCAGCGTGAATATGCGAAAACCCTCCAGAAGTCATTTGCCACGCACATGGAAACAGAACGCAAGGTCTGCTGCATCCACCCAACTGTCATGTCGAGCATTTGGTCTACACCTCGACCTCCCACACGTCCGCATATCGAACGCAATGATATTGTATTGGTCGTATAGCCTGTGGTCTCCCATTTGCTGATCCACCCATGTTGAGTCCAGAAATGTTGGATGTAGTATTACGACTGTCGGTAAGTTTGGGTCGAATGGGCTAACATTGCCGCACGGTGTCGTAGTAGTATAGAATATGGATGCGTAGTCGTCTCCACTGTACAAGTCCACGTAAGGCATGTTGGCATCGAGCTTTACGAGTTCTACGATGAGCACGAGCGTTGTAATGACAGTTTAGAACAGAGTAAGCCCTGCAAGCAGACCGTCCTGGGCGTTCTTCATAAAAAATGGAGTTGCACGGTGACAAGATCTTCAGATTCACTTGGGGCTCGTTTAAGTATATTATCCCCATTTAGGTTAGAATGTACAAATATCCCCTGCCCCTAGCCAATAACATTTTAACTCCCTGACCGCGCTAGACCAATCTCGGAGGCGCCGCAACGTCTCTGCAGCGCGCCAGCTCAAAAAATGAGTGAAAAAGGCAACATGCAGGCTTCCTGATCGATTCTCCGATGCCTTGCACAGTGCTTTGACTCATCTGGGATCGACCCTGCATGCCGCATTGTGATTTAATTTGGGCATTTGTAGCGCAACGTGGACGAAAAGCCCGCCAGCTTTAAAGGAATCCTTCGAGCACTTGCATAACCTTTTGCTGTTTCTGTGTGCAGAATGTCAACGTTGACAAAAGGTTAATCAACGGTCAGCACGTACCTCACGATCAGCACTCGCCTCGGTCGCGAACATTGTCGGGACACCAAGCTGGGCAAGAGACGCCTGTTGTTTCACAATCAACCCGTCCCAAGCGACTAGAACTCGTTCACGATCAAACTTCTCCAATTCTTTCTTGAGGCCCGCCTGCAGCATCTAATGAACGCAGAAAACCGCGTAAGCTGTCAGAACTATATTGCGCCTTGCGACGGACTCGTAAATCTAAATTAATGCTTACCTCGGCTTCATGCTTCGATAAACCAGAATCGCCAACTAATGTGGCCCTGGCGGTGGAGTGAGGTTGGGAATGTTACGCGCAAAAGAGGCAAGGAACGTACTTGGTTTGGGCTACTCTGACTTTCTCTTCGTACTTTCGATAGATGTTACGTCTGTCTTGCCACAGGTTACGTTCCAAGTCATCTTGCTCTTTCTTCATCTAGTTCGGCTCGGTATCAACAAGATAGAGACTTTGACAGGACAAGATTTTCCGTTATACCTGGTTCACGGATGACACGAATGCGGGATTTTCCGCAAGTTGGGAAAGAATAGGAAGCGTTTGCTGGAAAGAGAAAGAGCGACGGTCTTGTGATGGTGGTGACAGTGGCGCAATGTCATTGTGTGGGATTCCCGTTTGTGTTATCGGAGCTGACGGAGCTAAGCTCGTGGTGAGGGATTGATAACCACCTGGATACCGAGAAGCCTGATGTCCTGAAAAAGGGCTACGGGAAGAGATAGCGCTGGATGAGGTGCTAGAGGGCACAGTGTGGAGTTGGGCCAGCAGAGAAGCTACTGAAGGTGAAGAATCCTCTTCAGGCTTAGCAAGGGATGGTCCTGAATCAGGCCCTTTCTCTCTTGCTTCCTCTTCATTTGAGGCGTCTTGTGCCTGTGCAAGTTCACCGTCCGTGCTAAGCGGCGGCTTGGAGAGTTCCTGCCATGCCTGGGAACCTCGAAGCTGTTCTAGAAGAGCTTTGACACTATCTAGGTCCTGGTTTCGTGTAAGTCACAGCTCTGCAACAACGGAGAGGATTGAAGTTACATTAATAGTGGGTGTGCTCATACCATGAACGAGGAGGGCAAGTCAAGGAATGATCGTAAAGGTTTCCCACGCCTGCTAAACACTGTGTCTCTGAGTCACTCGAGCCAGCACTTGGAAGCCTTCAATAACAATCCAATATTAGAGACGCGATGAAGTGCCATGCACCATCCAATAGGATATTAACCGTTCTAAACAGGCAGCAATCTTAGTCTCAGCTCAGTCTCAATACCTGATTACCCCTTGGCTACACTGCGACCGACTTCTCTTCTCTCAACACGACGGGTGGAAACAATTGTCTGATGAGAATGGCACCTTCCCGCATTCTTGCGTCGCGTCTTCAGTTGGCTGTACCCGATTTTATTCCTGCTTCGAGCTCATGTTAGCTTGGTGAAGTCTCTCCGACTACCGAGCTCTTGCTCAACGTTGCAAAACTGACCTTCATGAAGTCGATTGGTGGCGCGGACTGGGAGAAAGTTTCCACCTTGAATTGGATTTGAGCTCCAGCCGATTTTCCTGTTTCGTATATTCTGCTCCAGATCCTCGTCATCGTTGTCCCCAGCCCTCCTCGCGGTACCGCCGGTCCTCAGAGCCTGATAGATGCAGCAGTTTAAGGGACGATGACAGGCAACGTCCCTGACGTCGATGTGCTCAAGGATGACTATCATAATAGCAAGAGTCACAGGCTCAGCTCAGCTTGAATCTATGATGGATACGACGTCCAAGCAACAGACTCGGAATTGCAAGCTAACAAAGAGAGCCCCGCCCGCAACCCTCCCAGCTTCTCGCACCTTTTCTGTTTATGGGTTGGCCGAAAAGAAACATGGAATACAATTGGCTGCTCCAACAACGGCTCATTCAGATTCAAATTCAAGATAAGCCTGCAACCTGACGAATAGGCACCGATCGCGTCATTTATTCTGCCTTAACCAATCGAGCATCGACAGGTTTTCATTCCTAACTTCACAAGGTTTACAACTCTCAATCTTGGCCAGAGGACTCTTCATGAGACGTGCGACTTAAGGATGAAAGGCACCCCGACAGACATTGAGCGGCTCCAACTGACGACAACCCATCCGCTTGTCTCCTTCTTGGTTCCCAGAGAGTGGGGCAATGACGCCCCTGATCTGACGCTGCCCGCTACCTATCTACTAGGCGAGAATCTATCGCCATCAAGTTTCTCCCAGATTCGCTCTCGAAAAAAGTTTTGGATCTGGAACCTGTCTGGAACCGAGATAGGTGGGTTGGGTCGGGCCTCCTTTCCGTGCTCGTTCCAGCAATTCTGAATATCGTATTCGAATCCCGTTCGATGGAGTCTATAACGTACAAGGTCGAGAAATATACCGAACAACCCGAAAGGATCGCCGTAAGGACTTGTCAATTGTAAAAGGTAGAACAAAATTTGGCAGAGAAACAGACCGCCAAGCCCGATCCCGACGTTTCATTCTCATTACCAATCCGGTCATATCTTTGTTCAGTCAGCCAATGCGGTTGCGTCGCGCAAGCACGTTTTCCGGTCTTCGGTTCATCCGATTGTGGGCGGCGCTGTGGTGAGTCCCGGTGAAACAACTAACGATCGGGATCGGTGGATGTGCTCCCTCGGAATAGTGATCCGCCTCTGTTTCGAAATGGGAAAAAATCACGCGTTGCAAGGTCAGCTGACTCGGTCCGAACACCGATTTTTCCCAATTCGCTTGGAGTTGTGGCTGATTGTGGTTACAGGAAAATTTAGTAGAGGAAAGTCGACTCATCCAGGACATTTGTTGGGGCCTGAGGATTGACACCGAGATACGAGGAGCGAATGGAAGGAGATTACGGGGAGGCACAGTAAAATATCTGATAATCTATTCTGGCTTTCTGTCCGGTAAACTTGGGCATTTAACAAGCCATCTGGATCAGTCTAGAGGTACGCAGGTACTCAGCTGTCAAACGACAGGACATAGCCTGACAGACTCTGACATGGTCCAGGCGAGAGACAAATATACCTTGAACGCCCACGTTCAGGGTGGCCGTGCATTGTTCGATGGATTGAGATGATCCGAGCGGCTACACCTCGAAGATTCATGAGAAATCTCATTGTTCCTCGATAAGATTGAGAGATCACAGAGGATCACAGCCATGAAGCGGATTTTACGGCTGAACATCTTCACTCCTCGGGTGGACCCCAGGCTGTCAGACGATGCAGAAAAAGGTAAATTTTCCTTCGAGGTAAGCGGTCTGGAGTGTGCAGGGCTGCTTTGACCTGGAAACATACCATTTTGCTGCGATATCACTTTTACATTCTCCGAGGAATGAAAAAGCAGAAATTTATATTTGTGGCATTGCTCAGCCCTCCCTTATTCACGGAGAATCTCGTAAGGGAACACCTTCCTGTGCTTCGCAATGACGACGGGATACGTAGCAGCTCGGATAAATCATCGGTCTTGCGGGAGACGTCGGGCGAAGCAACAGTGAGTGCGATTGCACGGATGCAATATTGAATGATACTGTGCAGGCAACATGGAGATTGGCGACCTCTCAGAAGCCGCTGTCCAGGTGATTTACCATGCAGTGTCGGTAGCGTGTACCGTACCTCACTCCCATTGATTCGATGAACGTTCCTTGCGCTCTGGTTAGATCTTTGATTGATGGACATCTACAACCTACCATTGTCCTCTATGATCAACCTGACTGTGTTGGAATCGAGGAAATATATTGCGTGGAGGCATGCTCTCATACATGAGGATCCGTATGAATACATTCCGTATGTTGTAATTTCGCTGCGCATACGGATGATCCGTCTCGGAGGGATGTTGGGTATTGTAAACTCTGGGCCGAACTATGGAGTGGAAAATAGTGAGAGTCAGCGGAAGTCAGTAGGCGGCGATGATCATGGGAGATTTGGCTATCTCGAAAGGATACGGTTTGGGAAGGATGACGACGTTAGACAGTGATAACGGGTTCAGTTCCCAAGGTTAATCAGGCGAATAGTCGGTGATGGATCCGTTGTAAAACTGGTTAGCTCGTCGGAAACACTTGCCACTCTGAGCTGCCCAAGTCGGAAACATTTCCCGGACACGAGTCCGAGGAAGCAAGGCGGAGCAATGCAGTCAGAGCCTTTGACTCAGGACTATCTGTTGAAGATGTGGTGCGACGATGCGCGGTCCCCCATCCAGAGAGAAAACAAAGTCATTTGAGTTCCTAGCATCAGGATTCTAGAGGCTTCCAAAAGATACTGATTAGGCTGTTCATCCAGTGGACCTGGGCGCCCAGATGATGTCAATCAAGCTTTTCGTTACTGATCTCGAATGTTTCCAGTTTTGGACTAGCTTCGTGCGAGATGCCGGCGTCTTGGAATATATGTACGGCGACCCACTAGAAGGGCGTTCTAGTGCGGATTGGTTACAGGAACACGCTATTCATCCTATGTAAAAGGTCGAAAGAGGGTGCGGATGCGATGGTGGATTCTTGGAAGATCAGTGAGGTAAGGGTTGGCCGTTGAGATTCATCTCGAGATCTGAACATTGGGGCACGGATGAGACCGGGCTTCTATGACTTCGCTGACAGAACAATGCAATACAGTCCCTGCCACATACGTATCAAGCCCCGATGCTGTCAAAAGCTAAGGGCAAGGCGAGGAAAGTTACAATAGCACATGCCCGAACTTTTTGAGTCATCACCGAAAATGAGAACTCCAGGCGAGTCTCCATTCGCAGCAACCTGTGAATGATGCAACTGCACCTTCGGAGCAGATGAATGCAGTTATCGCTGCCGGAGAGCCGTTGGAAGGGACATAAGGTGGAGCGATCGACCGATGAACCTGTGTGTCTGCAATTCCAAGGTACAACTGACTGGGATTAGATCAAGCGCATCAATCCATAGTCCATTTAGTTGACATAGAAGGTGTTGCTCATAATTCATCACATGAGAGTTTAGCGGATAAGTGGCTGAAGCAAGATGGATAATGGGTTATCCGGACCGTTTCTAGCAAAGAACGATGATAAGACGGGTGGAAGGACGATTAGAACTTGGAACAAGTTCTCTGAACTGACGGCGCGAGTACATTGAGACCCATGGAGAGAAGGCGAACACGAGTTTGAAATATGGAAAGGTCAATTTGGGTAGCCCAACAACCTGAAAAGGTGCGACCCTGGATAGATTGATGGCGGGTTATAGTGAAGCAGAGCGCAGAAATGCGGACAAAACATAGGGCATTGGGGAGAAGTCCTCCTAAAACATAGAAAACTGCAATGAAGGTAATCGTTGTGTAAACCCCAATGAATTTGGAATTGAACAAAGCAAGAGCTTTTTCGAAAAATTGGACGGGTATTCGGTAGTCAGGGCCAAACAGGGGGACACATGAGGCGGATTTACCCTTGTGGGAATTGTCGTGATTGGCAACCGACAGCCGACTATATTCTCAAGACCGCCTTCTTCTCGCCACCACTCCTCCCCCTCCCCTTCCTCTGTTCCTCGTTCTCCTCCTTCCCTCCCGCCGTCGTCTTTGTGTCCGTATTCATCGTCTAGCGCGATGTCAAACAACCACCAGGCTCAACTCCAAGGGCCTGCCGCAGCGCAGGACCCAAGTACCTCATCCCATATGATGAAAACCACAAAACGAGGCAGACCATATCTAAAGGTGCGTTTGCAAAAACCGCCCTCGCCCGTACAAGTTGCTGACCTCTAGTATCTAGGACACCCTTGACCTATTTGCTACACTAATTGTTTCTCTCGAGCTTGGACCACACAAGCAATTTTTCCGTACTTTTCCTAATTCTTTTACGACGTAAGCATAACCCTTATCAACTCCCGTTACTTTCGCTCAACCCGCTTTCTCCCTCCCTCTATAGCGATGAGGCTGCTGCAAATCTCGCACAACTCAAGTTTTCTCAGTCAAATCGTGGACCCGACCCAAGGGACACCAGTCGAGTGGTAACCACCACCACAACGACAACCTTCTCCATGACACGCGAGATGGCAAAATCCATGTGTCAACATTTCATGGATGCACGGCTCATTGAGAACGCTACCGACCCTTCGTCGAACCTCTTCAAGGATCGTGCGGTGTATGTTCTAACTCCGAAGGGTCTCCACGTCCTCGAGCGCTTCATTTCGAAGAATGGCATGATGGCCGATAAGCTCCAGCCGGTCTTCTCGACGCAACCCATATGCATCAAGCTCCTTCATCTCGAGCGAAGAAGCATCGACGACGAGATCATCGTCTCCCAGTCCGTGATTACTACCCTGTTCCGACGCTTTGCTGGCAAGCTCCCGAACTACCCCTCAATAAACCCCAACATGGACGTTTTCCAGAAGTACAGTGAGAGGTCGAAAGGTGTTCCATTGACCGATGTTACGGACCGCAACCAACCAAAAGGTGCCACCGTTCACAAGTACTGCTTCGCTGCAGTAACTGCTCTTGAGTGGCTGTGCGACTTTACATCTGTCGTCGGACGTGAGGAGGCTGCAGAGATGGCTGCGCAATTCGTTCGTTTCGGTCTCATCACGCTAGTCCATGACAAGCGCAAAAACAACGATTCTGCGATTATCTTCACCGTTCGTGGTTCAGCACCAGGAGGCAACTCGGTCGTTAGCGTATGTTTCCCATTACATATTTTTGACTATCATTTGTCTGACCTTCGACTCCTTACAGCAACAAGGCGAGTTCCGCTGTACTGCCAAGGCCATCTACAAGATTACCGATGAAGGTCGCCGTCTTGTTCACTGGGAGAACCGACCCTTTGGTCTCCACATGGATTCACCTAATGCCTCGACGTCCAATCTCACCGACCGTTCGTCAATCGACGAGCCTATGGAAGATAAGAAGCCTCACGATAGCAGCCACAAGATCCACCGCAGGATCTCTATGATCGACAAGATGAACGCAGCATACGATGCACAGGATAAGAAGCTGAAGGAGAGCAATACTGATCGTCTCAAGTACATCCTTGAAGATCCTTCCTTACGATCATTGTTCCGCGAGTTCCTCCGCGGCAACTTTTGCGAAGAGAACTTGTCGTTCTGGCTCGATGTCCAAGACTTCAAGAAAAGGTTCTCTACCACCTCGAGTGCCACCTCCGGTTCGAGTCGCGTCAGGAATACTCCTGGTCAACAAGCGATGGAACAGCATCACGAAGCACTACTCAATACTGCTTTCGCCATCCACAACAAGTACCTCGCTCCCGCCAGTCAATGCGAGCTGAACATTGACCACGGGTTGAGGAACGAGCTTACAAAGTACCTCGAGGAGATTGTCATGCAGGCTACTGGCAAGGCATTCCAAGGCCGCATAGAGCCCGAGCACGCGGCTACTTTCACTGCGACTCAATTACAGAAGATGATTGCTCTCTATGAGCGTATACAGACGCATGTTTTCCGCCTGATGGCCACCGATTCCGTGCCCAAGGTAAGCTTCGTCCTGTCGTTGCAACTTCAATGTATACTAATGGTGGTTTCGTAGTTTATCAAAACGCCTAAGTTCTTGGCAATGCGCAACTGGGATGAGGAGTTCGACCCACCGTCGAGGGATACTTACCCCGCTGCTCCTCCAGGACTCGTTGAGGAGACTGGTGGTGCCTATGTCACTGTCTCCCAACAGGCGTCCGAGCGCGAACAACGCGAGAACGCCGAGCAACGTCAAGGTAGTTCAGCACCAGGTTCCCCATAGAGCCCGCTTGATCCCTTTTGACTCGTCTCCATCTTGACTTTTCTTGCATGGTTGCCTGGACTTGTTACGACCTCGCACGCATTGGTTATGATATCCCACAAGCATTTGATATCATTTTCTCCCTCATTCTTGACATGCATTCTGGCCTCGTTCATCATCTCCTTTTCTCTATGCATATGGTACTCATGAGACTTGTTCATTTTTCACTCGCCCACGGTCGATTTGCTTTCACGTTGCCTCATACGTTCTTCTCATCGCAGCATTATTTCCTTTTTCGTTGACGACATTTAATCTTTCCACTCTCTGCCCCAGGGGGCCTTCATTAACATTCGCATCCTAATGTGTTTTAGTACCCTCTTCCTTTCTTTTCAACCCACCTCCGCATCTTGCATTTTCAATTTACCACCACGTCTACCCTTTACGCTGGAGTTCATTACATTTCTTTCTTCCTTCCCTTCTCATCCCGCTCCCTCACAACCTGGGAAAGTACCTTGTAATTACTTAGCTTAATACTGTACGCTCGAACCCGGTATTGGTGGGGATATATCGGCCTCGAGCAACTCCCCTTCCCTTAATATAATATCAACCTCCGACCCCTCAGAGATACATGTTCCAATATATCTATTAGCATACACTATCACTCACCTGTACTTACTCTACCCTCATCATATGAAATATGTGGTCCAAGACGTTTACTAATGGTGCGAGTGTGATTGAGATCTACCACGAAGCCTTGAGGTCAAGGGCATCAGAACGGCGGCCTGAAGATCACACACGGTGCTGCACACGATGCTGGTGTAAATCTTCCACATCTTCGACTGGACCCACGGAGTGATCACTGCAAAAAGTAGGTAAAATCCGCCGTTGGAGTACGCTAAGCTATGCACATACAGTGATGCCGTAAAGCGAAGGCTTGTATGCGAGACACCATCTGCATTGTTCCACTCCTATGGCTTCCATCTCCCATGTCTCCCAACTCAACCACTCGGGGTCCATCGCTTGCACAGGCTTCTGGTGCTATTTCTCACCATTGCGTCTTGATTGATCACGACGACTTCATGTGCTTGCATCCGTAGGACACGGCGGCCGTTCATTTACGGTTCAACCCTGGTGGCAGGACCTGGATTGGGGAGATGAACTCATTCCCAAGGTTTCATCTGCTTGATCATTTCTTTCTTGACAGGCAACGTTGATAACGCGTTTCGTTTACCCCCTTCCTTTTCTCCGTGTCTATCCAGAATGAAGCCGGCGGTAAGTTGTAGTTTTCCTTGACAGCCTGCGGCTCGTTTGAATTGGTTCCGTGTGAGTGTAGGCGGCGTGGTAAAAGCGTGTGCGCTTGTTGCATTCATACCTGGGCACAGTTCTTCGCCTACATGAAGTAAATGATTTCCGAGGAGCGCCTGGAGTAACCTAGGCTTTTCGTCGAGGATTTTGAGAGGAACCTGGAATGACAGAAATTGAATGAGCTCGAGGTAGGTAACACCAAATGATGTAACGGAGTCATTGACAAAGGGACATTTACCTTAGTTAGTACAGAGCGGGCCCCGCCCAACGGCAATAAGGCCAATCGCAGGCGGAAGCATTTCACTGTAGCCCAGCAATAGAAACGGAAAAGGCTCCGCTATCCACCGGCGCAGCCGCCCCTTGAGATGGATGGTCCGCATCGGAGTGAAGTGAGAAAATTATGAACAAGTAACATGGAGTCAACAAGGTTCGTTGAGCCAAGGAAATCTTCTTCAGACGTCGCATAAGCTTTGCAGAGTCTCGTTTCCGAAGCACCTGAGGTTGACTCCCGTTAATGAGGCCCTCCTTGTTTTACGGGGACAAATGAAAACGAGCCCCCGAAAGCCAGGTCACTCAGACTACTTGCCACAAATGGCAACATATGTTAACTGGGTCTTTTTTAATTTTCCGCGATTTTCCACGGAAGGTAAATCTTTCCACACCTGGTGAATAATTCCCAGTTGGGAGATCATCATGGTTTGACAGACTCGAGCAGACCAGCGATGATGAAAAGTCAGGGTTCACGTTAAAGATTGAAGGCCATTCCTAAGTCGCCGGAGGAGCGCTAGACTGCATCAAGGCTTGTTCTTGTGTAACCGTGGCGTGGAGGCAGTGAGAGCCCTCGCAAAGTCATGGTCAGGATAAACGGTGAAGACAATGAAGACAATAACGATAGAGTCACGTGCTACGACACGTCCATGGCTGAACTCCATCAAAGCGCCTTGACCTTGAAGCCCTTCATTATTCGCTGCCAGGTGTTAGCCTCGCCATCTTGAAATTGTTACCTCAGCTTCTCGTGCTGAATCTGGTATCATGGCACGTATTTCTGAAGTCAAAGAGGATAAACCAACCTTAACCACACCGAAGCCGCCAACCCCTCCAGTATCTGACAAAACGGCTAATAAACCGTTCTTGGTGTGCGTTTTATGTTTCTCTAATCACATTACTTGCTTATCATTATGGAAACAGGCACAAACGCTATAGGGAGGAGCAACAGGCTCTTCATGATGCTTGGGCCGAGCGCCAAAAGGAACGTGAGGCAAAAATAGCTCGAGGCGAGAAGGTTGGACCTCCAGAACGCGACCCAACCGGAGAGACAGAGATCGGTGTCTTAGGACTCTTGAAGTTCATAGTTTATACTATTATCTTTCTGACTCTGGCTGGGAAGTTTATCACTGGGAGTTATACCTGGGAATATGAAAGCAAATGGACGCAGCTCAAGACCTATCTTCCTGTTGGTTCATTACTTGCACCACTTTGAGAGACCGAACTAATGATTTCGCTTAACAGAAACCGAATCAAAGGCTATTCTCTGAACGTTTACTCTCCGAGTTTGATGGTTCCACCCTCGGAAAACCAATCTATCTGGCGGTACGTGAGGTAGGAAAGACAGTTGTCGATTTGGAGCTGATTAATTGTGCAGATCGACGGCGACGTTTACGACGTCAGCGAAGGAAATGCGTACAAGCCAGGAGGTTCCTATGCGATTCTGTGAGGATCTCCGATTGTTTGTTTCATGGCTTACTGACGGGGTAACTAGTGCTGGCGTTGACGCTGCCCGAGCCTTCGGAACTGGCTGTTTTAAGCAACATCGCACCTATGATACCCGCGGAATGAGCGAGAGTGAACAAAGGGTAAGTTATCTACCTGCCTTTCCTGTACGCCAATCTGAACTTCAGCTCAGAGCTTGGCACACTGGAAGAAATTCTATGCCGAACATAAGGTTTATACCAAGATTGGGCGCGTAGTACACCAGCCTATCGATCCGACTAGTCCGATACCTGAGCATTGTGACCCCAAGAAAGAAGCCGCGGCCAAAGCAGCCAGGGAAAAGGCTGCGGCGCAAGAAGCAAAACCTAGCACCGATCACACTGAATTGTGACAGGAAATGTCATATATTTATGATAATCTGCTATTGCGGGAATTACAAATTAATATGTATGATGATTTTGGAGGTTATGAGTGATTGTCTATGCAGCAGAAGGCCCGAATAAGGTATGTGAGTGGCTAGCTTTCATGATATGTTAATCGTTCTAAATACGTCATAGCATTGGGCGTCTATGTGGTTACAAAGGTGCCCCATGTGTTAACAGGTAGTTTTTGAGGAGCGGAAAGTCGGCCATTGATGCATCCATCATGGACGAGAAGGGATTGTCGCGATACTTCGCAACAACAATGGTGCCGCGCCAAGCACATTCTTCCCGGAAGTTGTGGCCTTGAATCTCTTTAATGGCTTTGTTTATGGGGAACTGCATGCCATCTCGAGAAACGGTTGGGTAGAACACGATATATGGGTTAGCGAACTTGCGATTCATCCCGTCAAGAGCCTCGACAAGCTGCGTAGCTGTCAGAACGGTCCGAAAAAACGAGATTGACAAGACTGACATGGTATCTCCATGCTCGTGAACCCATGCCCTCCGCAATCTAAAACACCCATCAGCGTTGGACTACCGGGAGATCTCGGGGTCGAAACGTACATAATCCATGAAGGCTTCCGGGTGTGGCATGCGAGAAGGTGTTGCTGTGTAGGACGAGTGGTGGCTTGCGGCCATTGGACTTCGTCACAATCACAAGTTCTGTAAGCTAGATCTACGCGGTGCAGAGTGGATTGACATACCTTGTCCTGAGCTGAACGAGGGTTGGAGGACGACCTGCAAATGAACAACGTTCGGCATGGGTGAACAATGGAAGGCGACAGAGCCACCAACCGTCGGAAGGGAACAAAAGGGCTTGGAAGGAGTTGTTGTCCGTCATACTAGGCTTGAACGCAATGTAGTAAGATCGAGCAGGTACCAAGTTGGCGTGGCAGGTCGAGTATTCACTGGGAGAGGGCCCTGAAGGTAGAGCAGATTGGTGCTCTCAGTTCCCATTGCTTGACAGTTTTATACTTGAATCTGTGGACGACAACGAGGAGCAACAGTGATAATGGCCGTCGGAAGTTAACGATCGTAAAAGAGCATTGGGATGAGAATATTTACACGAGGCCCGGGCTGTGAGCACTCCCCGATTGTAAATGAGAAGGAGAATTCAGTTTAGTTTGATCAAATAGTTATTAGATTACATTCGAGGGCTGGAGCGTGTCAAAATCGCCTCTTCAGGGTGCAGCAGCTTTGCCCAACCTTCCTATGGCCGTTGTTTCCGAGGGGCACATAGTTCACCCACCTGCGACAAAGCGCACACTTTGGAGCATGGTGGCCAGGTATCTTCAGAATGAAGGCATCGCATTCGCCTAAAGAGACAACATCAACGCTCTCCTAGATCGGACGAGCTTCTTGTCATGCGTCAGTTGGCTAGGATTTGCACTCTCGGGCTTTTGGAGACGGAGAAACACCCGAGGCCTTCCTGGGATGCAAACTATACTGCTTTTGATTGACTCTGATAACTCTGAATGGTTTTGAGGGTTACGACGGGGATCTTATTCGTCCAGATTTTGGGGTGCTTTTCGACGATATTACCGCTCTACTGTGCGATTATCTGAGTCATTTTGCAGAGTTTCTGGAAATACTGGTGGCGTTCCAGAGTATATCGGCGGATACTATTTGCAATGGACTTCGAGGCCAGGTCAAGGAATCAAAAAGAAGAGATTCTGATCACAATTTAGTATTTTGTAGCCCCAATCAACCACTGCGTGACTCCGACACCTCGCTTCGACTACATCCATGACGAAGGTGCACGGGCGTCTCAACGCATACCTCAAGAGGCATCCTATCGCTGTGAGGAGCTGCAACCACTCTAGGACCTGAAAGTCTGGGAAAAGACACCTCCCTTTGAACAATCGGCCTGCAGGCAGGCGAAGTGACAGATACGACATGTGGCCATGTCTACATTTTCCACTCCGCGAATATACAGCTTTGCCCTACTTGCGATTTTAATAGAACAAGACCCCTTATTTCGTACGATTTTGACGGCTTGCTGACATGTCGCATCTCCATGCCTCAAGTGTGGGCACGATCGCTTGCTGTGGCCAGGTCCAGGCGTCTTTCCATGTTTTCAGGACCAGCATCACCTTCAAGCCTACGTGTACAAGCGATCTTTTGGAGCTGCTCATCGGGTATAGTCCTGGAGGCAGGTCGTAAATGGTTTCATCTCTACCTGGGCTCAAACAAAGCAGTCCTTCCTCAACAGGGTAGCACAACACCCTTTGGAAACACTTGTCCTCCTTGGCCCAAATACATGGACGAGGGCAGTCATCATTCCGGAACGAAAGTCTTCATTTCTCTGTCAGTCTCGCAACCGTCTACCCTGAGAAAGGTTATCTGAGTCAAATCTGCCTTCAAGAGTCGACGTTTGATGCATACGGCCTTTTCAGATCTCATTGTGTTTTCCAAGAGTTACGTGGTAATTTATCGGTACAGGAATGAAGCAAAAGGCTCCTGGATATCTAGCGGTACAAGGTGAATAGTGAACCGATTTAATTCAACATCTCGTCCGTGGGGAAGTTGCATTCATTACGCCAAATAAGTCAATGCAAGGTGTGGTGCTCTACAGCAACCGTGCCCGAATCTCGCTCGGAATTGCCATCCTTTAGCATACGGCTGACCTCTTCTCTGCAAAGGCTGATCACAGGGCGTACTCAATGACCTGCCCTACCCGAAACAACACGGACGATTGGCTCTCCGCGTAGGTTTGATTCATTTCTTGAAAGCAAGTATTGGACGACTCGCTGTGATCTTGCCACTGATCAGGTGAAAAGCATGAGAAGATAGCGGCGATTATGAAGGAAGCGCCGTGGCGTTTAAGATTACACAGTCGCCTCCCACTTGGAAGAAGTAACGGGCAGCTGTGATCTTGATCATGATCCTGCGGGAGCTTGTAGATTATTTGCCGAGAGGAATTTCATGCATGGGTATTGTTATATAAACGAGGGAAGGGTATCAAACGCTAAAGGCGCAGCAAAATAGGCAGCTGCTCACCACATTCTCGCCCTTCGTGCTGGTTGGTTCGCGACGAGGAGCCTTCATGCTAGTGTTTTGTGTAGATTTGGGCTCATGTGAGGATCTGAGCCTTAAAATTCATGAACCTGATTGAGACTCCTCGTTGGACAAAGGCAAGTTGTAAGGCATCGATACATAATATAGTCTCCTTTGAGATCCCTTAGTATTGCGGCTCGTGTTGTGGCTGCCTCGTGAGTGCCATGCTGATGGGGCACCCAAAAAAGGAAACTACAGGTCGCGTCGAACCTCGACGTTGTTTGTTCTCGAACGAAAAGTTACCAGAACGCAGTCGACCTCCTCAACTTTCGAGCTCCTCTGGACAACGACCAACACGGGAGACTCAACGTGAAGGAAGAAATGGAAGGGGGTATCATTGTCGCCACCCAGCTTTCATCGTTGTTCCCCGTTCAAACGACGTCAATACCTCTGCAAACGGCGCGTCAAGACATCCCATTGCCCCAAGCTCCCAACGATTCAGATCCACCAGCAGAGCATGCCACTTACTCCTCCATTCTAAATGAAGACGAAACCGGGACCATCCTACTTCGGGTTCTTCACAATGGCCTCATCATTGAGCTTGTATCACTTTCGACCGAAGTGCTACCAGTTCGGTTTGTATTTCCCAGCCCAGTGTTGCCTTCTCCTGCCGTCTTCGTCCAAGGAAACGCGCTACATGTGTTGGCAGTCACAGATACAGGATCTCTCTACCGTGTCGTTGTACCAATAGGACCCAGCCTTTCGTTGTGGAATGACCATGTCCCCAACATTTGGCCAGTTGAATATGCCATCAGAACCATCCCGGGTACAAGCAGTTGCCTCGCACGCATACACGGACCACACGACGTTATTCTGGGGATGCCAAATGGGTCAATCCTGAGGTTGGAGAGCAATGGTCGAGAAGGTGCAGACGGTAAGCACAAACGCCGCAATAACGAGTGATAGAGCTATATTCTCCTTACAGAATTTTGGACTGAAAGCTTCTACCAACACGGATCCTTCTTGTCATCAATCACCTCTTTCCTCCCCGCACTATCATCTGGAAATGCGGCCGGTGCTGACACAATATCCATCACAAGCAACACCTGGCCCACAGACAACGGAAATGTCTGGACTCTATCTCGCGATCGAACATTAAGGCTATGGAAAGCTAAAGTGGGCTGCGTAGCATCGAAATCACTTCCGTACGGAAGAGAACCTACACCTTCACCTGGCACGGGTCCCAAGCCGCACATTTTACTCGACCCGAACCCTCAATCCCTTCTGCGCGTGTTTACTGTGCCTACGTTCGGAGAACAAGTCCTCTTTGTCCTCGCCTTCATTCCGACACCATCGCTTCCGGGCTCAGGTGGCACTTTCCACCTCTTGAGCTCCGCTGGAGATAGCCTCCATGAAGTTGGTGCTATCGAGGCATCTCACCGCACAGTTCATTGTCATCTGCAGGACTTTATCATCCTCAGAAACGAATTGGTGACCTTATGGGACAAAGAAGGGCGGTCTTTCTCCGAAAAGGCGAACCTGCGCATGCCAGAGTCACCCTTTATGCATCCGGGCGAATTCATAGCGGAACCGTGGTCTACCTATCAATATCCAGTAGAGCCTGAGCTCACTCCCGCTTACCTTGAAGAGCACCTTCTATCGCCCGGTTCCATGGCCGATAAGTTCTTTGAGGCTATCATGCGCCCTGGAATGTTCTCAGCTCTCACTCTTCGCACCGCGATTGACCAATATGTGGAGGCATGTCTGGCGCTTCCTGGAGCCCGACCTTCTCAATTGTCTGCATCATACGCAAGTATTGGAGAACAAATTGTTGGTGTTGTGGGGTGCACCGTCAATCTCCAACGAGATCCACAAACAGGCGCCTACCAGTATGCCAACTACTGGAACGCTCTTCGTCGTGACTGGGAGGGTTTCATTGCTCGATGCCGTGAAGTTGAGCGAAGTGCACGTAGACCTCTGGCTCTAGGTGTTCAAGGAAAGGACATTATCGTTGTTGAGAGAGAAAGAGTCGGTTCTGTGATTAAGGCAGACCTACCGCTTCTCCTTACAGAACAGTTATCGATCCCCAATTCCCCGATGGACTCCCAATATCAACTACTTTCCATCCTCTGGACATTACGCAGCAAACTGGGCCCTCAGGTCGTGCTGACCATGGAGACACGCCTATCCGAGATATTGGCCCAAGAAGTGGCGTTCTCCCTCCCAGATATCCTTCAAGACCAATCACGTCGCCTGAAGTTCAAGGACGGTTTAGATGAAGCATTTGAATCCTGGATGATTGGGCGTCTGCAGAGTGTCGAGGATCTCGATGGTGCAACCAGGACTATGCTCGATGTTATTGGTGGCTTCGACATTGACGATGTCAAGCAGGAAGAGGAGGAGGTCGAGTTACTTCTTCCACCGAGCCATTCCGAGTGGTCTCGTGCACTAACAGAAGCATATATCATCAAAACTGTTGAAGCCCGCTATGAGCTTGCTTTCTCCCTCATAATCCTGCTGTTCTTCCTCGCAGACGATTTATCAGAGTGGGACCCCTCCCTTGTCGCTGAAATATTTGCTGTCTATCGTGGTACGGCAATGTTACGTACTGTAACAAGGCAACCTATTGGCGCAGTCATTCAATCACCTCAGGAAGCCCAGTCGGACGATGTTCTGGCTCGCTTGCGCAACATGAACGTATCTTCATCACGGACATACCTAACCCCGACATTCTCGCTCGTCTATCATCTTCTCGAAGCGGGAGATACACCTGGGCTCCCAGGGGCAGCACACCGGTTCTTGGATAATACCGGTCTATTACAGTCAATTTCACCTGCCCATGCAACCAAGTATGAGGTCCAGTTTTGTGAACGACTTCGATCTCTTGGTATATACGAGACTGCGAGGGAGTTGCTTTCCTTCCTGCCTCGAACAGCAGGGGCATCGTATGTTCTCTCTCGTGTGTGGATCTCGCTGGGAAGGTCGGACGATGCCGCTTCCTTGCTTGAAAAGCTTGCTGGTGTTTTTGGTGAGTTTATCTCCTGTTTATCACCTAGTTTTTACCTTCTGACCAGAATTGTCAGGTGATGAATATTCTATGAAGTCTGAAGATCGAGAAGCCTTTGGTCTGGTTCTCCCAGCAACTGAGCTCATTGACTCTCAATTCTCCTTCTATATGCATGCGGCTCAGCTCTTCCGAGCAGTCTCACTCGTATATCATGAAGTCAAGTTCTCCCAAGCGGCATTATCAGTTGCTCCCGGTGGCCTCGACGTGTCTGGAGTCTGGACTTCGGTAATCCAAGGATTTACAGAGCTTGGTTCCTTCGAGGATGCATATTTATCACTAACGACGACACCATACGATGCTGTGTAGGTGACTTTCCCTGCTTTCCCATGCATGGTTGCTAAACTTATCTCGTAGAAAAAAAGAATGCATTGGCCCACTGGTGTATCGCATGTGTGAAGATCAAGCTGTCAATACCCTCATGACGTTTGACTTCGCTGGTCAAGCTGATGAGGTTGAGGCAGCTCTCGCTTTCAAGGCAAGAAACGCCGATCCTTTGGTGACCCCAAATTATTCTCACATCTTGTATACCTGGTTTACTCGTCGCTCTGATTATCGAAACGGTATGTGGTTTTGAGCTTAACTTTCTCAAGGCGCTAATGGATCTCCTAGCTGCCCTTGCTATGTATCAACGGGCTAGAAGGCTGCACGATCTGAGCAAGGATGCAAATACGTTCTCAGGCCTTGCCAGAGAACAACTGCACGCATACAATGTGGCCATCAACGCTTTGTCGCTGGTGGATGCCAAAAATGCATGGGTTCTCATGCCTGGAGCCCCAGAGGCTTCTTACGAGGTGAGCTGGAATTAATTCATGATGAGACTGGTATTCAGCCGTTTACAGTCCCGCAAGAGACGCAAAGTCACAAAGCACATACCAGAAGACCGATTCGGCCCGGGGAGGTTGGATGAAGAAGTTGTCTCCCTGAAGGATATGCAATACGACTGCTCGCTGCTGTCTGCCCAAATCGACATGATTAATTGGGATCCCCAGTTACTCTCCTCACCTGGTACTTTTCTCGACCTCCTCCTTTTGTCCTCGGATCGTGAGCTAACAATCATGTTTCTAGAATTCCTTCTACCGCCAGTAATTATGATCCTCCGACTAGCTCAATTAAACCGGTTCAGCTCTGCTATGGCTACCGCGCGAGCTCTCGACGTTGACATGACGGATCTATTTGGCCATCTTACCCGCCAGTGTATGCGATTGTCACGAAATCCGGACTCTGTCTTGTAATACACCTTCGGTTTATTGATTAGTCAACTCTACTGACCATTCACGCAGGCAAGAAGATACATCTGACTGGTTGTTGACCGACAAGGTCTCCTCTTGGCCTGGTACCCCTGCCGACAGGGGCTGGCGATTCCTGAGGCAATCACTGCAACAGCACGACAACGCCGAGACGGACTACAAGTACAGCAAAGCCGTCCTAGAGACGATTCTTTCTATTGAGAAATCTACGCCACCTACGTGGCTGGTGCAAATTATCGAGGTGGGTTCAACGTTTTTCTTCGCCTTGGCTCGCCGGATCAGGCGGGCAATTAAATGTTCTGGTTTACTGACTTGTATTGCGGCGTTGGCAGAAATACCATCATGAATACCTCATAAGGATCAACCTGCGGTATGACAACATTGAACAGGCAATCGAGCATACACTGTCATTGATCCGCAAAGTAAGTCCTTTCAAATCGGTGTGCGAAGTAATGAGTATTGACGAACTATGCCTTGTTCACCTTCTCACCTTGGCCTACCCGTTCATTTACGCCGCTCTCCACATGCTACCCATCCGCCTTATCCTCATCTCCTGGCACATCTACTTCTCTCGTGAAATTTGGTGGAACAGAATCAGGCTCAACTCGCTCGAGATGCGCCAAGACATGCCTGCTCGACCTGGTTGCCATATACCTTGATTGACCAAGTTCTTGCCGCTGCTCAGGCTCGAGAAGCAACTGTAACTCTTCCTGGGTTATCTGCGCTCAGGTTGGAGATGACGAGTCATGTAAAGAGGATGCAAAAGTTGAGTTCTATGAAGTAATTGGGGAGGAGAGTAATACTTTGTTTTTGTTGCTTTGAATTGATTTGTAATGACAAACAAATGCTTTATCTGTCTTCGTTCTATCGTTTGAGCACAACAGGGGGGAGGCGAGATGGACGCATCGTGTTGAATGAGATGATATTGAGTCGATGTACGAGATAATACGAAAGCGAGGACATCAGCAGGGACATGATATATGGCTACAAGAAAAGAGGCAGAAACCGTAAATGCTAATATAGAATAACGACCAGAGTAAGACTAAATAACCATCGAGTAGACCGAGCAGGTAATATATACAAGTAGAACGACGTAACTCCAAAAAAGTTCAATCAGAAATTATTTACAATAGAAAGAAACAGATGAAGTTAACTTGCACCCCTTACATTCCCCGTCCACCACCGTGCCCATGGGCTGAAGCTGCACCTTCGAATGCGCTCCATTCCACACTGCCGAAACCAAGTGAAGCTCCCCACATTTCATCGACTGGATTACTCGGTCCACCTCCCAGTCCACCTCCCAGCCCGCCTTGGGTACCCGACAAACCCAGGGAGCCGGGGGATGGACCATAGTTGGATGCAGCGGAGAGGAAGCGCATTGGTGCTATTGAGGGATCATGTGGAGTTGATGGTGTCGATGGGTACAATGCCGTAGAGGGGTGAGAAGAGTGGCCGTGATGAGAGGAAGAAGAGTGAGAGTGAGGGTTGCTTCCGTGCCCGTGGTGAGAATGAGGTTGGTGATGCGAAGAGGAGGGATGACCTTGATGTTGTTGTTGGTGCGGGAGAGAATGTGAATGGTGTAGATGGGACGTAGGCAGGGGAGGTAGCGTATGTGAATTGGGGTATGGATTCGATGGTTGACCTCCATGATGCGTAGCATAAGCTGAAGGTGTAACAGGGCTTGAAGTTGCATGAGTTGCATGTCCTCCATGATACATCATCCCTCCTGCCGTTGGACTCTGTAACCCATTATTGGCGTTGTTATATGCGGCTTGAGTCCTCAAACTCGCTGAGCTATTGTCATATCCATGGCTCGAATGGGCATTCATAGCCGTCAATGGTGGGCTGACAGAATTAGATCCAGCAGGACTACCCGCAAGCCCATTCCCTCCTCTAACAGATGGTGAATCTGTGGAGCCTCTCCCCATCCGAGGATCATGCGTGTCGTGGTAAGGGAAGGCGAGTTTACGAACTCGGTTGAGAATCTGTTCACGTTGCCTTTCTTCATCCTTGCCATTCGCACCCGCCCCACCACCATTGAGGCCAGCGAGACCGTAATCGGTAGTATACAGCGGCTCGAGCGAACCCAGGATATCAACACCTTTATCGGCCAATGCGTTTCCGTTCCCTCTCGCACTTTGCAGTGTGCCCATGGCTTTTCGAATACAAGCCCTAAAGAGACCTGCACCAGGCTGATCTGGGTTTGCGATAAGCTGGAATGAGAAGAACATGGCTGCAGAGAAACAGTGCCATGGACCCCAATTCATATGTCCCGGAACGGCGAGGGAAGAGTTGGCGAGGAAGTCGGGACGAGATTGGTCGACCATGGTAATGAGTTTCTCAGCGGAAGAAACAGCAATGTCCAGCGATTGGTGGTACCGCGACGGATCGTCCTTGGGGTGAGAGGTTGAGATTTGCGATGATTTCCCCGGAGATAAAGATGGGAGTATTGCGCTGGCTTTGGCTGCGTATGGTCGATGCAAAGTGACCCGGATGTGGTAATATGATGTTCTTATGATCACACTCTGCACGCCGAACCTCCTCTGGGCGACGTTATTGCTGGCTAAGCTTCGTGCAATCTTGTACTCGTCGAGGTCGAGTTCATGCGGGAGCTCTTCCATCCATCGTTGGAGTGCTCTGTCGTTGGCCAAGACGGACTCATATGGGACCGGACGAACCGAAACGGCGTCGTCCATGATATCACCTAGGATGTATGCTAATCGGAAGAGGGCGATATTGGGGAGATATAGTCGACCAGTCTTGTCAAGCGCGGGATCACAATATGAAGGGAGTTGGGTGTCAAAGTGATGCGAGGCAATGGTGAGGGGACGGCCGAGTAAAAACGCTTGCCATCGTTCAAGAAGGATGATATGCCACCAGGCCCATCGTCGACGTTCGGCTATGTCTCGAGCCATCTTCCAACGTGATGGATCACGGTGCAAGCCCATTGCTGTCGCAATAGTGAAAAGTTCACCTCGGATGTGCCAGATCTCTTCCGAGTTTGCCTTGATTATAGTCTGGTACATGGCTCGAATGAGGTAGAGTTCGATGAGCTCCATCGAGTAGGTCCTGTTCTCAAGGAGTCGACGTTGGAGAGCAGTCGTTGAAATTTCATAGAACTTGAGCCCTATATCCTCCTGAGATTCATGGAAAAGCTGGAGAATATGGTGATCAGATGGAAGGTAATGTGATGCGACTGCAATAATTGCACAAGCAGTGGCCAGAGTAGTTCTGTCAGCCGCTGAACCATCCTTGAATCGTTGCCAGGCCTTGGTAAATGCAGCTTGGTTCACATGTCGATAGATCCAGTTGCAAAATTCAAAGTAGAACTGAATCAGTTCGTCGATGACTGTGATTTGCGGAAGGAGAGCAATCAAGTCAGAGTCATATTCTGCGTAAACTCCGGACGGTTCCTCCGAGTGATGATGACTACCAGCTGTGCTGGTTCGGGCTTGATCTGCCTCTTCGGAATGCCTCGAGTCGGAATGGGCGAGCAAGTTGAGAACGCTTGTCGAACCGGCGTAGAGCGGGCCACCTGCTTGACCCTTTGTGCCGAGAACACCTGGCGTCGTGCCAACGTTAGGAGCTGAGCCGGTATGAGAAGCTTTATCATTCAGAGCGGCATGGTCCGGCTCCAATTCTTCCTTCTTTGGAATGACAGAGACCGAATCGGAAGGGCGACGATTCTGAGAGGATAGGATGTCGGCGCGGTGTTGGTTTCTTGAGGCTGGAAAAATATAGGCCTCGAGCAGGTTGATGGACTGTCTCAGTCTGGATATTTCTTGAGCTGGGTCGATTCGCGCGTATCTAAGATTAAATGAGTTGAGTTGATCGCGAACGAAAGGGAGGATGCAAAGAGGAACGGACTGAAGATCATCTCCGCGGGATGCAGACTCGTCAAACCCTCGGCCATCTTGGTAACAAAGTGCTGAAGTTCCTGAATCGATGACGTTCTCTCAATGACAATGTTTAACTTTCTGAACGAACCAGCTCACCTCGTAAGACACAGCTTGAACATGGTCGGTTTCTGCAGTCGTTGAACGTGTCAGTGCGACTATTACGGCAACATACAGCCAACAACAACTCACCTATCACATTTTAGCTTGCTATTCCTGCAAGGTTCGCAGTTAATCGCTTTCCTGGCCCTCTTCGTAGGTGGTCTTCCATCTGTCCCGTTCTCGTTGGTGGGAGGCGACCTTCGCACAGTGCCTGCTGTACTCGTCGTTGCCGTCCCTGAAGCATTACGCTGATTTTTGTTGGTGCGTCCGCCAGGTGTGGCGGAAGTACTTGACGTAGTCGATGGGCCGGCCATGGCATTGGATCCATTGGCGTCGTCCGGCATCGTGATGGTGGTGGTAGGCGGTCAAGAGGAGAGGAAGAGCGACGTGCTCGTGAGGGAGAGGAAAGGAAGGACGGTAATATGGGTTGACGTTCGGGGTCGGTTGTCAAAGGCCCGATCGAATCCAATTTATCAATTATATTCCTTTTACTTCTCCTCTCCTCTCTCTCTTCGAATGCGGGCAGCAAGCCTTCCCCTTCTCTCGAATTTTATATTATTTTTAGAGTTACGTGTATTGAACGAATTCTTATTTGACAGCATTATGTATTGAATTTTATGCTCTTTCTCACTGCCTCTCTCCCTCTTTTTTTCGATCCTCTTCCCTTCTTTCTCTTCGTTTCTTGATAATTAACCTCATCTCTTCCAGTAAGAAACCAAGCTCGTTCCAAGCTCAGCTGGACTCAATATATTATTGCCGAAACACCACCGCGCCCGACAAGGTAGGAACATCTTCTGATCACATACTTTCGCACACCAAATACAGGGTTGATCCAGATTCGTATTAACCCCTTCTGGAACTTACCTCTACCGCATGCGTGTGGACCCCAGGGACTGTGTGCCTTGAAGAGAAGAACCGAATCGATCTTAGATGAAAATGATGAAGGCTGAAGTGGTTAGGTCCGATTTGAGGCCGCCGGCTTGAGGAGGAGAGGAAGACGCGTGTTGGCTTGCAAGCTGCGGTTCCAGTGCTGAAGCGCTGAAGGATTAGCTGTATCAGGATTATGAACTGAACAATGCACGTTAGAGAGATGAGTAGACTGCTACCAGTCGGTCGCGTCCGAGTAGGAGATGAATTTGAGGTTGATTTGAGGAAAGAAAGTCTGAGGATCTTGGGAAATGAAATTCGGTGTGGGAGCATGGAGGTACGAGGATTTACGGGATATTAAAGCCTGGCGATGGAAAGACTGCCGCCAAGGAGTCTCGCCAGATGACCTTCATGCATGAGGTAAGAAGATTAGATGCGTCGGGGCGGTCGCCGGGAGGATAATGAAAACAATGAAAACATACGGAGGGTTCCTCGGTTTACCTGATTTAATCCCAAATTTCGTGTTGTTTTCGGCACGAAATCTTGCCATGTTGCATCATACTTACCAAATCTCGTTACACCAGAAGGTTGTATTCTGCTGCGTGCCTATGAGCAAGGATAGAATGATCCCAAGTGGGTAAACGATTATGCGAACCTTGCCTCGAAGGAACGGAAGCAAATCCCGACTCCTTTCCTCGTCTTTCGTCGCATTCTCTGCCCCTCCCAAGGCTGGAAACAGTCTTGCCTCTGATTCTGCGCTCACCACGCGAGAATTGTCGAGAGTGTCAAAGCCAGCGATGTCAAGCTCTGGGATAGCGCCCTCGACACAGCCTGTGCTTTTGACAATGGCACTACCATTGACAAGTGTTCCTAGTGAGTTTCTTAGCATCTCTACATCATATGCACATATACCTCCTGTATGCCGAAGTGAATCCGGGTTGGCCGACTCAGAGAGTCCATTGAGTTTCTCGGTATCTCAGAGCGCAGTGATGACTGCAGACTTCGCTTGACTCGCTAAGCTCAAGCGATGGAAAGTCTGTCATGGGTCATGTGGGTTCAGACAAAGAGGCGACAGGGCTGAGTAGATCCCGAACGGTGAATTGTTTGACTGACGGTGGGATTCGATAGGATGAGCTTGAAAGCTTATATGCTGAAGGGTGAGTAGAGGAAGGACAAAAGAATTGCCAGTGGGGGATAATGGTATCGAGCAATGAGAGTGAAACGGAGATGCATTCAACGGAAGCATTTTCTTCGCAATTGAGCGGTTTATACCTATGTCAGAAGATTTCCCGGAACTAGATGGTGGCGCGAGCTTATGTTCAGGGTCGAATTACCGTTGTATGCATCGAATAGCTTCTGAGTATGTTCTGGGGTTCGCGGCTGCCGGAACTCATGCGCAGGTGACTGATGCCGCACTAGAAACAGTGAACGGAGCCGTAACGTTCATGTGGTCATTCATACACGCGATCTTGGTGATCAGCATTGAAAAGGACTTGATCTATGCTTGGGTCTTGGCTAATCCTCAGGCTCGAAAACGTCCCTAGTTTACACCTAAAGGTGACATTGTCCTGACGCATATATCAGCTTTGAATCTAACAAAAGCATTGGCACAAAACCCTAATTCACCTATACCGACCACTACGGTATTCCTATGCGTTTTGCGGTCAGGAACTTGTTATGATCAACAGCTGATTGGCCCAGATACATATGCGACCCGCCGAAGATATCCCTTTCATTTCATGATAACGTTGACACTGACAGGCCAATTGATCACCATAAAACGTAAGGCGCCTATCACAATAGATTCAATCTTCTACTTGAGAGATACGTACGGGAAGTAGGGCTCGGCACATATGGCTCAGTGGAAGAGCTGTTTATGCCTTTGTTCCCTGCATACATAGATCTAGGCCAACCTCGAGCCTGCAACAATACCTTCTCGACTTGTCACAATGTGGGATTGTCGATCTTAGCTTAGAACGTGTTGGTGGCGCTTTGGCACATTACGAAGGGGATCAGGGTCCGAAGAAGTGATATTCCTGATATCGGATTGGGTATATCGGGATATTGGGGAGGGGAAAGGGGTGCGCCGCAGCGGCATGGGGAGGTCTAGCGTAAAAGTGACATAGAGAGTTTTGTTGGGGTACCTGTGGGTTGCCCACAGGGGGGTGTAGTAAGGTGATTCAACAGATTAAGAAAGACCTGAAGACCGCCGAAAGGACCCCAGATCTATACCAGGCAGACAGTATCCAGGTGGCCGATGTGCGGAGGATAACCCAAAACATGAATCACAAAGCCACTAGCCAGTCTAATTCCACTGGTAATCCAAGCCGGACAGTCTTTCGTGCTCCGCAAGTAACAAGACGTACGTACAAGCCCCGGTGACTGGAAGGGCATGGTCATCTCGGAAACTATGCATATGACATACGAATGACATGTCAGAAATCTTCCTAACAGTTACTCCAGGACCTGGTCGTGTGCCGCAAATCCCAATAACATGGCATTAGGAACAGTCAGAATATGAAGATCTCTTCGTTCTGAACGTCACTGAGTACTGTAAATTGAAGTGACGTGAGAAGACTGTGAATTGAAAGACTGAAAGACGTGCTCGGCAGGATGGCAGAATATGCCGTCGGTGTTTGGATGGCGTGCGAGTGCTTTCTTGGGTTGTGGGTTTCGTGCCATGCTTTGTGTGTATCACAGCGGAGCCAGTAGGCAGGGAATACCCGGCGGAAAGCCCTCGACTCGTCAACGAGAAGGTCTTGATTTCACTATTCGTCATTCGAAGAGTCGAGGATTCGGGCATTCACGGCAGAAACCCCTGCCATGAGCCTACCCCTCGAGGATCAAGGACTTAGCGGCCTACACCCCGTAGAGAACCCACTCAAGGGTTAAGGTAAGGAGACCGGTAGAAAGGTTATCTGATTGATCGCTGTGAACGTATAAGGCTGAAAGTGGGTCGCATGGACATGTCAAAGAGGGCTTGACGAGAGGTCCAGTAAGGTTTCCAGTAAGGTTTGAAGGTTTGAAGGTTTGAAGGTTTGAGGGTTTCGAACTTCTCGATCGAAAGGGCACACTGCTGTTCAGAGCATAACCTGCGAAGCGTGCTGGTAATCCCCAAGGTATCGGATGCGGCAGTGAGGCCGTGTCCTACGCGAGGCATTCGCCAATCGGAGTCAAAGAAGCAAGCTATATTCGCTGCATGGTGTTCATCGATCGGGCGTCGATTGCTTAGGGTCTACTATCTTTGGGATGGAGAGGAAAGAACGTCAGTGGGCTAGACTATATCGAGTTGATCAACGACCTACACACTTCGATCGCATGGTATGCACGCCGAAGGTCATGGTCCCAATGGATCACAATTTGCCTGCGCCGATTGAAGGGCCCGGAGGGAGCATAGAAGGTGGCACAACGATGGCGTAGCGCATTGCATAGTCACTGCTGTTGCCCCTAACTTTCTATGCTTCTTTGACCTGTCACATTGATCCTTTCTGGACAAACGCGTCGAGAAGATCATCTCTTTTGCACGCCTAGTTTCATCGATCAAACGCGATAAGCAACCATCTCCTAATCGTTCGGATCTTGCTGCATCGACAGCCGTGTTGGTGAGAATCCGCCGGCACAGTTCCTTGGCCTCCTCAGACTGGACCTCCTGGGCAATGAGGAGCCCAGAGAGGTTCGCGGTTCACGATGGCCGCCGGGTAAGGCCAGTAATCAACTATCCGCCCAACCAAGCAAGATTCTTTGCGGGCCGGGTGTTGAGGGGTTTCGCAAACAATATTCCCTGTTCTTGTCCTGTTCGGTTACCTGAGTTCTGTAGCGCATCAGAAGAACCTACCTCATGTTGACGCTCGTGATGTCTGTAGGTTGTAAGTACCTTTTGAGACAGAAGGACAGAAGGAATCGCCGATATGTTCGGTTTTGTGGCCTTTCTGTCGAGCTATGGTGGATGTTACACGATGGAAAGCCATCAACGTCATCGCACGAATGCTGCGTTGATTTGGGAATTGCACCCGAATACGTCGATTTTGAGGTAGACGGTACAAACTTTGCTGGTACCAACTGGGTCATCTGACTGGGCTCTAATTTGAAAACGTGGTAGAAGTGACGTCTGTCGAAGGAAGAACTGGAGAAAATCTGAAGACGATATGGGGGAAAGTAACAGAAAGGGGGTGGCCAAGGTCATGGATGGTTCCCTATGGCGTTGTGGGCCGCTGCCAGCCTCTTCAGGCCTCTTGAGACCGGATATGACTCCCGAGCTCGCCATTCCATTGTTGTAGGAAGGGGATCTTACTACTGTCATTCGTTTGCTGATCGAAGGCTTGTAGGGCAATGTTTTCTCCCGCGATGTCCCAAAGACTACGAGGACCCCGGACTCTGGAAATGTCAAGGAAATATGGAAAAGGCCATATAGAAAATGGTTTGTTCTCGAAGTCTCGCCACAGAAGTTGTTGTATCTAGAAAGGGTTGGACCCTTTCCTTTCCATCTGCCGGCATAAATGTTTTGGTGATGGTATCCTGAAAAACAATGCGTGGATACTAACCAGGGCGAGTAGAGATTGAGCTTCTTTGACAGCCTCCACTAGTAAAAATACCTACAGGCAACCGAAGGGACTCCAAGGTTATACAGAATATTCTGGGAGGCAGGTGCCTCGAGAGAAGCTTTCCGAACATACGGAGTGGTGCCCACTACACATTCTATAGAAGCCTATTCAACATATGGGTGCACGTCGAAAGGTCAAGGAGACAAATAGAGGCTATTTGACTGTCCGAACGTAGTCTGGGACTCGGATCCACATAGACAAGATCGTGGGCTTTCATTGAGAGTTTGACTTATGGAGAGTATAGTGAGTAACCGAGACTGTTTGAGTTGAAAGCATGGGCCCGAGTGGTGAAAGTTTGAAGTGAGGAACTGCATTGACCAAAGAAGAGTACTAGCATGACCGTATTGAGCAAACCCTCACATTGATCACATTTCACGTCAGCTTTCCACGGTCGAAAGGGTCATCCGCATTCAACTTGGTGATTCCGTGAGCGTTCTTTGGCTACTCTCTGCCTTATCTTTGTTACATGCTCAACTGTGACTCGGATACCAATAGACTTTGAGTGCAGAGGCCCGTGATATATGGTACCTAGCATCCAAATGACTCTTAATGATGCCGCCTGTGTCATTGACTCTAATCTCTACGCGGACCCTCATAAGACGCCACGGCACCCTGCCTAGTCATTCACGACAAATCTTCCGGCACTTCATCACAATGGCTCCAGAGCGAACGCAGTCGAAGCAAACGAAAGAGATACCCTCAAACAAGACGAAAGCCTATCACGACAGACGCGGTCCACTACGCAAAATCGCGGAGGACACGCTAGCTGCTATTGAGGATGGATACGACCTGAATGGAGTTTCCTACAAACTCAAAGACAAAGTTGCAGATTCGAAACGCGCAACAAAGTACTACGCGCCAGATTCTGAGCTATCAAAGTGGGCTACCCAAGCACCTACTCCTTCCACTTCCACCGCGACTTCCACCTCATCCCCATCGAACGCGTCTTCTACCCAGATTGCTGTGTTGGAGATATCGACATTAGATGCCGCGCGGTACCTTGCCTCCAAGAATACCACGTCTAGCAAGATTGGCATCCTAAACTTCGCGTCAGCGAAGAAACCGGGGGGTGGTTTCCTCAATGGCGCCCAAGCGCAGGAAGAATCCATCGCGCGTTCCTCATCACTGTATCCCACACTCAAAACCAGCACCGCACACCAGTTTTACAAACTACACGAGAGGGAGTCAAAGGATGGCTATTACAGCCATGCTATGATCCATTCACCTAAAGTTCTCGTGTTTCGTGATGACGATGGTGGTTGGACAGAACCGTTGGAAGTGGATGTAGTCACGAGCCCAGCTGTGAATGCTGGTGTAGTGAGGAAGTCACTCATGGGAAAACTCTCGCCTCAGGGGTCCGAGGACAGGATAGAGAGGATTATGAAGGAGCGGATGGCGCGCATACTTTTCCTCATGGAAAATACAGGCCAGAAACGGATCGTCTTGGGAAGTTTTGGCACTGGTGTCTTCCAGAACAAAGTTGCGGCTGTTGCGAGAATATGGGCTGAGCTTCTGGGTATCCCAGGCTCACGATTTGAGCACAGTTTCGAGGAAGTTGTATTCGGTGTGCTTGGTCGACAGACGTTTGAAGACTTTGAGAAGTCATTCAAGGCTAGGTGCAGTGCTGGTTAGGGTTAGGGTCTATTTTATTAGGAATGTTATGGTAGCTTCTAGAATCATCGCATTCCAATAAAAGTCCCTTCCTCATCGTTGATAGCTTACCACTACCTTTCACGATGTCGGATGTGAGTAGAACGTTCTGAGCGACGATAACAGGTCGAACTGACGCGATTGAACAGGCCAACGCTCTCAAAGACCAAGGAAACAAGGCGTTTGCTGCCAAAAACTACGACAGTGCGATCGATTTATTCTCCCAGGCTATCGCTATAGATCCCAAGAACCACGTATTGTATTCGAACCGAAGTGCTGCAAAGGCTGGAAAGCGTGACTGGGCTGGTGCTCTTGAGGATGCTGAGAAGGTACGATTATAAACCATATGCGCCCTTCTTTGCCTGATCAATTCTCGGTTCTTAGTGCATTGAGGTGAACCCTTCTTGGGGAAAGGGTTGGGCACGTAAAGGTGCTGCACTACATGGTGCAAAGAAGTTTGACGAGGCAATCGTTGCCTACAACAGTGGCCTCGCTGTTGAGGACAGCCCTGCTCTCCGGAAAGGTCTGCAGGAGGTTCAAGATGCCAAGGGTCCGTACTCCCAACCATCCTGAATATTGCATACTGAAGTCAGCCATGTGTAGCTATGGAAGAACCTGGCTCTGGGATTGCAAAATTCTTCCAGGACCCTGGTCTCATTGCTAAATTGGCCTCGAACCCAAGGACAGCAAAACATCTCGCAGATCCTGCATTCGTGGCAAAGGTGCGTGGCTTTCTACGCGTCTAAGTGAAACTTTTATCTAACTACATTACGGTAGATTCGTGCTGTCCAAGCCAACCCTACTGCTAACGGAAAGTACGTCCTATCCACGTTTCGTCATCTGAGCGCGATCTAATTAACCAATCGCAGCATCTTCGAGGATCCCCGTATGATAGACGTTCTAGGCGTCGCAATGGGTGTCGACATGCAGGGCTTCTCTCGTCCTGAAGGCTCGGACGAGCTCCCACCTGGCGTCGTCCCCTCGACCTCCTCTCCCCCTCCTCAGCCAACACCATCTTCTTCCAAACCCACTCCTCCGCCTCCTGCGAAGGAACCTGAACCAGTTCAGGAAGATGTTGAGATGGAAGATGATGAAGAGGCACAGGCGAAGAAGGAGGCTGAGGCTGCCAAGAAGGCGGGTGGAGATGCATACAAGGCAAGGAAGTTCGATGAGGCTGCTCAGGCGTACCAGAAGGCTTGGGACTTGTGGCCGAAGGATATCACTTTCTTGACCAACTTGGGAGGTGAGCAGATTGCGCACTTTGACGAAAGTTGGGAGATTGATCGTCTCTATCAGCTGTCTACTTCGAACAGGGCGAATATGACAAGGCGATCGAGACTTGTGAGAAGGCCATCGAGGAGGGCAGAGGGGTGATTGATTATATTTATTTGATCTAGAGACTCCCTACTTATTGACTTCTCCGACAGATCCGTGCAGACTACAAGCTCATCGCGAAAGCATACGGACGTATCGGTTCTGCCTACACCAAAAAGGGTGACCTCGCCAACGCCGTCAAGTTCTTCAACAAATCCCTCACTGAGCATCGTACCCCTGACGTCCTCAACAAGCTACGCGAAGTTGAGAAAGCCAAAGCCGACCAAGAACGTCAAGCATACATCGATCCTGAGAAGAGCGCTGCTGCAAGAGAGGAAGGAAATACTCAGTTCAAGGCTGGCCAGTTTGCTGATGCAGTGAAGAGCTACACGGAGAGTATCAAGAGAGATCCTAGTGATGCCAGGGGATACAACAATAGGGCGGCAGCATATATGAAGCTTGCTGCTCTACCTGAGGCGTTGAAGGATGTCAATGAGGCCATTAAGGTTGATCCCAACTTCGGTAAGCACCTTGTACTCCACTTTGACAGGACGAAGATTGCTGACGCGGGTTTCGTCTTACAGTCAAGGCATACATCAGGAAATCCACTATTCTTGTAACGATGCGTGAGCATACCAAAGCACTCGAGGCGATCCAGGAAGCAACAGATCACGACACGGAGAAGAAGCACACCCAGGAAATCCAACAACAAGAGTGGAAGGTCCAGCAGGCAATCTTCGAGCAACGTGGGACGGAATCGCAAGAGGAGACGCTTGAGCGTGCAATGCGCGATCCCGAAGTCGCTGTGAGTGTTCCCGAGCATCCATTTATACTGGCCATTGCTGATTTAGGATTGATTCGTAGGGTATCATGAGCGACCCAGTCATGCAGCAGATTCTGCAGCAAGCTCAGTCTGATCCTCAGGCCTTGCAGGATCACATGAAGAACCCCATCGTGAAGAACAAGATACAGAAACTCATCAACGCTGGTATCATTAGGACCAGGTAAATTGGGAGCCACTTGATGAAGACTTTACAATACTTTGCTGTAGGATAATTGGGGCGCGAATATGAATCTGAATGTAATACATCTGAAACAATTTCACGGCATTTCTCGACTGTACAAGAATCATCGGGAGATTCCCGTCCTGATCTACTCTGGCGAATGGCAGGCAAGGCATTTCATTGAACTCCGGTACTACCATCTCCAGTCAATGTTACCAGTGGAGCGACCCCGAACTCCCTTATATAGCTTATAGGTTTCCCCGGTGACTTTGAGCTGATCGACTTTCAATGAGGAATAGGTGTGTGAGTGAATCTCGTAGCGGATGGTCACAGCACGCGTCGGCCGAGGTTTCACGGATCTAAGAAAGGCAAGGTTATTCATGTGAGTAGAAAGGTTGAAGAACAGCCTCGGAAGAATCCGCTCACGTTGGGGTCGTGAAGGATCCACGGAGGTACCATATACTTGATCCTGGAACGCTAGGGATCTCCCATCGTAGGACCTGGATATAGATATTGGGCTCACAGTTGTCGAGGTCAACATAATGGCGTTTACCTTCTTGGTCGAATCGAAAGTCCAGGAAGAACTGACGACATCCCGATCGACACTTCTACCATACCTATCTGCAGTCCCGCCTCGTGTAGCGGTGCATTTAATACCACCAGCGCCTTCACCCAAATGAAGCTCCGCAACGAGGTGCTCAATGGTGCGTGTTGTCATCCGGGAAGTCAAAGTTATATCAAATGTGCCTGTTCACAATGAGGGGGTGAAAAGGTTCATTATCAGCTCGGCATTCAGCGTATTGATTGGGTATTGAATAGAACCGGTAAAGGCGAGGACTCTATAAACGCCGGAAATGTGGAGATGAAGTTTTAGATCATGAAGCTTACCTCCGTGTTCTTCAAGCTCGATCACAGGCTTAAGAGCGAAAGGAACTGCCACGTTGTCTTTTAGTATTGCGAGTGAAGGGGCTGTGGATGAAGCTGTTCCGGAGGTTGTAGGGCTGGAGGTGTATCGGTATTCTGCGAGGATGAAGCGCCCATCTGGAGGGATGAAGGAGAGGATTTTGTCTTGAGACCACCTCTTTAGGCTACGAGAGGATGAGTGAGTCTGATTGGGTGAGATAGGGACGTAAGAGGCTATTCACCGAACGGAAGGGTGTAGAGAGCAGTCGGTCAAGACCTCGGGGTTACTGAACTTGAGCAGGCAATCAGGTGTCCCTAGGAGGAGTCAGAGTCAAAGCATGTCCCACGTGCAGGCCTGCAAAGCATACCTGAAAGTCGACAGTTTGCTTCTATCTTGCCCCAAACCGCCGTGGAAATCGTAGCGCCAGTCCTGTAGGTCCACTTGATGACGCATACAACCAATGAACAGAGAGAAGACCATACTTATTCACGATCGCCTGAAGGTCTTCAACCATATCAAAGTAGATCTCATTACTTGCATATTTCAAGCCAGCCTTTCTCCATGGTATGGGTGAGGAGAAAGGACCACTTCCCAATCCAGATCCGGAATTGATTGTTGAATTGATGTTGGCTCCTGCTACGCTGAGGAGTTTGGATAGTAAGGAAGGTGGGAGCACGATATCACGTAGAGCGTTAGAGGATGTCGTGAGAGGGTGTCCACTCGAGTCAAGCATTTCTTCCAGGAGCTGCCGGCTTGATCAGGAAAGGGAGATTTAGGGAAGGTGTAGTGGGCACACCTGGTATACTACGTCAAAGTTCTCCTTCATTGTATTCGCAGATACACTTCCAAAGTATTCGTTCAAGATATCAACAAAGGTCTGCATAAATGCAAATGCAACCAGAGGATCCCCTATGTTGCGAGGACCAGTCAACTATGTGCGATGACACAATCCAGGAATACGTACCATCTCCGCTGAAGGGACACAATATCCTGATATCTGCACATTTTATATGACAGCAGGCACTCGGTCCATCCACATTATACGAGGGTATGGGTATCACAGGGTCGACAGATGAAGGTGACTTGGCGAGAGCGTTGTTTAACGCATCGATGTGTAGAAGTGCATGCGATGCTGAAGTTGACCGAAAACCTGACTGGATAATAGGCCGTCTTCAATATGAACATTAGGGTTTCCGAAGTTTATAGAATCCTAGTTTACTGACCCAGTATTGTCAAGGATAATGAGACCGTCTATTGCCATTGAGCCTGCGCGTCGTGGTCGGATGTAAAGTTACGTTGATCGGCTATTCTACAGACGTGCCTGTACTCTACCAGAAGCCCACGACCAATCTAAATACCCAGATTTCTCAAATGCTGCTTGTACTGCCTCTTCAGCTCGCTTTCGGTCTTCACCACCAGTCTCCTGTATTTCCCGCCACACCCTCACACACTCATGAACCTCAGCAGGTGTGCTAAATCCTGCGACCAAAGGGATACCTCCTGAGTTTCTGCCAGTATTTCGGATGGCCCATCCTGAAGCAAGATTCGCAATACCTTGTGGCCATAACTTGTTTGCATCGAGTGCTACTTTCCGTAGCTCAGCTGGAGCTGGATGCCAAGCAGGTGGGCCGGAAGGGGTGAGAAGCCCCATGCTGAGGGGAGAGGCCGCCAGGAGCTCGCTGACTTTGGCTCGTTCCCTCAGTTCCTTGGAATATTGAAGGAATGTCCTGTTTTGCAGCGAGAGGTGCGAGTACGAAAGGAGGACGTCCACTGGCTCGTAAGTGTGTTTGATTAGGAGAGCTATGCGAAGTAGCACTGGAAGTGGGAAACCTGTTCAGGGTGTCGATAAACTGTAATTAACGAAAACCAGAAGTGAACCAGCCTGTTATCCCGATCTTGCGTACAAGCCCTTCCTCCTTGAGCTTCCGTAGCTCCCCATAGCCAGCGAGGATCTGTTTGTCGCCCTCACCTCTAATAATACCTTCCTGTCCCTCAGCCAAACCATAAGCATCCCGATCTTCAGCGAGGGCTTTGGCATGATTGCCGCTTGACCTGGGAGCCACAGGGTCTGCCACGAACTCGATGTCGTGAAGATAAACCACGTCCAGATAATCAGTCTGCAGACGGGCCAAGCTCTGCTTCACACTTTCGCGTACCCGGCCCGGTGAGTAATCGAAATTGTCCATCCCGTACCGTCCGCACTTGGTCATCTGTCAAGACAAAAGGAACGAGGTGAGGGACGGTGAACTTGTGCGGTTCGGCTGCGCCGAATGGGAGGAAATAAATATACCAATCGATAAGACGATCTTTGGAACTCGTCCTTGAGCGATTGAAGTGCTTTGCCCAAGACAACTTCCGATGCTCCGTAATAAACTGAGGTATCGAATGCATTGATACCGTACCTGGAAAGAATCAGGTAAGTTTTGGTCGACTGCGACCTGACGGTAGGTTTCACCGTAGGGCTAGGCGGGCTGTCTGGAGTGGGATGTCGGTCTCGAGGTATTCCTCAGTGTTGTATGAAGCACCAAAGGTAGCTGCCCCGAAAACGATCGCGGAAAGGTTCAGGGGGCCATCCAATGTGTGCTAGGGATTACCGTGTTTCAGTAGGACATCGCAACGATGATACCCAGACTAACAAGAGCCAGACCCTCTACGGGTTCGTGTTGGGCAGCCATGTGGAAAGAATCCTAGAAAGGTAGATTGAGGAAAGAAAGAAAGCCAGTAAACTTGACATTTGGTTCATCACGCCATGGGTTTTGCGAGCGTCACAAAGACGTGACATAGGCTTGAAATCGCGCAAAAGCGAATCGGGTAGTGGGAAATCAGGTGTATTTCAGAGTTGAATACAGAACAAATAAAGAATGTGGTCAATCTACAGTTTTTCCCTTGACCAGCTAGATACGGGGTGTCAGCAATGTTCGGGAAATGGGACTGAGTGGTCAAACATACCTCTTGTCGAACTTCTGGTTAACCTCAATGAGCTTGGTACCTTGGTCGTGTCCGATGGTGTTCCAGGGGGTAGGGTTGGTTTTTGTCCAGATGACTAGAGGTTGAGAAAATGTAAGTCACTTGGCCGGGAATGAAAACTGCTCTCTACGTACCATTGGGACCGACTGCAAGACGGTAGGTATACCAGCCAGCTCCAGCAACGACACCACCAATGATAACGTAGCTAAATGCCAGAATCAGTCTGAAAGCTTGCTTGAAGAGGTCTTCCGGACTCACATGGGGATGGCCTATGGAACATTCGGAATTAGAAGCAAACCAGGCGCAAGCTGGAAACGAAACCTTACCTCAATGGCAAACCAGTTCTTCATCCAAGCAGAGCGGATAGGTTTTGGGCTGGCGGGTTGAGCCATGCGCCTGATAGCAGTTGCTCGCAGCATTGTGTTCATCGTGTTGTTGGTTGGAAGCGTCGGAGGCAGCGGTGGTGAGCGCAATACTCAAGTTTATTTCTCACGTGGACGGAAAGTCCCGGGACCCGACGTCTACACCAGGTCTAGTCTCTGGTTCGAGGCAATTCTTATCCAGTAATGAATTCAAACATAATAACAGGGTAACTCATATTTTTTGGGCATAATATCTATCAAGGAAAGCGTTCATGATCATTTACAAATACACAATTGCACCTTCAAGTGCTACTGGTGAAACGTCAAGCTTCCCAAGATAAATCAAAAGGGATTTGTACAGGGAAGGTGGGGTGAAAGGTATAAATATAATGGTAAAAAAAGCGGGGCGGGAATAATAGAGGGGCCATGAAAACATAAAAATTGCGTTTGCGTGTGTAGAAGCATGATACAATGGGTGGGTGCGATGCGCGGAATGAAGAGGGGTAGCTCGAGTCCAAGATGTGCGGTAGCGATGTTACAAAGGGAAGAATAATGAACAATAATGAAAAACGAGCTTGGCGTATAACATGCTGAGAATACAAGAAAGCACCTCTTCAGAGGAGAACGACTTCATGATCGCATCGTTTGCAGTTGACATCAACAGAGGTCTTCTTCTTGAGTGAACCTTCCCTGGCCAGTCTTACGCGAAGTTTTTCGAGCTGGGCTTCTTTGCTGACGAAATTGCGCTTGAGCGGTACCTGGGGAGAGGCCGCTAAGGCTGGTGGACCGTCAACTGCACGCGGCGGGATTGCTGGACTTTGCGACCAGGGGCTGGGTATGAAGCTTGTGAAGGTCTGGAATGATAGTCGAGGCGATGGCACAAAAGATGAGAAAGAAGAGGCGAGATAGCCAGATGCCTTGGGCGTCGTGGACATATCTTCAGAAAGGTCTGCAGGTGGTATAACAGTGGTATTTGGTGTCGGGGTGCGTGTTGGGATGCTAATGTTGCTTGTCGGATCGGAGAGGTCAATGCTCTTTATCTCCGAGGATGCCCTCCGAGTTGGTATCGCATTGTGGGATCTACGAACGGAACGGTGATTCGTACCTGCACAGAAAAATAAAACAAAAAGTTGGTTAGGACGCACACGTAGGCATGGGTTGAGGGACAGGGGTCGAACCATATGCATTGCCAGATGAACCCAAGCCACTTGGAAGTGTGAGTGACCTTAGCCCAGGCTGACGAAGGCCTTGGCTCTGAGGCTGAGCCCTAGTGACCTGGATGGGGTTGGTCACACGACGCATAGGAGAGGTGAACTTCGGTTGAGGAATGAAGGATGGGTTAGGTCCACTGCGTTTTGAGGGAGAGCTAGAGGGAGATGACATCCTTGGAGAGGTCTTGGGCGGCGACTGAACGGGGGAATTCCTGGACATGGATCTCAGAGAAATTGAGCGAGGAATTGAGGATGGAGATGGGGTTGTTGAAGACGGTCGAGAGGATGGGGGTGTGGCCATAGCCGTGCTGCGAGGTGCTCGAGGAGGTGTTTCAGGAGTAGGTGGAGAAGCAATGGGACGGCCGAAGTTGAACGGAGCGGAAGTCTCCTCAGTTTCTTCGTCATCAAGGAGTCCTAATGCACCAGCAGAGCTACGCAGGATGTCAATGCCCTTGTCATCCTCCTCCTGTGGAGGGGTAAACGTGATCTGGATACCGCCTATCTGGCTAAAGTCGAAATCATCCTCATTGTGCTCTTCTTCCTCTTCCTCCTCAGCTTCCAGCACGACATCCAGCTTGCCAGAGTCAGTGCCTACACCAGGAGGGAGGAAGAAAGGAGATGCGTCATCATCCGAAGCAGCATTGAGCCCAGCAGCAAACAGTGATTTGCTCTTCTCGTAAGAGAACTCGAAGGGGGATGTTGGCGAGCGTGAGCCATCGCTTTCATCGTCTCTTGAGTAATCAAAGAAGGCGTCGAGCGAATCGTCGCGGGGTACAGATGATGTGGTCTGGGGGCCGCGAGGGAAAGTCCAGGTTTTCGATAGGGAAGCACGGGAGGCGTGAGTGGGACGAGGGGCTTGGATTTCCGGAGATTGAACGTTGATGATAGGCGTAGGTTCTACCTTGACGGAGACGGGAACGTCTAGCTCGAGATGAGCCGTTGACCGAGGGGAGTCAGAATCAAAGGAGGACGAAGAGCGGAAGCTCATATCAGGATCAGATTCGTCCTCGTCTTCGTACCCTGCAAGACCGTCGTCCTCATCCGAGAAGGTGTTATCATCCTCTTCAGCCACGGACCGCAATTCGAAGACTGCCTTGGGACTGTCATTGGAGAAGTCTTCTACGTCAGTGGTAGAGCTGCCCGAATCGACCGAGGTGAAGCGCTTCATGGTAAACTCAAAAGGCTGATGATGGCGTTCTTGTGCTTGGGTTGAGTTCAACTCCCGAAGCTGAGCAAGCTCAGATTCCAAATCGTTGATCTTGCTCTTCATCTCGGCATTTTGTTGGGTAAGCTCGTCCTTCTCAGTTTGAAGGTCTGCAGCAGATTTTTCAACAACTTCAAGCTTCCTTTCGAGGGTCCTTTTCTCCACCTCGAGAAGGCCAGACATTGACCTGGCAACCCAAGCATCTCTTCGCTCAGTCTCGACCCGAGCTGCAACGACAGAAAGCTGCTTCTCCATATCGGCCACACGTGTCCTCCATCCATCAACATCTCTCTTCAAATCATCTCTCTCGGCCTTCAGGTCCGCGACCAACCTCAACATCTCATCATTAGGCTCCGCACTCCCAACATCGCTCGAGGACGACAAATCCGAAACCATCGACATAGGTCTGGAACTTGAAGTAGTGGAATACCCACCCGACGACATCCTCCTCATTGACAGAGCACGCTCTAAGTCCGTTATGCGCGCAAGAAGCGCATTATGCGACTTGACCAAGAAATGCTGCTCGCTGGCACTGAGAGGCCTCGACTGCGTCGGGTGGTTGGTAAAAACCTCGTCGTCACTGCTTGCAGATGTGCTTGCACTTGCACGTCGCAAGGGATCATTCAATGAGAACCGGCGTTCGAAGGAGGTCGGGGTAATCTCAGGCGTCGGAAGACCAGCATAGTTGGTTGCTACACCATTGGATGAGGTCTTGTAACCGATGCTGCTGCGACGAGTGGCCTTGGCATCTTCGGGGGACATGGGTAATGAAGCACGCCGTTGTTCACCCTGACCAATTTTGATGTTGAGTGGTGGGCGAGATTTGATCTCATCTCTTGATTTCGAAGCAGTCGTCGCATCCTCAGAGTTGTTGTTCAGAGCCTTGCGGCTTAGCTGAGGACTTGGCGTGGTCGCGGGTGTCGGGAGACCGCCAGAGCTTACGGAAAGAGAGTCCGGGCAAAGAGACAGTGGCTTCAGGTTGAGAGTGGCAGGGCGAGGGCGAGGAACGGATTTCACGAGGACAGAGTTGTCAGGGACAACAACAGCTTCTGTTTCCACTTTGCAAGTTTCCCCTGATTTGGGACTGTCGTCCTCCTCTTCCTCTTCTTCAATGAGGGTATGCAACTGATCTTTGGAGGATGAAGAAGCAGCCAGAAGCTTGAAAGAATCCCTTTTGCCAGCCATGAGACCTGGCCCGAAGTTTGGCATAGCATTCTGGGCGGGGGAAGGCTTGGTTGCTAGGGGGGAAGTCAGTCAAAGATACCGACATGTAACATCAAAATCACTCACAGAAATCAAGGCTAGTCTTTTCTGAGACAGAATCCGATAACTCTGGGATCTCAACCTTGGTGAATGATAGGTCGGGCTTGCCTTCCAGCGCCCATAACGCCCTGCGTCGTATCGAGTCCTTCTCGCCGAGGTTTACGTTATCGTCGGAAAAGGAAGTGGGGAGGTTTGGAATGGCGATACCCATAAGGTCTGCAGACTCGGTGCGCGTGGAGACAGAAGAGCGGCGCTTGTGGTGGGAGTGCCTCTTATTCGAGGGTTGCAGGCCGGAGGGTTGTTCAACCTCGGGACTCGAAGCTTTGGGAGGTGTAGGCGCATTTGGTCCAGGTAGAGATACTGACAAATTGCGAGAATGAGAGCGCCTGTGAGCATGGCTAGGTGTGCTCATACTGGATGGGAGGCCACCTCCAAGTTTGAAGGATTCGAACTACAGAGATAGTAGTTGTCAATACTGTCGCACGAACAAAAGAAACATACTACTCACCCTCTTCCTCTCTGAAATTTCATTAGCATTATCAACAAGCATAGGTGATTGCATCGATCGAATCAACAACGGTTTTTTGCTGGGTGCCGTGAAAAAAGAATGGGGATCCTGTGGGAGTGATTTTCAAAAGAAAGGAAGTGCCACGGAAAGGCAACGTTGGAGTTGGGCAACAGCAAAAGCTGCGGGGTATACGTCTAGCTAATACAGAGACTAGCTCGTCTTTATGGGCGACGACGACGACGAGAGGGACGGCGCAACCAAACAACCGCTGGCGGTGATGATGATGGCGAGAACTCAGGAAACTCGACTTCACGTGCTTCCGATTTATTGACGAGGTACCACATTGCACGGCCACATGTCCCATCCCTGCACGCGTAACATTTCATTTTATTGGTTGACAGCAGAGCATGCATGCTGCGAAGAACGCCGATTCGAAGGTAACAACAGACAGGTGATAATACAACAGGTAATTCTACAGTACAGGTGCTATGGTCCATGGAAAGCGATAAAAAAACACACCGGACAGACAGCTCTACAACGGGAGGCTTGACGGAATTACTTGCGGAATTATTGCAGGAAGTTTGACAGAAACTTGCGATATTAGACATGCTGGGCTTGAGTTGTTGCAATGCATAGCAATAACGTAGGATATTTGTGCTCCAAGTGAAGGAGAGAGAACTTGAGATAGGAAAGGAAATTCGCCTCGAGGTAGATGAAAGTTGGTTCTTGATGGGCAGTCGTTCGCTGATAGAAGCCCTGCAGAAATTTGAAGAAAATAGGTCGAAGTCGCGGTCCCAATTAAACATCTTGGCGCTGAGGTGGCTCAGGGTTTTCTACTTTCGACAAGGGGAAGGCACTGTTGGAGGGTCGTCAGCATATTATATGTATGCGATGAGGACGGGCTTTACCTGAGAAGTAACAGACAACTTCTCACTGACTCGAGGACGTAGACGGCTCGGGTGCGTCGGCATTGTTCGCAGTTCCACTAGCCCGCACAGTGGCTTGAGGATGCAATATAGATAGTGTCTTCTGCACATCTTCGACCTGGCTTAATAAACCGTTCATTCCGGTCTTGAGGGTATCAATGAGATCTTTCAATCGCTCGACCTCCGCCAGGGGATCAGGAGTGGTTGATCTACCATCTTCCGTTCGCTGTCGTTTCCTGGGATTGGCAGAATCGACGGAGTCACTTGCGGTAGCCAAAGAATCTCGGTCGTCATTTGAGTCTTGCTTCAAAATCTTGAGGAGGTCCCGGCCTTTAGCGTGTATCGCAACCAAACCAGAATGGATATCAGAACCCGTAACAGTGGGCTTGCGGACAGCGCCTTGAGTCGGTGTTTGTTGGTTTGCGTCTGCGAGAGTGTTGCTGCTGTTCAAGGTTGTGTTTCCCGCATGATCTTCATCATTTCCCTCAGTACCCTCGGATTTAGCGGCTTTTTCAACGGAGCTGCCCTCGAAAGGTGGTGCCAGAGCTGGAAGAACGACTGCAGTATCAAGCTTTTTGGAGGCGACAACCACAGTAGTTCCGGGCAGGGATATGGTTTGAGATCGAGGTCGAAGCTGGAATCGGCATAAGTGGAATGTATGCAGTGCAGTTTTCAACGTTACCTTCAAAAGAAGCTCAGGCCTTGCATTCAAGACCGCAGAAAGATGACTCTGTTGAATGACTTGAGCGGAGGTCTCCCCACCTTCGGATTGGTTGGTGCTGGTGCGAGAATGAGTGTTGCTCTCGTCAGAGACACTCCAGTGATATGGATCACTACTTTTGTCGTCATCAGCGCCATAACCACGCTCGAGAGCTTCAGGTGTGAAGTATTCTTCGTCCTTATCGTCGTTGTCATCGTTGTCGTCGTATTCACTTTCTGACTCGCTTTCCTCCGAGCTAGTATCCGTTTCGAGGCCGCTCTCAATTTCTTCGTTGTTGCGTCTATACTCGTACACATTCAGTGATCCGAATCTCAACCATTTTCGGCACTCACGACAGATAGCCCCAGTAAACGCGTTTGCGGCCCAAGCGCTAGGTGACTCATCCTCCTCGATGGTTGGGTTGCTGAGAAATGCTTCCACCGCACAATTGAATAAAACGAAGCAGTGTGCGGCTAGCTCATCATCGTCCAATTGTGGATCAATTACATGATCCGTGCGTCGAAAGCACGCAGCGATAGATCGCGGAGATGTGATGATCGGGACAAGCTCCTGTGTCACGTCAATTACATGAACGCCAATGGTCGATCAAGTCAATGGCGCTTGCCTGAATATAAAAAGGGTGAAGGCTCGTCCCTGCCACTGTCTGGAACACGCCTCCAACCTCGCTGGACATCTGAAAAAGACCAGTATCGGAGGAGCACTTGAAGGGGCCGGTATATAGCCAAGATACTTGACTTGTACCTGAGCCTGATGTGACGCCTTGTATACGGAGGTTAGGAATTGTGGACGACGGTCTTGCATACCAGCTTAAGACATGGTCCTGGCAAAGCTGCCTGAACTCCTCGATCGACAGCGGGATTGAATTCGTGGATAACTTTGGGGCTTTGATTTCGGCGTACGGAGCAGGTGGCCTTTGAGGGGTTTCGTGAATCTCAAAAGAGACTGACTTGTGGGACAAGTTGGAGTCGGGGGGAGTTTTGAAGTGTGATATTAAGATGGCGATCAATCGACCACCTGAAAGCACCGTTCCCGACTTTTGTATGCTAAGGAAATGAATAGCTGTGGTCTTTCAAGGTGAAAAAAGAACGATATGACGACGAACCTGTGATCACTCCCTATCAAAGAATCGTAGTACTCGTCCAACAGAACTTCATACTTGTTCCCATTTGTCACACCATGGAGGTGAAACCGAAGGAAAGCCCTCAGAAAAACAAGCCACTTGTCTGTTGGGTGACGAACGCCAAGGAGGAGGCCCGCAGCATCTGCCATAATCGAACTTTGAAAGTTGGGATCGGTCAGACTGGCAAAGAGTCGCTGTATGCTATTGGCAATGCAGCTCGGTGAGGCTCATTTAGACAGCTCACCTTCCGTTTCTTGATGCTCTGTTGGGAAGAACCCTGGTTCATCGACCTGACTATGCCCGCCTTCATGACCAAGAGGGCTCTTTCGGCCTGACCTTTGCCAAGGTTGATTGGTATGGAACCGCGGAGAAATTCTTTCGTAACGTCTGGTATATATGATCGCAAGAGAGGTTGAGGTAGTTTGATTTTACGGTTTGATGGTCCAAAATCGCGAGCGACATCGTGTTCAGGTGTTTTTGTCTCCATGGTGGTGTTCGATAAAGAGAGCGCAGTCACGGTCGTGAGTGTAAGGGAATGTGCATGTGCACTGTACAGGTCAGTGTCGGAAATTTCCGTTGAACTGCATAGTAGCTTCTGTGAACTCGTCTAAATACCCAACTGCCGTCAACTAGACGAGGTTGCTAAATCAATAAATAGCATTTAGACTCTGATTACGGCGTGGCTGGAGATCGCCTGTTGACGTAGGCTGGTGAATCTCAGTAATGCTATAGGACTTGATGATAGGCTGGCCGTGATAGCCCGGTGCACATAGTGGCCTATGCTTGCCGGTATCCAAGCTTATCATGAGAGACTAGACTCCGGAAAAGAGCTGCAATACTATACACAGGCTATAAACTATAAGGTCACCTTATACACTATTATGAGCTTCTTCACCAGGCAATTAATAGAGTAATAAGAGCCTACGCAGATGTCCTTCGTCTTTCTTTTGCCCGTGCCAGACCCCTATGTCGCGTTCGACGCGTCTAATTATTTGATCAGGTGATCGTATCTGCAGCGGGCTCATCCAAACTTGCAATCGTCAGCAACGACAGCAAACGATTTGAGGATTGGTATGAATACTCTCAGTAAGAAGAGGCCAGAGAACGCCTGGTGACGCAGGCTGGTGGTTCTTGTAGGTGCCATAGGACTTGACCATGTGATGGATGTGATGACAATGCGCAGTGCGCAACTGCCTGCCGGTATCCACGCTCTGCATGAAAGACTAGCTTAAGAAACGAGTATTATCCACATAAACGGACTGATTATACTGTATGTCCTTTGTTCGCCATTACCTAGTTCTTCACACCAAGCAAGGGAATGGTTATACGAACAGATACAGGCATATGTTTTCGAAGTTCGAGTAAACACACCGAAGATGCCACTTGTTGCGCATGTTTGATCCCGATGGTAATGGGCATTCCATGATAAGACGGGAAGGTATCATTTACTCCAGCATAACGCGAGGTATTCATGAGTGTGTAGCGCATCCCGCACAAAAGTTTGATTACAGTCGAAGCCATGGCTTAAATTTCTGGTTGAAAGCAATCGGCGGGTGGATAAAGCAGGGAGTTGCGCGCTGGCGCGAGGTCAATCTGAAACGCAAAGTAGTTGGGAATCCTAGCCAGATATCCGTAGGGATTAACCCACATGCCCTTGCCTTTAACTTGGGTGTGCATAGCGAAATACATGTTAGTCAACTCGCAAGAAGCGACATGGCAGGATCTTGACCAAAGCTATCTGACAAGGATGCTGCTCGAAAATCAGCATTGTTCGAAGTGACGAAGGGTCTATGCGCAATTAATAATGATACTCTGTGGACAACTCACGCCAGGCTTCCATTTCGTGATGACGTGCTGCGAGGGGCCTTGATTCATCGTGCGGACTAGGTCTGCTTTCGTGACCAAGAGAGCCATTTCAGGCCTATCTTTGTCGCCACTCATTAGGATGAGTAGAACTAGACTCACCGCCGACAATATAGATAGAGCTAGGCTGATTTTATTGCTTGAAAGGCCAAATTTGCGGCTGCCGTCGAGTTCAGGCGTGTCTCTCTCGCAGTGTCTGACAAAGCGAAGAAAGTTGGGTGGGTGAAAGGACGTAGAGCCCGGTGAACGCTAGTAGTGGCCCATGTTGCTGGTGGCCGGTAGCCGTAAAGCTTCGCAGATGTTCCTTTTCGTCTTTCATCCATCTGGCGCGTGATGGCAAAGCAGTGGGCTGGTCCAAATTCGCAATCGTCGGCATCTGTAGCAAACAATCATAATAACTGATGCAATACTTAAGTAGAAGGGGCCCGAGAAAGTCTGTTGACGCAGGCTGGTGGTTCTCGTAAGTGCTATGGGACGGGGTGGTTGATAAAGTTACTTTTTGCCCTAACTTATGGTTAACTTCAGCCTACAAAAGTTACTCCAGGTGTACTTCTACTTACAAGGCGTGCCTAGCGGTTTTCCTGCCAAAAGTTCACAGTGGAGACGCCAAGCGAAGTAAGTTTGGTCCTATTTGCCAACGCTGCCGATCGGCATGCTTCGACTCAATGACCAGAGCTCGAGGCCGCGAGGTGCCTTTCCCCGATTTCCCGACGCTCTATTATCACTGTAAAATTGGTGTCTATACTGTCGTGCATATTATCTTCAGTCCATGATCTCCGTGTCTCAACAATTTCTCAGACTCGGACAACTTATCACGCTGCATCGTGTTTCTTGCAAGTTTCTGCTTCAATTCTGTTGGGTCAAGGTTTATTAAAAATGGCGTGAGACAACATAGTTTGATATCCTCAATGTCAGTTAGTAGATTTATGAGTTTCCTGCTAATTTCAGGTACAAGAAAGGCACAAGTTAACTTCAGCACGGCTCGGAAGCAAGCCATAAGTTAACTTGGGCGGAGAGTGAAGTACATCAAAGTCATCAGGTACGCATCAAAGTAACTTGAGGAAAGCCATCGAGCTCAAAGGTCATCGACGGGGGCAGATTACAGGCTCTGTGGACATTCAAGGCTCCTCTCAAGTGAGCTAGATTTTTCAGATGGAAAGACACTTTTTCAAGTGCTCTGCGGACTCGGATCTGTGAGACCTCTGTATAGGGTCTGGATCAGCTTCGACGCAAGCATTGCGACTCATGCGCAATTTTGGCGCACATAAAATCCATGTATCCGTATAACGCTACGTCCAAGCAATTATGCATGTAATTTGAAGTGAATCAAAGGGAGAATTGGAGCCAGAGAAAGGGTTGCTGGCGACTCGGGAGTTCACCATCGCTTGCGACCATGATTGCCGTGATTGCCGCCTACTCGAAGCAGGATTTGTGCTGAGCGGATACCGTACTGCCGTAGACAGCCGAAAGTACAAGTTAGATTCACGCGAAGTTGCCGAAGTTGCCGTAAGTAAGCCTGCGAAAAGTATAGTGACAAAAGTTACCGAAGTTACTTGAAGTAAGCGCCAAAGTAACTTTATTTGTACTCCTATGGGACTTGACCATTTGGACTGGATGTAGATGGCCATGCGCAGTGCGCAGTTGCCTACCGGTATCCACGCTCTGCATGAAAGACCAGCTTCAGAAAGGAGTATTAATCGCATCAATTGTTCGCCATTACTGAGCTCCTCTCGCCAGGCAAGGATTGGTGGTACAATACTTTTTTTGATATTAAAGCAAGTGACTGTCAAGTTCAAGAGGCCTTGTGGCAGTGCTGCTGTGGTCATCTCATTTTCCTACCATCTCAACAAAGTCTACAAATAAGTCGTCCTTCCAAGGCCCCCACTACCATGCCCGGCTCTAATAAAAGGAGAGTTAGCTTGAGAATGGCGCTGAATCCGCTTGTCTCTCATCAACCAAAATGGCTCCAGTACCGTTGACGCCTGAAAACACCATCTTTTTCTGCTGTGATCTGCAGACCAAGTTCGGTGCGTACATTGTACACGAATGAGGTCCTGGTGAAGTTCTGGATTAAGCCTCTTTGCAGGTCCCGCTATCCAAAACTTTGACCAGGTGGTTGCCACTGCCAGTAGGATGGTTAAGCTTGCCAAGGTAAGGCCTTCGCCTGGTCGCCTCTGCTGCCATGTTCATACGCGATATGTCAGATTCTCAATATCGAGGTTGTTGCCACTATCCAATACGGCAAGGGTATGGGATAATCTATCGTCCGTAGCCGTTTTGTGACATTTATCTGTTTCATTGCAGTTCTCGGAGGCATAGATCCCGGGGTCGGACTGGATACTCTTGGTCCACTTCATATCGGGACCATCGACAAACTGCTTTTCTCGATGGTCACCCAGGAACTAATCGATATCCTTGATGCTCGGCCGCATATTCAGAATGTCGTCATTTTCGGTATTGAGGTGATTATATCTTATTTTCCTCGAATATCTTCCGAGTCCTAATTCAACGGACCGACAGGCCCAGATCTGCGTCCTTCAAACGACGCTGTCATTGCTGTCTTATTCTCGGCCCATAAAGCCGTACATTATTGCGGACGGCGTATCTTCTTCCAACGCGTTTGAAATCCCCATTCTTTTTGATCGCCTCCGTCAAGAAGGCGCAATCGTCACCACTACCCAGAGCTTCGGATACCAGATTGTTGGCAGTGCAACCCACCCCCAGTTCAAAGCATTCGCTCAGTACAACAAAGAAACTGGTGAAGCAGGCAACTTGGCTGGCAAGACCCTTCTTGGTTATTTCGCCCCAAAGGTTTGAAAAAACTTAGGCCTTGTAGAAATTTCTAGATTACTACCATGGAACGGCACTTGTATAATGAAATTTTAATGACGGACATGACTCGTATTAGTGCCCGGTATATCTACGCGGACGCAAGTTCTTACCAGAGTAGCATCTTGACAGTGAGTATATAATATGGCGCCTAATCCACTCGGGTTTCCGTGTAAAGAAGGTGACCTAGTATCAATTCAACACTACCATCTAGCTCCGTCCAGACCAGGATGCCAGTCATTACACCACAGTCGACCATCTTCTTTCTGTGTGACTTGCAGTCGATCTTCCGTAAGGACATTGTCCCTTAGTACCCGTCTACGTCCATCATTGTTGACATGCATCCCGCATAGGCAAGTCAATTGGAGGCTTTGACCACCTTATCTTTACAGCAAACAAGTTGCTGAAGATCGCTAAAGTGAGTTCCGTACCTGATTTATGTATGAGGGGCTTGCTAATGAGAGTATGAAGATCCTTGAGTGCGAAGTCGTGTCATGTACACAGGCGGCTAAGGGTACGCTCAATCGACTCATCCCTCGTTGAAAAGGCTAAAATGACTCCTGTCAGCTCTTGGCCCTCTGGATCCAGGTCTGGACTACAGCCAACTAGGCAAGCTCAACCTCGGAACATTCGACAAGGCATCGTTCTCTATGATTACACCTGAGGTTGAGCAGATTCTAAGAGCAAGGCCGCATATCAACAACGTCGTGCTATTCGGCATCGAGGTGCGTTCTCTTGATATTAGCGCTCGCTTCTCCACCTTGCTGACCATCTTACTCTCGACTTGACTAGGCTCATATATGTGTCCTCCAAACCGCTCAAGACCTTCTCCAACCAAACTGGAGAGCCACGCCATACACTCCCTACCTCGTCGCCGACTGCCTATCCTCACATAATAGATGGGAGGTCCCTGTCGTCGTGGACCAGCTGCGCAGTGAAGGATGCAAGATAACCACCTCCGAGAGTATTGGCTTCAGGCTGCTCGGGACAGCAAAGCATCCTGGGTTCAAGGCGTACAGCAGACTGGTGAAGGAGTCTTTGGTTGGTACAACGAATGCTGGGGATGCTATCATCGATGGAAAGGGACTGGACAGCGAGGTTGAGCAACTGGTGAATGGCGTCGAGAAGACCAAATTGACGAATGGTGTTGAAAAGCCTACTGTGAATGGCGTCACTGTGAACGGGGTCAATGGAATATCCAAGGAGAAGGCGTTCACGACTGAGGAGGAGGATATGGCTGCTAGACTATAGATTGCATTAGACGATTTACGGACAGATGACTGAGGTACGACACATGTGAGTATATAGATTCATTGTACATTCTGCCTACATGGATCGATCGGGCAACTGTCTACTGAGATATTATCCAAGTTTAGTGCCACCAAATTGACGGCAGAGGTTCTCGAGAAGATCCTATGCATTGTCTATCAGGAGGTCATGGCAAGTGAAGTCATAGACGAGAATTTACAGCTTCATCTGTGCGATCCTTGTGCAGCTCCCAATTTCCTGAGCTGTGATCTGCCGCTAGGACTTCGACCCAATATGCTCCAGTCTGTTGCTTCAGAGGCACCAGCTGAGAGGGTTCCGCCGATAACCGCAATATGCGGCGGGTCAACTCGTTTCGCTGCTCCGTGATACTCTCCCTCTCGAAGAGGAACGGGAGCGTCCTATGAGTGGTAAGCCGACGGGCTCCCTGATCGGGATTCCGAAGGAGAGGGGAAATAGCACGTACTCTCGAATGAGAGGGCTATATTCATCCTGAGATTGAAGGATTATCCAGTTTACGAGATATGAGAGCCATTTGAATCCATGCTTGAGATAGATATTTTTGAGAAATCCCAAGAAATGGCGTGAGCTTTCCTTGACCTTACAGAGAAATCCGAGGCAGCCATAGATGGTGGTAGGACGGAATAGTCTTCGGTATCACTATCCACATCCATTGCAGCCACTCAGAATTCAAGATATCGCCGCTTGAGGAAGTTGATGTCGAGTAATGAAGGTCTTTGGCTGGCCGCCGCAATCGATGAATTTTGATGGCAAAGAAAGGCCATCCTTTCTTGCGACTAACGGTCATCATCCTTGCCCCCTTGTCAACCATTGACCACATATTACTTCCACGAAAGGCATGGCCGAGTCGTGTGAGCGCCCGTGCAGCCGTACGAGGAGCCAAATAGCCCTCAACCCCAGAAGCCGGTTTGGGCCCGCTCTTGGTGGCGCGCTAGTACCACGGTTGACTACCACCGCGACTTTGAGACCAATAAAACGGAGCTGTATCTGTCTCACCAGCTATTACATCGCTTGGCTGTGCCTCTGTTTCTCTTTCATTCCAACTTCCCATGGATATGTGGCCCATTTCTGGGCAGTTGGACAGGTATGTTCCAGGCTGTTTGCTCAGAGTCGGGCTGAGGAGACCGTACTTCTAGGACAAGAACGGAAATGAAATCACCTACTCGTTTACGACACTTCTCAGCAACGAATAGAGTTCTATTCTCTTCCCGTTGACGATCAGGCCCCACAATTCTCGAAGGGATCGACAGAGGACTCGAACTCCAGAATCTTTGTGCTCCCGGCTCGCAAAAGAGTGACGGCCTCTGAATCTCGAACCTGTATGACGGAAGAGACCTTTCGAAAGCATTTAAGGCGTTTGATGGTACTCTGCTTATGCTCTGTCACGCAGAGTCTAGGGCCTAATGTCCTTCAAGCTCTCTTCGTCCAAGATCCTTGCCAGGGACGCCACAAATTCGGTCTGATACGCCGTTCATGCCAATTCAAACAGACAGTCTTTGACGGGACTCGAAGATCTCCTTCATCAATGGTCTTGGCATCCTGTTCTGTGCCTGGCTTTTCCCCTCTTCGAGACTAAGCGAGTTGAATCCAACGTCCTCATGTCGAGGTGGTTCTCTTCAACTTGGCCTCGTACCTGTAACTTCTCTCATGCTCGGCCTCGTGAGACCGGAGGGGTTCGACATATTCTCAGAAAGTTTGGTTCGGTAAGTGAACCTCAGGAGATCAGTAGGCAGTCTAACGAGACCCATGGGCTGGAACAGACCGTGGAATGCGGACTGTCAAGAGAGCATAGCTTGGCCTCAATCATGCAAATTCCGTAATTCGCTATGCCTCCAAGAAAGGGTCAATCCTTTCCTCTGGGATCAAGAACCTCAACCTAGCCTGTTGCGGGGGCGACGAAGCTATAAAGGAAGCCCGAGGTCTTTCGTACAGCAAGTGTGCTTTTCGCCCCTTCAAGTTCCTTCGTCGCCTTCATTTACCCGTTGTCTTCGATGAAGCTCGCTCTTCTCTCCATCGCTGCCTCCATCGCTCTCTCGTTTGCTACACCTCTTACAGGGCGTGATACATGCAGGCCAAACTTTGAAGGCAATGCTCAGACTATCTATCGCTCACCCGGTCGCAATTGGATCAACGAATGGACTCCGGATATCAGAAATGGTGGCCATGTTACTATAACTGGTCGGTATTTTGAAGATGCTTTCGCAACCGGCGAATTCTTGGTGCCTTTCACGGGTACAGCAAGTGGCACATATCAATTCAAGTAGGTCATGCTATACAGTTTTTGATGAATCGTTATTGAAACATCGTTCTCTAGGGCGGCGGCTGATAGTGCTCGCCAATTCGCTCTCCAAGGTGCATCAGACGGCAGCTTAGTTTTCAGACCGATTTTATACAGCTTCCCTAAGTGAGTCGAAGTCTTGCCTAGCTTTCCGGTCCTTACATATTCCCATATATAGCAAGCAAGAATTCGCAATTGCTTGCACCACTTGCACTGCGCCTGGCTCGGGCTCTCCTCGTATCTTCCAGTCATATTGCACGGTGAAGCACGTTGCGACCGGGAAATGTGTTACTGGATACCTCGATCAAGTCACTTTGACCTTGAAAACCTGCGATGGATCCGCCTCCCAGTCATACATCTTCGCGAGTGGCCCTTCGGCCTGAGGCGTCGGGATCGGTTGGGTGATAGCTCTTTCATTGGACGATTTTTTTTTTCAATTAGCCACAAATGGACACCCGTAGTATAAATTGTTATATGCAGATTCCTCCGAGTCTTGATACAAATCGTGAACTCTTTGAACCATGTCCCGAGGGAGATTGGCTGGCTCAGGACCGCGCATCGGATTATCATTGTTGCTCAAGGGACGCCACATAGCAGCCACTCCAGTTAAACCTTGACCACCACGATCACCGAACGACTCATAGACATTTGTCCTAGGCAGACGAATCAGAAAATGTAGTAAGCAGATATAGTCTCCAAACAGCACTCACTAAAGCAGATATATTAGTGATCGATCAGGATCTGGGAATTGTTTACTTAGGGTCTTCGAGGATTTACAGTCAACGGGAAACGTTGGCCGCCATCTCTCACTCTTGACTTCACCTTGTGTCTTGGATCAACTCCCGAGCCCTACTACTCTGAGGTCTACAGCCTGAAGCTCAAGCAGGCGTGCCTGCTAACAGTCCGGTTTTGGACTCCTTATTGCTGTCGGTGTAGCTTTACATTGATCCTTCATTGTCCCAAGTCTCCGCACAATCGCACATGGACTCGATACAGTCCAAAGCCTCAACCGAGTACCCTGATAGGTATCTGCTGATGGAGGTTAATGATCTCTTGCAGCAATTTGCCGCTGAATTGTCTAGGTCAGCAGGCTACGATGGCATTAAGCTAGGAAAGTTCTCATGTCGATGACCTTGGGGCTTGGTATTCCTATAAATCTGTCATCGTATTTCAAGATACATTTTCATCCCCTGCCAAGATCACTATCCGCGACCTCGAATGTTCCGAATTGGTTCTCTCAGCTTTCTCGCTCTTGCTCTGGCAGGAGTCGGCGCCAATCCAATCAGCCGACGGGCAACCTGTAAGCCCGATTTCCAAGCCTGGGCTCAAACCATCTACACTGGTGGGAGCGGTACATTCTACGTCAATGAATGGACACCGTCTCTTTACGCTGGAGGTCCATTGACCCTCACGCGGACAGAGGGTCATCAAGCATTCGACGGTGGCGAATTCTACGTTCCATTCACCGAACAAACGACGAACACCTACACATTCAGGTAAGAGCTCCTGATCAATCCTTTGCATTTTGCCTTATGATTCATAGGCCGGTTGCGGATACAAATGGCCAGTTCGCACTTTCAGGAGCGAACGGTAACTTGGACTTCGAAGACATCGCATACAACTTCCCTAGGTCAGCTTTGGTTTTCTAACATACACTCCTCATCCTCAAGTCTGATTAACATCTCGCACCGGCAGCCCTCAAGAGTTTTCTATCGATTGCTATTCTTGTCCCGATGCGAGTCAGGGTAGTACCTTTGCTATCGATTGTGTGATCAGTCACCCTGCTACTGGCAAATGTATAACCGGGATTGCTGGTGGAGACACGCTAACGCTAGAGACCTGCAATGAGTCTTCTGATCAGCTGTACAATTTTAGAGGGCCTAAGTAGCGATCCTGTACCAGTAGCTCTCCCTGAAGTTACTTTACTCTTTATGTAGTCTTCCTTCACATCTGTATGCTATACACGTCTACCCCCCTCCTGCAATTTTGCAGGGTTCAAGAAGAAATAAAGACTCTTCAACGTTTGCGAGTAAACGATCACCAAGAAAAGGCGTCATATTGGAGGCTACGGCTGGACAACATCCATACCTTACGTCAAAATGCAGCTCGATCGCCTTCGGTCGCCCTATATCCTGGCAATTACGTCGATAGCCACTTGCACTGATACGTCCGTACCACCAGCCCGCGAACCCAGGATCAGCCAAAAGATCAACGCGCTCATACCTCCCATCGGCCTTTTCTCAAAGTTTCCTTTCCACGAGTGAAATGAAATATGGTGCCACCATTTTGAATTAGTAGCCCCTTCCATTGATGTTTTCAATTTCACCGATCTATCACAGAAGACTTGAATTCATCAACGTCAAGCTTCCTCGATTCTCCCTACTGTAAATATGCACCCAGAAGGCCTTGATTGCCAGTGAGATGAACTGTGCCTAGGCCTGATAATCTGGCTTTTCGATCCCAGCCACTACTCCGCTCAACACTTTCACCTTAATCATAATCATCATACTCATTTGTCGATCAGACACTATCTCGCAAGGCAGTGTGCATGCTACGTTTCACAAGTCCATTCTCAGCTTTGATCACACCGAGGCAAATCTAACATTGTCAGATCAATGCACCGTCTACGACCATCTCGCGTTCTTTGCGTCGAAAACTGCTGCTTTAACGAGCGGCGGCGCAGGCTACCTAGCAACAGTCGCATGCAGAGTCGCCGAGAACGACGTGAGACTCCCAAAAGGATGTGCCACGGTAGAGCGGCCAACTAGGATCTGACATCTCGAGTTGAAAGCTCTTGAGGATTTGCTCTGTGTTCGACGGAGGAATTCAGCCGCTGTTGTGCCAGTGACTCATGCCCATATAACTTGTCCCTTGACGAACTCGTGCCTTGAATCTGGTACTGCTCATGGTAGGATGTTCTCTAGGACATGTCGTGCCTAACCGATGCCCAGCCATTCTAGACCTACAATTCTTGACCGTTCAACCTCCTGCCTGCGGCCAAACCAGCCCGACTTGCGAGCAGTGCAGTCTATCCGACGGGCTATTTGTTGATGTCAGTGCAGTATGATCCTCAAGAGTCCTAATAGATTGGTCTGCGGTCCCCCAAATAGTAAAGGCGCCCATTATCCTAGGGCTGGAACGCCAGCTAATTGCGAAAGTGTATGCTATTAGGTTTCTATTAACAGTGGTTGCTGGCCCCTTGCAACAATTGCCCGCTAAGGTCATTCACGTAAACGGGCTATGAAACCCACCGCAACTTGAATTTCAGACTCAGGAGTCGGAAAAGTCTCATGCAGAACGGATCCCGCTCTGTATCCCTACAAAACGGCCTCAAAAGATGTAGGAACACCAACATCCCCCACACACTCTATCAGTCCTCAACAATGTTCCGGTTCTTCGCTCTCAGCCTTCTCGGTCTTGCTCTGTCTGGTAGCGTTGGAGCCAATCCGATCGCTCAACGTGCTACTTGCAAGCCCAATTTCCAAGGCGGGGCTCAAACGGTCTATCACAATGCTGGTGTGAACTTCTTTGTTAACGAATGGACGCCCTCTCTCTTCGTCGGGGGTCCAGTCACCCTCACCCAAACTGAGGCACACCAAGCTTTCTCCTCTGGCGAATTCTTCGTGGCATTTACCGGCCAGCCGACCAATACCTACACTTTCCGGTGAGTCTATCTACCTGATCCTATGGCTCTATGCTCATCAGACCAGACCTGTTGCGGATACGAACCGTCAGTTCGCCCTTTCCGGAGCAAATGGCAACTTGAACCTCCAGATCATCACGTACAACTTCCCTAGGTAAGCTTCAGTTTGGTGACACGAATGCCTGCGGTTCTGATCGATATCATAGCCCTCAAGAGTTCTCCATCGACTGTAACTCTTGCCCTGACGCCAGCGTAGGTAGCATCTTCGCTCTTGGATGCGTCATTCGCAACCCATCAACTGGCAAATGCGTGACTGGATCTGCCGCTGGATCTACGCTCACCCTGGAGACTTGCAATGGCTCTGACAATCAATCCTATAACTTCAGAGGCCCTGCTTGAGTGGTCCCAATAAATTCCATCGAACCTTGTTGCTACAACTATTGCTTGGACATCTTGCTTACTTATCCTGTACTATCTATCCATCTGGAACAATTGCCATTCAGTAGCTTGGTTTCACCATTGCCCACGGAACCCTCAATGGGCTAAACTCGAATTCAGTGCGATGAAAACGAAGTGTAAGCCTTCGGAATGTCTTTATCTGCGCGATACACCGAGATCTCTCCGAAGCTGTCTGCGCTGCCAGCAAATACAATGCAAGGTCGGCTAGGTAATTTACTCAGCTCAACGTCCGTTGCTTTGATGGTGCTAGCGCACTGACATGGCGCCCACTCGGGAGGCTTGAAGGATTCAGCGGTATTTCATACTGGAGGTGGGCAGGCACGAGCGACGTTCTTTGCTCCACAGCTATATTCTTCTTCGTAATTTGCGCGTTCTGACCTAATGTTCTGGTGCATATGATCAGTCCGAGAAAGCAGGATCTGCTTCAGCGAATTGTGGATCAATGTTCCGATATCTGCCTCCGGTCTAAGCCTCGGTCTTTCAAAGTATCCCTTCCTTGTTCACGACTTGAAACAAAGCGCTCCACGCCGCCACCATTCTGGCTTCGGTAGCTTATGTCTTCGCGGATGTGAGTCACAATTTCAATATCGCTGCGGGGTGCTTAACTGGGAAGTTGCCAAGGCCACCTTGGTTGACCTTTTTTTGCCGTCTACCTCACGATGTCTATTGACGCTAGACTGATTCAACTTGTGGTGATAGTAGTCTCAGAAGATCCTCTTCTCTCTCTGTTGTTATTACTATCCGTAGGTAATGCAGCAGCTTTTTCTTGATGATTTGCGCCGAAAGGACGATTCGTAACTACTGTGTACACACGGCTTTGTCAAATGCCGGAAGGATGGAAAACCCCCAAGTCTGTCTTCCCATTCGCAGTAGGGTAAACATTGAATAACGACATGCCGCAGAATGCAGGTAAGGCAGAAACGGCTATGCAATCTGACAAAACACCACATACTGTGTATACGTTGTGGCATGGAATCTCCCCATCTGTCTACCCTCCCCGAAATGAAAACATGACGGAAACATATATAAGCCTCCCAAAAGCTTTCCTCCCAGATAAGCAATTCAGCTACCTTCTTCACACCTTAACTCAAGGAATCCAAGCTCGCCATGTTCTCCTCTGCTAAGCTCACTCTCTTCTCTGTCGCCCTCGCTGCCTTCCGAGTCGCCAGCGCCAACCCCATTGACCTGGCTACTCGTCAAAGCGGTACTTGCACCCCAGTGTTCAACGGAGCTCAGACGGTCTTCCAGCCCCTCGACATTACCGATGTCGTGAACCAATGGCTTCCCGATCCTAACCCGGCCACTGCTGGAGGACATGTTCGTCTCATTCAAGGATCAGCTAAGGAGGCGTTTGCAACTGGAGAGTTCTTGGTCGAACAGACTGGACAACCAGATGGAACGTTTGTTATCAAGTAAGCTCTTGAATTTGTCTTGATCGTGGATTGAACGCTGATATGTTCTCGAAAGGCTTGCTGCAGATACTTCCCTCGTCCTCTCTAGCGCCAACAACGACTTCGCATTCAGCCGTTTCTCTGATAACACTCGCAACACGTGAGAATTTCCCTCTGTTCTCTCTTCCATCCTAGTATATATGTTGATTTAATCCATGAATGCAGTAACCCTCAATTCACCATCACTTGCGCCACCTGCCCCGATCCCGGTGCAGGCGGACCCGGTCAGCGAGCTACCGGCTGCACCATTCGCAGCGTCGCTAATGGCAATTGCGTCACTGGATTCTCCGCTGGGAATACCCTCACTTTGCAGCAATGCAATGGTATCCAGCAGACTTTCTCCATCACCAACTAGGGAAGGTCACGGCTGGCATTGGTATAGACTTATAGAGGCAACCTTTGGTGGTTGAAGATAAATTATTGCTATTTTGATTTTGCTTCCGGATCTTCCTCTCTTCGTTCTTCTACGAGCTAGTTTTTAGTCGTCGTTCTCCTTTCGTTCCCACTTCTCTGTATGTATGTAACCAGCACTCGTGCATCGAAATACACCCGTGCTCTCCTCTTCCCCACCTTCTCCATTCCAATCAATCAAACTCAGATCACCTCAACCACGATGCGAATGTTCACACTACAGGCATTCCAAGGTCCGGAAAAAATGCTCCAAGGGGGTCCTACGACCAGGCACTCATCCATGAGGAGTGCAACCATGAGGTGGTCCGGTCGTGCAGCCTACTCGCCGGAATTGTGCCGAACTTAGGAATCTTCCCCCGAAAAAGAGGAGTGAGTGAGGAGTGGGAGGGAGTGGGAGGTTCCCGGCTGGGCTAGACGAGCCTGGAGTTTCCCTCCACCTTCCCATTGAACGGCGGTGTTAACGTTTAACTAGTAATGGTTTAATGTTTAACCTGAATAGATATATTACGGTGAGAGGTGGATTAAATCAGTAATGCCGAATTCTTTAGAGAAATACACAAAACTTGGCAGCGTGAATTCATTCATTTACGAGCTTATAAACCTTTCTGATGTTCTGGATTCACATAACGACGTCATAGTGGATTATATGCGCCATTTTCCGGGCGATATTCGAATTGAAAGATGTCAAAGGGAATTGAATTATTTTCTCCGTTTTTGTTACATTGTTCGTGTATTCCATCGTATCGTAGACCACTTTGAGCCAAAGAGGTAAGAGAAAGAAGCGAGAGAAAGAGACAAGAAGAGAGTGAGAAGCGACAGGAAAACGATAGGTAAGTACTCAACAGCGGAGAGAGATGAATTATTTCCTGGTGTAGAGGGAATTAGGGGATGTACAACATGATAATGTGAGGAGGATGGGTGGATGATAAGGTAGAGAGATATTGGGGTATGCGTCGTGATGATGAGAGGTAAGGTGAGGTGCGTCGTATCGAGGTGTGTTGTGTAAAAAGAGCGGTATTGAGAATGACCGGAATATGTACACCCTAGCTATACTATCCAATTCTTTTGAAATGGGTCGTGTATATGTACCATCACAAGAAGAACAAAGACTGGCCCAATGCAAGAAAAGAGGGGAAAGAGACAAAACAGATGCGAGGTAAAAGGGAAATCATGACAATTTTTGGTGCAAGGTCAGAAGAGTTCGTGTATGCGCACTTTTCATCGAGAAAAGAGGGCCGGGCGTAATCAAGGAAAAGGTGGGGTCACGAGGGGATGAGAAGATCTAGAACATCCAAGGTCTAGTATCCATATCCACCACCCCTGCCACCAGCTGCTGCAGCTGCAGCGGCGGCGGCAGCACCGACTTTACCACCACCTAGAGGAACATTCATCGACACAGGTGGTTGAGCTCCCCCTACATTGGGAACACCGGGGCCGCCTCCGGCACCGGCCACAGCGGCGCTCCCAACGAGTTGTGATAGCCGGGAAATCTCCTCATGCGACGATACGAGTGCTGATGTGAGTCTTTCATTCTCGTTAGAGAGATACTCGACTTTGGCTTGCAGCGAGGCGAGCCATGCCTTCTTGCGCTGACGGCATTTAAGCGCAGCTAGTGAAGTGGTGAATTGGCATATGAAAACTTGAGGATGGTGAAGACAAACCTTGTCGATTGCGCTCTAGGAAGTTTCTCCGCTTTTCCTCCTCGGTCTCCGGTTTCTTGTTGCCTCTACGCGATCGGTTATCTGTCGAAGCTTCCATGAGGTCTTCAAGACCAGAGTCATCGCCCTCATCGTCATCGGCGATATCCTCTGAGATAGATCGTCTTCTTGAAGTCGTCGTTGACGCACGAGCCCGTTTGGGTTGTTGTCTGGTGGCACCGTTGGCAGCATGAGCAGCTGCTCCATTGCCGTTTGTGAAGGAGTTGTCGTTGACGTCGTAGGATTTGCGCTTGGCAGAACGGCGGCCATTCTGAGGTGGTGATGGTGGGTTGTCGACGTTGTTCCTCTTCGCTTCCTCTTCACGTTTGGTGAGCTCTTGGTGAGCTTGTGAGAGTAGGAAAAGACCGTTAGCTGCTGTGGATGCAGCGTTGGATGCAGAAGCGAGGTAGTTGTTGGTGACGGAGTTGTTGTTGCTGTTGGACGAGTCTTGATAGGTAGATGATGGATTGAGGACGCCGCTGAGAGCATTGAGGGTGTTAGGTGTGATGGTGGTATTGGGCTGGTTATGTGGTCCGTTGTTGATCATGGCCATGAAGGCGGCCGTGCTTGGTGTAGTAGGGTAGCCGGAGACACCACCAACCAGAGGCGTCAGACCTGTGCCTGGAGTGAGACCCGTACGCGGTGTGAGGCCAGTACGAGGAGTTAGACCTGTTCTAAACGACGAAGGGTCAAACTGAGAAGCAGACTGGTCTTGAGTCTGTTGAGGACCTGCGAGCATCGCTGGCGACAAAGGTCCTGCTCGCAGTGATGTTGGGTACGTCCATGCCGACCCGTAAGGTTCTGCTGGTGAATTGATGGATGCTAGGGGCGGTAGAATTGTCCTTGAGGGAGAACCCGACTTTGAACGGTTTTGAGGAGAGCCATTTGAACGCTCTGAGGATTTACTGGAATGATGATCGTCATCATTAGTTCTTAGATTTGAGGTTGAATTAGACCTTGGAGCAAAAGATTGTTCAAAGGGATTTGGCTCGAGGTCAAAGTCTTTTCTTGTCTGTCTCGAGGGTTTGTTGCTGTGAGGTGAAGGGGATCTACTCCTCGCAGACATGACGACAGAGAGTGTAATGAAAAAAGATGTTTGGGGGGGGGAATGGAGTGTGCGAGAAATGACGACTGCTGACGTAGCCATTCTCTGTTATATCATTCATGTTTGTCGTTGTGTGTACCCCGTGCCTGGCCATGCTCCACTCTCAACAAAATTATCCATTCCTCAATCTTTTACACCTGCCTCGCTCCCGCCTTTTTCCACACAAAGTCCATATATCACTAACAATCCTTTCTTCCAACTTTCCCAACGATTTGCCCTCGTTTTCCCCTCTTTCTACCATCTTTCGACAAAATACAACCCTGAATTACTTAAGAGTCATGTGCCCCCTATCTCCCTGATCAGATCTTCCTTGCTCCGCTGCCGGGCGGTCTTCCCGTTCCGTTTCCTCCATAACTCAATTCTCGGCTTTACTCTTCGCCTTCTATTCAAAACGTGCCAATCATGAGAATCCCTCTGCAGCATACGATACCTTTACTCACTTCACCGTCGGCATACGGCATACGGCTTTAATCTGGGGCTCTACATTGTGGCGTCGCCCGAGTTCCCCCTCCCAATCACATTGCCCACATTTCACTCCGAAAGTCCGGTCTCTTGCCGCCTTGCAAGTTTTTTTTCTTGCTTACTGACCCATGGCAGTCACCTTATCGAGCCAGTACACCCGCGCTCGATGTCAAACTTGAGGAGCTTAATCTTACCTTGAAAGCTCCTCGTTGTAGTTCACTTTAGGCAATCCGTTTCTCGAAGGAACGTCCCTAACTACATGTGATCAACCCTTCATCAGTTCCATTTTGCCTTCTCTGTCCTTTGGATCGACATGCCGGCCGAACCTAAAGGTGACTTGCCTAGTTACATCTTGGGCCATCCTGTAACAATTTCAGATAATTAGCAAGTTGTGCCGTTAACTATCTCTCTAATGGATAAGATCGATAACCCAGAGTTATACGCATGCAGGGACATCTCGTTGAGATTAGACAGCTACGTCGCTTCCTTTCTGTCACACTCAATGCACACTGGCACACTGTATTAGTCCGAAGTCAATTTCGAGATCAGATAACCCATTCGTGGTAAAAGAATCAACTGGGGTGTGAAAAAAGAAGTACAAGCCACAACCCTTGATTTCCTGTTTCCCCGCAAAGTATTCGTCATTGTTCCCCGTACGTACTCCTTCCCTCGTCTCCTTCGACTTTACAAGGCAATCCCCAACCTGGTAACATTGTTACTAGCCAAAGCGTTCAAGGTTTGACCGGGAACACCTGTAAGGACGTTCTTCACTGCTGTGCGAGCTAGGGCTTGTTCGACTGTAATGGATGTCCCCACGACAGAACGAAGGTAAGCTCCTAAGCCTGCGACGTGAGCTACCGCCTGAGTTACCGGGATTAGATTAACATCTGTTAACATCAAGGTTTATTCTGCCAAGTAGCTTACCGAGGTTCCAGACAGTGTATTAGTAGACTTTGTCGAGACATGAGAAAGTGACGTCGGGGCGGTTTCAGAAAAGAACTCACGCTAGGCCCACTAATCCAGGCAGAGGTAATGCTGACGCCTGGGGCGTAAAGGTCGAGGAGTGGGCCATAGTTGTTGAAAGAAGCAATTGCGTCCGTAATGGACGAGCCTCCTACTGCGACCGCCTGTTGGACACGAGCAGGGCTTGTATTACTTGCATCTGTGTTTGAAGATCCGATGGGTACTATAGTTGGGATGCCTGCGTTGATTGCCTGCGAATGATTAGCACATGCAGCCAAACTTTGAATAAAACACTCTCACAGAGAGAACCGCGTTATCCAAAGCAGTAGACGCACTTCCGCCCAAAGCCATTAGGATAATCCCAGGTCGACCGGTTGTTTGAACATTCTGTATGACCCATTGGATTCCTGCAACTCTGAAGAGGTTGTTAGTACCCTATGACGAAGTCCAAGCTGAAGATCTGCAACAATGACACAACGAAACGAGATGGATGAAAATCAATGTCGAAATAGAGTTTAGGGTCTAGATCGAGACTCGTAGGAGTCATACCCTCCGCCCTCCTCGCTTCATGCCTTTCCATCCAGCATGAAGCCGGGCAAACTTCGGTTTACGGCCGAACGGACGGAGGTGGCGGCAAGAGAATCAGGGTAAGGCCACATCGACAGGTACCCAGGGGGAAAGATTCCAAAAAGTGAGATTGGTTGTTTGTTTAACGAGCGATGACGCGATAAAGCAACCAACAGGCTAAAGATCTGGCGTGTGCCAGATTGATGCCAACATAGAACAGGCAACGATGGGCCAGTGCGTGAGACGAACCACACGCTGGCGCCTGACACAATCGCGGGGTTCGTGTTAGGCGACAGACGTCGCGTGTTGGTTGAGGGACACGGAAGGTTTAAGCGGGATTAAAAAGAGGAAGGTGGTGACTCACATGTCTGATATAGTGCCAGAGCTGGAAGGTGGAGAGTATTCAGCAAGTCAGAAAGGAGAAGTGAAGGGAGATGGATAGAAAACGAGGTAAAACATGAGGAGGGTGATAAGAAATTGGGGAGAAAGGGACAGGAAGGCAGGATGGAAGCAACACATCATCACGTCATGGTCTGATTGAAGATGGAACCGATTTCGCGTAAATGCCTACTCCGGATAGCCCGGAAGGCGGCTTGGAACAGCTCAAGCAGGCCTTTGTGTGTGTGAAGGAGAAGAAACTCCGTGGATGCGTGTATGTTCATCACGAAATATAGCAGGGGTGATGGAACAAAATGGGATGGATGCTTCCAAGTTCCAGAAAGCGGGAAGAAATGGATCGGCGGTGGCGCACACGCCCCGCCGTTGGAAAAAGAGACGGAAAGATCGATCAAAGAACGTACCCTTGATCACTGAGAACTTTCACAGAAATGAGGTGAGCGGCCTAGAAGGAAAAACATAATTTTGTCAAAAACGGAGGTAAACTCGAGAGGGAGTGGGGAAAGGGATGACGTCGCGGGAGAGGAAGGACGTCATTCGTAGATCATCGAACCATGTTACGGGCGCTATGAAAGACGCCATAGAAAGTTGGTAACCTACTTTGGCAACTCCCCAGCGGGTCCCAATGGCGGTTGCCCTGCAACAACCAGTTTCAGGGTGAGACGGTATAATACAAGGGAGGTGCTCACGCAAGGTGCGTTCCTAATGGAATATTTCGTAAGGATTTGTATTTGTAGGATTTCTGGAGGGTAGGCAGACATACCGTGGCCGTTTCCGTCGGCGGCTCTACAGATAGCATCAGATCTGCCATCCCACTGCATGTTCTGTCCAGGGGACTGAACTCACGGGTATCCTCCAAAGACCGGCCCATTACTTGCTCGACCGCCAAAGTCAGTCTAAAAGCGGGTCGATCATTCAGATTAGAACACCTGGATTTAAAGAGAATATCTCACATGAGCGATATACACTCCTATCATAGGGTGCATCCCGTATTCAGTCGAGAATTGGTACAAAGTCCCCAGGGAAGAGACGTACCGGTATCTGCAAATGGAGTATCATGAGTCTGGAAGAGTCGATGCAGGCGACCCACTCCACCCACCTAATATGTAAATATCAACACCATTTCCTGCTTGTGTGCCATAAGTGTAGGCGAAATTCAATGCAGCAGGATTCTGATTGGCCAGTTTAGCATCTTGACTTATGCGGGCCAAACCCCAAGGTGCGTCGGTTCTAGAGAGTGTACAGTGAGAAACATATGATCATGCAACGAAATCGGAGACGAACTGTGTAATCGTAGCGAGTCTCTTTGCGTGGACTTCGTCTTCAATTGTGTAGTCGGGAATACTCATGTAGCCATCCTCCTCGACAGATGTAACGTGGGCCGAAGCGAGGAGTTGATCCACTGCAGCCTTGGTGAACTCGCCTAGACAACCCATTCAGAGGGCAGTCTCTTCCTATCGAAGAAATTACGTACCAGAGAAAGCATTAAAACCTGCGTTGTTCCATTTGTATTGGATTCCGTCGATCTTCAAATCCTTCACCCTTTCGAAGGAGCTAGATTCTTTGAGCTGAACGATGTACCGCCCAGGAATGGCGTCATCTCTCCTCGATAGTTTGGTTGTTGGATTTGGAATAGCGAGGGCAAGACCAATAGTCGAAGAAAACAGGAAAGCTATAGAGAACAACATTTTTGCTGAATCTGCTTCTACCATCTTCTTGGCGGGCGTTTATTTATATGGTATTTTCGCCATAGTAGTCGGATCTTCCACGTTTATCGCGTCTGCTCGCACATCCAGAGAGCCAAGAGATGTTTTTGACATAAGCATATGGCGATCTCTCTTATAGCAGGTAATGTATAGGGTGAGTCGGGTAACAAGCACGCTGATAAGCAAGAACTGCACGGCAGACAGTCAATGCTTTCAAGAACTTGAGTTCACGAGACTCTGATATGATTGATCGATGAGTGGTGTACCATGAGGAGCACAAACTTGCAGTGCAGAAGCCTGCTTCGAAGAACTCTTTCCAGTCAGGTGCGACCTTCAGCGGATGACAGGCCGAGTTTAGCTTGACATTGAATTCAGGTCTGACATGGTGGCTGAGGAGGATTGTGGTGGGCTGATCTTTTCATTGGCTCTGGATACCTTTTCAACCACGACAAGCGGATTCGCGAGAACATGAGGGTCAACGAAAAGGATGGTTTCACAGGAGAAACTCACAGGGTGACGTTTACGCTTACCCTAAAGCAAATCAGACGCGGATTACACGGTCCGGCGTAGCAGTCCTTCCATTGTTCCAACTTGATGCAAGGTCTGCGAGGGCTCAGAGCAGCTCTCAATGGTAATGGGAGGTACGCATACAAGGTAATGTATGCCTGAACGACATCTTATGAATTCCCCTCACATGAAGCATTCAATAGCGACCAGAATCCGTCGTGGATTACTTGATTGTTGGTGGAGGTCTGCATCCAGTTCATGTCGTCCCTTCACGAGTGCTCATATATGGTTCCTCAGGTGTTGTTGGCCTTGCAATCGCTCAGCGTCTAACTCAGACGCTACCGGGAAAGTCTGTCTATCTCGTGGAAAGGCATTCGAGAGCTGGTGAAGAGATCAGGTGCGTCTGGTTCTTTGGATAAAATGGTGGTTGAATCCTCGTTAAGCCTTCATCGTATAGTTCCCGGAACTCGGAAGTAATCCATGCAGGTAGTTGATTTATGCTTTGGATGTATACAATCGCTGACCACGGACTCAGGCCTCTATTATCCGCCCTTGTCGTTGAAGACCCGCCTCTGCATCCGTGGCCGCGAACTGGCATATGAACGATGTCAGAGGTACAATATCCCTTACAAGAAGACAGGGAAACTCGTCGTGGCTCGTAAAGGCCAAGAGGGCTATCTGCGAGAGCTAGAAAACAAGGCCCTTCCCTTACGTTGGCCACCATACTCTCCTCCCAACAAGAAATACGCTGTTCCCGTCTATATGCTCTCCGGAGACCAGGCCCGCGAGGTCGAGCCTGATCTTTCTCCAGATATTGTCGCTGCCCTTTACAGCAGCGAAACCGGGATTATTGACTCGCATACATTCATGGAGAGCCTAGAGAAAGATATTTCTGAATCCGAGAATGGAGAACTCGTCTATTCGACGAAGGTTGTTCGCGTTGATCCCTACCAACGTTCGAATGCTGCACAAGGCGTACCGGATCTTGAAGCAGCCGAAGACGGTTGGGTCGTCCAAATGGTTACCGCCAACGGAGAAGAGGGAGATGCCATTCTAGCAAGGACGCTCATCAATGCTTCGGGGATGGCAAGTACCTTGGTCCTCAACTCGATTCTTCCAGAGTCAGAACGACTTTCAATGTACTATGCCAAAGGGTCCTACGCGTCCTACAACGGCCCTGGTATCAAGAATATCTCCCGTCTCATATACCCTTGTCCCGAGACGGGGAGGAATGCACACGCATTCCAGTCCTTAGGCACTCATCTAACACTCGATTTAAACGGGAAGATACGTTTCGGGCCTGACATAGAATGGATATCCGCTCCTTCTGAAGATAATAGTGAAGATGCCGATTTTTGGATGCGACAACTCGTTCCGGATGAGCGCAAAATGGCAGAAATGCATGAAGCCGTTACTCAATATCTTCCGGGAGTAACGCTGGAAGGCATGCAGCCCGACTACTCGGGGATGCGACCCAAGCTTGTGCCACCAGGAGGAGGATTCCAGGATTTCTTGTTTCGAAGGGATTATTCAGACTCAATGGCCAATGGAGGTAGAATAGAGGGTTCCATGGTAAGTCTTCTTGGGATAGAGAGCCCTGGCCTGACTTCGAGTCTCGCCATTGCGGAGTATCTAGTAAAGGATGTATTGCAGATAAAAGAGAAATGCAAATAACAACTAGTATGGAATCTTCTATGCGCGGGGGTGGGTCTTTGGCTCCCAAGCTTTAATCTTTGGTGCAGCAGTGTTGTATGGTCGGTAAGCTCCCCGTGTGCCAGTGAGGTTCTCGACCCAGGGCTATAAATGTAAGCTCAATGGTGGATTAGGGAATGATGCAAATGTATACTCACCGTTTGCCAAGGTGGTGTCATGCTCTGAACAACCTTGTCTTCTGTAGGAGGCTGGAGGCGGATGTGTTGAAGCCATGAATGCCACTCGGGAGGAACTTGTGAAGCATGGTAGTTGTGCTGGGAGAGATTGCTTCAATAGATATTCGGATTTATGAATTATGTCCTCCTCACCTGGGCATAGTCTACCCAACGATGACGACCAGGAATCTCCTCGTGACCGTTCGTATTCTCAAAATAGCGGTTTCCGAACCTATTTGAGCATGCAGGGTGAGCATGAGGTTTTGTTGTACCGTTCGAGTTACTCACTGGTCCTTTCCGACAAACGTTCCGGACTTTGCGTCGCCAATATACTGCATTTGCCTCCACCACTCCCTCAACCCAACGCGCCTAATGCTCCGAACTGTCCTCGCCAACGAGACCATTTTGGAGGATGAGAGTACGAAATGAGGATTGTTTGGCCGGGTTTGTTCGGGTTCACCAATGGCTTCTCCGAACGTGGGTCGCTCGCGCTCGAGGTGATCAGCTAGTTTGCAAGAATACAGCAATGGAATCGCTGAGTGGCGGAAAGATTCTCACTTCAAGAATTCCATTTAAATATCTAGCAAATAAAGAGAAAAATACAAAAGGATAAAAATTTAAGGGGAATAAACAACAATGAGGTGGGTTAAAAGGCATACAGCCTAGGAATTATGCAGTGAGACGGAGAGTGTGAACTACGAATGAAAAGTCTCCTGGAAAACGACAATATAGCAAATGGTGATACAAGAGTGAGATCGTCTCGTTCTATCGTAATGGTTCGATGCCGGGAATCTTCTCAATCCGCGTAAAGTACATGCTTGTCGGTATTTTCTATCCAGTGCTTGAGGCTGCCGTCGGAATCCACGCTATAGAGCTCGTTGCTACCGCTGTCCCGATACTGAAGATTTGAGACTTCACCACCCAGCCTTGCTTGGACTTTGTCCATGAGCTCAGCATGAGTGACTTTGGGATGAACGCGGATAGCAATGAGATCATCCGCCACCCGGTCAAAAATTTTGATCTTCACGAATGCAGGCTGAGGATTAGATGCGGATATAGGCGGGCTGTTGAGGTTGTTCGAGGTTGAATGGGACCGCGATCGTGTTGTCGGAGGAGCTTGGATTGATCTGAGTGATGATGTGGACGCAGACGGAACATGATACTGTTGGCGAGGTGAATCAGTGGCGCGCTGTGCTTGATGTGGAGAATGACTCCGTCCTTGGCCGCGCAAGGGAGAATTGGATCGTGAGGTTCCATTTGGGTAGGGTGATCTATCGCGGAAGGAGGTGGTGGACCCCGATCTTTGGTGGTTTTGTGATATCGCTTGGAGACGGAGTGTGCTGTCGTTTGATCGTCGTTCATTTTGGTAGGGGTGATAGTCCCGCTCGTGTGCTCTCTGCTGGGGTGAAGCGCCATAGCCTTCATCTTCGTACTCGGACCCGGCATCGCTCCCAGGCCTTCTATCATCGTCCCGGATTCGTAATCGACCAAGGGCATCTTGAACATCCCGTTGATTGGCTGAGCTATTTTTGCGGCCTCCGTGCAGGATCGCATCCAGTTCCCTCTCCCTGGCCGGTTGTTCGTGTTCTACATCCCCGGGTTTCAAGGAGAGAAAGTCCCGAACGACTTTGTGCTCCAGGATAAAGCGGTAACCAGAGCGACTGAGATCGCATAGGCTGTGAATATACTCATCAAGTTCTGATCGCCTGGTGGCTGTGAGTTGGGCGTCCACTTTGTCGGAGGGTCCTGGCATGTAGGGCAAAATGCGATTGTGTGGCGGCTCGCGACCAGCTTCGCGAGGGAAGGAGTCGAGCAGGGTGACCTGGAAATCGTAGAAGTCGTTGTAAACTCGGAAAAGGATGAGTTGCCTTGCGGGAGGAAGGACAGTATCGCCGGGCTGCTTGTACGGCTGGTATATAGCATCAATCCTGAACCAAAATTCCTCCATCTCGTAGTGAAACGAGACAACGTCCGCCGTGATGAGGATACCGTCGGGCAGGGATTCCAGGACATCTGCCACGGCAAATTTATCTTCAACTTCCTCGACTTTCTTGAGCGGAGGAGAATCTCCTCCGACCATGGTCGGGTCAGATGCGGCGGATGTCATGGACTGGGAGTACATGGACTGGGTGAACATCGAATCGCGTGTTGGGCTCTCCAGGACTCCGAGGGCGATGCTATTCTGCTTGTAGGTCATCATCTGAGCCTTCCACTTCTCGACCGGTGGTATGTCGCCTCGGTCGATAAGCGCGTCTACGTTGACAACCTTTTGACCTGTGCTGGGATCGCGAAGCTCAACAAAGGATGCTGGGATGAGGCCGGGTCGTCCGATTTTCCCAATGGGCTTCGCCACGAACCATTCTTTATTAGATTGAGCTACGACGGTAACCGAGTCGCCAGCTTTAGATTCCAGTTCGTCCGCTCGTTCTGCGGCGAAATCATGGAGAACGACGGCGTAGAAGATTTGGGATTTCGGACCTAGGGAGGGTGGGAGAATGGTTGGTGATGAAGGAGTTGACTTGTGAGATGGTAGGCCTGCTTGAGATGTCCGTGGAGTGCTGTAGGGGTGTCAACGGGGAGAAGCTTGTGAAAGCGGAATCACGGACCCGTTTGCAGTTTTTCCAAATTCCTCGAACATTGCGCGGGGAACCAGTCCCCGAGCACCTGTTATAGGATTGTGGGCCTCGTACCACACACCCTGACTGTCCACATCCCTTAGTACGTGAAAGAAGTCACCCTTGTGAAAGGGCAATTCCTGTGGTGCCTGTGGCCGATAGTCATAGAGAGCGCGAATTACTTTCTGTGGTGGTAAGATAGCAGAGGGAGGCTTGGAGACGGAGGGCAGTGGTGTTGATATTGCAGGTCTAGTTGAGTCCCTTGAGTTATTGCTATTAAGAGATTTTCTTAGAGTTTTCATTAGATTTTGAGAATTTGAGGGCGGGTAAGGTGGTCGTCGCAGTCGTGAAGCAGTTTGGGCGTTTACCTTTTCAGGATCACTGAGTGTAGATTATCAGTCACGTGCAGACAGGGTCGCGCTATTATCATTGGCTCTTTCTCCACAACGCTGCCATCAAGCTACGACGTTACAAATAACTAGGCTACCGTAGACAGATCTGTCTGACTAGTATGCTTTAAAAGCCAAATACTGGAATGGAGAGGTCGGCTTTTGTGTTTGGTTATGGGAAACAATGCAGAAACGCGTAATACTTCACCGGCGTGTTATGTTGCAGTGTTCCGAAGAGCCTCATGTGGGCCCCGGTGGATCGTTTCGAAACAATAACGATGGACTTCTAGGCTCTGCAATGACTGTAACAAGATTGCCCAGCGTTCGGGCCGAAGCATTCTTTCAAGCTAGGCAGAGGCACATGAACTTGGCTGGTCGTGACTGCTTTCAAAACGACTTGAATGTTGGGCATACGCCGACAGATGTTGTGAGAGAAACCATATGCACTCGATAAGCGCTGTCGAATTGTTGGAGAAACGCTTGTCGAGGACAACCTGGATTCGCCACTCGGATCCGAACCCCTAAACTTTGATGGTTACGTCAGCAGCCCCGGATCCAAGCAACGCCAAACGTTTCGTGTGCCTTCGCTGTGCGCCTTTCATCGCGAAGTCTAAACCGTCCAAGTCGTTCGACGCTGACCGCTATCGTTATTCGCCATGGCAGCAAGGAAACTGCAAAGTGAGGACTAATAGCTGAAATATGGATCAAAGTACCTGACAAAGTGTATTAGCTGAGATTGACCGAACCTTGAAAAAGGTGTCGGAAGGTGTTGAGCTCTTTGAGAGCATATACGACAAGATGCAGGCGTCAACAAACCAGACGCAGAAGGAGAAGCTTGAACTCGACTTGAAGACGCAGATAAAGAAGCTGCAACGGCTACGAGACCAGATTAAGACCTGGATAACTAGCAATGATATCAAGGACAAGTCGGCGCTGGTGGATAATCGTAGGCTGATAGAAACGGTAAGTTGATCATTCATTCACCGCTGTTTTTATTCGGTTATGCACTACGCACGTCTTCGTATGTGTCAGCTGCCAGGATATCCCGAATTTCCTCACTTTCTCTACCTCACGCGCATGAAATGTTACTGACTATATTTCTCTCTTTTACCATAAAATCCACCCTGTTTTTACCCTAACAGCAAATGGAGAAGTTCAAGGCATGTGAGAAAGAGATGAAGACGAAAGCCTTCTCAAAGGAGGGGCTAACGCAAGCTGCCAAGTTGGACCCTAAGGAGCAGGAGAAAGAGGAGGCAACACAGTGGCTAAACTCGCAGGTGGAAGAGCTACAAATGCAAGTGGAACAGGCGGAAGCGGAGATCGAAGGACTACAAGGGACGGGGAAGAAGAGAAATAAGGGTGGAAACAGCGGGAGAGCAGAAGAACTGGAGGGGCTGAACGAGCGTCGAAAATGGCATATATCACGGCTGGAAATCGTTCTTCGGCTGCTGAACAATGGTTCATTAGCTGCAGAGAAGGTTTTCGCCCTCAAAGATGATGTGGGGTATTTCGTGGAAAGCAATACGGTATGTCGGGATTCACAGGATGTCACGTATACTCTTGCGAATCCGTTCAACAGGAGGAAGATTTCGAAGAGGATGAAGGTATATATGATGAGCTCAACCTCGACGAAGAGGAAGAGAAATTCGGTATTGCAAATGATGATCTCGAATCAGACGAGTCGGATGAAGCAAGTGAAGGTATGCCCCTGTTTCCACTTCATTTCGACCAGTCCTCATTTCGCGTTAGATATGCCACCACGGACACCCGCACGGAAACAGCAGTATGATGAAGAGAGTGTGGCCAGCAGTAAACGAGAAGAACGGGATAGCCCAATACTGAAGAAAGCAACGGCAAACATCAGTCTACGGAGTATGTGTTTCTTTCGCCAGCTTTACGTGACCGTTTCTAACACGCATTATTAGAACAATCGGTGGAGGGTGAGTAACGGAGTATGTGTTGATGACCGCATATTCAAGCTTCCCCACAGCGGCTAAACCACCACCAAATCTCAACTTTTCACAGCAACCGATGGCAAGCGTGGTAAAAGCCAATCTACCCCCTCCGCCTGCAAAGCCAGTACAAATGCCGCCGATACGATATGCAGCTGCAGCTGCGGCTGCCGTATCAACCCCTCCTCCCCAAAAGGAAGTATCACCCTCACCAACGACAGCACCAGCGAAGGAGATTTCGGCGAATCCTCCAGCACCGTCAATACCTCCCTCAACACCGGCAGCTATTTCGATATCGACAGCAGAACAAACCTCGACCGTGTCATCCTCTCCAAGTCTTACACACCTCTCTGTCACAAGCCCAATCTTGTCTTCTGCATCAACATCACAACAGCCAGACGGCTCGTTCTATTCTGGTCAAGAATCTCCAGCCCTTTCAGAAGCTGTACAGAAGGATGTTGACGGACCTTCTGTAGCTTCATCATCACCACAAAGGGCAGCCGATAACGGTCCGTGTGTGAAAGCCTATCATATCTCACTATCAAACTGACTCGTGTTCTATGAACCTTATAGAGGTGCTTCCTTCTCCATCTTTGGCAACTGCCAAGGTACGTGTCTTTCATTTCCGTCAGCCATGTTGCATATACTCAGCCTTCAATACAATAGCAACAGCCGATAGAACCACAAACATTGCCACCTCAACCGACTGCACCGACTGCTGGACAATCGCCTTTACCTCAGCCAATACAGCCAGTTGGCACTGCTCCTTCTTCGGCAGACTCGCCTATGATTTCACCCTCACAACCTCAATTCCCTCCTGGCGTCAAAGCACCTGGTCCAGTATCGGCAGAAAGTGCTGGTGTACCAACACTTCAATCAAGACCAGAATCAGCAGCATCCAAGCAACTTCCTACATCTCAACCGAGATCTGCGGCGCCAAATGCATTCCCTGGTTCTTTGTCAGATTTGGTGGTGTCTTTCGAGAATGTCAAGCAGAAGGGTACGTTTCACCGACGCAGTTGGGTGTCAGCGAGAATCTGATCGGTGCTTATTAGCTGCTCACCGTATGACTAACTTGGACCAAGTGCATAAGATGTTGGATGGTAGCCTGGCTACTGCACCACAACCACAGGATACGGACAAGTAAGTTGATTTCACGGTAAGGATACCTGACGCTGAAACTAATGTCAATGTAATTTACAGGCCAAAATACTACGTCCCAAAGAACCCCTTCCAGACACCGCCGTATTATCCTCAGTCACCTCATACGGCGCTTAACACACCAGCCGTCTTTTCTCAGCTCGATGTGGAGACTCTGTTCTACGTGTTCTATTACCTACCTGGGACATATCAGCAGTATGTTTTTTCCCTCCCGGTCTTGTGGAATGAGGGTGTCCTAACCAATTTAATGTAGATTCCTGGCAGCTAAGGAGTTGAAGAGACAATCATGGCGATTCCACGTCAAGTACCTAACATGGTTCCAGCGCCACTCAGAACCTCAAGCAATAACGGAAGAATACGAGCAGGGCGTCTATGTTTACTTCGACTGGGAAGGTTCATGGTGCCAACGGAAGAAGAGCGATTTCAGGTTCGAGTACCGATATCTTTCTGAAGATTGAACACGTCGCTCCCAGGACTAGGCTCGCTGTAACTACTTTATTCTCATTTTATGTCATTCGCAATTTACGAGCCATAGCAAATGTAACAATTGTGGCCTTTTCGAGAACCCAAATTAATTGTATACGCTGAATTACTGACAAGCACATATTAGATGAGGTAGAATGTAAGTACATGGAGGTCTCTAATCCATGACAATAACAGCACCCAGAGACTCGAAAGTCTTTTTGAGCTTCTCTGCGTCTTCCTTGGGCAGGTTCTCCTTGAGAACCTTGGGTACAGACTCGACGAATTTCTTGGCCTGGAGAGTGATATATTAGACACGGTTGGGAACAGAAGTGTGGGCAGACGCACGTCAATGAGGGTAAGGTTAGGCACAAGAGCCTTAACCTCCCTGATAATTTTTGACTTAGCAGCAGCGTCGAAGGACTCGAGCTTGACATTGAATATTGTCTTCTCTTTGGGCTTCTCAGGTGCTGGCTCGTCTGCAGCAGCAGCGGGAGCGGCGGCGGCAGGTGCAGCTGCTGGCATGGCAATTTCTTGAATGTTCAGCCGTGACTGCAGAGTGTTCCGGGTGAGCCAAACGTTTCCTCCGGGGAACTACGTGGTACGCACCTTGAGTGAAGAGACCAAGTCGGAAGCTTGTAAGAGCGTCAACCCCGAGATGTCGTCAACGATTCGTGTAATAAGAGGGTCGGAAGAAACATGTGGTGGTGCTGCAGCAGAGGTGGACTGAGCAGGCTCAGCAGCGGTGGCCATATGCCTCGACATCGTTGCAACCCGGGTGCATCTACGCTCTTCCGTCAATGACAAGTAATTCCTGAGGTTTCTTCTTAAACGCACCGAGGGTAGTTTGCTTGACGTGCCAAAGCACGGAGTGCACCAGAACATCTGCTCTATAGAGAATGAGGAACGTTCAAGAGACTGAGGGTGAGCCAACTCACTGCCATGTTTAGTTCAAAGACTTTGGACGCGCTTACACTGACAGTGGTGACACGGAAATACCGCACGCGGAAATTTGAGGGTCTGTTTGATCTTGTTTGTCAGCGGCATCCAATGCAAATGCTTGGGCGCTTCTTGCTAGTGATCCTGGAGAAGGATGGCAGGTTGGCTTCCATGATGAAGGGGAGACCCCTTTGCTTTGCGGTCTTTCTTCAACGTACTTCTATTTCAGCGGCCAAATCCAGAGCAGAATCCGACCATCCTCATAGAAATACATCCAAATTGAACCATTATGCTACAACAGGTTGAAGAAAAATACATAAATAACAAGAATACGGGAATCAGACAGCAGGCACTCGTGGCCAACTAAGCTGCGAGATATCTGGCTTCTGCTTTCCCTCCGGCTCATCCTCTTGGACTTTCAGATTGACGAAGTACTTTGTTTGCTTTACATTTTTAACGTTGATGAAGCGCCAGAAACAGAGAGCCATGAGGATGTCCTATTGAGCGAATCATGAGCACAGTCGCTATCTGAGAGGTTCTCGGACTCACTCTCTGCGTTCCAAACAGCAAGACGAAGACGGTCGAGGCTAACAAAGAAATTGGTGCCAGATCTATCAATCAAGAGAAAGAACTCACCAGTGGCAATCGTGACATCTGGGACGGGGCTGTGCGGTGCATGGATGGACAACAGGCTCAAGCTGTTGAGTGAAGAGATCAGAACAAAAGATTAAGGATCAGAATGGCGGAGACAAGTGACCTGAGTGCCAGGGTCAAATAAAGACCGAACGTAACGATTCGTATTGGTGTGCTGATGTCCATGCCTGTGCGGCAGGGGCCATGAATCACGCGCAGGGCATTCCATCGCTGGTACAGGATGTAGAGAAGCCATGCTAAGAAAATGTTAACACAGAGCGGGAGAAGTTTGAGGATTCAGCCACCTTCATAAACGAGGGTGAGGAAGAAGAAAATGGCGGCAAACACTGTCAAAGTGTTGGTCCTATGGTGGACTGTCAGCAGAGCTTCTTGTAAAGTGCTTGGACACGTACCAAGGATCCCATTCCAGAGAACAATAGAAGAAGCGCCGGTTGCGAGAGACTCTTTCAGGTAAATGTGCTCCAAGCTGGAAGCGATGGTCAGCCCAAGGATAGCTACACCGTGGTGTGGACTTACAACCGCTGTCGTCAAAAGGGCGGTAAAGAAGACGACCCAAGGTGATACTATCATCTAATAAAGTAGATAAACAAGTAAGTGGGTGTTGGGCATGAGAGACATTAAGGACGTACAAGCCAGAGCCTAATCGGATGGTCTCCTTCCTTGTAGGGTTCTCCACTTTGTGTTGCTTTGATGACCAGAAACATCTGCACATGGATCTGATCAGGACAGAGCGTTTACGAGTCAAGGATGAATCTGACGTACCTGAAGAACGAGCGTGAACACTGCTACGGCCGCCATAGGGGGATAGCCATAAAGGATGGAAGCCTGAAGTAGACATAGAATCTTGCTAGGTTCTGGGCCTTTGACTTTCCCCGCGTACAACCTGATATCTCTCAGCTCTAGTCCGTCCTCATAGTCAACATCGATGCGCTTACAACAAAGCTGAAGCTCTGGAAGAGAGACTGATGAGAATTGGATGTGAATAGAGATATGCAATACTCACATTCCTTGCACAATGAAGACAAGGCACAGATTAATGAATGTAGGATGACGTTTGATTTTCTTGTGGAATATTATGATAGCTAGAATGATTGGTATCCCGAAATGAGACGCCGAGATGTTCATAGCGAGATAGGCCCATAATTGAGGATACGTTCCACGAACGATGTTGATTGGGGTTGGAGAAGCTGCCGCAGACGGAGCTGAAAGAGTTGCATCTATTCATTGAATTGGTGAATCATGCGTTAGAAGACTGCAAGGTGAATAAAATGCTGTAGTACTCACTACCGCTAGCGGCCAACACAGATACCATTTCCACAACTTCTATGCAACGAACGATTGAGAACTAACACAGATACCAGAAGGAGTGACCCGGAAAAATGAATGGAAAGCGAAGCCAGCTTCGCGGCCGCCAGGGAGGAGAAGAGCAAAGCCACCGAAAGAGGAGAAAGTGGGTAAGGGAGCAGTGAGCACCGAAAGATCACCTATATGATGTTGATCACCATCCTCGTAGTTCGGTTAGGCTTGGACAGGCATCTATCATCAAGGCTCAGGCAACGCAGAAACCCGGAGCGCGCACTCGTGACAGCGTTGAAACCCGGCCGAGAGAGGACGAGTAGTGCGTGTTGTTGGTGGGATCTTGTGATGACAGCAACCAGTATAATGTTAGTGATGAAGTCGACGTGGTCTGTCAAAATCATCTGTCAAACGTCTCGTAGGGGACGTGGAGAAGCTCATGAAACGGCCTCGACAAAGCTTCCCTGGAAGTCATGGAGAATCGCTGGCTGTCAATGTACAGGGTCTTCAATAGTGTTCACAGAGGCTTTGCCGTGGTGGCTTGGTGCCAGTGGGTGTGCGAAATCAACTGCATCAGACTCTCAGTGATGTCAGGCTAACAATTACTTGGATATCGCTGCCAACTAATTTCGGGTACCTAATTAGAGCGAGGCGCTCGAGAATTGCTACAGCAAGTCGAAATGGTTTCCATGTTGTCGGTATTCAGTACAATGAAGATATGTTGCTATGATTTAGTAGTAAGGTCCGTAAATGCCATGGTTTTTTAGTCTAATGCTCGCCGGCAAGCCTCCGACTTCCGAATCCTTGCACCCTAAGCATCCAATCCCCGCATGGCAGCCTTTCTACTCTTCGTCCGGCGAGCTCTCAAATGGGCGGAGCGTCCGTACGAAGGCGCTACGAATCCTAAGATTGCTTCTTTCCTGTGTTCAGGCTCCACCATTACGGCTGAATCTTCCTCTTGCATTTGAGGACTGGTAGGCGGAGAGGGCATTGATCGAGAAAGAGGTTGCTCATCGAAGGTTATTGGGATAGGCGAAGCGTAGCAGTCAATGTCCAGCTGCTGACAATAGTACAGGACTGCGGCGTGGAAGGCAGTCTTACGCTGAAGTCGGAGACCCCAATCTTGCCAATTGCTGCATACGACAATTGTCAGCAATAGGGCTGTGAACAAGGAGAGGCGAATTACCCGTTATGACTTATTCCCATAGTAAGTGTCATGTATCGTTGGAACTCGATGTGTTGGATGACGATGCCGGTCGTCGGTTCAAACCAGCGGTTTTCTTCTGTCGAGAGCCATTCGTTCATGCAAGTTTCCAAGGCATCCAATTTATCCAGAGGCGTTTTCCATGCGACCTGTAGGGTTAAATTCTCGAAAGTTTTCTGGCAGAGCCGGTGAGCATGTCACGAGGAAGGGTGCACTGATACTTACTCCGCTACGACGACAGTTTGTTCTATATGTCGAGTAATCATGTCAGTGCAACACTTCACCAGAGAAGTTTTGGACCCACATGAATTTGACGAAAAGTTGGCTGTTGAAGTAATATGTCTCCGTCCCGTCCGCACGCTGGAATACGGTTGCAAACAGCCCAACCTTTTTCACAACGAGGTTTTCCTCTGAGAAACGATTTGTGAGTCTAGGATGAAGACTAATTTAGAAAGGTCACATACGATCGACGAAGACGCGATCACCAGTATCGTATGGGCTAAAGCAGTTCAAGTATGGTTTCCAAAACGAGGGAAGTAGCGGGCTCACTGAGTGACAAACAAGAACATTATAGCATCAAAAGCATTGCTAGCAGAGTTCTTGAAGATGAAACTGGCGGCAACAACCAACGAGTATACACTCGTCAAGGAACTCCCAACATCCACTCCGAACACACTGATGCTGATCAGACATAGAACAATCAAAGCAAACACGAGTAGGATGTTATCCAGCATCCTCAGTGCAGCTCCGACATCTCGCATAGACTTCGACAAAAACCGCCTTTCTTTATATATCTTGACGCAGGTGGTCTTGATTTCTGAACGAGAGATGTCGCCGTTGTTGTCTTTGTCGAAGACGCGGAACGCTGCTTCGGCTGCATCGTGTGTTGGGAAGGCGGGGTAGAAGTCGGAGGGGAGGAGGTACTGGCGTCCGCGATCTTTGAAGCGCATGTAAATGGATCGGGCGAGGCGCTGAAGAAAGGATGAAATCGATCAATGTTAGTTCAGTATGGCTTGGAGAATTCTTACCTTGGCCTCATGCGACGAGGAGATATTCCACGCCATAGAACCTTCGCCCTCGTTGGTGCCTTTGATATTCCTAGCATCATGCAAGACTGCGTTTTTGATGACTTTGGCAACCTTAAAAACTTGAGCACCTGCATCTTCCTCACTGTTGGCTTTCTCAGGAGTAGAAATACTGGGAGGATACCGATGGGGCGAATTTTCCTCGCTGCCAGTACGAGCTCCCGACCATGGCGCAGTGTGAGGGGCAGAGAACGGGCTTAGAGGGTAAGCTTCTGCATCTCTCTCTGGATGAGGTAGTACGCCGGGTGGAGTCGAAGGAGCACTTTGATCCCCAAACCGTTGCATCCAAGATTGTCTGTTGATATCCCGATCCTTCTTTTGCTTTCCCTTGCCCTTATTCACGAGGGTAATATCGCCATCCTCGACGTCAGCATCTCCATCTGCAAAGTCGTGTGACATGACTTTGCTGTGGCGCTTGTTCCCTGGGTTGGGTGAGATAGACCGGAGAGCGGCGCTAAGAGAGTTGAAGTGTTCTTTATCATTGAGGGGCGTAACGGTACCGGAACCAAAGATGGGAGTTCGATTCCCTGAGGATCGAGCAGCGGAGGACTTTTGCTTCATGTGGCGGACTTTGGGACGATAATTTCGCAAAGTCTCGATAGCGGCGAGTGATACTTTGAGCTCTTCGATGCGCTCCTTGTATGCGGTGCGATGGAAGGAGAAAGCTAGAAGAGCCTCAATGACATGCTCCGAATGCGTGTTGAGAGCTGCGACTTACCAACGTAATGGGAAAGCATTTGCTTGACGCAAAGTACAAGGGCGAAAAAGAAGAAGAATTGGACAACTTGATATAGCTAGTGTAGATGGATCAGACAATCATCTGCAGGAGCGAGTGGATTGCAACTCACGCGTCTGGTATAAGATGCCCAGCTTTCTTCCGGTTTGTCTTCATTGTAAAGATCGAATATATGCGCGAAAATGATGATCCAGCTAACCCAACCGCTCGCCGCATATAACAAGGGTTTGAGGGTATTCTTCACGGAATCATAGACCTCCAACCGGTTCTTAATAAACTCAGATACATGACCCCAAGCCAAGGCAATGAAGAGTCGAGCGAGAACTGGGAGGATGTCGACAATCATGGCAAGCCACCAGGAAATAACCAAATTGGCGGCGGCCCAGAAGAGCCATGCTTGTACGTTGTACTTGACGTACTTGCGGTGCTCAGAGGGGTGTAGCTTGTACCAGTAGAAGTGGATAAGGACTGCAGGCGCTACAAGAATACCAGCAAGCAGAGTTGACCCAATGATCGTTGAGAATAAGAAAGTAACAACTCTATCGACAAAGTTGATATCAGCGTCAAAGATGTAGACCTTATCAGGCAGGGCACTTACTTCATGAAACGCCCTCTCTGCTTCTTTGCTCTACTTCCTCCAATTCTTTGCTCAAATCTTGCCTCTTCATCTGCTAAATCATCTTCCCCTGACCAATCGTACTCCGTCTCATCGTCATCCGTAGCAGCAATTGAGGGAGCTCTGGATGACAAGGGGTCGCCAGAATCTGCTCGCGAGTATTCAGGTGCCGGCCCAATGTGAGGAGTGGAGGGATCGACAAAGTGAAGAGCCGGTTTCTTTCCATGAATTCCGTCATTGGGAGGCAGCGAATGGGCTGGAGATTCCTTCTTCTCGTCGTATTCGTCCCTTGGGGTCATTTGGTGGTCGGGTGTATATGCAGGACTTGGTGCGTATTCGTAGTCTTCGTCCAAGGCCAGCCTCAGGTTTGAGGAGCTGGCCACGGGTCTATAAGGTGGTGAGGCAGGCCGTAGGTCCTCGTTGGAGGTGGAGAATAATTGGTGAGGATGTTGTCGTGCGCCTGCGCTTGAAGGGTGGAGCCCATCATTTGACTTGTTATCATCAAAGCGAGCGTTGCTCATCGTTTACCGCAACCCTCAGGCTTCTCAGGCTTCTGAGGGTAATGTTGCTAATGATAAACAGGGATGAATGGTCGCCGTTGCGAAACGCGAATAAGGCCTTGCACTGGTGCCAACGTCAATACTATGCAATTTTTCGTCTTTTCGTAATGGCACTGCTCCACCCTTACTATAACGGCGTTAGCAACATCATTTTACCCGTCGATCGTACCCCAATTCCTCATGGTCGTTGTGCGGAGCAGCGAGCAACTCTCTGGAGAAGATGAGCAAGAGATGGTCGTCGTTGGTCAAGATTACATGCAGGGTCTACTAAACGCCAGAACTGTTTCGACATTTGACGCTGAACACCATATCGAGACTCACCGCAAGTCGGATGAAGACGCCGTTACTGCCGATCAGCTCTTGTTTGTTACTTTGGCTTTTGATAAACAACTTACCTCCATGATCTCGAACTGAGCGCGACCTGGTCGTGACCGTGGTATGCATTCCAATTTCAAAGACGCAATGTCTCAAACCAAAGGGGTGGGGTGTCTCTATTCACCCCCTAATTCTTTTGTGGTACTCTTTCACACCTACCATCGTCATGTCGTCGACTTCACCCAAAGTGATCAAGCAAATTGAGAAAGAGATAACAAAGGAGTCGAAAACTGAAGAGCAGCGACTCAAAGAAGCCATGAAAGAGCTTTCTGCAATAGAGAAGAGACAATCGAAGGCTCATAAAGTCAGGACTTTTACTTTCTATCCAGCGACTACCGAACTCAAGCCCCCTATTATCTAGGCCGTTCAGAAGGCTGAAAACCAGCTTGCTAAAGTTAACAAGAAAGAAAGCACGGCCAACGCCGCTCTCGTCAAGGCCACTCATAAGCACGAAATTACTGCGTCGTCGGTTCAAAACGCAGAAAAGGATCTGCAGGTGGGTCAAGAAAGGTGAAAAGCCGATATAAATTACTGACAACGTTGGATGCTGTAGGATCGCAAGGACGCCGACATTAAGTTACAGCAGGAAATTGACGCCAAAAAGGCCCAAGTTCAATCTGCCATTCAAAGTCAAAAGAACAATGACGTGAGTTTGAATCGATTTGTGGGTCTTCCGTTAACCAAGTTCTCGGACAGGTCGCTCGCAAGAGTAAACTACGGCACATGAAGGAGTCTCCCGGCGTCGTCGGTGGAGAATCTGCCCCAGTTCCCGGTCACAGTACAGGCTTTGCGACCCATGACATAAATCAAGGTATGGGGTCTTCACCGACCGACCAGCCAAGAAACCTCGCTGCTGAACAGCCTGCGTCTGGTACACCCCAACAAATGACTTCCGCCTCCCAGCCCATGAGCGATACGCAGAACATCCAGTCTGGAAATATGGATCCCGGATCCCGCCATATGCCAGGTGTCTCTCCTGCTACCGCTGGCGCTGCTGGTCTTGCTGGCGCCGGTGCTGGTGCGGGTATGATGGCGGGTTCGCACCACAATACGAACCTTTCTCAACCTCAACATCCTTCACAACTCGACGCTTCTCCTATGCAAGGCCAGGGTATGCAGGGAGGAGGCATACGTGGACCGGGAATGCAAGAACACGATATGCAAGGACAAGGTTTACAGGGATCAGGCATGCACGGTGAAGGCATGCGTGGACGAGACATGCAGGGACAAGACATGTATGGACTCGGACAGGGTATGCAAGGAAGAGACGTCCAAGGTCAAGGCATGCAGGGGCGAGATATGCAAGGTCAAGGCATGCAAGGAAGAGACATCCAAGGTCAAGGCATGCAGGGACGAGATATATATGGACAGGATTTGCAAGGACAAGGGCGAGCTGCTCCCGATCAGAACATTGCTACGAAAGATCTGAACCAGAACTTCGGGCAAGGTCAGAGGCATCCTGATCAATCTCCTGATTCTCGCCCTCAAAACCTCGCTGCAAGAGATCAGGGTCAGAATCACCCGCAGAGCCAAGGTTTACGCGATCAATCTCAGCGTCCTCAAGACCAAAACCTCTTTGCGAAGGATCAAAGTCAGACTTTCGGGCAGGGTCAAGGCGTTGGTGACCAATCCCAATTTCCTCGTGGACAGAACCTCGCCTCCGAACCAATGTCTTCCCATCCTGATCAAGGTCAGGGGATGGCAGGCATTAGGGATCCCTCCAACCGCATGCAATCCTCTCCTCTGGCTACCAATGAGCCTCTCACCAATCGTCAATCTACCGGCAATCCATCCGCCTATGGTGCAGGGCTCGGCCAGGGCCAGGGCCAATCTCAACTCACTGATCTCTCTGCTCGTGACTTCCCTGCTTCTGGAAACCAGAGTGATCCTATGCGCCAAATAGAAGCTGAGCGCCCTACGAGCGGAGAAAGCACCCAGGGACCCGCCAGCTTTTACGGCACTCCTCCTGAAGGTCCAGGCGGTACTCAACCTGGAATTCAAGGGCTTGGTGGCGGCGGTAACAAAGGTGCTAACCTCGCTGGAATAGGGGCGGGTGGAATGACTTCTGCGAACCCCACCTCTAATGTTCCCGCTGGTGGGGTCACCCATCCCGTCACTGGCGATACTGTTGGTGCTCCTCAAGGAACTGGTTCCGGTGCGGGCAGTGGAATGTCACATCTTGGTCCGCACAGCCAAGCTGGATTGGGCCAAGAAACTCGGGGAAATATTCAAGAACCTTCCGGGCAGTATCTGAATGTACCAGGTGTTGGGAAGCAATTTGTCACGTCTGATGTGGTGGACGAATTGGCGGGTTCTACGGTCGTGGGTCGGGGGGGCCTGTGAAGTGTATCAGTATTCCTTATTTAATTAACGAGCCAACGGACTCCATCTTTATCTCACGAATAATTTCTGTATATATCTATTGTACAACCAGGAACCTGCAAAGTCCTCTGCAGTGTGTATTCACACCATGTCTATAAGGTATGCTCAAGTTTCTGCCGACGATCTATGCTGGAAATGATCGGTCTGAAATTTACGAAAGATGGAAAACTTTCACCTTCCATCCTCCCTTGAACTTCACCATGGCTTCAGGTCCCTCCCCGTCGTTCACTAGACTGGTTTCTGTGAGTGAGTTGCTAGATAACATCCTGAATCAGTTTTCGGACTACGATGTTGACCGGAAGAGTCGCGTCACACTCAGCAACCTGGCTATAACATGCCAACACTTCAGCGGTATATCTGCCCCGAGTTATTCAAGGTGGACAATCATTGATATTTGTTTTGATACAGAACCAGCTTTGAATGTGTTGTGGAGGCATCAAACGAATCTCCTACCACTCTTTCGACTTTTACCAGACGATCTCTGGTTTGTCGAGAGGGAATACGTAGAATGGGCTGATAACCCACCTGACGAGGAAGACTCTTGGGAGGAGGAAGAGACTGGGCCTCACGATCGCTTTCCTGAAGACGACGAGGACACAATTCATGTCATTGTGAGTACGACATCTACCACCGTATAGTCGACATCAGATGTAACATTTTCCCAGAAATTCAGGAGAAATATCGAACATCAGGACACGCCTCGTTTCGACCACTTTCGAGACAAAATACGCCAGCTACAGCCTTTCTCATTACGAGGATACGTCTATGTCTTGCATCCGGACGTTTCTAGGGCCATGTGCGAACGATATGGTTCCCTTCTTCCAAATCTTCAGAGGGTCGATCTCACATTTACGAGTGGTTATTACGAACGATCCGTTCCCTTCACGTCGGCCCTTCTAGGCCCGAGGGTCAACTCGATAATGCTGTCCACGATTGGCTATGCCGACGATTCAGGAGGCTTTTTAGGTTCCTTCCTCCTCTCCGAAGTTGAGAAGCATGCGCCGAATGCACAATCTCTGGCTTGGTTGGATATTGAGGTGAAACCGTCGGCCCTAAGGTCACTTGTTTCGAGCCTTCGCGGACTACGCGTGCTCGGCTGTCAGGGAGTCCAGCTCTCGCCCGCAGATGTACGGATGCTAGGAGAGCTTCCCTGTCTAGAAGCTCTCGTTAAGTTCAGGCTTGACTCAACAGTCGAGAGGTGGGAAAGTGGGACTGCCTTGAATCTGTTCCCTCGACTACAGTCGCTTCACGGCCTCCTGAGCCAGTGGTCACAGCTAGCGTGGTTCTTCAACCCAAACCAACGCCATCTCAAGGATATTGCCATCCTCCGCGCTACGTCGTTTCACCCCCGCGGCCAGACAATCCCTGGTCGAAATGCGCGCGCATTTCACGAAATTTTGGCGCAAATCGCAGCTCATCCACACCTTCCCCACACGCTCACAAGTCTATCTTTGCAGGAGTTCCCCGATAAAGAAGGAGAAGGCGCTGCAGTATACTGGAGTCAGGTGGACTTAAGTCCCTTGATCCAGCTCTCTTCCCTGCTCTCGCTTAACATCCACTCCCCATCCGTCTATTTCATTGACGATACTTGGCTCAGCAGAGCAACATCCAGGTGGACCAAGCTACAATCCCTTTACTTGATTCCTCCGCGTTCCTTATCCAACATTACACCCGCAATGAGTCTAGCTGGACTCGTTCCCGTGCTCGAAAACTGCCGTGGCCTTGTGAATCTCCATTTTACTGCCATCTGGGAACCATTTGACCCTCTCCCGATCATGGAAAAATCTGCGTTCAATACATCCATCACTCTCCTCCCCCATTCATACTCTTCACTCGGCTTACAACAACATGGTCAGGTTGCCCATCTCTATCACTGTTTAATGACCCTATTCCCTCGACTTCAAGAACTCAGGAGTATATCACCTTCGGGTGGATCCACCCTTTGGAAGGAGCTCGGAGAGCTCGTGAAAGCTCCTCCACCACCGCCACAAGAAGGGTCAGACAATGATCTGCGATCCTTATTTATGAACATGATTAGACACAGAGAAATTGTATAGTCCGGATCAACCTATAATTTACAATGAGATTACTGTCGTACCTAGCCGATACTTTGACTATCATACGTAGCTACATAACAATACAACCCCATCCCGAGTTGTTCTCCCTGCGAGCACGTTGAGCTTCTTGTTCGCGCATCTGGCGTTGTCTTTCATCGACCCTGCGCTGATACTCCGCGAGTTCAGCTCGTCTGACTGCAGCCTGTCTCTCCGCTTGCTCCTGTGCCCTACGTCTCGCCTCATCAACTCTCCTCCTCACGTCAGCGAAATTCATTTCAAAGGGGTCCTGTTGGCGCGCATTTTCAGCTCTTTGCAAGGCCGCTGCGAGCCTCGCGTCCTCGTTGACGATCGCTTGCCTTGCAATGGGATTGTCGAAGTAGCCCCCATGTTGGTCACGGAGATGCGTGTAAGTGTCAGCCGCGTTGTCAAAGACTTGCACACATATCCAGCACATGTGTGCACCACAACGGCACTCCATATGATTGCAGCCTTCCGATTTCTGTATGTAGAACTGGCATCGTGGGCAACGTTTGATGCCTTGCTCTGTTAGCCAAGTTGGGTTGTCAAATTGGTGTTCTTCCTGGTTTTGACGTTGCTTGCGCTCCTCGCAAGACATGCCTTCATGGCCCTCCTGATTACAATGGGAGCAGATTTCGGAGAAGCATGAAGGGCACTCTAGGACTTTCCCAGAGTTGCACTTGTAGATTTGTTCGCAGTCAGGTGTGGTGCAGTAGCGGAATTCCTGGGGGTGATGTTCAATGTAAGATTGAAATGCGACGTCGACGAGGTGATTGTACTGTTGCTGGGTCAAGAACCGCTGGATGACGGGGATGGGAATGGGCGCGTTGCACCTAGCTTCATCTCCCATGCATACTAGGGGGAAAACCTTGGTATCAGGTGCAGACGTGAGATAGTGCTGCAAACAGGGGGTACAATAAACGTGGTTGCATGCCAAGCCAAATGGGCTGGAAGGAGGAGTGTAGCAAACCGGGCAAACCTCCTCCCCAGTGGCAGCAACAGTGAATGCATCAGGATGCTGAGATTGCTCGAGAAGTAAGTCTAGAGCACGACGGGCATTATCTCCTCCCCGCAGGGTGAGCTGACAGGAGATTACGTCTAGTGTGACGGCATCCTCGCCAAGCATCTCCTTGAGCACACCTAGCCCTCTTCGCATGAAGAACTGGAGTGACTGCCTTTGCAGTGTGATTTTCCATTCAAGAGAAGATAAACGTGTAACCTCCGCAGAAATCATGCGACGTGCTGCTTCTTTCGATTCCGCGTTTCCATATACCTTAAGAGCGTTTCCCCGGAAGTCGTATCGCACAAAGGCACCTGTATCCGCAAGGACCTGGTTCAAGAAGGCGCGTCCAGAGGGCCGTAGTACAAGGGCTTGATGGTAATGGGCAGAGTCGAGAGGCTCCCCTGCAGCGAGGGTTTCGACCCGAACCTTGAGAGCACCAATGAGTTTGATGTCTTGCCCTCGGACACGAATCCGAGCACGGTCCATTCTTGCATCTTCGCTGACGACCATATGGACGCCGTCCCTGTTATTCTCTGCGACCAAGTTATCCCATAAACCCTTCTGCGCCCGATATTGTGGTGTGGGAACGGTCAGAGAGAACTGGAATGGGTCGGGAATAAATGGTCGAAGTACAGGGTGACCGTCGCGAAGCCGTTTATTTCTGAGGAAAGAAACAGCCCGCGGCAAGAAGGTGGAATCACGAAAACGGACAGAGGCCAGCCCTTTGGGCGACTCCCCACTCGACAGTAGCTTGACCTCGACAAGGCTTCCACCATACAATGCAGTGAGTTCTTCTCTTATGGCTTGTACGACATCATCGGACGATGAAGTGGCCCACGGCCCAAGCACCTGCATGGTCCAAGAGACCATCAGGGCATCTTTTCTATCCCCATCGTTCTGTTTCATGGCGTCGTTGTCAACAGTCTTGCCACCGAACTCAAAACTCAGGGTAGCCTCCCTAAATTCAGTGCCATCGAGCCCAGCAGTGATAGCCAGAGCGCTTTCTCTGGCCAAAAGTGCTTCGTACGATCTAGTCGTGGATCCTCTGGGTGTGAATAGGTGTCGGAGAAGAATGTCATCCTTGGACAGCCCTTGCTGGGTGAAGAGAAGCATGACATCTTCCAGGGAAGCGGAAAGCGGCAAGCCACGAATAAAGATTTTGGCAACCTCAAATCCAGCGATGACGCCCCGCACATGCATCCCAGCACCATAGGTGACAATAGATGATTTGAGCACAGTATGCTGCGAAACGCTGGCAGCCTCTCTTTCTTGCAGAGCTATTTTCTCTGCGAGTCGTTTGGCGTTTACTTCTTCGAGCCTTCGAGCCTGCAGTGCTGCATTCGCAACCGACGTGGCTCTTGTGTGGCTCGAGCCACTCTGTGCCTGCTCTGGGGTAGTAGGTGTAGCCTGTGTACTGACATTTAATTCCAAGGCCGCAGGGGAATCATGTAGAAATTTGCAGCGAGCGCCGCGATAACAAGTGCCTTTTTTCTTCCAGTCGAAACAGATGTTCTTCTGAGGTCGTGTGGGTGACAACGTGGTCTGAGTGGGAGATGAGCTGCCAACTGTAACATTGTTTGCCGATGGCTTGTTTCCCACACTATCAGCCGTCTTGGCTGTCAAGGTATCATTCAAGTTGCCTCTCCTTGACAATGAACAAATCGGCATTGTATACACAAGAGAAAGAGATCTGAATGCACCTTGCCTGGCCTGTCCTAGTTTGCGCCTTTGGTTGCGCCTGGTTAACTCCTACAACCTCTTGCCTCGTGGCTCGATTATCAACAGCTTGTTGATCAGGGCCAGACTTTGCAGACTTTAGAACCAAGAACGAAACAAACATGGTTCTCGTAGACCCACCGTTTGATCTCCATGGCTGCTTCTGCATGAAGATCCAAATTTGCAGGTTCCTCTGAGGAAGAACTTGCACAATTCCTTGTTCGCTGTCGAAGCCCCATCCACTACTGGCGATTCTGGAGCCTTTCCAGCCCGATGTTGTCGTCGTTGTCTCTGAGATCTGGCAGTCTGGGGCGAAGCTGGTGTAGAAGGGGTGGACATCACCTTCTGCTGTCGCTTCTCGAAGTGTAGCGACTGGGTGGGTCACAAGTCCGCCAGCACGTTTATATGAGTCAATGAGCGCCTATGGCTTTGCATCGTGCCTTGGACGGCTCTTGCGAGGCAGTTCTCCATCCAAATTGGAAAGCCTGTGCACACACCACCCGAGGTCTCCGTGGGTTCATACAGCGTTTTATTTGCATTGGTCACTGATGTTCTGTGGATTATCGCCTCGTGTGAAGAGTGAATGTTCGCCATGGTCACTTACCCACACCGCTTGAAAGAGTGTAGCAGTGATCTTGAATGAGTCCTCCTAACTTTTCATGCGACGATCCGTACTTTCTGGGTTATATTAAAGCTTTCCCGGTCACTCACAAACCATGATGCAGGTTCTTCTTGCAAGCGACCGCAGACAGTCTGTTCCAGACAGATTTGTTGGCTGCCGATGACCCGTCCCTCTGTAGCAGTGTTGTTCAATCTCCATAATATACCTGTCGACTTATGGGTCCCAGTTCTGACATGTGTTAGCAGAATCGCCAGAATTTGTGATGCCATATTATTTTTGACCGGTTGCATATGGTGGATGCTAGTGGAACAGGAACATATGCATAACGTGAAGAAGTACCGACAAGACACCCGTTCACAATGGCGGTATCTGCTGCGAGCCGTAGGATCAGCTTCGACTCTTTTAGACCTTGAAGCCACGAGACTTTCTTCGTCCACGACCTTGCTCGAACTGGATGGATAGGTATGGATGGTAAGTGCATACAGCTTCAAGGATAGAGTAAAAATGCTGACCTTGCGACCCTTGGAGATAGTGTAGGGCTTCTTGTGCTTGTGGGGACCTGAAAAAACGAGTCAGAATATTGTCAAGAATAGAAGAGAACAAACCCCACGTACCCATGCCGAAGTGCTTGACAGCCTCACGCGAGTTCCTCACACCCCTAAGAAGCAATGTGTTGGCGCCAGTTGGTGCCCTGAGAGCGAGTTGATCGAGGGTCAAGATCTCGCCGCCAGCATTCAAGATGCGTTCCTTGGCAGCTTGAGTGAAGCGGAGGGCGGCAACGGTGAGTTTGGGGATTTCGGTAATCCGAACATCATCGGTGACAGTGCCGACCTGAACAACAACTTTCGAGTCGCGATCTGAGACGTTTGCGGTGTCCTTGATTATCCGTGATAGGGAGATAGGGGGACGGTTGATTTTCGACAAGAAAAGACGGTGGAGAATGGCCTAGTTTTGATTATATGTCAATTCATAATTTCGCTCTCAAAATGGTTTTCGATGCTACCTTGTTGAATTTCGAGTCGGTGCGGCGAGCGAGGAAGCGGTAAAGCTGGATGCAATGTCAGCTCTGATTTTGCGTCGAAAGGCTTGCGATGGCTTGACATACCTTCACGAGAAGGAGGAGGTAAGGATCCTCGCTCTTGGGGGCGGTACGGTTACCCTTCTTGACGTGGTGGGCTTTAAGATCGATACCCTAGACATTTCAAACGTCAAAATTGACTCCTCCAGCATCACGGCCGACGACGAGCTCACCATCTTGGTTTCTTGCCGGAATAGGTGTTTGGGTCTGTTAGTCCGTACTACGAGGCTTGATGAACTGTGTAGCAAGAAAATTTAGGTTCAAGCTCCGATTCAACCCTTTGATGTTCATTTACGCATCATAGAGGATTATCCACTCTTTGGTGCCGTTTAGAGGGATAAGATTCCTCACTTAGTCTCTGTTGACATTGTACGGCTGCAAAATGTACTTTATGCCTATAAATTGTGGTTTCTGAACGGCATAAAGTGAAAACAGAGTCTCCATGGGCGCCTATAGCTCGTTGTCTTAAACTGGCAGCTGACAAATAGCCGTAAATAGCTCCTGAACCTGAACCATCATGGTAAATTTGTTATGCCAGCGCGTCGTACGAAATGCTGACCTTTGACGTATAGTACAACGACGCTGCACCTCCTCCAGTTGATCCATACTCTGAGGCTTATACGGCACCCCAGCCTGCACCTGTTGAGAGAGATCCCGCACCTCCCCCTCGTGGCCGGTCTCGTTCCCGCAGTCCAGGCGTACGTAGCAACGGCGGAAGTGGTTATCGAAGCCCTTATCGTCGAAGGTCCCCTGCTCCCAGGAGGCCTCCTCAAGCTCCTGTGGTCGGTTCAGTATACCAATTCTGAGAATATAGGAGACTGATTAAAATTAGCAGGCACCTACCCCAAGCAACGTGCTTGGTGTGTTTGGTTTGAGTATTCGTACTCAGGAGCGCGATTTGGACGAAGAATTTAGTCGATTTGGACGTGTCGAGAAGGTCACCATCGTTTACGACCAGAGGGTGAATAACTCCTTTGACCATTGATAAATGTCTGGCTAACCGATGACCCTATAGTCTAATCGTTCTAGAGGCTTTGGTTTCATCAAAATGTCCACTGTCGAGGAAGCTACACGTTGCGTCCAAGAGCTCAATGGCATTGTAAGTGGGATAGTCTCCGCTGTAGTAAGACGAGGATCTAATCCTTCGTAGGACTTGAATGGTCGCAGGATCCGCGTCGACTACTCAGTCACTGAGCGACCCCATGCACCCACTCCAGGAGAATATATGGGCCACCGTCGTGCCACCCGTGAAAGAGACTCTTATTACGGCCGTGACAGAGATCGTGACCGTGATCGTGATTACCGGGATTCTCACCGCGATAGAGGGGACTACCGCCGTGACCGTGAAAGGGACCGGGACGCGTATGGTCGCGACCGTGATTGGCGCAGCGAGCGTCGCAGCCCTCCTCGTAGCGGAAGGTACTCGCCAGACTATCGCCGTCGCAGGAGTTATTCTCGAAGCCCTCCTCGAGGAAGCAGCCCAAGGCGTGAATACGAAGTTCCCGGGGCACCTGCGCCATCCAATGAGGCCAGCCGTTGGTAAACGTTGTACTCTTCCTCCATTATTTGACTCGTCCCTGTTCAGTTAAAAGCTCAGTGGTCAAGAGCAATGATGCAAGGGTGAAGCACCAGATGTATCCATCCATGTACTGGTCTCGCGTCAAGTTTCCTTCAAATATCTCTAGTCATCATACTTGCGTTGGTTCGCGACGCAGGCATCCTGTTCAGATTTATCAAAATCAAGTCTCAAGTTACAATACTCCTGGACTGTTGCTAGTAGCCATTTCTTTTTGCGCCAATTCCATGCTTTTGCAAGTTCAAGAAAGAACGTCCGCGAGGTTCCTGAAAACTACGGTTGGTCAATACCGATAGGTCTCACCGCCTCAAAGGCAAAAGAAGGTCGAGAAGGTCAAGGGAAGATTCGGACCATAAGCAGCCCTGTGCTTCTATTCAGATAGGCGCTCAGGCGTGCCAGTCAGTACAAAGGTGAGTCTGTCACCCTGACTGGATCTTTCGGAGGCGTTTCAGGTTACTAGAGGTGTTACGGTATCCCCTGTATTCCGTGTATATATTTCATGAATGCAATTTAATTCAATCGAAAGTCAAGGATGTTGAACACAAGTCCCATCGCAGTCGCCAAAGTATTAGATTGGCTTACATAATTGTCGAATATGGAAATTTTTGAGTTCGCCTTGCCTGGATCGACTTTGAGCTTGGACTGAAGCCCTCTATATCGCATCACCATGCCTCGCATACGCAAAAGTAAGCTCAAGACAGCATATAAAGACAATATACTGACGGTCATTGTGGCATTCAGAGACTAGCAATCGTCAGTCGACGAATGATCGAAGGAAAATTCAGCGCAAAGTCAGGGAGAGCAAGAAGAAAGCGAAGAAATCAGCGAAGGGCAACGTCCAATGGAAATCAAGTGCGCCAGTCACAGAATCTATTCTGAACAGTTCTAACACTACCACTTGCTTTAGAAACGCCAAAAGATCCGGGAATTCCCAATAACTTTCCCTTCAAAGACCAAATTCTCGCTGAGGTTTCGGAGACCCGTCGTTTGGTACGCTGCGCTCTCCTTACCCTCGGAAAGCTGGGCTCATATATGTTTTTTTATTTCTCTTGTCTGTGTAGGAGGCTGAGGAGAAGGCTCAAAGAAAGGCGCAGAAGAAGGCTTTACGGTCAGGCGATCAGACCTCGGGCCAGGGAGAAAATGGCACGGAGGACGTTGAAATGGAAGATGATCTGCTCACCGGTCTGCAAGTTGGGAATGATGCTATAGGCGGTGTTGGGGCAAAACGACTCGTGCATGCTAAGACGATTTCTCGTCCCACCGCAAAACCAACCATCGAAGAATCCGACGAAGAGGAGGTTCCAATTCTCATAAACCGAGATCTACCCGACCTCAAGACCGTCATTGAAGAGTCAGACGTTGTCATTGAGGTTCTTGATGCCAGAGATCCTCCGTCATTCCGTAGCAAGCACTTGGAAGAGCTTGTCGCCGCAAAGGAGGGTGCTAAACTCATCCTGATCCTCAACAAAATCGGTACGAGTCTCACGCGTATTCTTATAGACAATATTCAATAACCTGATTTCCCTTCCAGACCTTTGCCCTCGTGAAGCAATTGCGGCATGGGCTGCTCACCTTGGGGGAGAACACCAGACTTTCCCTTTCCGGTCATCATCTGCTTTCCTTCCTACTGCTCCGATAGATCAAAAGTCGAAAGGGAAAGGCAAGGCCAAGGCTCCCGTGGAAGATGCATGGGGAATAGATGCTCTTTCGGAAGCTCTGGGCAAATTGGCTCAAGCAAAGGGAGATGACGAACCTCTGACGATTGCCGTGGTTGGGCTCGTCAATGTGCGTATTTAATTTCTTGTATGATCTATCCTTCTAACTAAATATGAATTAGGTTGGGAAAAGTGCGTTCGTCAACTCCTTGCTGAAAAAGGCTGCTCTTGCGGTGTATGCCCTGGATGCAGCCTCCGCAGCACAGAGTACCACACTGTTGCCCCAGGAGGTTACCTTCAGCATGAATGGCAAGGACATTCGGCTTATTGATACCCCTGGATTTTCTTGGAAGACCGAAGACAAGACCGAAGACCGTAATGCACACCGAATCCGTGACGTTCTTCTGCGATCGAGAGGAAGAGTGGACAAGCTGAAGGATCCACTTCCAGCAGGTAAGCATGCGGTGATCATAATGGACATGATTGCCCCCTAACATGCGTCTAGTCTCGGAGATCGTTGGACGTTCAAACCCGGAAGACCTCATGCTGCTCTATAAAACTCCCGCTTTTGCCAAAGGAGATACGATAACATTCCTCTCTGGTGTAGCTCGCTCAAACCATCTAGTCAAGAAGGTTAGTCACTCCATTCGTTTTTTGTTACTCGTTCATTAAAGGCTCTGCAGCATGGTGACCTTGACGTTGTTGGTGCCTCACGCATCATCCTCCGGGATTGGTCAATAGGAACTCTTGCCCGTTTTACAATTCCTGGCAAGACGGAGGCACAGGCCTCGACATCCGATATCTCACCGAGCATTCAGTCTGTGATCGATCGCCTACAGCCACGCAAAGAACTACGGAAGACGGTTGGAATAGTGAAATTGACACCAAGCACTGCGGATCAGAGGGATCTGGATTTCGAAAGCCCGTGGGCTCCTCTGGATTCTGAATCGACGTCCACCGACAGTGAGGATGAAGAGTTGGCCATTCTAGACGGCAGCGAAGACGAGGATGAGGAATTCGGCCTCGAGGACGATATCGTTGATGAGGACGAACCAATGGAGCCTATCCCACTTCCAAGCAAGAACAAGCGGAAACGGGAAGCGGATATGCCGACGCCGGGATCCAAATCTAAGAAGGTCGCATTCAACATCCCATCAAAATCAAAAGCAGTGCCCACTCGGAAGGCTCAGACGCCGAAGGATGGCGCTGCACAGGCTAAAGCCGCTAAAACGGTCACCGCTAAAGCGCCCCCGAAGTCAAAGCCCGCATTGCCCAAAGCACCGAAAACCGGCGCTATAGACGATGAAGCTTACGATTTTGGCAAGTTCTTCTAATCTAGGGCATACGACAGATTTACCTCCATCCTTTGTATCATTAGATGTAGGTGGTGATGACGGATTAACACGATACACCATTGATACTCTTGCCCGGCAGTTTGCCGTTGAGTGGGAAAATGGACATAGACTGGAAGTGTGGTGTATGCCTGTCAGTGCGAGACCCTTCGTCCCCAGATTGGAGATCGTGGGTATAGCCTTCCATGGTCTACCTCGGAAAACTAGGCTTTAAGTCCTAGTTTAATGCTTGCAGTCACATTTTTCTTCTTCTTGATCTCACTAACCCATTCGACAGGAAGCTCACAGTGCCCGGTCTTAAGGGGTTGAGGTCTATAATGCGAAGTCTGAGCAGAGCTCTACTTCCTCCTATCTGCCATTCCTTGTCTTCATCCCTCCTTTCCTACCCTTCCTTGCCCAATATCTAGTACAACATCTCTCAAGTATGCGCCCTCTCTCACCACCGATAACCAAACTCCCGGTCGAAGTTCTCACCGAGATATTCTTGTGGTGCATACCACCATTTCCCCGCGCTGCAGTAGACGAAGCACCCCTTCTTTTGACCCAAGTTTGCTCTGCCTGGCGCCAGATTGTTAACAACGCCCCGATATTGTGGTCTTCTCTCCACATCGATGTCACCAGGAGAAATCCCAATGGACCACATAGGTCGGATGCGATGCTGGAATGGTTAAGGCGATCACGGAACGTGCCCCTGACACTTTCTATTCACCAACCGTCTCACAATCTCATACCAGTCGAAGTTGAACAAAGCCTGTTGGACTGTCGGGACCGGTGGAGAGATGTTTCGATTGATGCACCTGTGACTACCATCCGTACCCTCCTCAGCAGCAGCTCCGCTGCCTTGGATGGGAGTTTACGGGTTGTGCAACTTCGCCTTGCAGACTCGGCCCCTCCATCGTCAAGTTCCTTGGATATCCCCTCTCTTTCCATTTCCTGGGAATACCTCACATCGTTATCGATTCGAGAAAGCGATTCTCATCGTCTACCCATCTTTCCATGCCTGGATGACTATTTCACAATTCTGGAGAGGTCCAAGAACCTTAGAACTTGTGAGATCAGCGCCACGCTCGCCTTTGATCCCCGTTCCCGAAGGCCCATTGTCCTCGACAAACTACAAACACTTGACCTTGTCCTTTACGAGGCCAGTGAACTTGGTGCTGACCGTACAGACCAGCATCTCGGCGCATTCGTAAGCCTCCTAGAGATGCCAGCGTTAACCTCATTGGCAACCAAGCTCGTCATCCCAGCAAGACGGAGGGGTACACCTACCATCCTACCCCAGCATTTCTCACAAGCGTTGGTGGAAAGAGTCACTACTCTTTGCTCTTTATCCTTAGCCTACGTTCCACTGACAGAAGACGGGTTGCTCAACTGCCTTCGTCGTGCGAAGTGCCTTGAACATCTTGACTTGCGGTTTGGATTTGGCGGTTCGGCGGAAGACCCGATCTCCAACAGAGTCATCGACTCTCTATCCGCTACTGCCTCGACAACGTCTCTTCAAAGCTTGCATATAGAGTGTGCGGGAGCTCGATGCTCGGAGGATAGTATACAGGGGATTTTGGCCTCGAAGTTCGGAAAGCTTCAGAGCTTTTACATGAAGTCGGAAATGTTACCAAGCCACGCCACATCGCACCTCCTTAGCACACTGCGAGACAACGGCGTCAATGCAAGTATGGAAGAATTTCGCACGTATTGATGGCAGACATTGGACAAGGACATTTACACCATCGATCTTTGGACGATTACTGGACCCAACACTCTTTTCCCGATGCCATGCTTATATATGCAGTATCAATATGATGCAGACATTTGGTCCTAAATAGGTATACACTACAGTCAATCCTTCCTATGCTTCTTTTTGCGTAGTTGCGAATCTCCAGGTGCCTCTCGGATGGCATCAAGCACGTTTTCTTCCAGCCCAGCAGCATCAGATTTGGCAGTTTTGTTTGTCGCACCGACATCTAGCGCAGCGCGTTTGATCTTCTTGCCCAAGGAGGCATCGAAAAGCGCGTCAATTTCATCCCCGGTTTTCTTTCGTTTCCGGCTAGGTTTCGCTTCCGTTTCCGTAGGCTGTTGCTCCGCAGTCGAAGTAGGCTGAGGAGGCTTCAGATCGGCCTGAGCCTGAGCTTTTCGTTGTGTCTGCAAATTCCTCCACTGGTCTTTTTGACGTCGAAGTAGATGGAGGTTCAAATTCCTAGCAAAGAATTTCCCATAGAATGAGGCCGCTAAGAACTGTTCCTTGTCGAAAAGACTTCGAGCGATTTTTTCCTGCAGAAACGTATAAGCGTTGGTTTTTGACGAGCGTGGGTTAAATTGACCTTAAGATAGGTGTCTGCAAATGCCCAGCACTTGTCACCAACGCGACTGCCCAAACGGTCATCCACCAAGGTATGATAGTGACCTATAAAATCAAGGACAAATTGCCGTTTGACTTTGGGAGGTACAGAAGGAGAGTCTAGTAGCGCATCATAGATGCGGGACCCGTTGGCGCTGTATGCGATCTCGATTCTCTTTTCCATAGGTAATGCTGTGATGCTGTGTGCATAGTATGTCAGTTCCTCTGGCCTGTGGACATGTCGGTGAGAAAACGTACTTGGTTGTCACAATTTCGTTGTGGGGTGTGGAAAGCTTGAGCAGCGACTGCAGAAGCAGTGCACCTTGCACTGTTGGCTCAAACCGTTTTGCCGTTTGTTTAGATGGTCGGCCATGCTTAGGAGCCTTTTCTTCGTCTTGCACCTGGCTCTGTTTCTTGTATTCCTGTTGATAATACTCAGAGGTGATACAGCGATTGGTCTAATGAAGGACTTACCTCGCGGGGCGTCAAGAAGAGCACGCATGGAACTAGAAGAGAGCGGTCCTCCTGTTCCTGCAAATCGAAAGCAGTGTAAATAGCCTATATGCGTGGATGAGTATAGCCATGAAGAACGGAAACCGGGAGTAATACCTCGCAAATCTCGGCTTCGCAGGCTGTTATTTCTGCGGCTCTTTCTATGAATGCACGTAAAACTCCTGTACGGCTTGAGGCTATAGCGGCTGTATCAGCTACACCAAAAGTCACATAATAACATCCACTTACAAACTATTCTCACCCATGTATCACTTAGTTCTGTACATGCCCCTGCAAGCTGCTGGGCAGACGTCTTTTCAATTCCCTTTGCAAGGACAAAGTTCGCTACTGGGTGAATGGATAACCTGGCTAATTTCCCTTGGAAATAAGTAGTCCAAAGAGTTCCGAATGCGAAGTCCGGGATGCGTGAAACAATGGTCTCCAGAAGATGTGAGGAGGTGGGATCGCGTAAAAGGGTATTGATGTAGTCTGAAGGTTCTACAGTGGCGTCTGGGGTGTCGGCTATTTGCAAAGGTCAGTTCAATAAAAGTAGAATCTCTGTGTGCATGACTCACTGCAACTACTGATTAACCCAGAGGTTACCCTATCCATGAGTGAGTCCTTGTCAGCGGCGAGGCCGAGGTTGGCTTCAACTTCAAGTAAAATCTTGGAGAGTCTAGTGAGATGCAGGATCTTGGAATTATAGGAAGACCCAAACCTGGAGTGCAGGGCTCGCTACTTGATTGGCAGCCAAGGCTCGGACCTCATTCGCGCCTTGTTCGTCTCTCAGAGTTCTGACGAATTTTTCTGCATTTGCCTGGAATTCGGGTGGAATAGCTGCACTCGCAGTCTCTTTCCCCTTTCCTTTGTCAACGAAGACAGATTGCATTTTGCCTTGTTTTGCTTTCCATGCTGCGCTTTTCTTGGAGCGAAGAGCAGGATTAGATTTACTGTCTGACCCGGAGAGGTGAGGCGCATGTAGTAAGAGTAGAGCGCGTATTACATGGGAGGCGAAAGGGTCGAGGAGGAGCGAGGAGAATGATGGTAAGATTTCCTAGAAGATTATCAGTACTTGTCCGATTTCAACACTGCCATTTCTCAGACTTACCTCTGAAGCATCGAGGATGAGTTGCGTGAGCGTTCGAAGCTCTCCTTCAGATGCGCTCGGGGTGGCAGGGAGTAAGCCTTTTGTCTAGAGAAAGAGAGTATTCAGTTGATGATCCAACTGTCACTAATCAACGAACTCACTTCTCGGGCGATAGTCTCTCGAGCAAGGGTGAAGAATGTTTGGCAAACGTGAGATGCAAACCGATGGCGGACAAGTTGCTCGTAGCTGGAGGTGTATAAGTCAATAAAGCCCGATGGATTACGAGGATAACCTTACGAGCCAGCTAGTCTATCCATGAATACCCTTCTAACAAAATCATCCATTGAGTAGGCCATGCGTTCAAGGATCACTGAGCAGTCAGGATCAGTGGCCAATTGCAGTTCCTTTCCTTCCATCTCCTTGAGAGCTGCAACAAAGAACATACGCCGTTCTGCATGAAAGAAAAGTATTGTATAAGTATGATGTCGGCAAAGTACTACCTTAAGCAAGACGCACCTTCATTTGGATCGGCGTCCTGGTCTGGTGAAGCCTCCTCCACATGAGCCTCTGCCCAGTCTCGGATCTGCAGGTCCACGGTCCTAAAGTATGCCTTCACATCTGCATCCACGTATCCAAAAGGCGCCTCTTCATTCACTTCCGCTTCCTGTTGAGCAGGCTTGATCCAAGAAGGACCATCATGGACGGGTTGCTCTATGTGCTCCTCCTGAGGCATTTGCTGGTATTGAATAGTACCATCTTCGTCTTGTTTCTTCTTGTTCTTCTTGCCTCTTTTTCTATGCTCCCTCGGCATAACTATCCTCGGGATTTGGCCTTTGAAGAGAAAGTACTATCGAGTTGAGCGCACTCGGTATGTCCTCGAGAAATTCTTGATCATTTGGGTCATGTGACAAGTCGGGCCGTTCACCATTTAGGACAGTCGGTTCACGGAGGCAATTCTTCGTCAACTTTTCACTCAAAGTATAAACTGCTTTCCACAATAGGGGATCTAGGGAAACCTGAATATACCTCGGGCAATCGAAAAAACTGGCTGTTGATCTCTTCCCGTCGAAACATTGGACCTCGCAAGCGGAAGATCGACTGCGACAAGCGGACCGTGTCATGAATGCCTTTCCTTAGGCCTGCCAGTGGACTTTGGGCCCACGGCGCCTCAAGTTTGGAGAACATTTGTAGCACACGTCTCATGAAGCCGGAAAGAGACTCTCCTTTACCTTCCAAGTTCCATCCCACCTTCAGTTGAGCCCTAAACCATCCTAGACCTTTCGGAGCTATTCCAGAGCTCGTTTCAGTGATGGATTTGCGCGTTCGGCGGGTGCAGATTTGAGAACGTCGTGGTTCTTCCTCGCCCACCAACATGCTCGTTTCTAGCCATTGCCTGTGTGTTGCAGGTTTCTTCCTGGCATCTGCACTTCCTTGCCTAGCATCTGCAACTCTCCCCACAGACCAATCACATCCGCAAAAAGCGCTCCATTATCGGAACTATTTCTATGTGGGAGGAACCTACACTACAGTCGGAAATGCGACCGTCTCAGATGGGTCGATGTACGTTGAGCGACTGACTCCACCGAAGGTTACCGCACCCTATCCTCTGGTATTCATTCATGGGCGAGGTGGGCGTGATTGACACTTTTACTGCTTTAAATTGACAATAGCCTTTTTAAGGTATGACTGGGACCAACTTCCTGAACACTCCAGATGGACGTCCAGGCTGGGCAGATTACTTCCTCAACAAGGGGTACGAGGTGAGCGAGATGGCCAGCAATGTCTTCGTTGTATTCACCCGGGATGGGTAGGTGTTTCTAGTCGATCAGCCAGCAAGAGGACGGTCCATCTGGCAGGCAACTCTGGACGGAGATCAGGCCGTGTTTGACACCTATACCATTGAAGCTCGTTTTACTGCAACTCAGCTCTACGAGTTATGGCCAAAAGCCAAGTTACATACCCAATGGCCTGGGAATGGATACGTTGGAGATTCAACGTTTGATGAATTCTACGCGTCCATACTTCCCTCAGTGTCTTCCGAGGTCGGCCCAGCAACGCGGATTAAGAACGCAGGTGCAGCTCTTCTCGATAAGATCGGAGTGAGCTTTCCTCCTTCTTTCTTGAGTGCATTGGGAGCTAACCACATGATGTAGCCAGCAATTGTTTTGACCCATTCACAGTCCGGCCAGTACGGCTGGATCCTCGCTGACGCACGCCCAGACAAAGTGGTCGTTATTGTGGCTTTGGAGCCAGTTGGACCACCTTTCATTAACGCCGTGTTTGCACCAACTCCTGCAAGGGCATATGGTCTTACGGATATCGCAGTCTTGTATGACCCACCAACCACCTCTGCTGATGATATAGAACGGGTCATCGTGAGCTCGGATTCAAGCACGAATTTCACTTGCATACAACAAGCATCGCCTGCGAGGAAGATGGTCAACCTTCAGAATATTCCAGTTTTACTGGTGACTTCCGAGTCTGGTTATCATTCGGTCTACGACGATTGTACTGTCACTTTCCTTCGACAAGCTGGCGTCTCTGTTGATCACATAGATCTCGGAGAAACTGGGATACACGGGAATGGGCATATGATGTTTATGGAGAAGAATAACTACGAGATTGCTGATCGAGTGGTGTACAAGTGGCTCTCGGAGTCGGGATTCTGATGATATTAAATTCATTCCCTGCCACCCTCTTCTTCAGGTCAGCAACTTTCTATTGACGGAATTAGAGAGAAGAAGAAGCAGCAGCATGGGTATCATTGTGAGCAATTACAAGAGAGGGTATGTAACCTATTCGGTTTAATTCGAGAATGTCCAATTCTATCCGTTATAGCCCTCTATCGAGGCATCTAATATCTCCTCCTACCGAAGATGCTGCGACGAGGAGCGGTAGTAGTATGGTGATGGCGCTGTGCTCGAGGGGTGGAGCGAATGCCCAAAGTGCGCTTGATCCTGGTCATCAGAGGGACATGGGCATCACGGCTGCGACCCTACGAAATAACGGTGTATCAGAAAGGCTGTAAGAACCGATCGAAGGAGAATTCTCACCATGGCTCTAAGCTCGTGTTTTGCGTGTTTGCGCCCTTTACGGGTGGTTCTTGGGTTAGACAGAGCAGCTTCTGAAGATTCGGTCAGCGGACTATTGGCCGAGATGATTGGAAGAGTGACGTACTGTAACCTCCGGCGACGCGGTCCTTATCTCTCCTGTGGAAGAGACCACGGCGTTTGGGTCGGGTGGTAGTCAAGCCAGTGGTATGGTGGGTGCGTGTAGAGCGAGTGAAGAAAGGCATGTTTAGTAGATTGTATTGAGATTTGAGTTATTTGATGGACAGATGGTTTGGGAGACTCGTGTTATGAAAACTCAAGGCATTGGATTGCTGCTATTTATACGTCTTGACCTTCAAGATCTACATGTGCATTTGGTGGACCCTCGCACAGCTTGAACCCCACAGGACGTCAAGCAGCGTCAGAGTGATGTTCCCGCTCCGAGGGACAGATATGACGACATGAAAGGGCGTTCACGCCCAGATGGGGAAATAGCCTCAGAGGGACTGGTTGTTGCGCCATTCCATCCAGAGTCAGAGCTTTGAACACATGCAAAACAAGATTGTCTATTGCAGAGCATATGTAGTCAACAGGACATTAAACTTCTAACATTAATAATCGCAGTCAGTACGTGGGCATGATATCTTCCAAAATCAACGTCTGTGAACAGACTGTAGTTCACCAGATAGTCCAGGACCAACTACTTTTGAGGGGGAATAACCTTGTCAAGGGAAGGAGGGAGAGTGAATGTCTTCTCGTTCGCAGGTGTGCTAGTTCCGCTAGCGGTAGGACTGGCCTTGCCATTGGCAGCGGGTGCCTTCTGGGCTTGCATTCCGCGGAGCCACTTGGTGCCTCCTGCGTAGAAGAACCCAAGACCGCCAAAGATGAGGATATGTCCATACCAGCCGAGGCGGCCCCACACGGTCAACGAGTCCTTCAACGTGAGAAGCATGAAGGGTGCTGCAGCGTAGTTGAGAATGATAATGGAGGCCAGGGTTCCAACGATGTCGTAGATCTCCTTAATGTCGCTTTCCTTCTTACCCTCGGCGGGGAGGAAGAATGGTCGAACGTTACCACGGACAAGTCGAGCAACGGTGGTGATGAAACCGCCGAAGAGGAAGGTCAGGTAGTAGCCGGCAGCGATACCATGCTAGAATATGATCAGTAATCGTCCGGGAGACGCATGACCCTAAACTTACCCAGAAAGCGCTGGTCAGGAAAGTGATCATGCTGCTGGAAGTTCCGGGCTTCTTTCCGGGAGGAGTGATACGTTTATAAACACACTCCCTAAGCCAGACGTTTGTCTTCATATTCCAGGAGTCCAAGAGAGTCTTGAAGTTGGATGGAAGTTCGATCCAAAGAACCTTGACGTTTGCGGCTCCGTCCCAGGTGGGTTGTCCGGCGGCAGAGAAGCCAGTGAAACCAAGTCCAGTCAGGATACTTGCACCCTAGATCAATATGGTGAGCACGAGATGCCTGAACTCTCCAGGTTTTGCTCACCTCGGTAAGAGTCCAGATGGCGTAGTACTTGCATCGTTCAAGGAATCCGTAGAGTTGGAAGAGAGCGATACTAAAGAATGGAGGATCAACGATATGAACAAGGGGAAAGAGTGGACTAATTTACCGAACATAGAGATCGTGCCTCATGAACCAAGGGCTCAAAGCAGTCGAGTAGTTGTTGGAACCACCGAAGACAACAAAGATACCAAGATAGACAAGGCCCATGACAAGACGTGAGTAGGCAGCCCGCTTCCTGTGCGATGGGAGCCTGCGTCCTTGAATCTTCTCCTTGACCTTGGCATCCTGGAATTGAGCGCCAGTGACGACGGCACGGTACTCTGCTAGGTCGAGGTAGGGACCAACGAGCATACCGGGGAAGTAGAAGCTGTTTCAAATTCAGCAGGCATTCCGCAAAGTAAACTCAATTACGTACGAATAGCCCAGGAATTCAAGGAGTGATGGGTAGTCGGCAATGCGCTTCTCAGTTTGCCATTTATCGAGCTCCTGTACCAACTTATCAGTGTATAGCCGGCTAGAAAGTACGAAAAACATACAGAGACGGGTCTACGGCCATCATAAACGTTCCACGCAAAGGTGGTAAGTTTCATGGTCAAAACCATTTGAGGTCCAGTAACCTCAATGGTCTCGTAGCTGAGGTTGTAAATGGCACGGATGACATGGCTATATGGGGTAAGGTTGAGTTCTGGAAACTAAGAAAAATGGAGAATGAGCCTACTTGACGGTGAGATGACCCATGACGAAACTGAACGCAAGTTAGTTTGACAAGCATGGAAGAAAAAAACTGTAGGACGAACACAAAGACAACCCATGGCATGCGAGGGCTTTTGTCGAACCGTGCAATAACATACGTCCCAAGTACGCTCGCAAGGAGTTGGAAAAAGGCCGAGTAGATCTTGAGAACCGGGAAGAAGAAGAACAGAGCAATAGCTATGCTGAACAGGTGTCGCAAGTTCGGTGAGCTGGTTGGGATGCGAACATATACACTACCCAAGGGGTATGCAATGAGCAGACATGATATGAGCTAGTGAGTTCGTCAATGCCAGCTCGAGAAGGGACTGCCACGATGACAACTCGACAACTCACCTTAATTTGGTCGACGCTGGCACCAACTAAGTCGGCTAGCGGTTGGAAAAGCGCGTCCATCCTAACGACTTGTCCCTATACTACGCGTTAGCAGGCAGAAATGGGTAGCAGAGCACGGTCAGCACATACCCAGCCTTTATGGGAAGCAGACGGTGAGCGTGGAAGTTGAGAGAAAAAAGGCAGGGGCGCCCCAAACTATGTAAATGGTTTCCTAATTAGGAAGGAGGGGGTGAATGACATGGCAAAAACGTTCGCCATCTCCATTCAGTCAATTCAATTGGGAAAGCTTGAACAGGGAGTGTATTCGTATTACAGTGGGCATATTAGTATTCTAGTACACGAGCAGAGGTTTCTGCATCTAGGTCGCCTTTCCTTTTTCTTTCTTCCAATCATCAAGCTCTTTCCCAATTTTCTCTATAACCTCCTCCTTTGGTACACTCTGTCCAAACGCCTCTACGAAATTTCCTTCAGGGTCAAGGAAATAAACGAAAATGGAATGGTCGACGAGATAGTCTCCCTTTGGGTCCGCATTTGGTGGTGTTGAAAAGTAGACTCGGTACGCTTTGCAGACAGCTTTTGTTGCATCCCAAGAACCGACTAGGCCAACAAATGAGGAGTGGAAATCCTTGAGGTATCGACCCATCCTTTTAGGTGTATCTCGGGCAGGATCCACAGAGATAAATACTGGTTGGAATATCTTGCCGTGGTCATTCTCTGCACTAGAGAGTTAATCGTCTGAAGTAAGATTGAACGGCCTGTCACTGACCTATCACGTTCAATACATCGGTCATCTTGTCCAGTTCCTGTGGGCAGATATCTGGGCAATTGGTGAAACCAAAGTAGACGAGCGACCATTTGCCTAGCAAATTCTGTTCTGTGAATATCTCTCCTTCAGGCGTCGTCAGAGAGAAAGGCCCTCCGACTTTTGGCCTCCCATACTGCTTGCTGGCCCTTTCTTGTTCTGAATTCGGCGGCTTAGCAAGAACAGGGAATTAATATCCAGTTTCACCCACCTTTTCGTTCCTGTAATTGCTGTTTCTCATGTTGGAAGTAAAAGAACAACCCGACTCCAGTCGCCACGAATATTCCAGCAGATAGTGGGGTGAAAACCTGTTTGGTGTTCAGTTTGGATTGAGCCCAAATGCCGGATCAGAAACATACGCCGACAGTGCTTCGATCCCTATAACTTGAGGCGTAACGTCGCTGAGCCAAGTGCGAGCGGGTCTGAGTAGACGGTGTCCTCAAGGCTCTGGTTGAGAACAGGGAGCGATTGAAACTGGTCTCATATAGAGCTCGCCATTGAGGTGCGCAACGAGAAAGCATTTTCCGAGATTTCGTCACGGTCACGTCCGTGGACGCGTCTAGGTTGAGGTCGAACAACTCCGGGTCGCGCAGATTCGGTTGAAATTCGGAATCTTCAATTTCAAACCACACACTCCCAGTGAAGCGTGATTCGGAGAACAAATGGGAGAATATAATACTTTGGCTTGGTATATAGCGGCCCTAGCCGCGGTGTACTACAGATATTGCTACGACTAGTCAAGAAAAAAAGAAAGGATCCAGAGCTTTGCCCATCATGATCTAGTGCCAAATGCCGTGTCTTTGGATGGCAATTACACTTGGCTTTGCTGGTTGGGATATTGAACAGGCTGAACCGGCTGAACCGGCTGAGTGTATGGTGCATTATAGACTTGTTGGACTTGATGAGGTACCGCTGGCGATCCAGTCGTCTTTTCGGCATTGGGATCCATATCCTTAACAGATTGGGTCCAGATACCGTTTTGCCCACGATTAGACGCCATGATGCTAAACACAAGCAGGGTAGCAACGTAACCCCAGACTGTGAGAATCAATTGGTTATCATTATCAGCTGAGTTATCGGAGGTGATAACTATCACTTACGTGCGAGCCAGTTCAGGTAGCCAAAGGCTTGGATTGCCTTGACTTCATTACAAACGGTAGATGCGAGACCTGAAGATGTTGAGAAGGTATAACCACGACGACATATACAAAGACATACTGTTGGATGAACGACAAGTACCAGTGTAACCAAATGTAGCAGAAGAGGTGCTCCCAGCACTAGCAACCCAGAGAATGCCAAGGAAACCTGGGATTTTCGTGTGAGATTTTTATCAGAAGGCGTGTTTCGAGACAAAGACACTCACCGAGCCATCCGATTTCTATTGCTATCATAGAAGTGACTGCACCTTGGCGGGTTCTGTCGAGGAAGATCCTTGGAGGAAGTGATGTTAGGTGAAGAAATATGGGACGAGAAGAGAAAATTCATACATAGCGGGGAGTGATATGAGAGTCAGAACGGAGGTGGCTATTGACAGCGCAGCGAACGAGAAGTAGAAGCCATCTGAGCTTGTAATGCTCGTGAAATGCGAGGCAATGCCGAGCATGATGAGGGAGAAGAGGGAGACAACCCCTAGAAAAAACTATGAGCATGATAATGGTAAACAGACGCAGGATACGAACCCAAGACGACCAGGCGAATTGTAGCGAGTGGAACCATAGTGCTCAAATTCGGTGGGTTGGTTGTAAGATATGGAGAACCAACGTCGCTAGGCCCTTCTTATACTCAGCCTCAGGCTAGTGAAATTTCCCACTCTGATGGTGGTAACTGGAGTGACACGGAGCGACACCTCGAGGCGATGTACCGGACGTTTTGGATTCGATTCGGCTTTGTTTTCCAGATCCTTGTCAAGGGTTAACAGGGGTGAGCGAACCGGCGGTCAAAGTTTGGAAGTATTTGATGAAGCCTTGACGTTTATACCGAACTTGGTCAAGAGCGAAAATCTTGGCTGATGTCAGTGGACCCGTCGAACGCGGATGCGCTGCTCTGCAGTGCACCTATCGAAGGCAGGATATATAGACGCACTCCATAGAACAAGGAAACTCTAGATAACGAATTGAATCCTGACCTTGCCGCAAAGCAATCTGTTCTATGGTGGCTCTGTAGGTGGCCCGCGCTCTACAGCAGTAAGGCAACCTGTTGAACAGAGTTCGGCGCTCGTATCAGTCAAGCGGTTCCTAGATTTAACCACAGTTCGATTGGCTCGATGGGAGAGGTAGCACTCACCTGTGCGGGATGGAGGTTTCGTAAAGGGGGGATCATGTTCTTACTTCTCGCGGATTCAATGAGCAGAAAATTCATAGGACAACCCAAAGACCACTGGATAGCATAAGACTCTACGGACGTTAACAAGGATACAGAAAGGGGTCATGCAGGTATATCATGAGAGCTAGAGCTGGTGTCCAAAGCGAAGATCGACCGAAAATCGAACCAGTTAACTTTGGAGTCAACCAGATAAGCTTCTCCAGTCTGGACCGAGAACTCGAGGCGGGGCCGCTGGACAGCGAGCCTATGCGTGACGAAATGGCATACGAGAATAAAAATAAGGATAAATGTGATGATGAGAGCACGCCAACTGATGCTTGGGAAGGTTGACTTCTTCCACTGTATCCACGAAGATACTCGTTCCCTGGTGGACGGCTTCACCGGAGGAGCGAGGAAAGCAATTGAAAAGTCGCGGTCAGATGATGGGGAAGATGGGGTGACGATGATAGCAGGCAGGCCCGATTTCTCAGTTTCGATGGGTAGTGAGAGGTCTGACGTAGAGATGTTTGTATAATGACAGAGGATTTCAAAGCACAATCACTAACCGAGTGGCGCGGGTATCAGGGTGTAGTCAAGGCGTTGGGGAAGACGGTGAAGACGAGGAGCTGGAGTCAGTGAGGTGAGCGTTCCCGTTCTCGTTCAGCACATAGAAGCGCAAGATACTGACCTGGCCTGGGCATGATAAAGTCGAAGTTGAAGAAGGTTTGTTAAGGCTGTGAGTTGAAGGAAAACTTGGACCGTGATGGAAGCCAGGTGCGACGTGAAGCCAGGTAAATTGCTTTAAGGGTGGTTGGTAAAGAATGCGTGCCAAAGATTAGGCGTGTGTGGTTGCGAAATATACAGAATTGAGAGCGTTTATTGCGACTCTTCAAGTTTTGAACGAAATTGACGAGGAGAAGTGAAAGATGTGAAGACAAAGGCTCTGCAGCCACTTGGTAACACCGGGATTCGCTTACGTAAACGAAAGTGCCTGAGCGCTTACACGCTTGGATTTTCAAGTTGCCTGCCATCACCATCACAAAACTGCCCGGATCCTCTGCGAGTAAAAATCTTGGGTGAGCATCCTGACTCCAGGTGCTCAAGGGAACAACAGGCTATCATAAATGTCGACGAATATGCTATCTAGAGCTTCCAACTTCAGGGATTATAGCCAACCGTTGAAGTCTTATGAACTCGACTCGGAAGCTTATTTTCTCGCTATTGCTAAGCTACCAGGACTCTACGCTACATCGGTATCGGCACCTCTGAACAGCATCAACCTTTTTGACACAACGACCCTTCAAACAATCGGAAAACTCCCTGGACACGACGTGGCGATCACGTCTCTTCACGCTATCCCTGCAATTGGGAACCTGGCAGGCCCGACATTGATGTCCTCAGGAAGAGATGGCAATGTCAGGATATGGGATTCTCGATCAAACTCAGTAGGAATACAAAGTATGCTGGTTTCCCTATCTGCCTGTCAATCAGAATATCTTGACCGCTGAGTAGATCTTTGACCAGTGAATGATTCGAAGCCACTATTATGCTGCGATGTATCCTCAAACGGATTCACTGTCGTAGCAGGAGGTGAGCTCCTGGGCAATGACGCCGAACTACTTTTCTGGTCAGTGAAAATTCTTCTACGAATGGTCTGTATCTGACTGATTACAGGGACCCAAGACAGCCTGCGGCCCCATTGCGAAAGCATACATCAACTCATTCAGATGACATTACAGCCGTTTCGTTTGCTCCTGCATCGTCAGGACTATCTTCCAACACAGTTCTTTCGGGATCCGTCGATGGACTGGTTAGTCTGACTAATTCAGAAGAAGATGACGAGGACGAAGCTGTCACTCAAGTCGGTAACTGGGGATGCAGCATCGCCCAGCTTGGCTGGACCGGCAAGAAAACAGGGCCTTCTATTTGGGCTTCTAGTGATATGGAGACATTCAGCACATGGTCAAATGAAGTATGATTATCGCATATATCCTCGTTTTTGACGCTCAGTCTCTTCCTCCAATAGCTCGACCAGATACAAAGCCAGGATATACGGAACCCAACGCTACATGGGGAACAGACATGGGTTACAGATTATCTCATTTCTTGCTCCACGTCGGGTAGTCCGAGGTTTAGTGTGTTTGTTGGATCGAATGAGTACGTTCTCTCCTATAGGTTACATGCTGTTTGTCCGAGCTCACTGCGCAAATAGGGGAGATGTTGCCCTACTTTCCAATACCAATCTTTCAAGCTCAGAATCGCCTTGGATGTTGCACAATACTTGGTCAACTGGACACATTGGTGTAGTAAGATCTTTGTTGTTAGATATGGAGGTAAGCATCTATTTCGCCTTTCCATTGTTCCGTCTGATTGACCTCCGGTCTAGAACAATGCCGTGGTCACTGGAGGTGAAGACGCAAAATTGCATGTATGGCGCGCCTCGGAGGAAACTGGTGGCGACATGGAGGTCGACTCTCATTCCTCTTCTAGAAGAAAACGATCTCTGGATAATGGTGAAGACAAAGTAGGTATTGAATTTGGACACCCTGAAAGCAAACTGATAGATTTTGCCACAGGAGGGCAAGCGAGTGAGGCATTGATAGAGTACGGCATATAGCGGTAGCCAATCTATTCTTAAGCTTAGACACCTATCACACACGAAAACTAGACCATTCTGAGCCGATGTGTTGCTTTGCACTTTAAAATTAAGTGTGCTAACTGTGGAGGTCACGTTGAATGTGTCGCGTCCCCATTTTGGCGCCCGCGACTTGTGTGTACGCCACCATGAACGATTCACTGATCAGTGAGTTGCATCCTCCTTCCCCAACAACTCTGGGCGTTGATAAACCGGTCAGATGCTTTCGACATAACGCATCCAACTGCCGTGCAAACATCCTTGTTTGCTTCAGCAACCTTGGCAAAATTCGACCCATCAGGCAAATACCTTGCTGCGGGAGGAAGCACAGGAACTGTGCATATCTGGGACTTGGAGACCAAAGCTAGTGTACGAGAGCTCGATGGTCATGTGAAAGGGATAACCAGCATTGAGTACGTGACCGCTGTTCTATACCTCAGTAATATCCTGATGAGCGTCGCAGTTGGTCCGCAAATTCACGATGGGTGCTCACTTCCTCCAAAGATTGGAACGCCATAATATGGGACCTCTCCTCGACTGTTGATCCAATGCAACGGGATACAACTATCCGATTTGACGCACCCGTCATTTCTGCATCCTTTCACCCTCGCAATAGGTGCTTTGCTTAAGCTTTATCCTCAGTGAGCGCTTTCCAAGCTGACATTCCACTATCTCTCATTCAGCAAGATTGTACTCGTTCTACTTGGAACAGGTGAAGCTTTTGTTGTGGATCTGCGCAAAGAACGAAGTCGAGTGGAGCTAGTTGAACCCCTGGAGGCAGGAGAGGATGAGAGTTCAAATGCTAGGAGGTGCGGATTCCGTCGAATTGACTCAATCATAACAAAATCAACAAGAAGTCTTCAGGTCCGCCATGACGGTTGCAAGATTCCACCCCACGGGGAAATGGATATTCATAGGCACTTCGGCAGGTACTATGCTCGTCTTCAATACCAGAACCAAAACGGTACGCTCCAATATTCCATCTTTACTGGCTGATACGAACTGGAGAAGATGGTAGCGCGTCATAGATTATCTGGGTCAAGCACCTGTAAAGGGATTGAATTCGTACAGAGCGGCCGGTATGTATCACAAGTACATCGCTTGACAATAGCTAACGAAATTTCTGTAGTCGGCTTGTAACAAATTCTTCAGACAGGATGCTCCGCCAATTCACTGTCCCCACCTACCCTAGTCCAACCACAGATTTTACTCTTATCGATGACGAGCTGGAACCGACCCACAGATTCAACGACCCGATTAGCAGGGCAGCATGGAATGGCATGGCTTATAGCCCGAATGGCGAATGGCTAGCAGGAGGTATGCCCAGAGCGTACAAATGAGGCCCGTTACTGTTGCTCATCGGATGCTTATAGGCGCTGCGGATCCTGCTACCCACAAAATATATATCTGGGACCTCAATAATGACGGATCGCTTGCCACAACGCTTGACGGAGGGAGAGAACCACTCGTCCATCTCCATGTTTGTGCTCTACATTCGTATCTGCATATTTCATCAACTGACAATCTCTACCAGTGGCATCCTACCAAATCTGCTATTGCATCGACAACGAATCACGGAAATGTGCTGCTTTGGCATCATCCGAGTCCAGAACGTTGGGGTGCATTCGCAGGAGGGTTCGAGGAGGTAGATGAAAATATAGAATATGAAGAGAGAGAAGACGAATTTGACATTGTAAGTTGCTTCATTGAGACTCCGTATATCGTGTCGTTCTCATGCCAAAGTTAGGAAGATGAAGAGGAAATTTTCAAGAGGAAGATGAAGCAAGAAGAGGAAGAAGTTGATGTGGATACGATATCACCGTTAGAGAGCAAGGACGCTGTAAAGCAAGCGGATGGAATGGACGTGGAAGATGAGGACTTCACATGGGCAGACGAGGATAAATCAGATACAACCGAATTTCAAATAAAAGTCGTCGTAAAGGACGATGCGGACCTATAGTGCTACTGTAACAATGTTATGAAGTTGCCCAAGCATGAAAGGCATAAATTCGAAGTGAGAGTGTTCACATTCTGTGAGCGGGCCGTGGGATGTCCAAGCATCGTCGGCACCGGCTTTCCGAGGTTGATCCAAGTACATCATGTCCACTCTCGACCACGACAATGTTTCATCCCTACTCAGTTCGCTTCGAGTGCCTGCAGGATTTGCCCACGCGTCGTCTGATTCTGAAGTAGACATCTCAGCGCAGCTAGGAGAATGGAAAATCACCGCTGAGAGAGTTCTCGGAGAAATACAGGTCATTCTCGAGGCGACCAACAAGGATATTCCTATTCCTGTGCAATCCGACATTGTCTTCGCCGTTGCACCGTTTGATAAGCAAGAATCCTGGATTACCCCTATGTCTTGGGAGAAAGGAAGAAGTTCGTTCTTGAAGCCGCTCAATTACGCAGAAAGCATGGGAATTGATACCTACCCCTTGTTCTAGTTATTCTGAGCCACTTCGAGAACGCAGACCGCCCTCTTCTCAGAGAACTTCTAGTAGAAAAAGTCAAGCCACTATTCCGGTCAAATCCCCATCCGTCTCTCAATGTTTCCACCGGGCGTCGACTAGCACGGCCCGCTGGCGGCGACATGGGGACTCAAGACTTCTACGAGGCGCAAACATGGAAAGATAATCTTGGCATGGCAAGTGTACTGATATGGATTGTCAGGCATATGAAGGTACGGGCTATGAATGGAAGAAGTGCTACCAGTTTCTCATGAGAAAATAGCCAGAATACTACGAAGATCTCTGGCATCTTCTGATACCCCCTGTGATGACGTTGCTGGACGATTACGAGGCGAGATACAAGCTGGATGGAGCTCGCGTTGTCTCTTGCATGCTCGAGAACGTACCTGGAAGCTTGCTCAGAAAGACAGGAGTCGACGGGCTGATAAGGAATGTCAGTTGATTTCGCTTTGTCCACAAGCGAGATGAAACTAACATTGTACCTGCAAAGTCTCTCAAAATGGCATTGACTCACATTGCAGCACCAGAATCCAGTCAACTGATTGAAACTGCAGTGCCTACATCGGTGAATCTGACGCTATTAACTACAAAACCAGGATCGGCCGAAAGGTTTCAAGAATTGTGTGATTTGCTAGGCGAAGGTATCATCACCAACGTGTGGGTGTACGCTTTTGACAAACCCGACGTGATACACGCAACTTTTAACGCCATGCCGCCTATCATTGAAGCCTTGGGTGTAGGAAGTTCGAGGTTTTTGAAGGTTTCTCTTCGTTATCTTTGACCAAGGTATACTCATCAATCTGACTTTGTTTTACTCCACACAGGCTCTAATGATCCAACTATTTCATGCATTACGCCCAGAGGGACTTGATCTAAAGAATCACGGGCTTCAACTGAGCGCGTTGCGCGTTCTGTCAATTCTGATCTCGGAATGTGCACCGTGCCTACCACGTTGGAAAACAGCCATCATCAACGTGGTCGCAAAATTATGGGTCACTTTGTCTGATACTCGAAGTGAGAGTGGTGAGTTACCCCGCAAAGCTACAATTAGCGAGAGGTTTTCGGCTCATTTTGTTCCTCGAAATTTAGCCGGCGCCAATGACCTCCGATTGGAGCTACGACGTATCTGTAAGGTGCTGGAGGAGAACTGTCCAGCGGTGAGAACGGTGAGAAATAAATGATGTCGTTCGTTGCGTGTTCGTGGCTTGATCCTTTTTGCCAGGACGAATTCAAGAAGCTTCTTTGGACCGATCCAGGCATGTTCGGGGAACTTTTAGAAGAGATTCAGGTGGGCATGTGAACAACGGGATTTTCGTCATATCTTATCCGGCAGCATGGAGGAAAAGATAGTGAGGATTAGCCGAGTCCCGACTCGAGCTAGATCTCGGACCGGACCCACGTGCAGTGTATATAGCCATAATAGATTGTGCAGTCTTGTACATATTGTGTTCATCAAAGGGTCGTCCATATCCTTCAGACCAGTGCAATCTGCCCCTTGCACTCATACCGCCACCACAATGAGTTTATCCATTGATGACTTGACGTCCTCACTCTCCTCAAGCCATATTGGCCAGGAAGCCAATGATCTGGCAGCTTTGCATGTAAGTCGTTTAGAAATCCGTAGCACTCCGGTTTTGAAACCAAATCGGTCTCCGTAGGCACAACTGGCGCAGGCGTTTTTTGGACAGCAGGCGATTGTCCAGCAAGCAACGCATGCAAAGCGGATACCAAGAAGTAATCCACAGAACACACAACCATGCAACACACCCACCCAAACCTCCAATTTTACGATATCCGACACAATGGAAGGCACGCATTACCAACTTCAAGTTGCCACGAGTTGGAGATCCGAAGATGGCTTCCAGTCAAGAAAAGACGATATGGACGAAGATGAGCGCATGGTTGAAGATCTGCTCATACCGTCTTCACCAGCATCGCCGCCTATGCAGACACCTCTGTATACGGGCCAATTAGACTTTGGTCACACCCAAATTGACCAGTCGATGTCGGATAATCTCACAAACTCGTCGTTCGCAACGACAGACCCGTTCTTCCTCGCACAGTGTCAGGCACTAGAGAAGCCCGCACAATCACACTCGTTCTTCTCTCAGCTTGGCAGACCTGTCCAACAATCTCCATTCCTATCACAAGGATCCGCCATTGCTCAACCTCTCGCAATGGCTCCTCATGCATCACCTATGGAGACTCATTCGTATCACCACCACCTTTTTGCGACAACGACTACCTTCAACGGATGAGTGTGCTCTTGTGGCGACGCGGCGATCATTTTCTGTCATATTTTGGCAGAGCTGAGATCTCTGTTCTTTCACCTTGCCATCCATTCGATCAACATCATGACATTCCACAAACAAATCTTCACACACGCACGCCCCACTCACAGAAGCGACAGACCCTGAGGCTCGTTTCCCCCGCATTCTTTACGTTTCATTCAGGGTCACTCTGGCATCTTTTTGCCACCTTACCTTGTCCTCGCCTCATCCATGATTTCATTGTGCATCGTAGACTGGGTTTTTTGGGGAACCTTAATTCTTATCACAGTCATAGAGACAGTCAACACTACGATTTAGTGAAGATTGCATCGTCCATGATACATATCTGCAACCCTGCCAATTGGATACCTTATGTATTTAGTGTATGTACCCTGCTGTCGGACAGTTCCATTGTACTTTTAGCGCGCTCCACTTAATAATCTGTTTGCCTTCGTGCAATGCATTATCAATCACCCAGGCTGTGGGAGAAACGGGAGAAGAATGATATTCTACAAACTATGAGATGCACTAAGAAAGCGATAGGAAACCCAATGATGCTACAGAAGGATATTAAAGGGGTATAAGAAGATGCATGTCAGAGATTGAAATGAGCCTTAGAATAGATCTTCTAGAGTCATCTGCTTCACGATATCCTGCGAAGAGAAGAGAGGTATCAGAGATCGAGGTATGGTACGGGTATAGGAACACATGACGAACTGTGCTCGACACCATCTGGGCGAATTCTTCAAAGCTGAGTTTCCCATCGCCGTCTTTGTCTGCTTCTAGAATCGTCTTGTCCACGATTTGTTGTAGCTGTTGATCCTAGAATATAGATGATGGGGTAAGTCTCCGAGTAAGAGCCTCGAGTTCGACAAGCATACCTTGAGGTTACTCCCAACCATCATCTTCAGGACTAAAAACAGCTCTCCATTGGAGATAAACCCATCCCGGTCGACATCATACACTTTGAATGCAACTATTTCGGACAGAACAATTGAGCCCGGAACCAAGGGATGATAGCGTTAATGACATACACTTGAGCTTCTCTTCTCGTCCCCCTCGGCTGCTGAAAGCACTCAAACCGCCAACAAACTCTTGGAAATCAACGGTTCCTCCGCCGCTGAATACATTGTCCACGGGTAAGTCATGAGTATGCTATCTGTCATCTGACATACGCACTCTTCGTCAAAGATGGCGATCATCCGTGTGGCAAGGGGATTAGAAGCGATCTGAGGTATTTGAAGAAACTCTTCTCTGTCTATTGAGCCAGAGCCATCGCTAGCAGGTCAAAAGAGGATGAGCAGGTATGCCGACTGATTTTCTTGGCGGCACGCACGCATCGAGCTTCATAAACCTCTTCTTCAGTCGCTCCAATTCAGCAGTCGTGACTGACGCGAGTATTAGAGCAAACCATAAGATCAAAAGAATTCCAACTGCTCACAATTGGATCGTTTGGACATATCCTCCATGAACTGCGATTCTGTTAATCATACGTCAGATTTAGACTGTGCAGGGCAACAGCTTTGGTATCATCGAACGAACGCGTTTGACCCATTTTTGCGAGATTCTTCTGGTAGTTTTAGCCTCAAGATATAAGTAAAGGGAAGGCTTGAAATTCGTCAGGTAAGTTGGATAAGAAGAAGGTTGTCGCAGGGCTTTGTCTTCGCGGCGTTGTAGACGAGGCGACAACTGATCTAGGGTCGTGGGAACTTTCACGAACACAGAGAAATCACGCCTCGCCAATTATTTCTTCTATATGTGGCGTATTCTTCCTCGACTCCCGCGTCGTCCATGTCGGTGTACTTTAGTCCAAGGGGTTCCAGCCAGAAGAAACTACGTTGATGCTAGGTTCACTGGGACACTGGGCAACTATGACACTCTGGTGCCCTCTGACGCACAGCGCAAAACCATCTATGCATTGTCCACTCCTCCGGGAAAAGGTGGTGTTGCCGTGATCAGAGTTTCTGGTCCTGAAGCCCTGTCTGTTTGGAGAACAATGGTCGTACCTACACGGAAAAGCATGAATGGCCTGCCTACCCCGTGGAAGATGGAACGCTGCCAGGTCGTCAAACCTGACAATACCGGGGAACAACTGGACGATGGGCTAGCTGTCTATTTTCAAGGTGAGGGCACTCATTTCTGCGCCAAAGACCATACTCAAACGACTGCAGGTCCAAAATCCTTTACTACTGAGGATGTGGTCGAGTTACACATTCATTCTGGCAGGGCAGTGATTTCCTCAGTGCTTGGCGCACTCTCGACGTTCCCGTACTGCAGACCAGCTGAACCCGGGGAATTCACGCGTCGAGGGTTTGAAGCTGGTCGACTTGACCTTACTCAGGTTGAAGGCTTGCATGATCTGATAAATGCCGACACAGAGGGCCAGCGACGTATCGCGCTGAATGCGGCATCTGTATGCATGCTCTCTGCACTGAAATACAACCCTTTCGTTTGACATACTTTTGTACAGGGACATTCTCGGGCAAAACTCGAACATCTGCGATCAGGAATAATCAAAGTTCTCGCTAAAGTTGAAGCCTTGATTGACTTTGGCGAAGCAGAGGATATCGAAGACCACATTTATAGAGTAGGTAAAGTATACTTTCCTCTCTTGACTAGATTTGGTCCTGACTGTTTCTAGCCAGGGAAGACGCTCAAGACCTTCTACGCGAAATACGTCTACTATTAGATGATAGAAATCGCGGAGAAATCATCCGTTCCGGTGTTCGATTAGCCATCTTCGGACCACCAAATGCTGGCAAAAGTAGCTTGCTAAACTATTTAGGTGAGCTGTCATGTCATTGTCCGGAAGGCGATCTAATTGATGTGGATATAAAGCACAACGTGAGGCTGCGATCGTGACCCCGGTGCCTGGTACAACCAGAGATATCCTAGAGCTCTCCCTTGACATTGGGGGCCTGCCTGTGATCGTATCTGATACCGCTGGCTTACGAACAACTGAAGATGTCGTTGAAAGCATTGGGATTGAGCGAGCTAAGAAAGCGTGGGTAACCCTGCATCCTCTTCCTATTTGCATCTAAACCGGTGTTCAGCGTAGAAAACTCGGACGTCAGCATATGTGTGCTATCCTTGGCCGACCTCACATCGTCTCATGAAGAACCTATAAAGATACCCGAATCTGTTAAGGAGCTGGTATCCTCAAATACGGTCATCCTACTCAACAAGTCAGATTTGTCGGACCCTGTACGGACAAAACGAGTCATTGATCAACTAGATTCGCATCGTGTCTGGCCAGTGAGCATCAAGCTGGATGAAGGGACAGACAGGTTCCTTGCAGGTTTTGCTGAGCTCCTACAGGAGAGGTTTGTGGCGCTTAGATTCAATTCTCTTAGCTGCTTAACTTGCCCATAGGTTCCATCTCGACGGGAAAACTGCCACTCAAGAGGCACCAGTCATAACGCGCGCAAGACACAGGACTCATTTGGAATCTGCTTGCCGTTTTCTTGAAGCATTTCTGCAAACTTGTACGTGCATGCTTTCCCATGCACCCATCGTCTCGCTGATACACATAACCTTCGTAACTTTATAGCACCCAGCGATGTGGTTTTTGCCGCTGAAGAGCTACGATATGCGGCGCAGGCAGTAGGAAGGGTATCAGGCCATATTGATATCGAGGATGTCCTTGATAGTGTGTTTAGAGATTTCTGTATCGGCAAGTAGAACGGTGCTTGGCATGGCTAGCTCATGATATCTTCCGGTATGCGCTACTAGACCTGTCCTCTACTCGCAATACCTTTGAGTGGGTGTATTAAGCTGAAGGATCTCTGTATAGACCAAGATGAAAACGTACCTTCGCTCTCCAAAATCTCCTAGTCCAGGAATAATGTATGCTCTCTCATTCAGCCCTTCATCGATCCAACCAGTAACCTAGATGTGCAAGTTAACAATGGCGATACTTTGTGAGGAGGATACGAGACTGACCACTTTGAGTTGAGGGAACCTTGTGCAAAACTTGGTAATGCCTTCTGGTGATGATACCTTGGATCCGTTCTGAGCGTTCTGACCCAGTCTAGAATCTTAACAAGAGACGCACCAGGTTGATGAAGATGATACGATCCTCTGGAACGCCGTGTTCGATGAGCACCTCCACCGCTTTCATTGCTGAGCCTCCGGTAGCTGAGGAAAGGTCAGAGAATGTTCGCGACCTGTAGCTGCAAGACGAACCGAGCATTGGGTCGAGAAGGAGGACATATCGTTTTGCGATATCTTGCGGGAACTGGAGGAGTGTCGGTAAGAACTGTCGAGAGGATTCATTGGCGATGGTACCTTTGAGTAGAAGAGCTTAGGAAGAGCGGTCTCTTCATCCTGGGATACGTCAATTAAGAGACTAGATTCGAATGCAGATGAAGCTTACCCTCTGAATCAAGATCTTTCCTATACGCACACTTCTGCATACCTCTCGAAGACCCGCTTCCATCGCCTAGAATTCATGAGTTTCTTGGTATTCATAACGCAGATCGAAGGACAAACCTCTCCTGCTCTGAGAATGGACACGCCACAGATTTTACCCTCGAAACCAACTCCATTATACGTAGCTCCCTATATGTTCATGGCCTTGTTTCAATTCATGTCACACGAGCGAGCAATGGGGCTTACCGTAGGCGTCTCGACTGTACGTTGGACTACAGGGAGGTGGTTCAATCCTTCCTCCACCAACAATCGAATGATACGATCCGAATAGAATAGGAAATCCCCTCTTGAGGTGTTTTTATCTCGGATAATGGTGTACAACGCCTCAAGCTGAGCAGTCTGGGGCAAGGTGAACACAGAAGGAGGGAGCGGATCAAGATGTGCCCGGTTCGAGTTCGCGCTCTGCGCAGGTTGAGGAGGGGCCAAAGGGGGCGCTGCTTTTCCAGACATGTTGAGCGTAGGATGAGAGTATGGACCGTCAAATATAGGTGGCTCAGCAAGCTCCGGTTTTCGATATCAGTCAAGCGAGGCGATGGTGTAAGATAAACTGGTCAATGTGGCTGCCATCAGGAGGTCACGATCAGAAAATTCATTGCAAAAGCGCTATCGCGGAGGTCTGCTACAGAAACTCATCATCCCAAGAATAAGTCATATTGACTAAATGCCTAAAGAGCGTATGGATACAATATTAATCGCTATCGCTGTCGCTGCTATCATCCTCGCTATTCTCATCATCATCGGTACTGCTCTCCTCATCACTGTCGTCGTGAACTCCAGACTTCTTGACTGAACCACCACGCATCATAGCCATCTGGCCTGCAAGGCTGTCTTCTTCCGGGTCAGAGATCTCATCCTCGGAAGGATCTTCAGTGGCGAGGGTTGCGGGGTCCTCAAGTTTAAGCTACAATATCCAATTAGCTACCAGATGAAAGAGATGAGCCGAATCATTGCTTACCGTGATGTCTCTGGAGACGTCCTCGCCAACGAAGGTATCGCTGACTATCATCACCTTCCAAGTGAAAATACCAGTAGATTGAGGTGCTTGGAATTGGATCTTGTACGACCGGTAGTCCCTCTCCGATCCATGTTGCGAGTAGGGGATTTCAGTGATCCTCAAGGGAGGAACAACAACGCGGTTCGACTTCTCGTCACCGAGGACGATCCACCATGTGGGTTTACGTTCCTATAAAGTCAATCTGGTGAGCAAAGGATAAACATCGCGGAGACTGAAACTTACACCAGGCCAATAAGGAGCGTGAGCGAGGCCAGTGACTTGTTGACCAGGAGCGAGATCCTCAAAGTCCTTTTTGCCAATGAGGAACTCCTCATCCTTCTCTTCGTTACGCTTGATGCGACGCTTGGTCTCGTCAACGCCGAGTTCTGGTTCATCGACCGAGGCCAAAGGAGGTGGCGATAGACGCAATTTCACGACAAGGAAGACAATGGAGGAAGGGGTGACGACACGTTCACCAATGACCTTGAATGCAGCATCGACAATCTCGACACGACCCCACTTCTTAATGGCGGCCTTGGCATCGACGACACGAGAATCTTTCTTCTCTTCAAGGGCATGGACAACATCTCCGAGGTCTTGGGCATTAGGAGCGAGAGTGTTAACTTCCTCCTGTTTGATGTTTGGTAGTTGAGCAAAGCGAGTGCGCTCTGATGAAGGAATGAGTGCCTGGGCAAGGTATGCATGAAGGCGCATAATCGCGAGAGTTGGCGCGAGCCAGTTGCGGGACAAGGAAACGTTGAGTAGGGAGGTGAGGAGTTGAGGAGTTTGGAGGAGAATGTCGGATTGCTCTGTATATGCATGAGATGGGGTTGATACGTGGCATGAGGAGAAATACACACCTTTCTGCAATGACTTGCTTCGGAGAGGAAGACGGAGTAGATGTGCATAGGTTAGAATTAGGCCCTTTCGCTTCGCTTGGTCGGCGCCATAAGATCTCTTGAGCTCAGCCCGCTTGCTTCCCAACTCTTCCGAAATGGATCCTTCTAGCTCGTCCAATTCAGAAGCAGCCTTGGCGGAAGCTTCCCATGAGTAAGCTTGGCCGAAAGTATTGAGCACATCATCAAAAGTGGACTCTTCCTTCAAACCCTTGAAGAATGCAGCGGCAGATTTAGCGTTCACGCCATCTTTGGTCTTCTGCCTATTTCCAAACCACCATCGGCCCTAGAATGAGATAATGAGGGAGTGAGGCAGCGAGATTGGGGGGGATGAACGTACGACAAGAGCAGGGAGAGCTCCACCGAACAACAAGCCATAAGCACCAAGGACCCAGATATTGTTCTTGCTCTCAACAAACCAAGTCGGCAATGCAATTCCCATGGAAATGTCTTGACGGCCATCGGGGTGACCATACTTCTCCAGGTTTTCACGGATTACAGGGTCCGTTAGGCTATATGCTATGTTAAACTCGAACAGCACAAGTAGGGATCGGAATACTCACGCTTTGTACGCTTTTGTGAGCTCGACGAACTGATTTGAGATCATTTCTAGGGTCATATTTGCGGTTGCCTTGACCTTGTCCGGGTGGCTGTAAAAATGTCGGTAAATCCTGAATTACAAAGTGCAAGAGGTTCTAACTCACTATTTCTTCGAAAGTTTTTTGTAGTGCGACTTGATTTCTTTCTCAGTCAAGCCCTACGAGAGATATCAGCGGTCTGTTTGAATCCTCCGGGATAGCCAGCTCACTGAACGAATGCCAAGGATTTCGAAGGGATCATAAACTTTGTTGTCAATCACCGCGTTGGCGACCTTGTACACGATGAATGCAGTCAGAGACCATCCTGCAATGAGGAAGTATGTCCTTCAGGAACTTCATCAGTGTTTTGTAGGATTGTGTAGGTTAAACGACGTACTTCTTGCTTATATTGCGCCTGGACAGTGATCTAATTTTCTTGCGCTGGTCAAGACATGGCTGGCAGGAGCAACCATCTGTTGTTTTCTCTGTTTCGAGTGAATTAGCTTCCAAACTCCGAGAAAAGAGGGGATTGACGCACTTGACGGTTGTATGGCCGTTATTGTCATCGGCACCAACACCAGTGCCAGGAATGTAAGCAGAAAGTAGGCGGCCATGTTGCCGCCCTCATCATACTGGTATTTTGTCATTATTGCGGCTTTTGAGCTAGCAGTATAGGGCTAGCGTCAAGCGCAAAATCCGCTGGAAGGAGGAGATGGTATAAGGGAAGCTAGGATCGTCGACGTGTTCACTGAGCTGGCGTATAGTCCGGTCAGGGTCTTGTGACAGTCGCGTAACAGATTCGCCGTGACGGATATTCCTCGCGTCCGCCGTCATGCCATCATCCTCGAGTCCGCCGAATGACCTACCTACAATCTTCGACCCGAGGACTTGCGTCCGCAAAGGCCTATGTCCTGTAACTGCTATACGAGGACAGACAGATAACCCTCTAGAGAGTCACTCTTTGTACTATGAACAGCATGGAAACGGACCTGAAAAGCTTTTCTGTATCATGGGCTTGAACTCCAGTTGCTTCGCTTGGGCTCCTCAGGTCAAATACTTTGGAAATTCAGATACCCACACTATCGTTGTCTTTGATAACAGAGGCGTTGGAAACTCTGGATACCCTAGAGGACCTTATACGTTCGTGGGCCCTCAATTCTTTGACTGCGGTTGGGCTTGGAGCTAATTTTCACGTGTTTAGCACGAGTGGGATGGCCGAAGATGCAATTGCTCTTCTTGACCATCTAGGTTGGACGGGCAAAGGTGAAGTCAATGTTGTAGGTATCAGCTTGGGAGGAATGATTGCACAAGGTGAGTTCTCCGGGTTCCTCTAAGCGCAGGCACACCACCATCTCTAAATTACGCTGTAGAACTTGCTTATAGAATTCCCGAGCGTATTTCATCTCTCGTCCTAGCTGTCACCACTCCTGGTGGGCAACCATGGAATAATCTTCCTCCGGTAAAAGAGTTCATCGAGATTTATTGCCATGATGTTGATCTCGCGGAATTTTATCCAGTGGAAAGGCGTCTCGTCTCTGGCAAAGCTCCTGTTTACACCGGACATCAAGAAACCTGCCATAGTCAATGAAATGGTGTTCCCTAAAGCCTGGCTTGACGCTCCAGCCGACGGTGAAAATGCCGGAAAGACCAATGGACAGGTTCAGACAGAGGTGAGTCCAATACTCTCGTTTCTACACGGCCATCTCTAACATCTCGAAGGCATTCCTCCGTCGAATCAACACTACAGTACCCCAAGCATTCATGGGGCATATCTCGCAGATGGCCTCCGGATTGACACATTATTGTTCCCCAGAAAGACTTCGTCACATCTCCAAGTCCATCCCCAAGGTCATCATTGTGACGGGAGATGATGATCACTTAGTTCGTCCCCAGAACTCTTTTAAGCTCAAGGCTGCTATGCCTGAGGCTGAACTCATTCAATGGGAAAACACTGGTCATGGAATTCATGCTCAGAAGGAGAAAGAGTTCAACGCACTTATTGAAAGAGCTTGCAGGGAAGGCAGAGCAAACGCTTGAACCCACCCTTACTGTGGTAGTCATTTAGAGGATCTCTATACATGTATACTTATTTACCCAAGTTCATAATCTAACTTTATCCTCGCGCCTTTCCAAACACTTTGAAGAGCCAACTTTGAGCCTTGCAGATTGTTCGGTTACATAATCGGAATGCCATAAACTCTTTCATTCGACCTCGGTCATGCGGCTGCGCGTCCAAACCTCAGGAGAGTTACCTGAACTCAAGGCCTGGTATTCCACAGAGAACGCCCCTGCGCTAAGAAAAGTAGTAGACCTCAAGAATGTCCTTTGTCAACAACTACAGCCACTGAAGGCCGCTGGACTTGCGAGCCATCAACTAATTCTCCTGCTTGATGGCTTCGAACTTTTGGACGATAGCTCAATACATGTAGTACGTGACGGAGACCTCATATGCCTTCAAAAATCTCCGGAGGCCGCTATGGAAGAGGTACAAGGTGCGTCAGCTTTCTGTAGATCTGGTTTCTCCGCTGAGTTTAGATTCTGGAGCAGGAAGTTTACAGCCAAAAACTCTGAAGAGGAAGAGAACGTCGTCTCCCTTGGCCCCGCAAAGAATTCAGGAGCCGATTTCACGAGTCAAGCCAATCAAGTCCAAAAAGGAGTATTCATCGTCCTCGTCCTCCTCCTCGTCTAGTTCAGATTCAGACTCAGAGTCATCCTCATCTTCATCGTCCTCGTCCTCCTCATCCGCCTCATCCTCCGATACATCCTCATCCTCCTCATCTTCGTCCGACGATGAACCACCTAAAACCATCTCTTCAAAACTCAGTAGGGGCAAACAGAAGGCCGTGATCTCAATAGCGCACAAGAAACCTCCGTAAGCATGGTTGAACCTGCTTCCGTGCATGTGTACTCAGATCCACGTAGTGAATCTTTCGTCCCTCCTGGTCATGGAAAGACCCCAACCAAAATGCGGAATCTGCGTCGAAGGCTGAAAAGACAGCACGACCGAGCGCAACAAGAAGAATCAGCTACACCCGCTCCTAAAGGGCTTTCGTCCATAAACTCGATTCCTCTGGGAGAAACCGCTTTCTATGACATCGATATGCTTGCGGCTGGGACTAGTGAACCAGGACCGGCCCTTGGCCCAAACATCCCAGAAGAACTAATGATGACTTTCATGGGAAACAAAAATAAGAAGAGGGGATTCAAGCAGAGTATCGGCAAACCCTTGCCGCCGAAGATTGTGTTTAATGATACCGCTATGGACAATTCTGCCTCCCTAATCAGCGGCGCTGCAGCACCGGCCGAAGACTCGACACCTTCAAGACTTCCGGGAGGAAAAGAGGTTCATGCACAAGTGACGGCGCCTCTACCGCGTTTGGTACCTCCATCGGAGAAGCAGGAACTTGGGCAGCTCCCACCAAGAATGTTTGTCACCAGTGTTGATGTTGAGGCGGATCTACAGAAGGGCAAGCGTAAAAATAAAAACCCTCCTGCTGAGAACTCTCGAGAAGAGTCACACGGCCAAGCCTCCATGTACGACCAATCTTATATGGATGCCAATGCAGTCATGGATGAACTTATTGTCGAGGATGACCGAGCAACAGACTTTAACTGGGATGGGGCAGAGCGAGCTTGGGATGGTTTTGAGGAGGTCAAGGAGCCTAATCAGCTTGCAGCTGATGTTCTGGTGGGATGGAAGGTCAGCAATTGTTGTCTATTGCTTACTATCTCTGACTCTCTTACCCTCCTGTAGAGCCTAGCTCTCAATCCAGTTACCTGTTCACCCGAGTTCATGCTGTCGATCGGTCGCATCATATCAGCACCAGGCTCATCGACGGGGAAAGCAGTCGTAGAAGTCATTCCTCGAGCTGCTACAGAATCGTTCACACCTTTCACTGTTGAGGACGATGGATCTCAGCCACATGAAGAACATACCTGGACCGAAATCATATCTGGGGGATGGCGCGTTATCCCGAGGTCTTACATGTAGCAGAACAATGAGTGTCATCTTCTATTGATCAGTGGGGTTCGTTGCTAGTTAAGTGATATAACGTAAGGATAACTTTTGGGATATATATACTGTCGGTGGCAGTAGGTTCTACTTATAAGTTAATATAATACACTTTACTTGTGACAATGATATATGATACAACATGCTGAAATGCGAGTCCGGGAAAACGAGCGTGGTTGAATCAGAAAAGCGAAAGTACGAAAGCCGAATAGGAAGCCGAGTTTTTCAGGGGAAGACAGAGGAATGGTCCACCATTATCCCGCTGATGCGATTGAAGACGGCTTCTGGGTATTGTCTAATAAAATATTGAGAGCCAGTCAGCTGATAAAGTAAGGTTTGCTCACCTCGTTCTCAGACGCTCAAGTAGATCCAGAGCGCCTTCACGGTTACCTGAGCCGAGCTCAGCCCGCACCATTGCTTCCCAAGTGGAGGGCTGCAGGAGACGTCAGCTAAAGTACGATATGCTAGGCAATGGTGAGACTTACTTCACGATATACAGGGGCAGTGACATCAACGGCGGGTAGCTCAGATGGGTCGTGAGGTGCATGGTTGTTGGGAGCAGCGATACCTTCCGGAGGGTCTTCCAATGACTCAAAGGTCTGCCTTGCCTGATCCATATCTCCAGCCAGTGCGTAGCCCTTGATCAGGAAGTTGGCGATGTAGGCGGTCATGTGTACTCCTACAGCTTTCATTTTCTCGATATATTGAGGGATGAGGTCAGTTCGACGATTGGCAACCAAAGCGTTGATCATGGCTTCGAACACGACAGCATCTGCAATGCGTGACGTCATGGAAGTTGGGATGGAGTCAAAGACTTCGATAGCTTTGTCGAGATTCTTCTGCACGCATCCGTATGCGTTGATCATACTCGAGTAGTGGTTACCTTGCACCACGATTTCGGGATCATTTTGGATCTTCTTGAAAACCTCCTCCATTGACCTGATATTGACGGGCTCGATAGAACCATAAGCGTCCATGAGCAACTACACAGGCGTCAAACGAGGATATTCAGGCTTCAGAATGGAGACATACCTTGTATGTGTATGCGGTAGGCTTGATCTTTGCCTGAAGAAGTTGATCGTAATAATGGAGGGCCAATTCTCGATTCGGCTTGGTGGTCGTGTACATCTGAATCATGGTGTTATATGGGGGAACGCGAGGCTTGAAGTTCTTGGAAACAACCATTTCGGAGAAAAGCGCTTCAGCGGATGCGACATCTCCAACGCGAGCACATGCGCCGATGACGGCACCGTATGTAACCGATGTCGGGGGGATAGAAGTAGCTTTCATCTGCTGGAAGAGTTCCAGAGCGTGGTCTGCCTTTCTTGCCCGTGCCAGTTTGGAGATAATGTTGTTATAGAGATAACCGTTTGCATGAACGCCTAGCTGTTGTGCCTCCTGGAAGAGGGCAAGTGCGTTGGAGGCATCATCTGTGGTATCCCTAACGTTATAGATAAGGGCACCATATGCATCAGCGGATGGCGCACGACCATAGTCGAGAATTCGCAACCGGTGCATGTGGGCTCCGTCAACATTACCGTGGTGGGCAAGAGCAATCACCATGCTATCCTCAATTGTAAACCAAGAATCCTTCTGCCATGACTTCATCTGCTCCAATGATTGCAGAACCTGTTGAGCAACGTTGTATGCATGGCTGACTTCCTCGATCTTATTGATACGGCCGAGATTCTGGATCATAAGACCGAGAACCGCAGGATTAGGTGCAAGACGATCTTGAAGGCCTTTGAGGAAGAGTTCGTATGCTGATGTAACACCGTTCGTAGGGGTCGTCTTGCGGAGTTCAGCATTCATAGCTTTGCTCAACGCAACGTCAACTTTCAGTTTCGGGGCCGGCTCAGATCCTGCGGAACCACTTGAGTAACCACTGTCGCTTTTTCCATCAGCGGAAGAGTCGGGAAGCTCTGTACTTGTCAACATGGCATGGAAAGAAGGGCTTAAATGTGCAATTCTACCTTCCAAAGCCAAGATTGACCGGGTACGGGCAACTAGCTCAGCAATGCGCTGCAGAAGATCGGGATCCATAGAATCCATCGAAACCTTCGTCTCCACAAGGTCACGGAGCAAGGAACTGAGACCTTCGAAGGCGTACCCGGGCACCGTAGTGACAGGTGCACCATCCCGAGTAACAGCCTCCGCTTCCACTGCAGCGTAAAGCAGAAGCTCCCAATCGCGGATACCCATGTCGGCGGGAAGGTTCTGTTGCGAGAGGGCGTACGAATGAAGGAAAAAGAGGGTATGTTCTGCCGGTTGGATAATGCGAGCGTCCGCTGCCAGTCGCGCGAGCTGAAGAGGAACAGAGAATGGGATATTGCCCTTGGTTGCCTCATAAAGCTTCTGCGAAAGGCTGAGCTGCATAGATTGCACGGTCATGACCTGTGGTGCTGTCTGTGTTTTTGCAGATGCAAGCAATGCTCTGGCAAAGGGCATGAAAATATTCAATGCATCTTCATACATGCCTCTAGCAGCGCATGTCTCGGTAAGGCGTTGGATACACCACGCATGTTTGCTAGGAGCGAGCCTGGGAAGGATGGACGTCATCACATGTTGTACGGCTGGCAACAAGTCGAGGGGGTTGAGATCCGCAAGGGAGGCGATGTTCGCGAAGGCAATTACTTGAAGCTCGTCTTGGGTGAAATTGGAAGGGCGGCGCTTGGTAAATAGCTCGTTAAGCTCTTGCACCATTCGGTGTTCCCCTAGGCAATCAATCATGAGGGACCATGCTGTGGCATCAGGACTAGTGGCAAAGCCAATAGGGTGGTAGGGGTCTTGAGAAGGGGCATTCGGTTGGTCGAGTAGTCGCCTGAACCAAGAAAGTGCAGTCTTCACATCACCTGACCGAATAAATCCAGCCAGAAGCACCGCAAAAGTGGATGTCGCTACTGGGGGAGCGGTCTGAAGAGTAGCAGAGTCAACAGTAACATCCATCATTTCCTCGAGAATACCGACGGCCATCTCGGGCTGGTTGAAGCGGAAGTATGCTTCGATCATCGTGTTCCAGACCTGTAATACGCTTCGATGAACGGCGGCAGGTTCTTTGAGGTCGTAGAGTTTCCCAGCACCCCTTTCCGAATTAAATTGATCAAACCATTTGCGGGCTCCCATCAAATCGCCTGCGTTCATATGCGTCTGCATAAGGTAGTTGCAACTATACGCAGACGGCTTGAGACCGGTCTTGACATGATGCTGGTATATGTGTTTCGCGCTCTCCAGTGCTCCACGGGAGGCACAGGAGCGGAGGAGGTTGGTGAACTGCGATGATGACAGGCTAGAAGTGGTAACCTCCATGTGTACCAAGGCTTCGAAGACCGATAGGGCTGAGGTGAAGTTATCCTCTTTCCGTAAAGTCTCCAATCGCTTCCGCTCTGCAGAGCAATCCCGTCCATGTTGATCAGCAGTGGCGCATTTCCATTCGAGGGCACTGATAACCCTCTCTACCTCGTGGTCTCGAGTAGTGAATGCGTTGATCAACTCCGCATACGTCCAGCCGGTAGGAGTAATTTGGCGTCTCAGCATCTCATTGTATGTTTCGAGGACCTCATGAAGGGGGTCTCCAGGTCGACGGTGCTTCATTAGAGCAGAGAGAGCGACGTTGAATTCGCTGACGCTGACTGGATCCCGCGAAGCTCGGAAAGCTCGGGCAGCGACAGACACTTCATCAGGATCCATACCATCGCTAGTCATCGCTTTTTTCAAGAACTTGATTTCTGGGGTATCTGCAGGAGCATTGTTCAACGCTTTGATGTCGTCAACAATCAAAGCGTCAGTAGATTTGAGCGACGCAGGGGGAGGCTCATCAGGAGCAGAGTCCAGAGCCACTGAGGGAGAAGGTATATCTTCCTCTGCTTGGTGTGACGTAGCGAGAGTGGAATTATGTCGGACTGGTGTGGGAGGTCGAGAGGGGTTAGGGAGCGTTGCAGGTTCGGGTAAAGGGGGAGATGAGGTTGAATTGCGACGAACATGCACTGGTCGCGTTGGGGTGGCATCCTCAGACGCGTCAAGGTCAATAGACTGCTGAGGATGAATAGAGGAGTTTGGAGCAAAAGTCTGTTTTGACCGCGCGTGAAGTTGCACAGTTCGAAGTACTCCGAGCTTTTCTCCCCTGTCCGATCGATCTTGACTGGGTATCGACAAGGAGTTGCTTCGAAGCCTCCTGGATTTTCTGGGTGCCGATGTCGATGCTGGCCTCTTCACGGGGGGTTCTTCAGTTTCGTCGGATTGATGGAACGTTCCGTCATTTGTAGTAGTGGTATTTGCTTGTGTTACAGCGCGTCCAGCACCCTGGATGCAGTAGGCGTTGAGCGCGTGAGTGAAGAAAAGCGCAGCAAGACACTCACATTATAGTAGAATCGGCTACCAGTGCCGTATTTTGCGCTGCCAGAGCTTGTACCACCACCACTGCTACTGCTACTGCCGCCCCAATTGGAGCTGCCGGGGGTGGTACTCCAGGAAACGAGATGAGTTGAACTGGGCGGCGCAGAGGAAGTCTGAAGCTGCAGAACATTTCTGATTGTAGCAGACTGATGGTGTATAGTAGCAGCAGCACGCGAAGTGCTGTGAAGAAGGTGAGTCGCGACCTTTGGCAACATTGTCGCTGCCGTTGAAGTCCTTGGAATGTACGAATGTCAGTGACTCAATAAGTCGGCATCAGAAAGGTTGTGAGCGAATACGCGGAGGCACGGCATCAACTACTTTTAACCAAATTTATTTTTCGGCTATTCACGGATTGATCAAGGGTAAACTCGGTAAACTTGACTAAGCCATCACACTCTTCATCGCGACGCTGCTAACTACAATCTCGTTCACCACCTCCTGTCCCTCTTTGGGTAGCTTGTAGTACTGCCAAAACGTCAGAATGAATCTCATTAATAGACCTATCAGGCACTTTTACCTTTCTAATGGCTCCCCAATCCGTTAAACTCTCCAACGCGCTCAGCGGCGCTTCCTTCCCGCTGACTACCCCGTTCATCTGTGTTTTCACAGCTGCAGGGTCCTGTTCGCCACCAATCCTGACAACCAGAAGCGCCGTAGTTTTTTCTGATACTCCGTATCGCCGCAACGCGTCCGTGATATTGTTTGTGGGATTCAACGCCCAAAGAATCTCAGAATGTACTGTGCGAGTTCGAAGAGAGGCCTGTGAGTCTGAAAGCAATGCTTGGTAAATCGCCGTTTGCAAGTGCAACAGACTGGTTATCTGTCAATCATAAGACGCTGCGAGAGAGAGATCGCAAGGGAAGACCAACGAGTCGAGCATCTATGAAACTGAAGTTGACAGCTTCCCTTGCACGCTCCCCTTCTTCTCCCCCCTTTCCAGCTGCTTCTACAATTCTTTTACGAAGTTCTCCTGCATTAGATACCTCAGAATATAGAGCTACATACGCCTTTGAGCGATCAGCTGGGAATTGGGTGAAGGTGAAGGTTTCCATCATGTAATCAATCTCGGCTGAGCTGCGGCTGTGCAAGCACATTCATCATCTTCATTGACCACGTCGAGGCTGGCATCCTCGAAATGCATTACTTACATGCGCTAACTCGGTTACCTCTCTCCCTTCTGGTCGTATCCTTGGGTCTGCTAGGAGCAGCTCTTCCTATTTTTGCCGCTGAACTTACGCCAGACGACTTTGACTCTACCATTTCGAAAGGGCTCTCCTTCATTGAATTCTACTCACCTCAATGTGGTCACTGTCGTGCATTTGCGCCGACTTGGAAGGAATTCTCCGCCCAGGCTGCTGTGGATGTCCCTTCTGTCAAGACTGCTCAGGTTAACTGCATTGCATACGGAGGTATGTCAGCATTGGACCATATATGATCTCGTGTGCTCACTTTCGTTCAAAGATTTATGTGCAACCCAAGGCATTGGCTTATACCCAACTCTCAAGCTCTACCACGAGGGCAAATTCGTTAAAGAGTTCTCCGGTGCCAGGGATCTCTCGAGACTCCTTGCTTTCGCTCAAGAACACGCCAACAAGTTAGCTCCAAGACTCCAGGAGCCACCAGCAGAGATTTTGAATCCCAAGGGGGAGGTTATTTCTCTGGACAGTAATTCATTTGCGATGAACCTGGCAAAGGGACCTATGTTCGTCAAGTTTTTCGCGCCTTGGTGTGGTCACTGCAAGAAGCTTGCACCCGTTTGGAAGAAGTTGGCCGCCCAGCTCCGGAACAAGCTAACTATTGCTGAAGTCGATTGTGACGACCATAGCTCGCTTTGCAAATCATACGGTATCCAGGCATACCCGACATTGATTTACATGACGAGTGAAGGCCTGAGGTCTGAGTATCAGGGTGGCAGGAAATTGGAGCAGCTGAAAGAGTTTGCCGAGAAAGCAAGTTCAGCGTACGTTACCTCCCATCATTTGCATTTCAATATTCTCATGAGCTACATAGCGGAATTCAAACAATTGGCAAGCAGGAGATTGAGGCTGCTGTGAAGCAAAATGAAGTACTCTACTTGTTGATTCATACTGCTTCCGATCGCCACATTGTGGTATGTACAAATACTCTGACTGGCAATGCAATCACTCAACCCAGCGCTTTCGACCGTAGCAAGAGGTTCAGAAGGCAGCCGCCCCCCTCCTCGGTTCTCCCAACGTCTACGCGTCCTCCGACCCCTCTCTTTTCACTGACTTCAACATCCCTGAAACCAGTACATGGGCACTCCTCGCCATCAAGGACCATGACCCACATACACCCGCCTCTACGCTCCACGAACGCATATCAAGTCCGGAGAGACTGAAGGAGTGGCTCTTGACAAACAGACTTCCTACCGCCCTGGAGTTGACTCAAGACACTTTCCAGACTGTCATGAACGCCCCGCAAGAACCGCTTGTACTCATTGCGTCATACAATGAGCTCAACAAGAATCGAGTCCAAGCGCGTGTTAAAGAGCTTGGCGAAAAGTGGCGCTTGAGGACGAAAGGTACTGGCCTTACCAACCATCGTGAGATTGTCTTTGCTTGGATGGATGGTGAACGATGGAAAGATTGGTTGAAGAGCATGTATAACATTGAACACGATGCTGACGAGGAAGATCTCGACGACGTCCCCGTTGTTATTGCAGACCACAAGGTACGCCTCAAGGGAGTTAGCCTGATGTAGGGTTGGTGCTGATCCTATTTCACAGAACCTTGTCTACTATGACAAGACTCCTGCCGACTCGGATGTCAAGCTCAGTTCCTCAACGGGAGTTTTTGAAACAGTGGAAGCCGCAGCTTTCGGGCGTCTTTCCTACAAAAACTCAGAAAACCTCATCGAGAGGATGGCAAGGGTGAGCCTGAATTGCTGTAGTTGTTGCTTTCTCACTCACGCTCTGTCAACAGTATCTCAACCGGAAAATGACATCTCTGGAACATTTCATAGTCACTTATACATGGCGATTTGTTTTCATTCTATTCATCTTCATCGGTATCGTCTTCATGGGATTAAAGCGTTTGCTTGCCGACGATATCCCTGGTGACTATCGTAAGGTCGGGAGGTTAGATTAGGTCCTTTTGTATACTACGTTACTCGCAATTAATCCGGAGTTGGGCTGTCCATTTTTGAATGGAAAGTTGGAATGCGCCGAGCGTATAGCAACATGACAAAGATGACAGGTAACCGTGATAGCAACCGGCTCCTGCCTCCGTTGTATATCTTATGTCCTTTCTCTAGGACGCCGTTCTACAGCGCTTCAGCCTTCGACCATCTTCACCGTCGACCCCAACCGTCTTCGTTCTTCTCGTCTGAGAGCTTTCTATACCCCTCTAAGGATCAAATTTACAAATCTCACTTACTACGACTAATCTAATACGGACGAACCCGATAACACGACCCACAAATGACTGAAATCCTCAAATCATACTCTGCCCTGTCATCAGGATCTCCTAAATCTCAAGTTTCCGATGTTCTTCAGTCTATCATTGACGGTGATTGCACCCTTGTCTGGTTGTTCGTCGTGCACGGCAGCTAACTTCATGGATTGGTAGCCCCGCTCTTCCAAATTGACACCACCAGCAGGACTGCCCTGATCGAGGCAATTCTGAAAGACTTGAAGGCGCTTCAAAGCAACAAACCAAACACATTATCTTCGAAAGGTGAGCGAGAATCTTGTAAGTGTTTTGCGGAACGCGTCTGATAGGGTTTTCGTTCCAGAAGCAGCTCAAGCCCTTCTTGCCGTAAAGAGCCTGGGCAGGCAACCATCCGGCTCTCAACAACTTTCGTCCCCTTCTAATTTGGCGTTGCTGCTATCTCTTTCAACGTCGTTAAAGGATGATCCAATAGCGTCCGGCGAAGCACTGCGGACGATAGCCAATGCTCTCCTTCTTGTCGAACAAGCGCGAGATACCATTCTGCAGAAGGAGGTTGACGGTGGAAACATTGCAGTCTCTCAGCTAGAGGTCAGTTTTCAGAGCATCGATATTCTGTCCGAGGCTAACCCTCTGAAGAAATCTTCCAATCCCGATCATGTCTTCATCCTCTCCCGAATTCTCTTCCTCGCCACCGTTTCGGGACATCCTTTCGTCCAAACTCTCGTCGAAAGCAAACACCATGGTCGAACCATCATCGAAATCATCTCCAGCAAGCTCGACCTAATGACAACAGCAATTTTATCTGGGGCGAAAATGTCAAAGGAGGCCATGACAGACCTACTCAAATTTGCATTCAACCTTCTAATGCACTACCCAAAGATGGTCGATTGTGATCCTCAAACGCCAGAAGCTCAGAGTGGGACGGAACCGAAGGTAGTTGGTGATTTCTGGAGCCCTCGCCTGGACGGGTAAGTCCTTCTGTAATACCTCGTGTGTTGCCTCTGATTTTCGTTCAGGATCCTGCCCCCACTCATTCGTGTATTCTCATCTCTTCCCCCTTCATACCCTGCGCCGATTACAGCGCCACTGACTCATATTATCCACGCCTTAATAACAATACCTATCAATTCAAGCTTACGCCCCGTCTGGCTCGGCGGCAGTAATACCCCTTCCCCATCATCGACATATCCATCGAAGACCTCGTCGAGTGCAAATACACCTCCGAGATCCTCTAGTCGCTGTGAATCACCTACAAGGGCACAATCACCGACGTCCCCAAAGCCATCAACATTGGATAGGGCGCTCTCTTCCGTCATGGCTGCTGGCCGAAGATCTCTCTCACGTTCATCGACCCCTCAAGTAGCCCAGTTTGATGTTCTGCAGCAGGCAATGGACCTTCTGGACGTGGCGTTCGGTCACCATTTCCCTAATGATTCTGACCCAGACAGTCAAGAGATTCGAGAGGCTGCGAAGAAAGAAATTGGCGATCACTCTCTAGATGACCTTCTATCCCCCCTTATTATCCTGATGACAAGATTCTGCATTGCCGACGAGGCTTCTAGGTCCCGTGTCCGCCAATGGCTTGTTCCAGAAGATCTAGATCGTTCATCTGCACTCGAAGGCCGTTCGGATACATTGGGCAGGGCTCTACGCCTGCTTGCAAGTGTGTACCACCCGCGTCTCAAGGATTCAGTGGGGGAGATGTTATATGCAATGTCTGACTCTAGTGGTACGTCTGACAGTTTGAACTTCTTGTCGCCACTTGATCAAACTCTAAATATAATGCTTTCAGCTACCACCCTTTCGGCTCTTGTTGGATATGGCAATGTTGCCGGTTTCCTATACCACAAAGGAGTGCTCAGTGCCCCAACACCTGGTGCCTCTGTTGCAGGTTCTTCTGGTGCTTCACTGAGAACACCAGCAGGGGCTGCAATTAATCCTATAACCGGTACAACTGTTCAGAAGGATCCACTACCAGAGATGACAGATGAAGAGAAAGAGCAGGAGATGGAGAAACTTTTTGTGCTTTTCAGCCGCTTGGAAAAAACAGGTGCTCTTTCTCCAGATAATAATCCGATGAGAAAGATGTTACAACAAGCTGCTGAGAAAGATTCCTGATAGTATGCACTGATTACAATAGTACCCACAAATTGTGTACATAATTGCACTGACTCTATCTGCCCATCACCTCTGTCCTCTGTGTGCTGTGACTTGGAAGATGGTAAATATACTCAAGCAATTAATTTATGTAAGGCTGCTTGCTAGTATCATTACTTACTACCTTGAAATATTATTAAAATGTGATAGTTGCTTCCTAGACTAAGGGGTCAGTTTCTTTCAGATTCTGCTGCAAATCTCTTCAATGTAATGTTTCATATACAGGCATGTCTTGCAAAACCAGGTTTTGGCCAGCCAATTGTAAGGCAACCATGTTCAAGATTAATTCATGGCATGGTCAATATAAATTGGTCAGGATAGTGTCCAGCTAACTCCAGCAAGACAATAGGGTCTTTCAAAGTTCTATTATAGCAACTATTATTAGCTCATTAACAGTTTCATTATTTTGTTGTAAAAGTTGAATGAAAACATAGATGAAACCCATTAATGGCCATTCTGGGCAAAAGGAGCAGGATGGGCTTGTACAAAAACAATGGCCATTATTCTGCTGACTCTAGAAGGGGGTTTTAAAGTTGTTCATTGATTTCTCATTAGAATTTCCATCAATTACATATTTAACCCAGGTTTAGTGCTAAAACTGACTGAATAGAGGATTTAATGGCCTGGACAAGATGTGGATAATGGGCTCAAATAATGGAACCTCAATGTTAAGCCAAAGGCCTAACAACTTAGCTGAGGGCTGATTGGATCAAGGTTGTTAGTAAACAATAACAAATATCCTTCAACAGGAGTACTGTTGGTCTCTGGTGAGATTGACTTATCACTACGGATTTACATGCCCTGGGCCTATGGGAAAGCGGCACTAAGCGCGAGGTCTCGGCTTGATCGCTGGCTGATGGCCCTGCCGCTTAGGTAATCTGATGCGCCTGCCTTCATGGTTGGGGCTCACAATGTTAGTGGCTTATTGAGTCTTCCAGGCAGCCTCTATGCCTAAAATTTGTAGTCCTTGATGAAAATGATCTTTTCTATCCTCGTGTAAATTTTGAGGCCAGTAACTTCGGTCCTTAGAGCGGAAATGCCGATTCCGTGAAGTAAACGGCAGCCAAGTCCTGGCACGTTTCGGTCATGTGATGGAAATGCAGCGGGTCAACTGGCACCTTTGCCTCCTGCACTGGGAGGCTCAAAGCGGTTTTTCTAGGCTCCCTCAAGCTCTTCCGTCGAGCCTGAGGAGCTTAGACTGCAGTAATAGATCTAATAAAAGTTATTCTAAATTATCTATGCCTCCCATGCATGATAAGAGCAGTAAATGGCTGCTTGTAGGAGTTGAACCGGTGGTTCACGCTGTTAAGTGGCAATAAGTAGTGTTAAATACTTAGCGGATATTGGATTTACAACCCTTTGGCATGGATTTACAGTAAATCGGCTCATTTTACAGCTCGTTTTATAGTAGACCGGTTCGTTTTACTCCGTCTCCTGCTTACTGACCGCTTAGCGCCTTGGCTAGCCCTAGTTCAGGGCACAATCCAGTTAGCCCCGTTTCTTGGCCAGCCAGTGCCCCTTCTAGCAATTTTTTCTCCCCGCGCTATTGCGCGTTTGGCCATTCCTGGACCTCCCGCCCCAGGAATCACTCCGGCGCGAGAGCATTAATTTACTCTCCTGACTTCGCGTTTTTTCAGTCTCTACTATGAAGGATTCATTCTCAGCTCTCTCTGCTTGTCATAACTGACTTCAGAGATTGATACATCTATTGAATTGTCCTCTCAATGTTTGTAATAAAGCTACAGCAAGATAAATGAAATTTTCAGCTCTTTTCACAGAAAATCCGCGTTCTAATTTGGAAGTTCCCGCTGCCCGGCCTCGTGTTCTTTGCTTACCCAAGCACTGCCCGCCGCCCGCCCTCCAGCCAGAAATGGTGTTGCCAGCCTTCCACAGCCCTGGATGGCATCACCCGGCACACTCTCGGCCTCCATTCTCGTTTTACAGATTTACTGATTGTTTGTAAAACGAGGAATACTAAGGGTACTTAGAGAGGAGCAACTTAGAGAGGAGCAAAGATTGCAAAGTAGCTAGGTAAGATTGCCTAGGTCAAGTTGAAGAGCTTTGATCAAAGTACATCGGGTATATATAGCTAAGTGGATTATCTATAAATAACGCTGCGCAGCAGCGTATGAGTCAAAGTGTCAATGACTGAGTCATTGTGCAGCAATGCACAGTTGTGCACAGTAAGTACAGAGTCTGGCTGACTCAATATGAGTCAGATGTATAGTATATGATAAATACTGAGTCAGAGGAAATCAGAGATGATAAATATAGTGTACATAAGCGGGCCAGAATGATAAGTGAGACGATGTAAGAAAAAAACATAACACTCAAAAGTCTCAAATAAACAGTACTTTGAGCTTATACAGTAAGCAGTAGACACATAAGTTATAACAGAGCATTAATCTTGTGTCTGTTAGCAATACAGTTTACATTCAAAAGGGGCAGCTGCACCTTGCTTAGCCTCTGATCACTTACTTAATCTGATCTGATAGCCAACTCTGGCCTCCTTCCAGCTATGGCCTCCAGAAAATGCAGGAAATGACAGTAGATGATTTTTTGCTCCCTGCAGAGCAGGAAAAGTGGGACAGGCACACTTGTTGATGGTGCCAATGAGTGTCGGCGCTCTCCCAGTGAATGTTCTCACAGCCAATGATAACCAAAAAACTGGTAAACTGGGCCTCCTGCAGGCTCCTATAACCAACCTCCTCCTGGTGCAGGTGCTGGTTTCCAAGAGGAACCAAACAAACAACAAAGTTGTTTCCTTGTGCCAGCAAGTGGCTGGCAAATATTTCTTGCTGCAATCATGCTGTGTTGATTTCCTGTCAGATGTTTGTGATTAGCAAGCTATTCCATTGTTCAATTAATAAAAAAGTTACAAAGGGTCACATTTAATTCTAGAGAATGCTTGCCATGTTAGAGATGTGCTTTTAGATGCTATTTGGTTTTAGTTAGTGATACTAAGTTCTGAAAGTGGTTCTGGTGCATTATAAGTGAAGGGACTTTCTACAACTACTGTTGATGCATAGGCATGGTGTCATCCTTCCCAATTAAAAACAAAGGGTAAATTGGGCAAATCTGAAGCAAAGTTCCTACTGGCATCAAGTATCTTCACTAGCATAAAATAGAAAAAATAAATATTCAGCCATTGTTTTGACACATTGAAATAGTAAACAGTGCAAGGAAAAAAGATTGAATGTGTGGAGTTTGAACCTACATTGTTTATATTGTGACTTAACACTTTGCCACTGAGCTATTCTGGCGCAGAAGTGTCAGCAACCTCTGTTATATATAAACTGTTTGACACTAACAAGGTTGTCCCTGATTCGATCCACCTCTACAATTTCAATGCCAAGTCAAGTACATGGCTTAATATGTGAGTACATTATGCTTTGAGACAATCTTGAAAACACTTCCCAAACCAAAAGCTAGAGTGATATGCAATAAAATATCATTTCCTGATGCCATCTATGCTGGGTGATGCACATGATAGAGCTGGAGGAATATTTGCCAGCCTCTTGCTGGCATGAGGAAACAACTTTGTTGTTTGTTTGGTTCTCTTTGGAAACCAGCACCCATGTCAGGAGAAGATTGATTATAGGAGCCTGGGCCTCTTACAGCAAAATCAGCACACAATATCCCTTGACAGGGCAAATAAAATTTGTAGAAGTATTAAATGTAGCTCAAATATGCATGTAATATATTACAAATACAAAGACTGCCTGATAATAAAGCTCAACTGCCTGAAAACAAGCTTATTTGCAAAAGTTGTTGGGCTTAGCTTATGCTAAGCAGCCTAGTTTACAGGAAACTAGCTCAGTTTACTGAGGTTTCTTAAGCTGACACTTTTCTTGGACATCCTTTTTGGTTCCATTCTCCCCATCATTTGGGACCCTTCACACTAATTTCTTGCTAATTCAGGCCTTTATTTTTCTAAAATTGCTTGCGCTTGCGCGCACAATATGAATTCAGAAGCATTTCCAGACTTGAGGCTGGAAAATGCAAAGGAAGCTCTAAACATATATATTTTTGTTGTATCTACTATTATTCTACTTGTTAACCTCCCTCAACAGCACCTCATGTGCAGAAATTTTGTTACATGCAAGCCACTTACTGATTTCAATGCCAAACCAACCCAAGAGGGTGGAACTGCCACTTGTAGCCTCTTGACCCTATCCTCTCTCTGACCTAACAGCAAGCCACTTGTCCAAGCCATAATTAAATTTACTAGTTTATGCTTGGCAAGTGTAAACTGCCAGAAATAAGGCTATTTATCTATATCTTATTCCAAAATTATGCTCCTCTTATAGGAGCAGCAAGACTAATGCAAGTTAGAAATCCTCTAAGTTGAGCAAATTAGGTGCACTTCTTATATCAGATCTTTTTCTCTACTTATCTTCTGGTCTAACATTTAAAATAGCTGTAACTGTAATAATATATAGTGTAGCTACTCTATCTTATGTTTGTCTTGCTTTACAATTAATTACTTATAGAACTTACAGCCTTTACATTTAATCTGTAAGCTGTTCCCAAGTCAGATTTCTGTAAGTCACTCTAAGTTGGTGTGAGTTATTTCAGGTTTTTCTGATGGCCTACTGCAAGAGAAAGCAATAAAATTCTTAATCAAACATTCTCTAGCACTTTTTGAGGGGGTGTAAACTATAAAATTTTAAGGTTTGAAACTGCCTCCTAGGCTGAAGACAGTTCCATCTGTGAAAGGGCATCAGCAACTTGATTGTGTTCTCCAGAAATCCATGACTTGTAAGCAATGTTTGTGCCTGAGTAGAAGGTCAATGACTGCCTTCAACATGTAGTTGTACTCCAGTCGGCACCAAAGCAAAAAGAAAATGTCAATAGTATTGAGTTATTATAGTAGACTACAAGGAAAGTGAAAACTATTTCATAATGAAAAGTGTGAATGATTGTTGTGGTGACGCACCATGCCTTACAAAAGAAGATTAGTTCTGAAGAAATGTTAATTAGAATCCACAAAATGTAATTGACATTTCTAAAAGGGTAGTAGAAACCCATGCCATCAATGCATGTGTTACAACAAACAGTAATGTTTGTATCTTTTAAATTCTAATTCCTGCCACTAATCATCTTGATGCCTGGCAGCACTAGCAATCAGTCCTTCACCCATGTTAGATTGCAATAAATTTTGTTATTAATCCAAAGCTTGAAGTTCTTGTCCAAAGTACTGCAGAAAATTGGGTGTAAATGCTATTAAGGCATAGCTGGAGAAATGGTAAGTATTGAAACTCTAGTTCAAAAATTCCACTATTTGTTAAAGGGGACATGAAAATGTTTAAGTTGGCAGCATTCACTTCTAGCCCAATAATAGGGGGTTTAACACTATTCACCTGTTTGAATTCTTTATGGGGGATACTAAATTTATTGAACAACTTTAGAAATATAGGCCCATGTCAACAGTAGCAATGATTTGTTGGGCAAGAGGGTGATTGATAGTGTGGAGTTGGTTAAAGAAACAACCTGTGCCATGATTTACAATAGAGGGATACCTTTCTATGGATTGACTATTCCTATGTGAGAATAAGCATTGAACTCATTGTCCATGCCAAGCCAATACTTACCTGTTTATAAACTCTCCTTGGACAGAGAAGCTGTGGGCTATCTAGTAGCCCTCTTGAATATGCCATTCTTTAATAGACGTTATATTTACAATGATCACCAAATCACCAAGTAAGTCAGAGAAGAGATCAACAAAGTTAGTTATACTGAGAGATGGAACACTTTTGCAAAGAGCAGTGGCTTCCTGAAAGGTATCACTCTGTATAAACAGGATAGTCAAGATCTAGTAGAGAAGTGTTAGTTCTAGAGTGGCCATTACAAACACTTTTGAGAATCTACAGTGGCACTGCCTGTCGCTTCAACATTTCTCTGAGATCAAGTATAATGCAGGGGATTCATTATAATCCAATCCCTTAGGGGGTCTCTATATCAATTTCTATCACTCTAGAACCCCTGCATTTTGTCTATAATTACACGTATATGCTTTATAGACTCCTGAATCACCTCTGAACAATGCACAGTCATGCACAGTCATTGGTTGTCACCCAACTATGCCCTCTTGACTCTGCCTGACTCATATATTCCCTGACTCTTGTTGACTCACATGGCCTTTAGTAGAGTGTACTACAGTATATATACCATCCATAGACATTGTATTTCCTTACTCTTAATATACTAGTAACTCCACCTGTCTTGTTCTTGTTTCTTTTCTCTTCTTTTGCTTTTCTGCATAGCCACAAGCATTGAAGGCCCTCTACCTTCACTTTGGCATACTGTACACTATCTAGAAGCCCTAATAAACCCTTGAATCTGGTCTTGAACTATTTTCTCTTGCATTTTATTGCTCTCTGGAACCCCTACTAGATCTTACAACTCTAAAACCCCTTCAAACTCTGGTCACTTCCTGCATATCTGCCTAGTAGAATCTCTCAGAAGGTCTTGCCTATACAGAAATAGCCGGGTTCTTACAGCACTACACATTTGAATATATTCATCTAACAGCTAGGGATTGAATGCAGCTATAACTTTAAAAATCCACTTAGATACAGTAGGACTATCTGAATGGAAGATAGATAGTTGTTCTTGAGTATGTGCAGGATCCTTCAGAATTGATGTTGCTCATAAGCAAAAAGTTATTGTTTGCAAAATATGAACTCACTTCGACAAGAGTGAGCTGTAGGTTAGTGTTGCTAGTCACGGCGTAAGGGGTGCCTAATCTGGTATTAAGGGTGTGATGTGCATTTGTAATCCACTGAGTATATGCTTGAGCAAGAGAGCACGACTAGTGTAGCAATTAGTATGTTATTCACAGTAGATAAAGCAGTAGCATAGCTTACTAACACATGACTACAGCCCTTTGTCCAATTAAAAAAGGTCTCTGCTAAGAGATTGCACTTTGCTGCTTTCTAATAAATCAAAGCAGTGACTAGGAAAGGTCCAACTCCAGAGACAATTTGTTAGTTCACAATACAATTAGCAGCAAATAGAAACATACTGCAAGCTTGAGGTGCAGCCTATTTGTGATGTGAGCACTGGAATTCCAGAAGAGAAATGCTTGCTTACATCAACCGTTACAGGAAATTCACTGTTGTTAACTACATCAATGAGTGTGATTTTGCTAACTCAAGGTCCTTGTAAATTGAATTCAGCAATAGGAAATTTGGTGCTAGAAAGAGGATGAACCTTGATAAACCAGATAAGAATATTAAACAAGATGTTGTTAGGTAGAAAAGTAGAAATAGTAGTTGTCTCCTCTAGCATGTAACATCTAATGTTTTTACCCAAGCCTAATTGACTGAGCTACATTACAGAGAATAAGTGCTTGTCAGCTACATACTCAGGAATGGCATGACAAGAACTTACTTTGGGAGGTTTTATAAAGCCGCTAATGACCTTAATGGTTAGCCCAAGCAGAGTGTAGAAGGGCTAAGACTGGGTTGACTTGGATGGTCTATATGCTTGCTAAGTTATGTTAACTAGATGAAAGAAGCCTAAGCCTACTTACGAGACCTATCTGATCAGATTTATGATTAGTGACATTAGCACATTTTTTGCCTTTGTCAATAGAGGAGTTTATTGGTTGATGATGGTTGTTGTTGTCTGGATGTAACAGAAACATTATGCCAGAAATCTACACAGTGGAAGACAGAGCAAATAGAAACCAGAGGAGAAAGGAAAGGAAGAGAAAACAGCATACTGGCCTTATAAGCCTTTTAACTTATGGATTCTGTTTGGGTGGATTTACCTGCCTTCTAGTTCATTTCTGTCACAGTGATTATATCATTTAATAGGATTTTTAGCTGCGGAAAAATGAAAATGTTGAATTCAGGATCCTGTTTTAGAAAGTAAAAAAGTGAGAAGATAGATCAGCTGAGGTCTTGTTCTAAAAGGGTAATATATGGATACTTACTTGCACTGTGTACTTTTCACAACAAAAATACTGTAGTATTAATAGTTCTTGGAAGGAAATCAATCTGAAATTATAGAAAACAACATTAGAATGATTAGGAAGTTGAGAGAATACACCAATATTATTTATGACAACTTTTAGTATCCAGAGCATTAGGCACAGGAACCTAGGCTGCTATGCATGAAAACAATAAAGAGAGAACTAGGGAAGATGGTAGCATTGGAATTGTGCTCTGTGCACTTACATTGAATATGTACCAGAGTTTATCAAAAGTTTTAGCTCTTATTGCTGCTATTGCAGCAAATCAATTTTTCTTGTCATGTTTCATGTCAAGTCTTTCCAATTTGAGTGTGTGATAAGATTATACATCAGAGAAATTCAAAATTACTTATTACAACTTATTGGAGCTTATTCATATTTTATTCACCAACTTATAGACTAAATAATTCATAATAAGTTAAGTCAAATAAGTTGAGGGGGGAGGAGGGTTGGTTTTGTAAACAACCTTATTTAGGTTTTGTAAGAAAATTTGCTTAGCTTATTTTGAGTCATCTGGTCTACTAGTAGATTTGCTTAAAATGACAAAAGCTCTATAGTAATTCTAACTCAGACTTATTTTTCTTGCTTGTGCTACCAGTTGAATATTGACAAGACAAAAATTTAGCACACGGCCGAGACTGAAAGCAGAACGCACCAGTCAGGGGGACAGAGCAAAGACAACACCGCTTTTCATCACAGAGAAGCGTGGCACCGGGCGTGGCTGTCAACCAGTTGATGGATTAACGCAATCAAGACCCGCAGTACCGCAGAAGTAGCGCACGAGAGATCTAGTATATAAAGAGTAGTCAGTAGTAGGATAAAGGAGACTTCTGTACCCCTACTTCGAGCACTCAACAACGACCGCAAGGTCAACAGAAGGCTTTGTCCGTAGTTGAAGATCTCTAACCCAAATGTTTCGACGTGACAAATATCATTCCATTTTCATTTCTAAACCAAACCACATAGCTGTTGAGCTTCATACGTATTTGAACAAATATATTTCAACTTTCTATAAACCTCTAAATTCTTTCCTGCAACACTACGAGTGGTATTAGTGCTCCTTAGCACATGACGAGAATTCGCCTGTCAGCAGTGTGGTTTTGTTTTCTGGATCTCTAATCCGGTCTTTCTGCACTTAGCGTCTTTGACACGTCGTCAGTCTCTCATATTGAAGCCCACCGCAAGGGGGTTCTAATACCAATTGTAGCTTTCAAACCTGGTTTACATTTGACTTGGAGGTTCTCGAACAATCTATAAGAAGAAGTAGACTACCTAAACCATTTCAAAGAAACAAGCTTCAGCATCAGAAGCAACAGTTGCTTCTAGTTCTTGGAGTGTCAAACCATCCAGAACAGCTGTGGCTGTTAGTCAAGCAAGGAGTAAATCTATCAATAGCAGAGTATCCACATTGAGTTCCAAGAAGCCAAAGGAACCAAGGGCGACCAAGAACTCGAAAAACAGGGAAATCATCGTAGAAGAGAACAGTTTCTCGAACATCAAATATAAGAGAACTAGGAAGACAGTCGCAGAGGAAACAGCCCCAATAGCAGGGGAACCTATATTTCCTGGAGGTTTTGTTGAACTTGCTCAAGAGACTGAAGCAGGACCTGAAATAAGACCTGAACCAGAGTTAGAGGCGACACTGGAAGAGCCCAATAGTGCGCCAGTCCCGAGTCAGAGATCAAATAGTCCAGAACCGGATTACAGAGAAGAGACCTTTTACGAAGACGCGCAGTCATTTGTAGAACCCGAGGAGATAAGAGAACCAAGAATGGCCAAAGGTGATAAAAATGAACCTCAGACCGAGGCTACTAGATTTGACGTCCCAAGTCCTTGAAATAAGGACGCACCTAAGTTTGAGGGTAGGAAACCAGAAGAACTACCGTGGTTCCTTGATGAAATCAAGTTTATGTTCAAGAAAGGCAAAGTGAAAGGACACAAAGAAAGAAAGAAACTTATTGGCAGATATACCAGTACAAAGATAGCCGCGCAATGAAAGCACCTAATCAAAGATGAAAATTTAGCGTGGGTTGCATTTAAGGAGGCCTTGAAAGTGTTGTACCCAGAGATAGCGGCCCAGGAAGAGGGTTCGAGGAAGAAGTTGGATAGATTGTGTCATGATTATGGAGGGCTTGGTAGAGAAGATGAACTGTTGTTGGCGAGTTTTAGTAGGGACTTTATCCCTGAGGCGAAGAAGTTGAAAGACAGAGGAAAGATCTTGAACGGAGATCTCATCGCAATGTTGCTATCAACTTTTACACCCGCTTTCAGGAATGAGATCACCCAAGCGTTGATGATCCAAAAACAATTCAAGGGAATGCAACTTGCGCCTAAAAGAATGACATTACCTAAGGATTGGCAAGAGGAGCTTGCAGTTGACAAGGTTCTAGAAGTAGCGAAAGCTATCGCTTCAACCAGACAGATCTTGGAAGAGGAATCTGCTGAAGATTGGATATATGGCCACAAGAAGAGATTGATGGCCACAACGCCCGCATCAAAGGCAAAAGCAGAACCTAGGGACAAAGAAATTGCTCATTTAGAGAACCAGCTTGAAGAACTCAAATCTTTGGTGAAGGAGAATAAAAATAAGTTTGCATCCGTCAGGAATGAGTACAATAAACGCTACACTGAGTTTCTGGGACAGATTGGCGATGTCAATTGGAAACTAGACCTCATGATGAACGGAACTTGGAATTGGAACAACCAAGGACCAACGTACCTCCAGTCTGGAAACAATAATGCAAATCAGGGAGGAAGTTCAATGGGCCCAGCCTGTCATTTCTGTGGTAGGATTGGGCATCTCCAGTTGGCATGCTTCACACAACAGAAATACATCAGTGATGTGTCGAGCATGCATGGAAAGTAGACTAGCTACTACTCACCTTGTTAGGTAGAGCTTGAGGTAGATAAGACAGTAGAGGCTTAACGACTAGAGTGTGCAATGTAATGCGATGATTATTAAGGTATACATACAGGGTATTTATACTGCTAGAGACATATGTAAAGATGTTAATATGTTAACGTTCTAAGTATAACAATACATATGAATGTTAACATGAAGGTCCGTGTATCCACATGAAGTCCTATTGTCAGAATGACAAAGTCCGATATGAAACGACATATTAGACATAGTGTCAAGTAGTCATTTCAACATGACGGACACATAAAACTGAACGAGGCAGGCATAGTTGTCATGCTAGATGGCTGAGGTATTCCAGGAGATCCCAGCCAAGGTTCTTTGGCGAGAAGAATCGATATGGCAATAAATACGCAACGGCAGAACTATCTAGAAGCATCTCAAGTCAGGCAGAATAGGGTATTCAATATGAGCGTACTTGGACAGGAACAGAACAGGTACAAAAGTCTTTTTTTTTTTTTTTTAATCAAAACCTTTGCACCCTCCAGACCCCCCGGAGGGGGGTCCAGAAGGCTTGAAAATATATTTGTATCCTGGTGTTTGAACACAGCCTGGAGTGTGGCACCCGAAGGGCGGTATGGCAGAAGAACTGCCCAGAAGACATCATAACCCACCAAGATGGACGACGCCTATATGGTTGGTAATTCTTGCTTACGGACCGGTATACCAGCCGTTTGCAATGGCAAGGGCAGTTGGTACCCATTGGTTCAACGTTTGGACCCAGACAGTATTGTCTACGCCTGCCAGTTAAGGAGCACACTGAACATCTTGATGATTGACCTGAATCGTAGCATGTTGAGACCGACGTTCCACAGAATGATGATGGACAGGAGGTGTATCCTTGTCCAGAGGACCACGTGCCCGTTTTCTTCTTGCACCAGGGAAGGGAGAAGGGGGAGCCTGGCCTGGAAAGGCGAAGGCAGACGGGTTCTTCTCCAAGAACTTTAAGAAGACAGTGAAATTGCGAAGTTCGTCACGAGTCGCTGACCTGGCATACTTAGGACAGTTACCCAGTATGTGTGTTCGAGTTTTGATAACGCGTCGTGGACAATCACATCTAACCTTGTTAGAGAGGTTAAAGCAAAGCCGGAATTCTCCAATTGGAGCGTGACCAAGTATGGAGCGAGCCATACGAGAGGTGTGAGTGTTAGACTGACCCATCGTCTTGAGCCATGGTCCACCGTGCAGATAAGACGGAGGAACCCGAATACTCTTGTCCTTGAGGGGCAGAAACTGGCTGCCCGAATATGTAGCCGTCTGGTGGAGTTTAGTCCACTCAACAGTCATTGAGACAACGGCAGCCTTACAAGCGTACGCTAAGTACGTCTTAGGCCTAGGTCCAACGGCCACCTGGAGAGCAGTAGCTGCCACGTGTGCACAATGGTGGATGTTCCACTCGAGCTTCGAGGGAACGTGAATGAACTTGACTGTACAAGACACGTCAGCCTCAAGCCAAGTCCGGAGTTTTGAACAGATCAATATAGAATGACCTTGTCCGGAATGGGCTGACGGGTCAAGCGCCAATTTAAGCGCCGTGACCGAGTCAGAGAAGAGGAGCAACTTGGAAGCTCTGTCGCAACAAACGGCACAAGCAACGGCAAAATTGATTGCTGCCAACTCAGCGTCGTCAGAGGTGGCTCTACCAGACGGTAAAGCAAAGTCGTCTGGCCCAAATGAGCCATGGACGAGAGAGCACGCCGCAGTTTCCCCCCCTGCAGATTTGTGTCCTTAGGAACAGACGCATCAGCCTCAACCAGGATGGTCAAGGCAGAGGCACTGTTAACATAGGCGTCAAGTACACCCAGACGAGCTTGAAGGCCTTTATCGCCTACGAGCTCGACGTCGAATTGAATTTGAGACCCGAAGAGGTCCTGAACTCGGCGACCTGGATACGCCTCCCAGGTGACTGGGTCGAATGTCTCCATACAAAGATCAATACTAGTATCGGTGGAGACGATAGGCGAGAAAATCTTTGCCTCCTCGGGTATGGTCAAGTGCTCCAAAGAGTGCTCATGGTGGGTACCTCTGAACGGCACGTCTTGACGCTTTCTCAGAAGAGAAAGCGTAGGATGAGAGGAAAGAAGTGTACGAGTTCGAATGTACAAACGCTCGATAAGCTTCTTGATGTGCAGGTGGATGGGTGGAAGACCAGCAATGGTCTCCGCCCCACCTGCGGGGGAGGTACGAAAAGCACCAAGTATCCAGACTGCAGCCTAACGCTGCATCTGGCGCAAGAGCTTGAGGACGCCCTTGTTCTTGGCTCCGGAGTAGAACTATAGCCTACAGCCGTACGTTGCCAGGGGTAGGACGCACGTGGGGAGTAATACCTCGAGAGGAGTTACCAAGCATAGCCATAGCTTTCACTGAAGATGCTGTGGTCTACCTTACTCACATTGTTAAGGCTGGCTGGGCAGCTGGCTGGAAGACGAGCGTTGTCGCCTTCAATCTCGCTCAATACTTCCCCTCCCTCAACCACGAGGTTCTTATTGCCACGTTACGAAAGTTGGGCTTTGCCATGCACCTCGAGGAGAGAGGGCAACGACTGTCACCGACCCATATCAAGAATGGTTCGTGGCTCAAAACTATGGGACAGTCTTCGTCTCACACAGCTCGTATGGTACGAACCATATCGAACCATGCTCCAATCAGCGAGTATCGAGTACGCTTCAAGCTAGGCAATGATGCTGGCTGTGAGTGCAATGAGCACATTCCTCAGACCCGGCGACATGTTCTTCCTCGTTGTCCAAATCATAAACGCCCTCCCGGTGACGCCGTTGAGAAGAAGTTCTCGAAATTCTTGGGATTCCTAGAAGATAACCCCACATCGTTCGCCTTTCTGAGTGAACAACTGCCTCCACCCTTCCCCAAGGCACGGTCTAAGAAGAAGAAGAAGCCTCCTGACAAGAGAGGTCCCTCACCAGAGCGCAACTTTGATGGTCGTCTCATCACCCTTGACCCTACGGTCATAGCACAGTTGGGGATCAACCCTCCACCGGTACCTCAGTACCAACCGCGTTACGACTACGACGGTCGTCTCATCACAGGTCCTATTGTGCCTGCCTACGTCCCTCCTGCTCAACCAGCAGCACCTCCAACGGCTGGACCATCTCGTGCCCGGCCACCACCATTCGGTTTGCAAGGTCTACCTTCAGCCGTACCTCAAGCACCTCGCCCAGACGATCAAGTCTGGGTCGCGAGTGTCAACCAATACATTCGTCGCAACATCGCGACCTATAGAGGCTGGGATTTTGATCCTTGGTCTGCAATTCAACACCACCAAGGCCAGGGCGGAGGAAACGAAGCCAATCAGCTGGCAGAGGGGAGGACATATAGCGAGTCACCACTGCGGTGGACTCGGCTTGCTTCTGGGCTCTCAACTGCCCTCGACACAACGTCCAACAACGTTCAATATCACCCAACGGATCTCTCGAGCCCCGTTATCACTGCTCAACGTGTATAGTCGCTCAAATTTTACCTTGTCACTGTGGATGCGACTCGTATTTACTACATAAACCGTTGTATTTGCATACCAACCGGACTGCGTACGGGCGCCGGTATAATAAATTATCCTTAGACCTCTGACGCCCCCTCCGGGGGCGTTGGAGCGAGGACTTAGATCAAAAAAAAAAAAAAAAAATTGGGCTTTGCCCCTCAAGTAGTAGCATTTTTCAGGTCATACCTTGTCAACCGTTACACCTCTTACGTCTGGAATAATGAGACGTCAGGCAAACAAAGAGCAGATGTTGGTGTTGGCCAAGGCTCTGCTCTCTCACCCGTTCTCTCAGTGTTGTATCTCATTACTGCAATGCGGCTCTTTGAGAATTGAGTCCCACGCGACTCATGTACGTTGATGTCGTATGTGGACAACAGCTCACTTATTGTGCAGTCACCTACCCTTGAGGAGAACATTCTTAAACTCCAATTTGCCTACGAGGTCATCGAGGGACTCGTCTCTCACCTTGGCCTTGTACTTGAACACAATAAGACTGAGGTCTTTCAATTTACCCGTAATCCAAGGGACCCTAACCCGTCCATTGACCTGTGTTTCAAGCCTCACACAGGCAATACTCCCTTGAAACCCAAGACCGTTTGGCGGTATCTTGGTTTCTTCTTCGATCGTAGGCTCTCGTTCAAAGAGCACGCAAAGTTCTCCGCCACCAAGTCCATGACTATGGTGAAAGCCATGGTCATGCTTGGTAACTCGACTCGAGGCATTACGCCTCTTCAAAAACATCTCCTCTATTGCGTGTGCGTGCTCCCCTTAGCAACGTACGGCTGTAGACTATGGTTCTACTCTGGAGCCAAGAACAAGGGTGTTCTCAAGCTCTTGCGCCAGATGCAGCATCAAGCTGCAGTCTGGATACTCAGTGCATTCCTCTCCTGCAGGTGGGGCAGAGACCATTGCTGGCCTTCCACCCATTCTGTTTTTTTTTTTTTTATCAAAACCTTTGCCCCCTCTAGACCCCCCCAAAGGGGGGTCCAGAAGGTTTGAAAATATATTTGTATCCCAGTGTTTGTACACAGCCTGGCAGGTATATAATACAAACAAGTTGTACTACAGTGACAGAAATGGACGAGGACGGTTAAGAAGAAGGAGAAATCGCAAAGTTCATCACGAGTCGCCGTCCTGGCATACTTTGGACAATTACCGAGTATGTGTGTTCGAGTCTCAATTAGGCGTTGTGGACAGTCGCATTGAACCTTGTTGGAGAGGTTGAAACAGAGCCAAAATTCTCCAATAGGAGTATGGCCAAGCATGGAATGAGCCATATGTATGAGCGGTATGAGTGTTGGATTGGCCCATCATCTGGAGCCAAGGGCCACTGTTTAGGTGAGACGGTGGGATGTGTATCCCCTTATCCTTGAGTGGGAGGAAGTGGTTGCCCGAGTATGACGCCGTCTGGTGGAGACGAGTCCACTCGACAGTTATCGAGGCAACGGCAGCCTTACGAGCGTACGCTAGGTACGTCTTAGGCCTAGGACCAAGTGCCACCTGGAGAGCAGTTGCTGCCACGTGTGCACGATGGTGGATGTTCCACTCGAGCTTCGAGGGAACGTGAACAAACTTGACTGTACGAGACGCATCAGCCTCGAGCCAAGTTCGAAGTCTTGAGCAGATCGATATAGAATGACCTTGCCCAGAATGTGCTGACAGGTCGAGCGCTAATTTAAGCGCCGTAACCGAGTCAGAGAAGAGGAGCAATTTAGGCGCTCCATTGCGATAAACAGCACGAGAGACAGCAAAGTCGATTGCTGCCAGCTCAGCGTTGTCAGAAGTGGCTCTACTAGAAGGTAGAGCAAAGTCATCCAGTCCAAATGAACTGTGGACAAGGGAACACGCTGCAGTCGCCTGCAGATTCGTGTCTTTAGGAACAGATGTGTCAGCTCCAACCAGGATGGTTGAGGCGCTAGCGTTGTTGACATAGGCGTCAAGTACACCCAGACGAGCTTGAAGGCCTTTATCGCCGACAAGCTCGATATCAAATTGAATTCAAGACCTGAACAGATCACGAACTCGGCGGCCTGGATACACATCCCAGGTGACTGGGTCAAACGTCTCCGTACACAGATCGATACAGGTATCGGTGGAAACAATAGGCAAGAAAATCTTTGCCTCCTCAGGTATGGTCAAGTGCTCAAGAGAGTGCTTGTGGCTGGTACCTCTAAACGGTACGTCTTGATGCTGCCTCAGAAGAGAGAGCGTAGGATGAGAGGAAAGAAGCGTACGAGTCTGTATATACAAGTGTTCAATAAGCTTCTTAATGTGCAGGTGGATAGGTGGAAGACCAGCGATGGTCTCCGCCCCACCTGCAGGGGAGGTACAAAATGCACCTAGAATCCAGACTGCAGCCTGACGCTGCATCTGGCGCAAGAGCTTGAGAACGCCCTTGTTCTTGGCCCCAGAATAGAACCATAGTCTGCAGCTGTACGTTGCCAAGGGTAGCACGCACGCACAGTAGAGAAGACACTTTTGAAGAGGCGTAATGCCTCGGATTGAATTACCAAGCATGACCATGGCTTTCACCGTGGTCAAAGACTTGGTGGCATAGAATTTCGCATGCTCCTTCAACAAGAGCCTACGGTCAAAGAAGAAACCAAGGTACCGCCAGACGGTCTTGGGTTTCAACGGCGTATCACCTGTGTGAGATTCAAATCATAAGTTGATGGATAGGTTAGGGTCCCTCGGATTATGGGTAAAGTGAAAGACCTCGGTCTTATCACGTTCTAGTACGAGGCCAAGGCAGGATACAAGTCCCTCAATGACCTCGTAGGCGGATTGTAGTTTGAGGATATTCTCCTCGAGGGTAGGTGACTGCACAATAAGTGAGCCGTCGTCCACGTACAACATCAATGTTTTTTTTTTTTTTTTTTTTTTTTTTTTTTTAATCAACACTACGCCCCCGAAGGGGGCGTCGATAAAATTTGTATCCCGGTGCTCGAACGCAGCCCGGCCTAGGTTATACATGCGAACTTGTATTAACGAAGATCTTTCGCCGATAAAGAGGCTATCTTGTATATTCCCCACGACGACTTTGGAGGGTCGAGGTAGAAAAAGCGATGAAGTCGAACCGACTTGTATAGGCGTGCACCTCGCACAACCAGCTGAAGGTCGAAGTGCCCTCTTCGACGGCACAGAGATCCACCCCTCTGCTACTGCTTAGCCACACCACCGTAGTGTGGTGGTACCCTCTTCGTAAATGAGGCCCCCGCCCCAAGGCTCCGACCTAGAAGCCAGCCGATGCAATTACGACCTAGTCTTCTCTGAAAGGAAGACCAGCCGCCTGCGCGATGGATCGTTTGACCCATTGGAAGTGCCCGATCAGCCAGACGAGATCATCTGGTTGAGAGACGCGAACCGTACGTGGACGGTTAAGGAAGGGTGAGTCCCGGTCGAGGAGACCAGGAGTACCTCCAGAACGCTTGTCTGGCGGTTTCTTCTTTCGCTTCTTCTTCGGCTCAGGGAAGGGTGCTTGTTCGCCGTTATCTAAGAACGAGAACGCATGTGGATTTTCTTTAAGGAAATCGATGAACAGGGAAAAGTCTCTGGTGTGCCCGAGACCTTCATTGTGATTGTAACGAGGACAAGACTTGAGTATGTGCTCTCGAGTTTCTCGAGCACCACACTCGCAAGTATCAGAATCTGAAAGATTAAATCTGACCCGATACTCCCCGAAGGGACCGTGGTTGAGGATGGAACGAGTCATCCTCACGGTATGAACCGACGACTGGCCGATCATCTTGAGCCAGGGACCACCTTTGAGGTGGGATGGCTGCATAGGGGCTCCTAACGACCGAAGCCGAAGGAACGAGTGCCCAGAGTAATCAGGGTCTTGAAACGAGCGAGTCCAGTTGGACATCATTCGCTCGACCGTGAGGCGTTGCTCGTATGACAAGTGGATTGGAGCTCGACTTGGTGCACGAGTGTTGAACCTCACCTTAAGCTGGGTAGCAGCAAGGTGGGCGCGATGGTGTAAGTCCCAGTTGAGCACACTGGGTACATGGTAGAAATGGATGGTGCGATCGGGGTCATCACCCAGCCATTTGCGAAGGGACTTGCATACTGCAATAGAGTACGACTGTCCAGAGTGTAGAGACGGATCCAACGCTAGTCGAATTGCCTTTACGGAGTCGGAGAACAGAATGACCTTAGAACCATTCCGTCTTCTAGTAGCTCGTCCTACGGCTAACTCAATAGCACGTAGTTCGGCGTCGTCGGATGTGGCTTTGCCACATGGAACGGAGAAGTCAAGTGGGACAATGTCCCCTTGTGCAAGAGAGCAGGCACCTGTGGCCTGGAATTCGTGTTCTACGGGTACTGACCCATCAGCTGCCACCAAGACAGTGGTAGGAGAGGATTTCGCCGCAGAGCGAATGGTATCCAAGAAGATACCTCGTTGGTGTCTAGCTTCTTTCAAAGCAGCCACCTCGATGTCGAAGAATATTTGACTGGAATAGACATCGCGTACGCGGTGTCTGGGAGTGGCCTCGTCGTTGACGGGGTCCAAAGGTTCTGTAACGGTACCGACAGTGGCATCGATATCCATTATAGGCGATAGGGTCTTCTTCTTGGCCCTTTGTAAAAGTTTACCCCCACGCTTCAAGTTACACTCAGAGCGTGTAGGAACCGCACAGAGATGGCTAGATCCATCGTACAGACCGTGTTTCTCATTATCGAGTAACGAGAGAGTCGGGTGCGAAGAAACAAGACCTCGTGTCCTGGCCTGAGACCGTTCGACGAGCTTCTTGATGTGCAAGTGGATGGGTGGAAGGCCAGCAATGGTTTCTACCCCTCCAGTTGGCGATGTGCGAAACGCACCAGTGATCCAGCAGGCAGCCTTACGCTGCATCTGCTTGAGCGCTTTGAGGGTACCTCTGATCTTTGCACCCTTATAATACCACAATCTACAGCCGTACGTAGCAAGAGGGACTACGCACGCTCTGTAGAGAAGGCGCTTCTGGAGAGGTGTAATGCCCCTCGATGAGTTACCAAGCATTACCATGGCCTTCACCGTAGTAAGTGCTTTGGTGGAATAGAACTTGACGTGCTTCTCGAAGGATAAGCGGCGATCGAAGTAGAAGCCGAGGTACCTCCAGGTAGTCTTGGGCTGCAGAGGCGTATTGCCAGTGTATGGTGCATAGCCCAAGTCGAGCGACGGGTTGTCGTCGTTGGGTTTGCGCGAGAAGTGGAATAGTTCTGTCTTGTCATGCTCAAGAACCAACCCCAATTTTGTAACGAGTTCGTTGATGACCTCGTACGCAGCACAGAGAGCCGTTAGATTATCCTGCCAGTTTGTAGATTGGACAAGGAGCAGGCCGTCGTCGACGTAGGATAAGAGGGTGGTATCCTTTTCAGGTATCCTCTTGCCAAATATCCGCATCACCGGAATGATGAACAACGCGGAGAGAATAGGTGAGAGTGCAGAGCCTTGGCCTACACCCACATCTGCGCCTTTCAGATCTGAAAGGACTCCGTTCCAGGAGTACGCTGTGAAGCGTCCTACCAGATAGGAGGCGAAGAATCGAACTACTTCGTCGGCGAAGCCGAGTTTTCGTAGGATAGCAAGAAGCATCCCGTGGTTGAGGGATGGGAAGAACTGAGCGAGGTCGAACGCTATAACGCTCGACTTCTCTCCAAGCGACCACCCCATTTTGACGATGTGGGTGAGGTATACTCCAGCGTCCTCAGTAGAGTGCTGACGCACCCCACCGAATTGGTTCGGATGGAATATGCTAAACTTCTGGGACTCGAACTGCATTCGATTCGCCAGCATCTTTTCAAAGAGTTTGCCCAACGTGTTAAGGAGCACAATGGGTCGAAACATCTTTGGCGTAGAGTAGTGAGGCTTCCCCGGCTTCGGTAGAATGACCGAGGTAGACTCCTTGAAGTGAGCAGGCCAGTAGCCTACCCGCAGACACGCCGAGGCGATTTGGGTGAGTTTCGACGCAATAACGTCGTTTCTCACCAGGATCTTGAGCTGATACCACGTCAAGTGGTCAGGTCCAGGCGACGAAGTGTTGGAGCACTTCACAAGTTCGTCTCGGAGTTCGGCCACACAAAAGTCACTCCACTCACGTGTAGGACTGTCGTCCAGCTCGTCCAAGACGGCACGGTCAACCGGCCTATTAGAGGCCGAGTTGTACGTAGAATGGAGAGCTGTGAAAAGCTCCTCCATTGAGTTACAGGGTTTCCCTTCGTACCGCAACGCCTCGTGGGTAGGAAGGGAGCGTTGCTTAGTCCAGGCCATGAGATCCCACGGCCTTTTCTTAGCTGTTGCAATATCCTCGATCCTATGATCAAAGAATTTGCGCTTGGCAGTCTTAGTGGTGCGTTTGAGAGTCGAGTAATCAGCCCGACTCCTAGACGCGCGATAGAGGCCCATAGCCTTGGTACAGTCCTCGTTCCACCAAGCTTTGGACTTGGTGGAGATTCGGAGCTTCTTCGCGTTACTGTTCCACGATTCGTTACAAGCTTTTGCAAGAGACGAAACCGTCTCTTCAATTGCTTGTGCAGTGTCAAGGTTGTCCGTGGACAGACCCTCGATAAATGATGCCAATTCCTCCAAGAACTTGGATTCCTCCTCGCTCTCCTTGGGCATAGCAAGCCGTTCCGCCACCAGGATCGTCTCCTTGATGGGTAGGGTGACTGTAAGTGGAGCATGGTCGGACATACCCTTCCACGCTTCATTTACGCTGTGAACGAGCCCGACCTCCCTTGTAATTGGAAGGAACATAAGGTCGATCACCGTGGGTCTGAGAGACCCAGCATGAGGGAAGTGAGTGGGCTGTCTCTCAGGCAGCACACTCACTTCGCAACCTAGGTCAAGCGCCGAGTCTGTGAGAGACTCTGCGTTGACATTGATGGAGGCGGCTTCTGGATCCCAGATAGTCGACCTGCAGTTGAAGTCCCCAGCAATACAGAGCATGCTGGGGAGGACCTCTGACTTATCTGCCATCCAACGGATAGCAGTGCAGTTGTCGTCCGAATAGACGTTCATGATGTGTATGGGCGTATTCTCGTTTCCATACAGCGTAACAACCACAATGTCTCTGTGCAACATCAATGTACATGAGTCGCGTGGGATACGGTTCTCAAAGAGTCGCATCGCAGTGATGAGATACAACACAGAGAGGACGGGTGAGAGAGCAGAACCTTGGCCAACGCCAACGTCTGCTCTTTGTTTGTCTGACGTCTCATTGTTCCAGATGTAAGTAAGAGGTATATTGGTCGACAAGGTACGACCTAAAGAACGCTACTACTTGGGGGGCAAAGCCCAACTTTCGTAACGTGGCAATAAGGACCTCATCGAACACTTCTTAAGCTCGTCCTTCAACTCTGCATAGCTAAAGTCGATCCAATGCCTTGACAGTTCCTGTGCAACTTTATCAAGAATAGACAAGTCGACGGGTCTGTCTGTGGCGGAGCTGTATATGGAGTGAAGAGCATTCCACAGAGAGTCAGGCATGTTGCACGGCTCGTTGTTGAAGCAAATTGCCTCATGAGATGGGAGTTCGCATTGTTTTGCCCAGTTCATGAGATCCCATGGACGTTTATTGGTTGTTGCAACTTCTTCAATGCTGTCATCAAAGAACTTGCGTTTGGCCGCTCTGACAGCTAGCCTGAATTTAGAGTAGTTGTCAGATGATCTACTCCAGCAGTATGCCTTGATGGCTTCAGTGCATGCAGAGTTCCACCATGATTTAGACCTAGTGGAGATCTTGAGGGTCTTGGCGTTAGAGTTCCAAGAGGTACTAATGTTCGAAGCAAGGAGAGACATCCTTCTTGATCCGCAACCACGACGTTGCACAGCCACTGAAAGCATCGAGCTCGACACTCTCTGTAGCACACTTGAAGATCCAAACACATCTACTATCCCTTGTTCCGGCCATGAGTGGCAGGAACATGTCTGTTGACCCTCCTGACGATCCAGGAGGATCAGGCGGTCCTGGTGACCACAGCTGGCTTGATGGTGCTCTTGGGTGACAACCCTCGACTCCACCTTGCGCCTCCGCTCTCCCAGCCTCTACACAGTCCTCTGGCTCTCTTGAAGCCTTTGGGGACGAATCTACGCCCACTGCTAGCCCATCTGCGAGGTCTAGAGTCTGTCCTCGCTCCAACTCTTCGCCTCCAGCGTCACCTTCTGCACCCGAAAAGAAGCTGCAGAAAACACCCTATGGAAGCCGTGCTCCATCTGCTATGGATGAGAACTCTCTCTTCTATGGCGACTGTTCCGACACAAAGGGCGATTTGGCTGGTCCTCTGTACATGCGCAGGGGAGTAGACGATCAGTTGATCAAGGATAACATTGTCAACGCTGCTCGTTCGGTCAGGACCATTGTTGAGTGGTACAGATGGTTGGAGAACTCAACTGACTACACCCTCTCCGGAAATCAAGACAACCACCTCGCTGCAGCCATTCTTCGCGCTGTAGACGAACTAGCCGCTCTAGGCCTCTTTGTGACCACAAATGAGGTTGAGAGCCACTGCATCCTCATCACCACAGTGAGGACAGCCCTCCGTCGCTATGACCCCGCCGCTTTGTCCGATGCACCTGCAGGAGACGAGGCAAACACTCTTGCACAACTTGAGGAGAGACTGTCCACTCTCCAGACCAACTACTTGGAGCTGGAATCCGAGTTGAACGACGCTCGCGCTGACCTCAATGAGGCGAACAGCAACACCTCCAACCTACGCTCTGAGCTACAGGCCACTCGAGAGCAAGTCTCTGACCTCACGGCTAGGGATATTCGTCACTCCTCTAACATCATCAATGGCAACAACGCTCTTGACCAGTCCAGGTCAAGGATCAACGAACTCGAGCAGGAGCTGCTTCAAACGCGCTCTGAACGAGACACCGCGCGTAATTCGCTCTCTGAGTGTGATAAGCGCATTGCACAGCTCAGCCAGCATCTCAAACCCGTTCCAGGCACGGGTACTCGCACCTATACAGCCCAGGAATTCAATTCTGCGGTTGAAGACGAGGTTTCTCGTCGTCTAGCCGCCCAACAGCGTCAGGCGCCGTACAATACGGTTATTTCGCCCCAAACACAGCCTCCTTCCTCTGGGGCGGTCCCAGGACCCTCCAGAACGCGTTTGCCCCCTTCTGGTGGACCCCAGAAGACCAAGACCCCGGCCACTGGCGCTGCACAGCCCACTGCCACGTCTCCACCGGCCCCTCCAGCTATTAAACCACCAGTTGACACATCAACCACCTCCGGTCAAACCCCGGACAATGGGGAACAGCCACAACAGCCACCAGGTGACACTCCGGACCCGGATGTTACCATGGGTGATGCTACAGGGTTTAGACTGTCTACTATGACTTCTAGAATCTTCGAGCGCGCTATGCAGTATAGGCGCCCTACCCGAGGTGTCCAACAAGCGCCCCAACCGTCTACCGCATCTAATAACGCCAGGACAAACCGCCCTAGGCCTAGTTTTTTTTTTTTTTTTTTTTTTGATCCAAGTCCTCGCTCCAACGCCCCCGGAGGGGGCGTCAGAGGTCTAAGGACAATTTATTTACCGGCGCCCGTACGCAGTCCGGTTGGTATGCAAGTACATCGTTTTACGTAGTTCTACAAGGTGCACCTGCAGTGACAAATGAAGTGATTGGTCGACTATGCACGCCGAGCAGTGATAACAGGGCTCGAGAGACCCGTTGGGCGATATCGAACGTCGTTGGACGTTGTTCCGAGGGCAGTCGAGAGCCCAGAAGCAAGCCGAGTCCACCGGAGTGGTGACTCGCTATATGTCCTCCCCTCTGCCAGCTGAATGGCTTCGTTTCCTCCGCCCTAGCCTTGATGGTGTTGAATTGCAGACCAAGGATCAAAATCCCAGCCTCTATAAGTCGCGATGTCGCGACGGACATATTGGTTAACACTCGCGACCCAGACTTGATCGTCTGGGCGGGGTGCTTGAGGTACAGCTGAGGGTAAACCCTGCAGACCGAATGGTGGTGGCTGGGCACGGGATGGTCCAGCTGGAAACAAAAAAAAAAAAAAAAAAAAAAAAAAAAGGGATGGTCCAGCTGTTGGAGGTGCTGCTGGTTGAGCAGGCGGAACGTAAGCAGGTACAATGGGACCTGTGATGAGACGACCGTCATAGTCGTAGTGTGGTTGGTATTGAGGTACCGGTGGAGGGTTAATCCCAAGTCGTGCTATGACCGTGGGGTCAAGGGTGATGAGACAACCATTGTAGTCGCGCTCAGGTGAGGGACCTCTCTTATCAGGAGGCTTCTTCTTCTTCTTAGACCGCGCCTTGGGAAAGGGCGGAGGTGGTTGTTCACTTGGGAAAGCGAACGAGGTAGGATTATCTTCTAGAAATCCCAAGAATTTTGAGAATTTCTTCTCAACGGCGTCGCCTGGAGGACGATTATGTTTAGGACATCGACGAAGTATATGTCGTCGAGTCTGAGGGATGTGCTTATTGCACTCACAGCCAGCATCGTCGCCCAACTTGAAGCGTACACGATACTCGCCGATTGGAGCATGGTTCGATATGGTACGTACCATGCGAGCTGTGTGAGATGAGGACTGTCCCATAGTTTTGAGCCACGGACCATTCTTGATATGAGTCGGTGACAGACGTTGCCCTCTCTCCTCGAGGTGCATGAAGTTGGTACCACAGTATCCGGGTTGGAAGTGCAGACGAGTCCACTCCGCCAACATCCGGTCTATGGTGAGTTTGCGAGCGTAGTCAAGGTACGTTCGCTGACGTGGACCAGCACGAACTTTGAGATTCGTAGCTGCTTGGTGTGCACGATGGTGCAGATCCCAGTTGAGAGCGCTGGGAACATGATAAAAGTAGACTCGACGATCGTTGTTGGACGACAGCCAGGTCCAAAGCTTGGAACAGATAGCCAGTGAGTGGCCCTGTCCAGAGTGTAGGGACGGATCCAGAGCAAGGCGGATGGCCTTGGTTGAATCTGAGAAGACGACCATCTTACGAGTGTCAGGTCTGGTGGTAGCTCTGCTTATTGCTAAGTCGAGAGCAGCGAGTTCGGCGTCGTTCGAGGTACCTCGACCAACCACCATAGTAGAATCCATAGGGCCGTAGTCGCTATGGATGATGGAGCACGCAGCCGTAGCCAGATATGCAGTGTTAGAGGGGACGGATCCGTCAGCAGCCACCATAACAGTGGCTGGGTCTCCATCCCCTTGGGATCAAACATCGTCAAGAAGAGACTTGCGATGTTGGAGTGCCTTTTCACCGGCAGCGATATCAACGTCATAGACCACCCTATCTAGGAGGACGTCTCTGACGCGTTGTCCAGGAACTGCCTCGTCATCGAGGGGGTTCAAAGGTTCAGAGGTGTCGTTCACATGAGATTCTGCATCGACGATGGGGGACAGAGTCCCATTCTTTGCTCTAGTAGTGAGGTTCGAGAGCGATTTGGGGTGGTGGGGGATGGTGTCGTTCACTCCCTTCCTCTTGAGAAGGAGAGAGAGCGTTGGGTGGGACTTCAAGAGAGTGCGCGTTCTGGCTAGAGAACGATCGATCAACTTCTTGATGTGCAGGTGGATAGGTGGCAGTCCAGCCATAGACTCGACCGCACCAGTTGGGGTGGTTCTAAACGCACCGAGTATCCAGACTGCAGCTCTGCGCTGCATCTGGTGGAGGAGTTTCATAACCGTCTTGTTACGAGCTCCAGAGTAGAACCATAGTCTACAGCCGTAGGTTGCCAGAGGCACAACACACGCTCTGTAGAGGAGGCGTTTCTGCGAGGGAGTAATACCTCGAGATGAGTTACCAAGCATAGCCATGGCTTTCACCGTGGTTAATGACTTGGTGGCGTAGTATTTGACATGCGCGTTGAAGGAAAGACGCCTGTCAAAGTAGAATCCAAGATATCGCCATACGGTCTTGGGCTGTAGAGGAGTGTCCCCAGTGTAAGGAGCAAACTTCAGATCGATAGACGGGTTGTCGTCATTGTGTTTGCGTGAGAAGTGAAATACCTCGGTTTTATCATGCTCGAGTACCAGTCCGAGACCCGTAACGAGCTTGTTGATGACGGCATAAGCCTCTTGAAGTTTAGTAATGTTCTCATCCCACGTGGAGGACTGAACGATGAGAGAGCCGTCGTCGACGTACGACATCAACGTGGTGGTCTCAACAGGGATCGTATCTTGAAAAATACACATAGTTGGCACCAAGTAGAGCGCAGAGAGGATGGGTGATAGAGCAGAACCCTGCTCTACACCGACATCGGCGCGTCTCTTGTCAGAGAGCATACCGTTCCAGGAGTAGGCCGTATAACGACCTACGAGGTACGAGGCGAAGAACCTCGTTACCTCTGGCGCAAAGCCAAGTTTGGCTAAGATAGCTAGGAGTACGTCGTGGTTTAGCGACGGGAAGAATTGAGCTAAGTCGAAAGCGACAACGCTCGTTTTGACGCCAGAGGCCCATCCGGCCTTGACGATGTGGGTGAGATAGACACCAGCGTCCTCCGTGGAGTGCTGTCTAACTCCTCCAAATTGATTAGGGTGGAAGATCCCGTGGCGTTGGGCTTCGAACTGGAGTCGGTTAGCCAACATTTTCTCAAAGAGTTTACCCAACGTATTGAGAAGTACGATGGGTCTGAACATCTTGGGAGTGGAGTAGTGCGGTTTGTTTGGTTTGGGAAGGATAACCGACGTGGACTCCTTGAAATGAGATGGCCAATAGCCTACCCGAAGGCAGGCGTTGGCGATCTTGGTGAGCCTTGAGCAGATGTCTGGATCTGCAACAAGGCGCTTGAGTTGGTACCAGGTAAGGTGGTCTGGCCCAGGTGCAGAGGTGTTCGAACACTTCTTAAGTTCATCCTTCAGCTCCGCAGAGCTAAAGTCGATCCAGTGCCTAGACGGTTCCTGTGCAACTTTATTAAGGATAGACAAGTCGACGGGTCTGTCCGTGGCAGAGCTGTAGGTGGAGTGAAGAGCATTCCACAGAGAGTCGGGCGTGTTGCACGGCTCGTTATTGAAGCGAATTGCCTCATGAGACGGCAGTTCGCGTTGTTTCGTCCAATTCATAAGATCCCATGGACGTTTATTGGTTGTTGCAACTTCTTCAATGCGATCATCGAAGAATTTGCGTTTGGCAGCTCTGACAGCTAGCCTGAACTTCGAGTAGTCGTCAGACGACCTACTCCAGCGGTACGCCTTGATGGCTTTGGTGCATGCAGAGTTTTTTTTTTTTTTTTTTTTTTTGTTTCAAAACCTTCGCCCCCTCCAGACCCCCCGAAGGGGGGTCTGGAAGGTTTGAAAATATATTTGTATCCCGGTGTTCGAACACAGCCCGGCAGGTATATAATACAAACGAGTTCGTACTACAGTGACGAAATGGACGAGAGGTGATGCGCTGAGTGCACAAATCTGAATACGCGTCGCAGACACGTGGAGTGTAGCTCCCGAAGGGCGATATGGCAGAAGAACTGCCCAGAAGTCATCGTAACCCGCCGAGACGGACGACGACTATGTGGTTGGTAATTCTTGCCTACGGACCGGTATACCAGCCGTTGGCAATGGCAAGGGCAGTTGGTACCCATTGGTTCAACGTTTGGACCCAGACCGTATCGTCTATGCCCGCCGGCTGAGGAGCACGCTGTACATCTTGATGCTGTTGTAGCACAGCGTGATTAGACCGACGTTCCTCAGAACAACGATGGACGGGTGGTGAGTCCTTGTCCGGGGGACCACGAGCCCGTTTCCTTCTTGCACCAGGGAAGGGAGGGGGAGGAGCCTGGCCTGGAAAGGCAAAGGCAGATGGGTTCTTCTCTAAGAACTTTAAGAAGACGGTGAAATCGCGAAGTTCATCACGAGTCGCCGACCTGGCATACTTTGGACAGTTTCCAAGTATGTGCGTTCGAGTCTCAATAACGCGTCGCGGACAATCACATCTAACCTCGTCAGAGAGATTAAAGTGAAGCCGGAATTCTCCGATTGGAGCGTGGCCAACTATGGAACGAGCCATACGAGAGGTGTGAGTGTTAGATTGGCCCATCGTCTTGAGCCAGGGTCCACCGTGCAAATGAGATGGAGGGATGCGAACACCCTTATCCTTGAGGGGTAAGAACTGGCTGCCCGAGTACGAAGCCATCTGGTGGAGCTTAGTCCACTCGACGGTCATGCTGGTAACAGCGGCTTTGCGGGCGTATCCAAGATACACCTTAGGTCTGGTACCAACGGCCACCTGGAGAGCAGTCGCTGCCAAGTGAGCACGATGGTGGATGTCCCACTCAAGCTTGGAGGGAACGTGAATAAACTTGACTGTACGAGACGCATCCGCCTCGAGCCAAACACGGAGTTTCGAGCAGATCGATATAGAGTGACCTTGCCCAGAGTGAACCGACGGGTCAAGCGCCAATTTAAGCGCTGTGACCGAGTCAGAGAAGATGTACAGCTTAGAAGCTGCTTCGCGACGAACGGCTCGAGAGACAGCAAAGTCGATTGCGGCCAGCTCAGCGTCGTCGGACGTGGCCTTGCCAGACGGTACAGCAAAGTCGTCGGGTCCAAATGGACCATGGACGAGGGAACACGCTGCAGTGGCCTGCAGATTCATGTCTTTTGGAACAGACGCGTCCGCGCCAACCAAGATGGTTGAGGCACTGGCGTTGTTGACGTAGGCGTCAAGCACACCTCGTCGAGCATGGACAGCCTCGTCAGAGTTGGCCAAGTCGACATCGAATTGGACTCGAGACTTGTACAAGTCGCGAACCCGGGTACCGGGAGAGGCCTCCCAGGTGACAGGATCAAACTCCTCCGTGGACAGAGAAATGTTCGTATCGGTCGAGACGATGGGAGACGAAATCTTCGACTCTTCAACAAGAGACAAGTGCTTGAGAGAGCACTGGTGGTGAGTACCTCTGAACGGTACGTCTCTACGCGGCCGGAGGAGGGAGAGCGTAGGGTGTGTGGTGCATGCAGAGTTCCACCAGGATTTAGACCTAGTGGAGATCTTGAGGGTCTTGGCGTTGGAGTTCCAAGCAGTACTAATGTTCGATGCAAGGAGAGAGACACAGGCCTCAATTGCATCGGACGTGGTGAGGTCAGAGACATCCATAGACCTCATGTAGTCTGCTAACGCCTCAAGGAAAGCCGCTTCTTCGTCACTTTCCCTGGGCATAGCAAGGCGTTCCCTTGTCAGTTGAACACTGCGAATTGGTAGAGTAATGGTGAGTGGGGCGTGGTCAGACTTATCCAACCACTCCTCCTCAACGGTGTGGACCGTTCCTGTGACACGGTCGACTGGTAGGAAGAATAAATCGATGACTGAAGGTCTAAGAGCTCCAGCGTGTGGATAGTGCGTAGGAGTACGCTCAGGTAGTACACTGACTTCTAATCCGAGGTCGAGTGCAGCGTCGCAGAGAGAGACCGCATTGTGGTTCTCCTGATCAAGTTCTGGATCCCAGAACGATGAGTGGCAGTTGAAGTCGCCAGCCATGCATAGCATGGGTGGGAGACGGTTCGAGTTTTCAGAAAGCCATTTAATGGCAGTTGAGTCGGCGTCAGAATAGACGTTAGCAAAGTGAATAGGCTCGTTGTGAGTCCCAAACACAGTGGTGATCACAATGTCTCTGTGATCTGCAAAGTCAGTTCGGTAGGCAGGACGCATGCCAGCCAAACGCTTATGCACATATGTCATGGTCCTAGGTCGATCGTCGTCGCCTTTGGGCCGTTTGAACATGACTAACCAGTCAGGATGAGTAGGTGCACCAACTACTGCTTCGCCCTCAGGGTTCGTAGCAGAGACAGTGCGTCGGATAAGACGCCATGGAGGCTCTTGAATGAAGAGAACGTCGAAGTTATCACGCCGTTCGTCGAGAAGAGAAGACACAAGTTGATAGTTCTTATTCACGTTCTGTGAATAGAATCGAATACATGAGACGGTTGTAGTATGCATAAAAAATATAATGTTCGCGTTATATCGATGAGTCCTCACTCTCCGCCCTCGGCTCCGGTCTCGTTGCCGTCAGCGTCACCTCCCTCGTCGTCGTCTTCTGCGTCAGTGAAGACTCGAGTGGTGCTCGTCTAGGAGGAGTGTTAGGATCTGAAGAGATAGTAGGTTCGACTGAAGCACTTACAGCTTGCTGTCGAGCGTACTGGCGTTTGATCCACTCAGGATCACCTCGTTTGCGTGCAAAGCGACATTTGGGGTCGCTAGAGCGGTGGGCTTGACCACAGTTGGTGCAGCGTGGAGGGTGAGGGCAGTCCTGACCAGAAGGGGTCGGATCCCTTGGAGGATTCGCCTTAGAGTTGCCCTTACAGCAACCAGCGAGGATACGGTGGTACTTGACGTCGTGTCCGTACCCACAGTGATCGCAAAACTCGGAACGAGCCTTGCATTGAGCAGTCCGGTGTCCCCATTCCCAACAGCGTTGGCATTGAGGGGTGGAGACTCGAGGAGGAGCCTCACGGAGAGTGCACATCACGCCCTCAAGGGAGATGCGCTGACGATTGAGGCGACGAAGGGTAGCTCCAGACTGGGAGTCCCAGATGTCGAAGTAGATTGTACACGACGACGAATGCGCGTGTGTACGGACAATGCGAGGTGGTTTAGCCAACTGAGCGTTGGCCGATGCAGGATCTTGATTAAGACGGTGTGCGACCGTCTGGGGAGTGACAGGAGTACCACCCTCAGTGAGGTAGGGGGCGTTGACGATGCGCATATAGGATGTTGAAGAGGGAACCTGCACATCAATATCAATTCGTGGCTCACCCTCTCGATTGGGGAACCAGGCGTGACGCAGAGCGCGTCTAACAGCGTTGACATCGTCCTCGGTAGGGACAGAGTCGGTGTGGAGCAGGATAACGCCTCCATTGCTCAACTGAGCGTGTTCGATTCGAATGTGACCATTCTCCTTGATGATGCGCTGTGTCAGAGTGACAACAGCCTGTTCGAAGTTGAAGGAGCTGTGGTAAGGCGTGGTGACGCCGTTGACAGTCCTGGTAGGGTAAACGAAGAGTATCTTGCGAGATGGGCCCTTCTTGGTGGTCTGGACCTTCTTCTTCTTGCGTGGAGGTTGTCCAGCGGGTGTGGACGACCTTGACGAAGGCTGGGCGGCCTGTGACGTGGCAGCGTGTGCAGGCGTTGTTGGACGAGGTGTGGAACGAGCGTTGGACGCTCTATTCGCTATGTTGTGCATTTGTTCGATTTCCGAAGCGCTGAGCTCTGGGAACATGCGTGCGAGCTCTACAATCGATGCAGAGCGTTGGGCGGGTGTTTGGGATGACCTGGACGGAGGGGTGGGCTGACTAGCAGCGACTGATGCGAATGAGACACGATTCTCCTGTCTGCCCTCCCGGGCTGACATAGAGAAAGGGATGAAAGGTCTTGGGTGGATGTTATCAAAAATGCCACTAGGCCTTGGGCGGTTCGTCCTGGCGCTGTTAGACGCGGCAGACGGTTGGGGCGCTTGTTGAACACCTCGGGTAGGGCGCCTATACTGCATAGCGCGCTCGAAGATTCTAGAAGTCATTGTAGACGGTCTAGACCCTGTAGCATCACCCATGGTAACATCCGGGTCCGGAGTGTCACCTGGTGGCTGTTGTGGCTGTCCCCCATTGTCCGGGGTTTGTCCGGAGGTGGTTGACGTGTCAACCGGTGGTTTAGTAGCCGGAGGAACCGGTGAAGACGTGGCAGTGGGCTGTGCAGCACCAGTGGCCGGGGTCTTGGTCTTCTGGGGTCCACCAGAAGGGGGCAAACGCGTTCTGGAGGGTCCTGGGACCGCCCCAGAGGGAGGAGGCTGTGTTTGGGGCGAAATGACCGTATTGTACGGCGCTTGACGCTGCTGAGCGGCTAAACGACGAGAAACTTCGTCTTTGACCGCAGTGTTGAATTCCTGGGCTGTATAGGTGCGAGTACCTGAGCCTGGAACGGGTTTGAGGCGTTGGCTGAGCTGTGCAACGCGTTTGTCACGCTCAGAGAGCGAATTGCGCGCCGTGTCTCGTTCAGAGCGCGTTTGGAGCAGCTCCTGTTCGAGTTCGTTGATCCTTGACCTGGAATGGTCAAGAGCGTTGTTGCCAGTGATAATATTCGAAGAATGGCGGATATCTCTAGCTGTGAGGTCAGAGACTTGCTCCTGAGCAGCCTGCAGCTCAGAACGCAGGTTGGAGGCGTTGGTGTTTGCATTGTTGAGGTCGGCGCGAGCGTCGTTCAACTCGGATTCAAGCTCCAAGTAGTTGGACTGGAGAGTGGACAATCTCTCCTCAAGTTGTGCAATAGTGTTCGCCTCATCTCCTGCTGGTGCATCGGACGAAGCGGCTGGGTCATAACGACGAAGGGCTGCCCTCACCACAGAGGGGAGGAGGCGGTGGCTTTCGACCCCACTCATAGAGGAGAAGAGGCCTAAGGCGGCTAGTTCGTCTACAGCACGCAGAAGTGCTGCAGCGAGGTGGTTATCCTGGTTGGCAGAGAGGGTGTAGTCGGATTCAGACTCCAGCCATTGGTACCAAGCTACGATGGCCCGAAGCGAACGAGAGGCGTCGATAATGTTATCCTCAATCGACTCGTCGTCAGTACCCCTACGCAGAGCAAGAGCACCAGTGGCGTCGTTCTTAGTGTCGGCGCAGTCACCATAGAAGAGAGAACGCTCTTCCTGGGGAGATGGAGCACGGCTCCCATAGGGTGTCTTCTGGAGCTTTTTGGGCGCAGAAGAGGGTGATGCAGGAGATGAGTTGGAACGAGGACGGATCCTGGACCTCGAAGATGTGCCAGCAGTGGGCGTGGATTCGTCCCCAAAGGCTTCAAGTGAGCCAGAGGACTGTGTAGAGGCTGGGGGAGCGGAGGCGCGAGGTGGAGTCGAGGGTGTTCGCCCAAGAGCACCATCAAGCCAGCTGCGGTCTCCAGGACCGCCCGATCCTCCTGGATCGTCAGGAGGGTCAACAGACATGTTCCTGCCACTCATGGCCGGAACCAAGGCCATTCGCCTTGCTCTGGATCCGTCTCTACACTCTGGACAAGGCCACTCACTGGCTATCTGTTCCAAACTTCGGACTTGGTTGTCATCCGACGATGATCGTCGAGTCTACTTCTATCACGTCCCCAGTGCTCTCAACTGGGATCTGCACTATCGTGCGCACCAGGCAGCTACGAACCTCAAGGTTCGTGCTGGTCCACGTCAGCGAACGTACCTTGACTACGCACGCAAACTCACCATAGACCGGATGTTGGCAGAGTGGACTCGTCTGCACTTCCAACCCGGACACTGCGGTACAAACTTCATGCACCTCGAGGAGAGAGGTCAACGACTGTCACCGACCCATATCAAAAATGGTCCGTGGCTTCGAACTATGGGTCAGTCATCGACTCACACAGCTCGTATGGTACGCACCATGACGAACCATGCTCCTATCGGCGAGTATCGCTTGCGCTTCAAATTGAGCGACGATGCTGGCTGTGAGTGCAACAAACACATACCTCAGACTCGACGACACATACTTCGTCGATGTCCTAAGCATAATCGCCCTCCAGGCGACGCCGTCGAGAAGAAGTTCTCAAAATTCTTGGGATTTCTTGAGGATAATCCTACCTCGTTCGCTTTTCCAAGTGAACAACCACCTCCACCCTTCCCCAAGGCGCGTTCTAAGAAGAAGAAGAAGCCTCCTGACAAGAGAGGTCCCTCACCTGAGCGCGACTACGATGGTCGTCTCATTACCCTTGACCCTACGGTCATAGCACGACTTGGAATCGACCCCCCACCGGTACCTCAGTACCAACCACGGTACGACTACGACGGTTGTCTCATCAACCAGGGCTTTAGTGGTAACCAGGGCCTTGGTGGCCCTGTGCCTACCTCCAATGTGTCAACAGCACCTCCTACTGCTGGACCTTCTCGTGTTCAGCCACCACCATTCGGTCTGCAAGGTCTACCTTCAGCCGTTCCTCAAGCACCTCGCCCAGACGATCTCGTCTGGGTCGCTGGTGTTAACCAATATGTCTGTTGCGATATCGCGACCGCAAATGGCTGGGATTTTGACTCCTGGTCAGCTATTCAACATCATCAAAGCTAGGGTGGAGGAAACGAAGCCAATCAGCTGGCAGAGGGGAGGACACATAGCGGGTCACCACTTCGGTGGACTCGGCTTGCTTCTGGGCTCTCGGCTGCCCTCGGCACAACGTCCAACGACGTTCGATATCACCTGACGGGTCTTTCGAGCCCTGTTATCACTGCTCGGCGTGCATAGTCGACCACATTACTTTCGTCACTGCGGGTGCACCTTGTAGAACTACGTAAAACGATGTACTTGCATACCAACCGGACTGCGTACGGGCGCCGGTCAATAAATTGTCCTTAGACCTCTGACGCCCCCTCCGGGGGCGTTGGAGCGAGGACTTGGATCAAAAAAAAAAAAAAAAAAAAAAAAAGCCACTCATGGCCGGAACAAGGGATTGTAGATGTGTTTAGATCTTCGAGTGTGCTGCAGAGAGTGTCGAGCTCGACGCTTTCAGTGGCTGTGCAACGTCGTGGTTGCGGATCAAGAAGGATGGCCCTAGGCCTAGTGGCATATTTGACAACATCCACCCAAGACCTTTCATCCCATTCTCTATGTCTGCCCAGGAGGGTAGACAAGAGAATCGTGTCTCATTCGCATCAGTTGCTGCTAGCCAGCCCACCCCTCCGCCCAGGTCGTCTCAGACACCCGCCCAACGCTCTGCATCGATTGTAGAGCTCGCATGCATGTTCCCCGAGCTCAGCGCTTCGGAAATCGAACAAATGCACAACATAGCGAATGGAGCGTCTAACGCTCGTTCTGCACCTCGTCCATCAACGCCCTCACGCGCTGCCATGTCACAGGCCGCCCAACCTTTGTCAAGGTCGTCTACACCCACTGGACAACCTCCACGCAAGAAGAAGAAGGTCCAGACCACCAAGAAGGGCCCATCTCACAAGATTCTCTTTGTATACCCCACCAGGACTGTCAATGGCGTTTTTTTTTTTTTTTTAAATCAACACTACGCCCCCGGAGGGGGTGTTGATAAAATTTGTATCCTGGTGCTCAAACGCAGCCCGGCCTAAGTTATACATGAGAACTTGTAGTAACAAAGATCTTTCGCCGATAAAGAGGCTATCTTGTATATTCCCCACGTCGACTTTGGAGGGTCGAGGTAGGAAAAGCGATTAAGTCTCAAAGACTTGTATAGGCGTGCACCTTGTACAGCCAGCTGAAGGTCGAAGTGCACCCTTTGACGGCACAGAGATCCACCCCTCTGCTACTGCTTAGCCCCCCCACCGTAGTGTGGTGGTACCCTCTTTGTAAATGAGGCCCCCGCCCCAAGGCTCTGACCTAGAAGCCAGCCCATACAATTACGACCAAGTTTTCTCTGAATGGAAGACCAGCCGCCTGCCCGATGGATTGTTTGACCCACTGGAAGTGTCCGATCAGCCAGACAAGATCGTCTGGCTGCGGAATGCGAACCGTCCAAGGACGGTTAAGGAAAGGAGAGTCCCGGTCGAGAAGACCAGGAGTGCCCCGAGAACGCTTGTCTGGAGGTTTCTTCTTTCGCTTCTTCTTCGGCTCAGGGAAGGGTGCTTGTTCACCGTTATCTAGGAACGAGAACGCGTGTGGATTCTCTTTGAGAAAATCAATGAACTTTTTTTTTTTTTTTTGATCCAAGTCCTCGCTCCAACGCCCCCGGAGGGGGCGTCAGAGGTCTAAGGACAATTTATTATACCGGCGCCCGTACGCAGTCCGGTTGGTATGCAAATACAACGGTTTATGTAGTAAATACAAGTCGCAGTCGCAGTGACAAAATGAAAATGGTCGACTATGCACGCCGAGCAGTGATAACAGGGCTCGAAAGACCCGTCAGGTGATATCAAACGTCGTTGGACGTTGTGTCGAGGGCAGCTGAGAGCCCAGAAGCAAGCCAAGTCCGCCGAAGTGGTGGCCTGCTATGTGTCCTCCCCTCTGCCAGCTGATTGGCTTCGTCTCCTCTACCCTAGCCTTGATGATGTTGAATTGCAGACCAAGGATCGAAATCCCAGCCTTTATAGGTCGCGATATCGCGACGGACATATTGGTTGACACTCGCGACCCAGACTTGATCGTCTGGGCGACATCCTTCTTGATCCGCGACCACGACGTTGCACAGCCACATTCGTCGTCCTCATCGTCGAGAACAGCAAATAACTCAAGATCTACCACATCGATCGCCTCCAATCTTTGCCATATGGCGGAGAGAGGAAGAGCACTGAAGCACGCCTTAGGGCGCTCCGATCGGAGTCAGTCTTCACCGCCTAGGACGCCGTTGTCACTGGCCCACGCATCGAGGAACCCTGGAGAGGACTCGACTACTACACCTGAGGGCGACTCCAGCTCTCTTCAAGCACCAGCAGCTGGCCAGAAGAGGCCTCGCGAGTCAGAGAAGGGGAAGGAGGTGTTGGAGGAGGTGGAAGACGGCGAGGAGGGAGAGAACGAGGAAGGTGAGGAAGCGCACACCACCCCCACCCGCAATGCTACACCCGCCCCCGATGTTCAGTCTCCTGAACAGAAGAGGCAACGCTCTGCGTTTGGGCATGTAAAGATGCCCAAACCTACTCCATCTTCGTTGAGGGCTGGCTCTAGGGCCGCCTCCGTCGTCCCTTCCCTCCTCGACAGGGAGCCCACGCCTATGCAGGTCGATCCTGCATTCTACAGACAGTCTACCGTCTCCGCTCCTCTCTCTCTCCAAGGAGAGGGAGACTCATGCCAAGAGGATCACCAGATTGTCAACGCTGCCCTCCGTACTGTTGACGGATGGGTTCGTCATGTTAGCTCTAGTCGCTTTGACACCTACGAATGCGAGGCCGCAACTACTCTCAAGTTGTCAAACGCAAATTCTTCGATGATCGCATTGAAGAGGTTGCAACAACCAATAAACGTCCATGGGATCTTATGAACTGGACGAAGCAACGCGAACTGCCGTCTCATGAGGCAATTCGCTTCAACAACGAGCCGTGCAACACGCCCGACTCTCTGTGGAATGCTCTTCACTCCACCTACAGCTCTGCCACAGACAGACCCGTCGACTTGTCTATTCTTGATAAAGTTGCACAGGAACCGTCTAGGCACTGGATCGACTTTAGCTCTGCGGAGCTGAAGGACGAACTTTAAGAAGTGTTCGAACACCTCTGCACCTGGGCCAGATCACCTTACCTGGTACCAACTCAAGCGCCTTGTTGCAGATCCAGACATCTGCTCGAGACTCACCAAGATTGCCAATGCCTGCCTCCGGGTAGGCTACTGGCCGTCTCACTTCAAGGAGTCCACATCGGTTATTCTTCCCAAACCAAACAAACCGCACTACTCCACTCCCAAGATGTTCAGACCCATCGTACTTCTCAATACGTTGGGTAAACTCTTTGAGAAAATGTTGGCTAACCGACTCCAGTTCGAAGCCCAACGCCACGGGATATTCCATCCTAATCAATTTGGAGGAGTTAGACAGCACTCTACGGAGGATGCTGGTGTCTACCTCACCCACATCGTCAAGGCCGGATGGGCCTCTGGCATCAAGACGAGTGTTGTCACTTTCAACTTAGCTCAATTCTTCCCGTCGTTAAATCACGATGTACTCCTAGCTATCTTGGCCAAACTTGGCTTTGCACCAGAGGTAACGAGGTTTTTCGCCTCGTACCTCGTAGGTCGTTACAGGGCCTACTCCTGGAACGGTATGCTCTCTGATAAGAGACGCGCCGACGTCGGTGTAGGGCAGGGATCTGCTCTATCACCCATCCTCTCTGCGCTCTACTTAGTGCCAACTATGTGTATTTTTCAAGATACGATCCCTGTTGAGACCACCACGTTGATGTCCTACGTTGACGACGGCTCTCTCATCGTTCAGTCCTCTACTTGGGATGAGAACATTACTAAACTTCAAGAGGCCTACGCCGTCATCAACAAGCTCGTTACGGGTCTCGGACTGGTACTCAAGCATGACAAAACTGAAGTATTTCACTTCTCACGCAAACACAACAATGACAATCCGTCTATCGATCTGAAGTTTGTACCTTACACTGGGGACACTCCTCTACAACCCAAGACCGTGTGGCGGTATCTTGGATTCTACTTTGACAGGCGTCTTTCCTTCAACGCGCATGTCAAATACTACGCTACCAAGTCTTTGACCACGGTGAAAGCCATGGCTATGCTTGGTAACTCATCTCGAGGAATTACACCCTCACAGAAGCGCCTTATCTACAGATCATGCGTGGTGCCCTTGGCCACGTACGGCTGTAGGTTATGGTTCTACTCTGGAGCTCGTAACAAGACAGTTATGAAACTCCTCTATCAGATGCAGCGTAGAGCTGCAGTCTGGATACTTGGTGCGTTTAGAACCACCCCTACTGGTGCAGTCGAGTCCATGGCTGGACTGCCACCTATCCACTTGCACATCAAGAAGTTAATCAATCGCTCTCTTGCTAGAACGCGTACTCTCTTGAAGTCCCATCTGACTCTCTCTCTCCTCCTCAAGAGGAAGGGAGTGAACGATACAATCCCTCACCACCCCAAATCGCTCTCGAATCTTACTGCTAGAGCAAAGAATGGGACTCTGTCCCCCATCGTCGATGCAGAATCTCATGTAAACGACACCTCTGAACCTCTTAACCCCCTTGATGACGAGGCGGTTCCTGGACAACGCGTCAGAGACATCCTTCTAGACAGGGTGATCTATGACGTTGACATCGCTGCCGGTGAAAAGGCACTTCAACATCGCAAGTCTCTACTTGACGATGTTCGATCTCGAGGGGGTGGAGACCCAGCTACTGTTATGGTGGCTGCAGATGGATCTGTCCCCTCTAACACTGCATATCTGGCTACGGCTGCGTGCTCCATCATCCATAGCGACTACGGCCCTATGGATTCTACTATGGTGGTTGGTCGAGGTACCTCGAACGACGCCGAACTTGCTGCTCTTGACTTAGCAATAAGCAGAGCTACTACTCGACCTGACACTCGCAAGATGGTCGTCTTCTCAGATTCAACCAAGGCCATTCGCCTTGCTCTGGATCCGTCTCTACACTCTGGACAGGGCCATTCACTGGCTATCTGCTCCAAACTTCGGACGTGGCTGTCGTCTAATGACGATCGTCGAGTCTACTTCTATCACGTTTCCAGTGCTCTTAACTGGGATTTGCACCATCGTGCACACCAGGCAGCCACAAATCTTAAAGTTCAAGCTGGCCCACGTCAGCGAATGTACCTCGACTACGTTCGCAAACTCACCATAGACCGGATGCTGGCGGAGTGGACTCGTCTGCACTTCCGACCCGGACACTGTGGTACCAATTTCCTGCACCTCGAGGAGAGAGGGCAACGACTGTCACCGACTCATGTCAAGAATGGTCCGTGGCTGAAAACTATGGGACAGTCCTCGTCTCACACAGCTCGTATGGTACGCACCATATCGAACCATGCCCCTATCGGCGAGTATCGGGTACGCTTCAAGTTAGGCGACGATGCTGGCTGTGAGTGCAATAAGCACATCCCCCAGACTCGACGACACATTCTTCGTCGATGTCCACTTCACACTCGCCCTACAGGTGACGCCGTTGAGAAGAAATTCTCAAAATTCCTTGGATTCTTAGAAAAGAATCCCACTTCGTTCGCCTTTCCAAGTGAACAACCACCTCCACCTTTCCCCAAGGCGCAATCTAAGAAGAAGAAGAAGCCTCCTGACAAGAGGGGCCCCTCGCCAGAGCGCGACTACGATGGTCGTCTCATCACCCTTGACCCTACGGTCATAGCACGACTTGGGATCGACCCCCCACCGGTACCTCAGTACCAACCACGGTACGACTACGACGGTTGTCTCATCAACCAGGGCTTTAGTGGTAACCAGGGCCTTGGTGGCCCTGTGCCTACCTCCAATGTGTCAACAGCACCCCCTACCGCTGGACCTTCTCGTGTTCAACCACCACCATTCGGTCTGCAAGGTCTACCTTCAGCCGTTCCTCAAGCACCTCGCCCAGACGATCTCGTCTGGGTCGCTGGCGTTAACCAATATGTTTGTCGCGACATTGCAACTACAAATGGCTGGGGTTTTGACTCCTGGTCAGCTATTCAACATCATCAAAGCTAGGGTGGAGGAAACGAAGCCAATCAGCTGGCAGAGGGGAGGACATATAGCGGGTCACCACCTTGGTGGACTCGACTTGCTTCTGGGCTCTCAGCTGCCCTTGTTACAACGCCCAACGACGTTCGATATCACCCAACGGATCTTTCGAGCCCCGTTATCACTGCTTGACGTGCATAGTCGTTCATTTTCACCTTGTCACTGCGGATGCGACTTGTATTTACTACATAAACCGTTGTATTTGCATACCAACCGGACTGTGTACGGGCGCTGGTATAATAAATTGTCCTTAGACCTCTGACGCCCCCTCTGGGGGCATTGGAGCGAGGACTTGGATTAAAAAAAAAAAAAAGAAGGGTCTTGGGTGGATGTTGTCAAAAATGCCACTAGACCTCGGGCGGTTCGTCCTGGCGCTGTTAGACGCGGTAGACGGTTGGGGCGCTTGTTGAACACCTCGGGTAGGGCGCCTATACTGCATAGCGCGCTCGAATATTCTAGAAGTCATAGTAGACGGTCTAGGCTCTGTGGCATCACCCATGGTAACATCCGGATCCGGAGTGTCACCTGGTGGCTGTTGTGGCTGTTCCCCATTGTCCGGGGTTCGTCCGGAGGTGGTTGACGTGTCAACCGGTGGTTTAGTAGCCGGTGGAACCGGTGGAGACGTGGCAGAGGGCTGTGCAGCACCAGTGGCCGGGGTCTTGGTCTTCTGGGGTCCACCAGAAGGGGGCAAATGCGTTTTGGAGGCTCCTGGGACCACCCCAGAGGAAGGAGGCTGTGTTTGAGGCGAAATAACCGTGTTGTACAGCGCTTGATGCTGTTGGGCGGCTAAACGACGAGAAACTTCGTCTTCAACCGCAGAGGTGAATTCCTGGGCTGTATAGGTACGAGTACCTGAGCCCGGAACGGGTTTGAGGCGTTGGCTGAGTTGTGCAATGCGTTTATCACGCTCAGAGAGCGAATTGCGCGTGGTGTCTCGTTCAGAGCGCGTTTGGAGCAGCTCCTGTTCGAGTTCGTTGATCCTTGACCTAGATTGGTCCAGGGCGTTGTTGCCAGTGATGATGTTTGAGGAATGGCAAATGTCTCTAGCCGTAAGGTCAGAGACTTGCTCTTGAGCAGCCTGTAGCTCAGAGCGCAGGTTGGAGGCGTTGTTGTAAAATCAATGAACTTGGAGAAGTCTCTAGTGTGCCTGAGACCTTTGTCGCGATTGTAACGAGGACAAGACTTGAGTATGTGCTCTCGAGTTTCTCGAGCACCACACTCGCAGGTATCAGAGTCTGAAAGATTAAATCTGACTTGATACTCCCCAAAGGGACCATGATTGAGGATGGAACGAGTCATCCTCGCCGTGTGGACCGACGACTGGCCGATCATCTTGAGCCATGGACCACCTTTAAGGTGGGATGGCTGCATAGGGGCTCCCAACGACCTAAGCTGAAGGAAGAAGTGTCCAGAGTACTCAGGGTCTTGAAACGAACGAGTCCAGAGTACTCAGGGTCTTGAAACGAACGAGTCCAGTTAGACATCATCCGTTCAACCGTGAGGCGTTGCTCGTATGACAAGTGGATTGGGGCCCGACTTGGTGCACGAGTGTTGAACCTCACCTTAAGCTGGGTGGCAGCAAGGTGGGCGCGATGGTGTAGATTCCAGTTGAGCGCACTGGGTAGAGATGGATGGTACGATTGGGGTCATCAGCCAACCATTTGCGAAGGGACTTGCATACTGCGATAGAGTACGACTGTCCAGAATGTAGAGACAGATCCAACGCAAGTCAGATCGCCTTTATGGAGTCAGAGAACAGAATGATCTTAGAACCATTCCGTCTTCTAGTAGCTCGTCCTATGGCTAACTCAATAGCACGTAGTTCAGCGTCGTCGGATGTGGCTTTGCCACATGGAACTGAGAAGTCAAGTGGGACGATGTCCCCTTGTGCAAGAGAGCAGGCGCCAGTGGCCTGGAATTCATGTTCGATGGGTACTGACCCATCAGCCACCACCAAGACAGTGGTAGGAGAGGATTTCGCTGCAGAGCGAATGGTATCCAAAAGGATACCCCGCTGGTGTCTAGCTTCTTTCGAAGCAGCCACCTCAATGTCAAAAAATATTTGGCTAGAGTAGACATCGCGTACACAGTGTCCGGGAGTGGCCTCGTCGTTGACGGGGTCCAATGGTTCTGTAACAGTACCGACAGTGGCGTCGATATCCATTATAGGCGATAGAGTCTTCTTCTTGGCCCTTTGTAGAAGTTTACCTCCACGCTTCAAGTTGCACTCAGAGCGTGTAGGAACCGCACAGAGATGGCTAAAGCCATCGTACAGACTGTGTTTCTCATTATCGAGTAACGAGAGAGTCGGGTGCAACGAAACAAGACCTCGCGTCCTAGCTTGAGACTGTTCAACGAGCTTCTTGATGTGCAAGTGGAATGATCGGCCAGTCGTCGGTCCACACTGCGAGGATGACTCGTTCCATCCTCAATCATGGTCCCTTTGGGGAGTATCAAGTCAGATTTAATCTTTCAGACTCTGATACCTGCGAGTGTGGTGCTCGAGAAACTCGAGAGCACATACTCAAGTCTTGTCCTCGTTACAATCGCGACAAAGGTCTCAGGCACACTAGAGACTTCTCCAAGTTCATTGATTTTACAACAACGCCTCCAACCTGCGCTCTGAGCTACAGGCTGCTCAAGAGCAAGTCTCTGACCTTACGGCTAGAGACATTTGCCATTCCTCAAACATCATCACTGGCAACAACGCCCTGGACCAATCTAGGTCAAGGATCAACGAACTCGAACAGGAGCTGCTCCAAACGCGCTCTGAACGAGACACCACGCGCAATTCGCTCTCTGAGCGTGATAAACGCATTGCACAACTCAGCCAACGCCTCAAACCCGTTCCGGGCTCAGGTACTCGTACCTATACAGCCCAGGAATTCACCTCTGCGGTTGAAGACGAAGTTTCTCGTCGTTTAGCCGCCCAACAGCATCAAGCGCTGTACAACACGGTTATTTCGCCTCAAACACAGCCTCCTTCCTCTGGGGTGGTCCCAGGAGCCTCCAAAACGCATTTGCCCCCTTCTGGTGGACCCCAGAAGACCAAGACCCCGGCCACTGGTGCTGCACAGCCCTCTGCCACGTCTCCACCGGTTCCACCGGCTACTAAACCACCGGTTGACACGTCAACCACCTCCGGACGAACCCCGGACAATGGGGAACAGCCACAACAGCCACCAGGTGACACTCCGGATCCGGATGTTACCATGGGTGATGCCACAGAGCCTAGACCGTCTACTATGACTTCTAGAATATTCGAGCGCGCTATGCAGTATAGGCGCCCTACCCGAGGTGTTCAACAAGCGCCCCAACCGTCTACCGCGTCTAACAGCGCCAGGACGAACCGCCCGAGGTCTAGTGGCATTTTTGACAACATCCACCCAAGACCCTTCTTTTTTTTTTTTTTAATCCAAGTCCTCGCTCCAATGCCCCCAGAGGGGGCGTCAGAGGTCTAAGGACAATTTATTATACCAGCGCCCGTACACAGTCCGGTTGGTATGCAAATACAACGGTTTATGTAGTAAATACAAGTCGCATCCGCAGTGACAAGGTGAAAATGAACGACTATGCACGTCAAGCAGTGATAACGGGGCTCGAAAGATCCGTTGGGTGATATCGAACGTCGTTGGGCGTTGTAACAAGGGCAGCTGAGAGCCCAGAAGCAAGTCGAGTCCACCAAGGTGGTGACCCGCTATATGTCCTCCCCTCTGCCAGCTGATTGGCTTCGTTTCCTCCACCCTAGCTTTGATGATGTTGAATAGCTGACCAGGAGTCAAAACCCCAGCCATTTGTAGTTGCAATGTCGCGACAAACATATTGGTTAACGCCAGCGACCCAGACGAGATCGTCTGGGCGAGGTGCTTGAGGAACGGCTGAAGGTAGACCTTGCAGACCGAATGGTGGTGGTTGAACACGAGAAGGTCCAGCGGTAGGGGGTGCTGTTGACACATTGGAGGTAGGCACAGGGCCACCAAGGCCCTGGTTACCACTAAAGCCCTGGTTGATGAGACAACCGTCGTAGTCGTACCGTGGTTGGTACTGAGGTACCGGTGGGGGGTCGATCCCAAGTCGTGCTATGACCGTAGGGTCAAGGGTGATGAGACGACCATCGTAGTCGCGCTCTGGCGAGGGGCCCCTCTTGTCAGGAGGCTTCTTCTTCTTCTTAGATTGCGCCTTGGGGAAAGGTGGAGGTGGTTGTTCACTTGGAAAGGCGAACGAAGTGGGATTCTTTTCTAAGAATCCAAGGAATTTTGAGAATTTCTTCTCAACGGCGTCACCTGTAGGGCGAGTGTGAAGTGGACATCGACGAAGAATGTGTCGTCGAGTCTGGGGGATGTGCTTATTGCACTCACAGCCAGCATCGTCGCCTAACTTGAAGCGTACCCGATACTCGCCGATAGGGGCATGGTTCGATATGGTGCGTACCATACGAGCTGTGTGAGACGAGGACTGTCCCATAGTTTTCAGCCACGGACCATTCTTGACATGAGTCGGTGACAGTCGTTGCCCTCTCTCCTCGAGGTGCAGGAAATTGGTACCACAGTGTCCGGGTCGGAAGTGCAGACGAGTCCACTCCGCCAGCATCCGGTCTATGGTGAGTTTGCGAACGTAGTCGAGGTACATTCGCTGACGTGGGCCAGCTTGAACTTTAAGATTTGTGGCTGCCTGGTGTGCACGATGGTGCAAATCCCAGTTAAGAGCACTGGAAACGTGATAGAAGTAGACTCGACGATCGTCATTAGACGACAGCCACGTCCGAAGTTTGGAGCAGATAGCCAGTGAATGGCCCTGTCCAGAGTGTAGAGACGGATCCAGAGCAAGGCGAATGGCCTTGGTTGAATCTGAGAAGACGACCATCTTGCGAGTGTCAGGTCGAGTAGTAGCTCTGCTTATTGCTAAGTCAAGAGCAGCAAGTTCGGCGTCGTTCGAGGTACCTCGACCAACCACCATAGTAGAATCCATAGGGCCGTAGTCGCTATGGATGATGGAGCACGCAGCCGTAGCCAGATATGCAGTGTTAGAGGGGACAGATCCATCTGCAGCCACCATAACAGTAGCTGGGTCTCCACCCCCTCGAGATCGAACATCGTCAAGTAGAGACTTGCGATGTTGAAGTGCCTTTTCACCGGCAGCGATGTCAACGTCATAGATCACCCTGTCTAGAAGGATGTCTCTGACGCGTTGTCCAGGAACCGCCTCGTCATCAAGGGGGTTAAGAGGTTCAGAGGTGTCGTTTACATGAGATTCTGCATCGACGATGGGGGACAGAGTCCCATTCTTTGCTCTAGCAGTAAGATTCGAGAGCGATTTGGGGTGGTGAGGGATTGTATCGTTCACTCCCTTCCTCTTGAGGAGGAGAGAGAGAGTCAGATGGGACTTCAAGAGAGTACGCGTTCTAGCAAGAGAGCGATTGATTAACTTCTTGATGTGCAAGTGGATAGGTGGCAGTCCAGCCATGGACTCGACTGCACCAGTAGGGGTGGTTCTAAACGCACCAAGTATCCAGACTGCAGCTCTACGCTGCATCTGATAGAGGAGTTTCATAACTGTCTTGTTACGAGCTCCAGAGTAGAACCATAACCTACAGCCGTACGTGGCCAAGGGCACCACGCATGATCTGTAGATAAGGCGCTTCTGTGAGGGTGTAATTCCTCGAGATGAGTTACCAAGCATAGCCATGGCTTTCACCGTGGTCAAAGACTTGGTAGCGTAGTATTTGACATGCGCGTTGAAGGAAAGACGCCTGTCAAAGTAGAATCCAAGATACCGCCACACGGTCTTGGGTTGTAGAGGAGTGTCCCCAGTGTAAGGTACAAACTTCAGATCGATAGACGGATTGTCATTGTTGTGTTTGCGTGAGAAGTGAAATACTTCAGTTTTGTCATGCTTGAGTACCAGTCCGAGACCCGTAACGAGCTTGTTGATGACGGCGTAGGCCTCTTGAAGTTTAGTAATGTTCTCATCCCAAGTAGAGGACTGAACGATGAGAGAGCCGTCGTCAACGTAGGACATCAACGTGGTGGTCTCAACAGGGATCGTATCTTGAAAAATACACATAGTTGGCACTAAGTAGAGCGCAGAGAGGATGGGTGATAGAGCAGATCCCTGCCCTACACCGACGTCGGCGCGTCTCTTATCAGAGAGCATACCGTTCCAGGAGTAGGCCCTGTAACGACCTACGAGGTACGAGGCGAAAAACCTCGTTACCTCTGGTGCAAAGCCAAGTTTGGCCAAGATAGCTAGGAGTACATCGTGATTTAACGACGGGAAGAATTGAGCTAAGTTGAAAGTGACAACACTCGTCTTGATGCCAGAGGCCCATCCGGCCTTGACGATGTGGGTGAGGTAGACACCAGCATCCTCCGTAGAGTGCTGTCTAACTCCTCCAAATTGATTAGGATGGAATATCCCGTGGCGTTGGGCTTCGAACTGGAGTCGGTTAGCCAACATTTTCTCAAAGAGTTTACCCAACGTATTGAGAAGTACGATGGGTCTGAACATCTTGGGAGTGGAGTAGTGCGGTTTGTTTGGTTTGGGAAGAATAACCGATGTGGACTCCTTGAAGTGAGACGGCCAGTAGCCTACCCGGAGGCAGGCATTGGCAATCTTGGTGAGTCTCGAGCAGATGTCTGGATCTGCAACAAGGCGCTTGAGTTGGTACCAGGTAAGGTGATCTGGCCCAGGTGCAGAGGTGTTCGAACACTTCTTAAAGTTCGTCCTTCAGCTCCGCAGAGCTAAAGTCGATCCAGTGCCTAGACGGTTCCTGTGCAACTTTATCAAGAATAGACAAGTCGACGGGTCTGTCTGTGGCAGAGCTGTAGGTGGAGTGAAGAGCATTCCACAGAGAGTCGGGCGTGTTGCACGGCTCGTTGTTGAAGCGAATTGCCTCATGAGACGGCAGTTCGCGTTGCTTCGTCCAGTTCATAAGATCCCATGGACGTTTATTGGTTGTTGCAACCTCTTCAATGCGATCATCGAAGAATTTGCGTTTGGCAGCCCTGACAGCTAGCCTGAACTTCGAGTAGTCGTCAGACGACCTACTCCAGCGGTACACCTTGATGGCTTCGGTGCATGCAGAGTTCCACCAGGATTTAGACCTGGTGGATATCTTGAGGGTCTTGGCGTTGGAGTTCCAAGCAGTACTAATGTTCGATGCAAGGAGAGAGACACAGGCCTCAATTGCATCGGACGTGGTGAGGTAAGAGACATCCATAGACCTCATATATTCCGCTAACGCCTCAAGGAAAGCCGCTTCTTCATCACTTTCCCTGGGCATAGCAAGGCGCTCCTTCGTCAGTTGAACACTGCGAATTGGTAGAGTAATGGTGAGTGGGGCGTGGTCAGACTTATCCAACCACTCCTCCTCAACGGTGTGGACCGTTCCTGCGACACAGTCGACGAATAGGAAGAATAAATCAATGACTGAAGGTCTAAGAGCTCCAGCGTGTGGATAGTGCGTAGGAGTACGCTCAGGTAGTACACTAACCTCTAGGCCAAGGTCAAGTGCAGCATCGCAGAGAGAGACCGCATTGTGGTTCTCCTGATCAAGTTCTGGATCCCAGAACGATGAGTGGCAGTTGAAGTCGCCAGCCATGCATAACATGGGTGGGAGACGATGCGAGTTTTCAGAGAGCCATTTGATAGCAGTCGAGTCGGCGTCTGAGTAGACGTTAGCGAAGTGAATGGGCTCGTTGTGAGTCCCAAACACAGTGGTGATCACAATGTCTCTGTGATCTGCAAAGTCGGTTTGGTAGGCAGGACGCATGCCAGCCAAACGCTTATGCACAAAGGTCATGGTCCTAGGTCGATCATCGTCGCCTATGGGCCGTTTGAACATGACTAACCAGTCAGGATGTGTAGGTGCACCAACTACTGCTTCGCCCTTGGGGTTCGTAGCAGAGACAGTGCATCGGATAAGACGCCATGGAGGCTCCTTTTTTTTTTTTTTTTTTTTAATCAACACTACGCCCCCAGAGGGGGCGTCAATAAAATTTGTATCCCGGTGCTCGAACGCAGCCCGGCCTAAGTTATACATGCGAACTTGTAATAACAAAGATCTTTCGCCGATAAAGAGGCTATCTTGTATATTCCCCGCGACAACTTTGGAGGGCCGAGGCAGAGAAAGCGAAAAGTCGTAGAGACTTGTATAGGCGTGTACCTTGTACAGCCAGCTGAAGGTCGAAGTACCCTCTTCGACGGCATAGAGATCCACCCCTCTACTACTGCTTAGCCACCCCACCGTGGTGTGGTGGTACCCTCTTCGTAAATGAGGCCCCCGCCCCAAGGCTCCGACCTAGAAGCCAGCCCATACAATTACGACCTAGTCTTCTCTGAATGGAAGACCAGCCGCCTGCGCGATGGATCGTTTGACCCACTGGAAGTGTCCGATTAGCCAGACGAGATCGTCTGGTTGAGGGACGCGAACCGTACGAGGACGGTTGAGGAAAGGAGATTCCCGGTCTAGAAGACCAGGAGTACCCCCAGAGCGCTTGTCTGGAGGTTTCTTCTTTCGCTTCTTCTTCGGCTCAGGGAAGGGTGCTTGTTCACCGTTATCTAGAAACGAGAACGCGTGTGGATTCTCTTTAAGAAAATCGATGAACTGAGAAAAGTCTCTGGTGTGCCCGAGACCTTCATCGCGTCTGTAATGAGGACAAGACTTGAGTATGTGCTCTCGAGATTCTCGAGCACCACACTCGCAGGTATCAGAGTCTGAAAGATTAAATCTGACTCGATACTCCCCAAAGGGACCGTGATTGAGGATGGAACGAGTCATCCTCGCAGTGTGGACCGACGACTGGCCGATCATCTTGAGCCAAGGACCACCTTTGAGGTGGGATGGCTGCATAGGGGCTCCCAACGACCGAAGCCGAAGGAAGGAGTGTCCTGAGTACTCAGGGTCTTGGAACGAACGAGTCCAGTTGGACATCATCCGTTCGACCGTGAGGCATTGCTCGTATGACAAGTGGATTGGAGCCCGACTTGGTGCACGAGTGTTGAACCTCACCTTAAGCTGGGTAGCAGCAAGGTGGGCGCGATGGTGCAGATCCCAGTTGAGCGCACTGGGCACATGATAGAAATGGATGGTACGATTAGGGTCATCGGCCAGCCATTTGCGAAGGGACTTGCATACCGCGATAGAGTACGACTGTCCAGAGTGTAGGGACGGATCCAACGCTAGTCGAATCGCCTTTACGGAGTCAGAGAACAGAATGATCTTAGAACCATTCCGTCTTCTGGTGGCTCGGCCTACGGCTAACTCAATAGCACGTAGTTCGGCGTCATCGGATGTGGCTTTACCACATGGAACGGAGAAGTCAAGTGGGACGATGTCCCCTTGTGCAAGAGAGCAGGCACCTGTGGCCTGGAATTCATATTCAACGGGTACTGACCCGTCAGCTGCCACCAAAACGGTGGTAGGAGAGGATTTCACCGCAGAGCGAATGGTATCCAAGAAGATACCTCGTTGGTGTCTAGCCTCTTTCGAAGCAGCCACCTCGATGTCAAAGAATATTTGACTAGAATAGACATCGCGTACACGGTGTCCGGGAGTGGCCTCGTCATTGACGGGGTCCAGAGGTTCTGTAACAGTACCAACGGTGGCGTTGATATCCATTATAGGCGATAGGGTCTTCTTCTTGGCCCTTTGTAGAAGTTTACCCCCACGCTTCAAGTTGCACTCAGAGCGTGTAGGAACCGCGCAAAGATGGCTGGAGCCATCGTATAGACCGTGTTTCTCGTTATCGAGTAACGAGAGAGTTGGGTGCGACGCGCCATGGAGGCTCTTGGATGAAGAGAACGTCGAAGTTTTCACGGCGCTCGTCAAGAAGAGATGAAACAAGATGATAATTTTTATTCACGTTCTGTGAATAAAAGCGAATGTTCGAGATGGTTGTACAATGCATAGAGTATATAATAGATGTTTATACAGAAGTGTCCTCACTCTCCGCCCTCGGCTCCGGTCTCGTCGCCGTCAGCGTCACCTCCCTCGTCGTTGTCTTCTGCGTCAGTGAAGACTCGAGTGGTGCTCGTCTAGGAGGAGTGTTAGGATCTGATTGTGTAGTAGGTTTGACTGAAGCACTTACAGCTTGCTGTCGAGCATACTGGCGTTTGATCCACTCAGGATCACCTCGTTTGCGCGCAAAGTGACATTTGGGGTTGCTCAAGCGGTGGGCTTGACCACAGTTGGTGCAGCGTGGAGGATGAGGGCAGTCCTGACCAGAAGGGGTCGGATCCCTCGGGGGATTCGCCTTAGAGTTGCCCTTACAGCAACCAGCGAGGATGCGATGGTACTTGACGTCGTGTCCGTACCCACAGTGATCGCAAAACTCGGATCGAGCCTTGCATTGAGCAGTCCGGTGTCCCCATTCCCAACAGCGTTGGCATTGAGGGGTGGAGACTCGAGGAGGAGCCTCACGGAGAGTAGTGATAAGCAGGGGTAACCCTCGGGTAAATTTGGGTGACCCTTACCCCTCCTTAGTAGAACCCCTACCCTTGCTCAAGGGTACGGGTTACCCGCCAGAAAAGAGCGGGTCATTCAAGGGTACAAGGGTAGGGACTACCCGCGGGTTGAGTAGCTAAGGGTCGAGTACAAAGGATAGGTAGAACTCATATTAATGTCCATTGATTACCTTACTGCTTACGACGAGTGATTTTATCCCAGCCATACTCTAATTCCGGCTCTTCCTCCTTGGGTCCCAACTCTGGCAGCCCTCGCAATGCAGCCTCTAGCTCCTTTTCTGTCAGAATACCCTCATCACACCAATTCCCAACACACATAATTGCCCGCGCCGTCTCCGCCTCCAAACGATTACGAAGGTGAGTGAACAGCAAGCGGCCTTGGCTGAACACTCTCTCCACACCCACAGAGCTGGCTATTATTAGTGTGTCAGCCGCTAATAATTCTCGAAGGACAAATGCACTTACCAGGTATCGTGAGGTAGTCAAGCGCCATACGAGACAGTATTGGATACTGGTCTCGACGCTTGTACCACCATGCATGGAGGTCAGGTACGTTCTTCCGGCTTTCGCGTTCACTGCTGAGGTAGATGTCGATTTTGTCATCAGCACTGGATTCGGCATCGTCGTTGTGTCCAGGAAGATCGTAAATGTTGTTGAACATATCGGCTTCGTCGATGGACTCGTCTGAATCAGAGCCATCATTAGCAGCCTAGAAACCTGGCAATAGCACTCGAAAAGTCCATTCATAGGTCAAGAAACTCACCGGTGAGGGTACACCCGGCTTATTCCCTTTCTCAACGGGGATCACGACCGGCAAATTCATCTTTGAATACCTCGCGAAAGCATCGCGTGTAAGCTCCTCCGCCTCCTGCACATCCTCCTCCGCCCAGCCAGCGCGTCTGAAATAGGCCAGCTTGTGGCATGGGTTGAGCACTATCAGAAGGGATGTTAGATAAATGGCCATCGTTTGTGTTCAAGACGTACCCATAGCCACACGATAGACCTCAGAGAAATCGGTTTTGTGGTAATACCGGTTAAGCGTTCGTCGTCCGATTTCGAGTGCCTTTTTGATGGGTGGAGAGAAGTCGGCGGAGACGGTTTGCGCTGCGAGAACGCTCTCGATGTTGTCCATGACAGGTATGACGGCCGGGAGGCTGGCTTTACCCTCCTTGGAAAAGAGGAGAGTACCAGCTTTGAAAGTCTGAGTGCAACGGGTAGGTTAGCAATGAATTGACTGATGCTGAATGCAACCCATACCTTGAGGACCACTCGCAATTCCTTCACCATCTTCCATTCCCCCGCTAGCAGCTCGTATCGAGAAAGTCCGCCGTCAACTTCGCCGGTGAGTTTGACGATGGCCTTCTTGTACTTGAGCGCGAACTTGACCATATCATATGAAGAGTTCCATCAGGTCGAAACGTCGCGAGGCATGGATCAAACTTTGAGCTTGACAGCCTTGCATGCTGCCTTCCACTTCGGTTTGGTGATAGTAGGTGAGTTCTTGATGGCGTAGGCAAGCTTGCGAAGCTGTGGAGAACGACGAAAACGATGTCAGACGCGTCAACAGCCCTCTGCCCAACATCGAGCAAATAAAGGTAAACAATACCCACCTTCGCCAACACCATTCGCGCTGGCCGCATTTCCTCGTCCAACGCCTTCCGCTCCTCCTCTGACATCTCCTCGCGCTCATCCACGTATCCGTCTTCATCATCGACATTACCAGCGTCGTTTTTCATCGCAAATTCTGTCTTTTGCACGTCCTGCTCTTCGGCATCAAGAGACCGCCCAATTTCCTTCAACTCTTCATCGGCAATTTCCTCCTCTTCCACCTCCACCTCCTCCCACTCATCTTCTTCATTCTCCAACTCCACAGGCTTTGTCACCTTCTTTCTGGCTCGCTTCCCGGGCTTCCCGACCTTTCTTTGCTTCCTCTTGGTCTTTTTCTTCTTCTTGGGGATGTCGAATTGGGCAAGGACACTTTTCGCAACGAGGTTGAGGACGTGACAGAAGCATCGGACCCTGTGAGCTTCTCCGGGGTAGTCAGGAAGCATTCCTTCAAGTTCCATAGTCATGGTATCGTTTGATGTCGCATTATCGCAGGTATCGCAGAGTACCTAAACTATTGGTGAGTACCATTTGTGTTTTTGCTTCGTATGCGCACCTTCTCATCAATTCCAAAGTCACCAAGAACTCTTGAGAAGGCGGCTGCAAGATGAAGACCACTGTGGTTTACAGCAAGCTCTATGAAATCAAGAAGGATCGACTTTGGCTTCCCGTCCTCTTCATAGTGGACCGTGAAGGCAACGAAGGGATGGCCGTTCGGACTGGTCCAGGCATCGGTTGCAAAACTGAGGAGACCGTCTTTCTCCTGGGAGAGTGATAAGTCATTTATCGGTTTACAGTTCCGCTTGCTGACACTCACCTGAAGTAATTTCGCTATCTGTTCCCTCGCTCGCACGAAGACCGCTTTGACATCGCGTGAGACTGTAGTAGGGGAGGGGATGTACTGCATGGGGCGGCCACTTTTCATTAGGCGGTGGTAAGGTTGGTCCTTGACCATCTTGAATGGACGTTTGCACGAACAGATCCACCGGACATGCTCAGCCCTGTCTATGGTAAGTTCTTCCTCCATCGTAGATGTGCTAAGAGACTAACCGTGACTCCAAGGTGTCAAGAGCGCGATGTGAATATGTTACCTTCCCCTTTCCTTGTCTCGCGAATGCTGCAAGAATGGAGCCGTCTCGAAGATCCTTTGTTGTTGCTAACACCTCTCGTGCCCCCTCCAGGCTCTTCGCTTCCATCGCCGCCTTCACAATCTCAGGACCAAAGCATCGGGTGGCATGGCGGAGGAGATTTTTTGTGGAAGAACGGTCCGCAGTACCTGTATTACGCTTGACGAAGCGGCCACCTGACCCCTTTGACAGGCACTGTGCGGCTGCACATTCGAAAACGTGATATCTTCCCTTATCCGTCTCTTCGACAACCGGTTTTGGCTTGAAGAATGCATACGACGGTGAGTTCCATGTTTTCATCAAGCGCTCTACAGAATGCTAATGAGTATGTTAGGTGCAGCGCCTTGTGGCACGTACCCAGTTCAGCAATAGGATCCTCCTCGGGTGCCTCTTCCTCATCCACCTCCATCCCCTCATCATCAGAATCTTCAGCATCTTGTAGATCAGGTAACTCCTCATCACTATCTTCTTCATCGCTCTCTTCTGATGAATCAACGACGTAGGCTTTCTTGGCGGTTTTTTTGGACTTCGAGGCAGTACTTGTCCCCGTTTTGTTGGATTTTCCGGAGGTATTAGAAGATCGTGATGAGGATCGTGAGAGGGATGCTGGGGTCTTGGAGACTTGCTCTGGGAGCTCGTCATCGGAGTCTTGCATCATTTTGCGAAGCTTCATAGCGGTAGGATCATCGCTATTTTGTAGTTTAGATGATAATTTGCGTTTGCGGCTACTCTGTCCTCCGGCCATCGTGGGATGTGTGAGTCCGAGTCCCAAGGAAAATTTCGCAAATGAGGAAATGGGAGATCCCATTATGTAAGTAGCAATCAAGTGATATGATTAGATTAGATTTCGTGACCTCAGTGGCTTCGGTGGCACTGCTGGCTACCCCTACCCTTGGTCAAGGGTCAAGGGTCAGCGCTCATAGGAAAATTACAACCCCTACCCCTACCCTAGCCTACCCTTGGGCACTACCCCTAGGGTTTGCCCTACCCCTGGCTATCACTAACGGAGAGTGCACATCACGCCCTCCAGGGAGATACGCTGACGGTTGAGACGACGAAGGGTGGCTCCAGACTGGGAGTCCCAAATGTCGAAGTAGATGGTACACGACGACGAGTGTGCGTGTGTACGGACAATGCGAGGTGGTTTAGCCAACTGGGCGTTAGCTGATGCAGGATCTTGATTGAGGCGATGAGCGACTGTCTGAGGAGTCACGGGAGTGCCACCCTCTGTAAGGTAGGGAGCGTTGACAATGCGCATGTAGGAGGTAGACGATGGAACCTGCACATCAATATCGATTCGTGGCTCACCCTCTCGATTAGGGAACCAGGCGTGACGCAGAGCGCGTCTAATAGTGTTGACATCGTCCTCAGTAGGGACAGAGTCGGTGTGGAGCAGGATAACGCCTCCATTGCTCATCTGAGCGTGTTCGATTCGAATGTGGCCATTCTCCTCGATGATGCGCTGTGTCAAGGTGACAACAGCCTGTTCGAAGTTGAAGGAACTGTGGTAAGGCGTGGTGATGCCGTTGACAGTCCGAGTGGGGTAGACAAAGAGAATCTTGCGAGATGGGCCCTTCTTGGTGGTCTGGACCTTCTTTGTAATGAGCTCGTTGATGACCTTGTACGCGGCACGGAGAGCTATGAGATTTGTTTGCCAGTCCTTAGACTAGACAAGCAGCAAGCCGTCATTGACGTAGGATAAGAGGGTAGTATCCTTTTCAGGGATCCTCTTGCCAAATATCCGCATCACCGGAATGATGAACAGTGCGGAGAGAATAGGTGAGAGTGCAAAGCCTTGGCCCACACCCACATCTGCGCCTTTCAGATCTGAAAGGACTCCATTCTATGAATACACTGTGAAGCGTCCCACTAGATAGGAGGCGAAGAATTGAACTACTTCGTCGGCAAAGCCGAGTTTTCGTAAGATAGCAAGTAGCATCCCGTGGTTGAGGGATGGGAAGAATTGAGCGAGGTCGAACGCGATAACACTTGACTTCTCTCCAAGCGACCACCCCATCTTGACGATGTGGGTGAGGTATACTCCAGCGTCCTTGGTAGAGTGCTGACGCACCCCACTAAATTGCTTTGGATGGAATATGTTGAATTTCTGGGCCTCGAACTGCATTCGATTTGCCAGCATCTTTTCAAAGAGTTTGCCCAACGTGTTGAGCAGCACGATGGATCGAAACATCTTCGGCGTAGAGTAATGAGGTTTCCCCGGCTTTGGTAGAATAACCGAGGTAGACTCTTTGAAGTGAGCGGGCCAGTAGCCAACTCGCAGACACGCCGAGGCGATTTGGGTGAGTTCCGACGCAATAACGTCGTTCCTCACCAGGATCTTGAGCATCCCTTCTTGATCGCGCACCACCACGTGCACAGCCACCAAGAAACAGCAACCAAGCGCATTTCGACGTTCTCCAGCACATATCTCTGCTCAAAACCTCTAGATGTCAAAGTCTGGAGGTCGTTCCAACAATCCTGACCCTCTGGGGAAGGAAGTTCGACAAAGGCTCTTCCGTGAAGAGCTGGCGCGACGCCCACCACCCAGGGACGAGGGCCCTGCTGCCTTCGGCGGTGAAACCCCTACCATTGTTTGGACATTGTCGTCTGAACCCAAGAGGGCTGCGGAGGAGAGCCCTAGCACCCTTTGGTCTGATGGAAAGAAGAAGGCAAAGGCGGATGAACAGGTGGAGGGGGGAGGAGAGGATGATGGGAGTAGCAGCAGTGGGGAGGAGGATGATGACGATGAACCCGCCAAGCAGCAACCTCAGGCCTCGACGTCTGAAGCCCCAGAGGCTCAGATGGAGGGCCCTGACGACGAGCCAGTGGTCTTCGCCTGCCATCTTGACGGTGGTGAGGGCGAGGCCGTCTTATCAAGGGATGTTACGGCAGTTACCTCCTTGCTCAAGGCGATTCGAGCTTGGCTCATCGCCCACCAGCAAGGACCTGGGGTCGTTACTCACGACCAACGTACCAAGATTCTCAACGGAGTCTACGACCTCCTCGGTGAATCCGAGGGCACTGGAGTCCTTAACTGGGCTCGCTATCACTCCGATGAGGCGAGAGAGGGCTTCTCTGCCATCTTTGCGCCTTTCGTCCCACCTCCTGACTCTCAGGAACTTACTGCCACCATCACTCGCCTCCAGAACGAGCTGGAGGTGATGAGGGTCAACAATTCTAGCCTCCAATCCCAGGGGCAAGGCATCTCTGAGGCGTTCGACGATGCCTGCCGTACCATCGCCTCCCTCCAGGTGCAGCTGCAAGCTACCCAGGTCCGTCCCGCGGAATCTGACCAAGCAATGGGCCAGCCTGGACCCAGCGCTGCCACGTCACAAACCTGTGACGTTACATGTGACACAACCCGTGACAAGTCACGTCACGGTCACACAACAGGGTGGTCATGTGACCATCCCTCCCAAGGTGTGGGCGCCTCTATGCACGCGCCTAATCAGGGTACCTCGGGCGCCTCTTCGGGTGCTTCTTCTTCTGCTCCACCTGGGCCTGGGCCTGGTGATGAGCCCGATCCGGACACTCAGATGGCCGAGCCTCCTGCCCCTCCCAAGGGCAAGGACGATTCGTTGTCTAAAGCTGCCAAGAAACCCAGCTTTAGGCCACCTGCTGCCCTCCTTGGGCGTCAAGTCCCACCACCACCCGTCAACCGAGCCACCAGGCCTCTGCCACGTGGCTCGTTTGCAGGAGTGGCTCGTAACGCTGCCTCTCTACCCCAACCCCAGCAGCGCCGCCCTCGATTCATGGGTATGTCTCGAGAGGAATCCGACTGTCGTCACGACGAGTCCGAGCGTGTCGCTCGCGAGAACGAGATTCCCTGGTCACTCACCGCTGGGTTGATCAGACAGTTCCCAGAGCTTCATCGCTCTGAAATCAACCGCCTTGCACGCAACGTCATGGCCAACGCTCAGCAATGTCATCGTTCGGAGCAAACCGGAACTGCTGAAGGTCGGGAGCCTGCCCAAGGTCCTCGAGCCAAGAAGCTCAAGTCCACTCCTCGTGGACCTTCCAGGAAGATGGTCTTCGTGGACCTTCCAGGAAGATGGTCTTCGTGCACGTCACGAAGAAGGTCGATGGGAAGTCTGTTGAGATTCCCCTTCCTGCATTCGGCGAACGTGCAGTTGCCGCCCTCAACCGTCGACTGAAGTCGGCACGGGCTTGGGAGAACCGTGTCCTCCACGTCGAGCAGTCTGAGCGTCAGACTGGTTCCACCGTCCATTTGGACCACCCTGCGTCGGATCCTGAGATCGCAATTCTCACCGATGCAATCAACGACGTGTTCTTCCGTTCTGGGGAGAAGTCGACGCATCAAGTCGTTTCCATACGAGCCATGTTGGTACGATTTTGCCTTTTATCCATGGCTGTAGCCAGTGAATTACTTTTCTTTTTCCCTAACTCTAGCCAGGCCCTTGGCTAGATACTTTAAAGAGGCTGTTGGAGCCACAAGCTTGTCGTTGATCATTGTAGTAGATAGCTCAATCATGTGAGCAGTCATGTGACTTAGATTCCCACGGTCATGTGATTTTTTGAAAATGCTTCCCAGAAAACATGATAAATCATGTGACTTGTATTATGTAATCATATCATGATAAGATAAGATAAGATAAGATCTGTTAGTTAGAGATAAGACTTGCAAGATGAGATGTTACATATCACATCTACCAACTTGGAGATATCTTCACATGGTTGTGATAGACTTAGTCATTGTTGCCATCATGCCTTGTTGGTGTGTGTTGTGACTTGCACAAGATGAAGTGGCCACTTCTTATTGGTGCACACTCTCTGTGCCTAGGCATGTCTTTTATATTTATATTTGAAATGATTTGAGGCCACATGAAATAGTGAGCTACACAAAATAATGAAGAAATTGGACTTTGATGTAGTGCCATCACTAGATCAAATCTCCATTTGGAAACGTCTCCATTTGGAAATTTTAAAAAAAAACTCAAAATAGCAATTTTAAGCAGTTTGGACAATTTTAGAAAATTACTATATATAGTAATAATTTATTATTTATTGTTATTTGTATTCTACTATATCCATATATAGTAATATTTACCATAAAAGGCAATTTTATTTGTACCTCTAGAAATGAATTTTCAATAGAAAAGCAAAATCACTTGACCTTGGGAAAAACAATCACATGACTGACTCAAGACTGATGTAAGCATACTAACAACCACAAGCTACAACAACAAGCCAAGCACCTCTAGCCAGGGGCCTGGCTAGAGTTAGGGAAAAAGAAAAGTAATTCACTGGCTACAGCCAGAGCCTTTTGCTTATACGTGCTGCCACTGGTGCTCGAGGAACTTGGATTCCTCCTTGCTCTCACGCGGCATAGACAGACGTTCGATGTGTACCTGTGAAGGTGTGATGGGCAGGGTGACCACCAACGGAGCACCTACCCGCCTGTTGAGGGGTAGGAACATGAGATCAATAACCGAATTGTTAAGATTCGGATTATGGAGAAAGTGGGTGGGGGAGCGCTCTTGCAGGACGCTCACCTCCAGCCCAAGGTCGAACACAGAGTCGCATAACGACGTAGCGTTGACGTTGATATGTGGGAAATCAGGATCCCAGATGTTAGAGTGACAATTAAAGTCACCAGCCATGCAGCGCATGGGCGGTAGCTCGTGGACATGGTTGGACAGCCACTGAATGGCCGTGGAATCGTCATCTGAATAGACGTTGACGATATTGATGGGCTTGTTATGATGCCCATAGAGCGTAGAGATAAGAATATCTCGATGGTTCGCGAGGTCCGACCGGTACGACAGACGAAGTCCAGCCAGCCTCTTGTGGATAAATGTCATGACCCTAGGGCAGTCATCTTCATTGACTGGTCGGTAGAACATAACGAGCCAGTCTGGGTGTGTGGGTGAACCGACGACAGGTTCACCCTCAGGATTCAACGATGAGACGGTGCGTCGAATGAGTCGCCAAGGTGGTTCCTGGAGTAGGATCACGTCAAAGTCGCTTTTACGCTCCTCAAGAAGTGATGAAACGAAATCATAATTCCTATTCACATTCTGTGAATAGATACGAAGTGATGCAAAAGTTTGTATTCTCATATATAAAATAATACAAATTAATGCGGCGCAGCCGCCTCCCTAGTACTTGGTGAACCCGTAGTCGTCGTCTGAGCTGGGGTTTGAGCCCGTGTCCGTCTGGGAGGGTCGACATCAGAATAGGAACGGGGAGCACGGCGAGAGAAACCTACCGCGTTGTTGATCCCGTACCGGTGCTCGATCCAACCACGGTCGAATCGGTTCTTGGAGAAGACGCAATGACCGTCGTCTGCTCGGTGCTGTTTACCACAGTTGATGCACCGAGGTGCATGGGGACACGGTTGGTTCGACGGAGTCGGTTCAACCGGTGGGTTGGCGTTCTTGTCGCCCTTGCAGCACCTACCGAGGACACGATGATGACGAGTCTCATGACCGTCACCACAGTGGGCGCAGGAATAGAACGACTGGCGACAGCTGTCTGTGGTGTGACCCCAATACCAACAACGTTGGCAGAGGGGCACACCGGTGTGCTTCCTAGCAGCGGTGATAACACAGAGACGATTCTCAAAGAGAATCCTCTGGTTGACAATGGATCGGAGGCGAGAACCAGCTCGCGAATCCCAGAAATTGAAAAAGATAACACACATGTTGCTATCCTTCGATGGACGGAAGACACGTGGCATACCAGCCAGGTCTAGGTGACGGGTGACAGCATCCTGACGAAGACGTTGGAGTGCTGCCTCCTGGGTGATGGTGACGAGTCCCGTGTTGTAGTAGGGAACGCCGGTGATACGAGCATACGAACGAGAGGCGGCCCTCTCAATTCGTATGGACACCAGTGGCAGCACGTATAAGCAAAAGGCTCTGGCTGTAGCCAGTGAATTACTTTTCTTTTTCCCTAACTCTAGCCAGGCCCCTGGCTAGAGGTGCTTGGCTTGTTGTTGTAGCTTGTGGTTGTTAGTATGCTTACATCAGTCTTGAGTCAGTCATGTGATTGTTTTTCCCAAGGTCAAGTGATTTTGCTTTTCTATTGAAAATTCATTTCTAGAGGTACAAATAAAATTGCCTTTTATGGTAAATATTACTATATATGGATATAGTAGAATACAAATAACAATAAATAATAAATTATTACTATATATAGTAATTTTCTAAAATTGTCCAAACTGCTTAAAATTGCTATTTTGAGTTTTTTTTTAAAATTTCCAAATGGAGACGTTTCCAAATGGAGATTTGATCTAGTGATGGCACTACATCAAAGTCCAATTTCTTCATTATTTTGTGTAGCTCACTATTTCATGTGGCCTCAAATCATTTCAAATATAAATATAAAAGACATGCCTAGGCACAGAGAGTGTGCACCAATAAGAAGTGGCCACTTCATCTTGTGCAAGTCACAACACACACCAACAAGGCATGATGGCAACAATGACTAAGTCTATCACAACCATGTGAAGATATCTCCAAGTTGGTAGATGTGATATGTAACATCTCATCTTGCAAGTCTTATCTCTAACTAACAGATCTTATCTTATCTTATCTTATCATGATATGATTACATAATACAAGTCACATGATTTATCATGTTTTCTGGGAAGCATTTTCAAAAAATCACATGACCGTGGGAATCTAAGTCACATGACTGCTCACATGATTGAGCTATCTACTACAATGATCAACGACAAGCTTGTGGCTCCAACAGCCTCTTTAAAGTATCTAGCCAAGGGCCTGGCTAGAGTTAGGGAAAAAGAAAAGTAATTCACTGGCTACAGCCATGGATAAAAGGCAAAATCGTACCAACATGGCTCCCTCGAGACACTGACTACGTTCCTCAAGGAGGGGTGGGGCGTACCCGCCCTCACCACACCCCAGGCAATCGAGACGTGCGTAAGTGCGTTCGGTACGTCTGTCAAGGCGATTTGGGAATCCAACGCCAAGAAGTCTCGTATCTCCACCAAGTCTAAGGCTTGGTGGAACGGAGATTGCACTAAGGCGATCGAGAGGTACCGCGCTTCGAGGTCTCGTGACGACCACAAGGCCTTCAAGCGCACTACCAGACTTGCTAAACGCAAGTTCTTCGACCAGCGTATCCAAGATATCGCTACCACCAACAAGCGCCCGTGGGACCTCATGAGCTGGACCAAGCAACGTGAGCTCCCCACCCATGAGGCTATTCGTTATAATAACAAGCCTATGCACTCCTTGGAGGACTTGTTTAACGCCCTCCATGCTACCTACAACTCGGCGTCTAATCGCCCCGTCGACTTGTCTATCCTCGACGAAGTCCACCCAGCGCCTATTGGGCGCTGGGTGGACTTCTCGGCCACGGAACTGCTGGACGAACTTAGCAAATGTTCGAACACGTCTGCACCTGGGCCAGATCACTTGACCTGGTTCCACCTTAAATGTCTCGTTCAGGACCCTGAGGTCCTGGACAAGTTCGTCCATGTGGCCAGCGCCTGTCTTCGCGTCGGGTACTGGCCAACGCACTTTAAGGAGTCTAATTCAGTCATTCTTCCGAAGCCGAACAAGCCTCATTACTCCACCCCAAAGATGTTTTGTCCCATAGTGCTTCTCAACACGCTGGGGAAGCTCTTCGAGAAGATGTTGGCCAGTCGTATGCAATACGAGGCCCAGGCGTTCAACGTCTTCCACCCCAACCAATTTGGTGGTGTGCGTCAGCACTCTACCAAGGATGCTGGTGTCTACCTTACACATATCGTCAAGGCTGGCTGGGCTGCTGGCCGGAAGACAAGCGTCATCGCCTTCGACCTCGCCCAGTACTTCCCCTCCCTCAATCATGAGGTTCTTATCGCCACGTTACAAAAGTTGGGCTTCGCCCCTCAAATAGTAGCGTTCTTTAGGTCGTACCTTGTCAATCGATACACCTCTTACGTCTGGAACAATGAGACGTCAGACAAACAAAGGGCGGACGTTGGCGTTGGCCAGGGTTCTGCCCTCTCACCCGTTCTCTCGGCGTTGTATCTCATTACTGCGATGCGACTCTTTGAGAATCGTATCCCACGCGACTCATGTACGTTGATGTCGTATGTGGACGACGGCTCACTTATTGTGCAGTCACCCACCCTTGAGGAGAATATCCTCAAACTCCAATCTGCCTACGAGGTCATTGAGGGGCTCGTTTCCCGCCTTGGCCTTGTACTTGAACACGATAAGACCGAGGTCTTTCACTTCACCCGTAATCCGAGAGACCCTAACCCGTCGATTGACTTACGTTTTGAGCCTCACACAGGCGATACGCCCTTGAAACCCAAGACCGTTTGGCGGTATCTGGGTTTCTTCTTCGATCGTAGGCTCTCGTTCAAAGAGCATGCGAAGTTCTACGCCACCAAGTCTTTGACCACGGTGAAGGCCATGGTCATGCTTGGTAATTCGACCAGAGGCATCACGCCTCTGCAAAAGCGTCTCCTCTACCGCGCGTGCGTCCTACCCTTGGCAACGTACGGCTGTAGACTATGGTTCTATTCTGGAGCCAAGAACAAGGGCGTCCTCAAGCTCTTGCGCCAGATACAGCGTCAGGCTGCAGTCTGGATTCTCGGTGCGTTTCGTACCTCTCCTGCAGGTGGGGCGGAGACCATTGCCGGTCTTCCACCTATTCACCTGCACATCAAGAAGCTTATCGAGCGTTCGTATATTCAAACTCGTATGCTTCTTTCCACTCACCCTACGCTTTCTCTCTTGAGGAAGCGTCAAGACGTACCGTTTAGAGGTACCCACCACGAGCGCTCTCTGGAGCACTTGACCATACCCGAGGAGGCGAAGATTTTCTCGCCCGTCGTTTCCACCAATACCTGTATCGATCTCTGTACGGAGACGTTCAACCCAGTTACCTGGGAGGCGTATCCAGGCCGCCGAGTTCGTGACCTCTTTAGGTCTCGAATTTAATTCGACGTTGAGCTCGTAGGCGATAAAGGCCTTCAAGCTCGTTTGGGTGTACTTGACGCCTATATCAACAACGCTGATGCTTCGACCATCTTAGTTGGGGCTGACGCGTCTGTTCCTAAAGACACAAACCTGCAGGCGACTGCAGCTTGTTCCCTCGTCCACGGTTCTTTCGGACCGGACGACTTTGCTCTGCCGTCTGGTAGAGCCACTTCTGACGACGCTGAGTTAGCAGCAATCAATTTTGCTGTGTCTCGTGCCGTTCGTCGCGATGGAGCATCTAAATTGCTCCTCTTCTCTGACTCGGTCACGGCGCTTAAATTGGCGCTCGACCCGTCAGCTCACTCTGGGCAAGGTCATTCTATATCGATCTGCTCAAGACTTCGAACTTGGCTTGAGGCTGATGCGTCTCGTACAGTCAAGTTTGTTCACGTTCCCTCGAAGCTCGAGTGGAACATCCACCATCGTGCACACGTGGCAGCAACTGCTCTCCAGGTGGCACTTGGTCCTAGGCCTAAGACGTACCTAGCGTACGCTCGTAAGGCTGCTGTTGCCTCGATGACTGTCGAGTGGACTCGTCTCCACTAGACGGCTTCGTACTCTGGCAACCACTTCCTCCCACTCAAGGACAAGGGGATACGTATCCCACCGTCTCATCTGAATGGTGGTCCATGGCTCAAAACAATGGGTCAATCCAACACGCACACCGCTCGTATGGCTCGATCCATACTTGGTCATGCCCCTATCGGGGAATTTCGGCTTCACTTCAACCTCTCTGACGAGGTTCAATGCGATTGTCCACGACGCGTTATCAAAACTCGGACGCACATACTGGGTAATTGTCCCAAGTATGCCAGGACAGCGACTCGCGATGAGCTTTGCGATTTCACTGTCTTCCTAAAGTTCTTAGAGAAGAACCCGTCTGCCTTCGCCTTTCCAGGCCAGGCTCCTCCCCCCCCCTTTCCTGGTGCACGAAGGAAACGGGCTCGTGGTCCCCCAGACAAGGACACGGGTACCGGTCACCGTCGTTCCAACGAACGTCGGTCTCAACGTACGTCGACTCAAGAAGGCCAGGCCAATCAACGTCAGCCTCAAGTCAACGGTCCAGACGATATTGTCTGGTCTCACGACTTGAACGATTGGGTACCCACTGCCCAAGCCATCGCCGAGGGATGGTATACCAATCCTTAAGCGAGAATTACCAACCATATAGACGTCGTCCGTTTTGACGGGTTACGGTGTCTTCTGGGCAGTTCTTCTGCCATACAGCCCTTTGGGTGCCACACTCCATACGTTTGCGACGTATATTTAGGCTCGTCCGCGTAACGGACCCTCCTCGTCCATCATCGTCACTGTAGTACGATCTCGATTGTATTATATACCTGCCGGGCTGTGTACGAACACCGGGATAGAAATATATTTTCAAACCTTCTGGACCCCCCTTCGGGGGGCCTGGAGGGTGCAAAGGTTTTGATTAAAAAAGAAAAAAAAAAAAAGGTTCGTGCTGGTCCACGCCAGTGAACATACCTTGACTACGCTCGCAAACTCACCATAGACCGGATGCTAGCAGAGTGGACTCGTCTGCACTTCCAGCCCGGGTACTGTGGTACTAACTTCATGCACCTCGAGGAGAGAGGTCAGCGCCTGTCACCAACCTATGTCAAGAATGGTCCGTGGCTTAAAACTATGGGACAGTCCTCGTCTCACACAGCTTGTATGGTACGAACCATATCAAATCATTGTCGTGGAGAGGCTACGGAGGAGCAGCGACAACAATGAGGATAAGGGCTGGATTCTCAAGATGACGACTAAGTAACGTATATTGTAGTGAAACTAAAGTACATACCTAGATCCCCAAGATGACGACTAAGAGGTCAAGATGGGAAACCAGAACAAGGTATCTAAGTGTGATATATATAGTGAAACAATATGAGCACAGGAAAGAACTGTATAGTACTAGAATGATGCGGAATGTAACGGAAAGATAAAGAACAACAATGAATAAGCAAAAGATAAACAATGAGTAATAGTCCGTGAATAAGATATACCAAAAGGGGTAAGAGGGACTTTAGCAAAGGAAATGGAAAACAGTCAGTTCACGACAATCATGCTCCAATCAGCGAGTATCGCATATGCTTCAAGTTGGGCAACAATGCTGGCTGTGAGTGCAATAAGCACATTCCTCAGACTTGATGACATGTCCTTCATCAATGTCCACTTCATACTCAACCCACAGGCGACGCTGTTGAGAAGAAATTCTCAAAATTCTTGGGCTTCTTGGAAGATAATCCCACCTCGTACACTTTTCCAAGCAAGCAACCACCTCCACCCTTTCCCAAGGCACGGTCTAAGAAGAGGAAGAAGCCTCCTGATAAGAGAGGTCCCTCACCTAAGCGTGACTACAATGGTTGTCTCATCACCCTTGACCCTACAGTCATAGTATGACTGGGGAACAACCCTCCACCAGTACCTCAGTACCAACCACGGTATGACTATGATGGTTGTCTCATCACAGGTCCCATTGTACCTGCTTACGTCCCACCTGCTCAACCAGTAGCACTGCCAACAGCTGGACCATCTTGTGTCTGGTCACCACCATTCGGTCTGCAAGGTCTACCCTCAGCTGTGCCTCAAGCACCTTGCCCAGATGATCAAGTCTGGATTGCGAGTGTCAACCAACATGTCTGTTGCAATATTGCAACCTATAGAGGCTAGGACTTTGATCTTTGGTCTGCAATTCAACACCATCAAGGCTAGGGTGGAGGAAACGAAGCCAATCAGCTGGCAGAGGAGAGGACATATAGCGGGTCACCATCTCGGTGGACTTGGCTTGCTTCTGGGCTCTCGGCTGCCCCCGACACATAGTGTTTACAGATCCAGTTGGGTCTGATTTTTTTTCATTTTTGCGAACAACCGCAATTGCAACTGGTTGTGCCGGAGTCCCAATTTGGCCCAACTGCAACCGCAACCGCCACAACCAGTTGTCAGTGGTTCAGTTGTGCCAAAAAACTGGTTGCAACTGGTTGCAACTGAATTTTGGCCTCAAATATGATAGAAATGCTATAAAAATGCTTGTACGCAATAGTACATTGTTCTATGCTACTATACACACCTTATCCAATGATGAACAGTCAGAAAATTGGCTAGGAAACTGTGTCTTTGCAGTTTCTTGAGTGCGTTCGGCATTGTTGCCAGATTAGGCCATTTTTGATTGCAATTTTGATCGCGTCAAGCAGTCGAGAATTTGAGTGACAGTATATGTGGAGTGCTTTCCCGAGGCTTTTAAACTTATAAAACACGAATATATTATTTGTAAGTACAATCCTGACTCAAAACCAGTCTGAGAATCCTTTGTTTCATGTCAATTGGACATGTAGAGCGAGAAATTCTAATTTGGTTGGTTTTGATCGCAATTTCCCACGGTTCAATTTGTGAACATACACCGCCAATGTAAGGATCAGATTACTCAAAGAGGCAACCGGGCAAGGTAGGACAAGGTTTGATACACTGTGTTGCTTCGACAAGGTAATCTAGTACAATTTAGCCTAGTTTATATAGATTATGTACGAAAAGAGGAGAATGTCTGAAATAAGTAATGATTAGGATACAAGTACGATAGTGAGACAAAATGAGGAGAAACAAGTACATGTGATAATTAAATATAGTATTTACAGGAGAAAATGTGAATAGGAAACGAGACAGAGATAGGGTGCTTTGGGACTTAGCGGAATTCATTACAGCCAAATGCAATTTTGAAGCACAATAAAAGGTCAAATGACATTTTTAATGACACAGAAATGTGACAAAGACACTAATAGACGCGTATATGTACTAATATATTGAGGAATGTTGACCCAAACACTATGGTAGGCAAAGTCAGTTGCAACTGGTTCATGCCTGGTTGAGCCTGGTTGGCCTAACTTCCCAAATTAACCCAACTGCAACCGCAACTGGGCGTCAACCGTGCAACTGACAACCGCGGTTCGGTTGCAACTGGTGTGCGGTCTGGTTGAGTTGCAGTTGTTTTGCGGTTGCATCAACCGGACTTGTAAACACTACCAATACAACGTCCAACAACATTTGATATCGCCCAACAGGTCTTTTGAGCCCTGTTATTACTGCTCAGCGTGCATAGTCGACCACTTTTACTTTGTCACTGCAACTGCAACTTGTATTTACTACATAAACTATTGTATTTGCATACCAACCAGACTGCATATGGGCGCCAGTATAATAAATTGTCCTTAGACCTCTGACGCCCCCTTTGGGGGCGTTGGAGCAAGGACTTGGATAAAAAAAAAAAAGACGACTTTGCTCTACCGTTGGGTATGGCCACATCCGACGATGTGAAGTTGGCAGCAATTGACTTTGCTGTTTCTCATGCTGTTTGTTGTGAAGCAGCTACTAAGTTGCTCATCTTCTCTGACTCGGTCACAGTGCTTAAACTAGCGCTCGACCTGTCAGTTTATTCTGGGCAAGGTTATTCCATCTCGATCTGCTCAAAACTCCAATCTTGGCTCAAGGCGGATGTGTCTTGTATGGTTAAGTTCATCCATGTCCCCTCCAAACTCAAATGGGACATCCACCATCATGCACACTTGGCAGCTACTGCTCTCCAGGTGGCCATTGGTACTAGGCCCAAGGTGTACCTCAGATACACTGGTAAAGCTGCTGTCACCAGTATGACTGTTGAGTGGACTAAACTCCACCAGATGAATACCTACTCGGGCAGCCAGTTCCTACCCCTCAAGGACAAGGGTATTTGTATCCCTCCATCTTATCTGCACAGTGGACCTTGGATCAAGACAATAGGTCAATCTAACACACCCCGCTCGTATGGCTCGCTCTATACTTGGTCACGCTCCTATTGGAGAATTCTGGCTTTGCTTTAATCTCTCTGATGAGGTTAGATGTGATTGTCCTCAACACATTATCAAGACTTGAACGCACATACTTGTTATGACCACACCCTTTAGGGGGTCCCTGTATTGATTTCTATCGCTCTAGAACCTCCGCATTTGGTCTACGATTACGCATACATGCTCTATAGACCCCTGAGTCACCTCTAAACGATGCACAGTCATGCACAGTCATTGGTTGTCACCCAACTGTGCCCCCATGACTCTGGTTGACTCACATGGACTCTAGCATAGTATTCTACAGTATATATACCACCTATAGACATTGTATTTCCTTACCCTTGATATACTACTAACCTCACCTGTCTTGTTCTTGTTTCTTTTCTCTTCTTTTGCTTTTCTGCACAGCCACAAGCATCGGAGGTCCTCTACCTTCACTTTCGCACTCTGTACACTATCTAGAAACCCTAATAAACCCTTGGATCTAGTCTTGGACCATTTTCCCTTGCATTCCATTGCTCTCTGGACCCCCTACAATGTCCTACAACCCTAAAACCCCTCAAAACTCTGGTTACTCCCTGCATATCTGCCTAGTGGGATCTCCCAGAAGGTCTTGCCTATACAGAAATAGCCGGGTCCTTACAATACTGGATAATTGTCCTAAGTATGCCAGGTCAGCGACTCGTGATGAACTTTGCAATTTCACTGTCTTCTTAAAGTTCTTAGAAAAGAACCTGTCTGCCTTTGCCTTTCTAGGCCAGGCTCCTCCCCCTCCCTTCCCTGGTGCAAGAAGAAAACGGGCTCGTGGTCCCCTGGACAAGAACTCATCACCCGTCCATTGTCGTTCCAACAAGCGTTGGTCTAACGATACTACGATCCAGGTTAATTGTCAAGATGTTCAGCATGCTCCACAACCAGCAGGCATAGACAATACTGTCTGGGTCCAAACGTGGAATCAATGGGTACCAACTGCCCTCACCATTGCTAACGGCTGGTATACCAGTCTGTAAGCAAGAATTACCAACCACATAGTTGTCATCTGTTTCGGCGGGTTACGATGACTTCTGGGTAGTTCTTCTGCCATACCGCCCTTTGGGTGCCACACTCCACGTGTCTGCAACGTGTATCTAGGCTTGTCCACGTAACGGATCACCTCTCTGTCCAATCTCTTGTCAATGTAGTATGATTTCGATTGTATTATATACCTGCCGGGCTGTGTTCGAACACTGGGATATCAATATATTTTCAAACCTTCTGGACCCCCCTTTGGGGGGTCTGGAGGGGGTGAAGATTTTAATAAAAAAAAAAAAAAAAAAAACCTCCACCTACAGATGCATTTAAAACTTACAGCAAGACTACCATGAAAGAACTTCAAGCAAGCCATGACTCCTCCTCTGAAGAGAAGCTCAAGCTTTAAAAGCCATACAATGCCAAGGTGGGGATGTTTTCCTGCTGCTCATTCAACCTTGGCCAGCAGTCAATATCTTTCCTCTACCTTGATGAAGGCAACCTTGCTCAGTCATGCTACTCAATCACGCCTATTGGGTGGTTTGACCTACGTATTAGAGGACACATTCATCAGAAAAACTAAAATTTGCTTACCCAACTTATTCAAACACAAGTGACAGTCTTAACCAGCTTAAATCTTCTTAAATATACTTATTAAGCATATAAGCCTGTCAAGACTATCACTTGTGTTTGAATAAGTTTAAATAAGTTGAGTAAGCAAATTTTAGTTTTTCTAATGACTTGTCCTCTAGAACTACAGCCTTGTCATTGAATTCCTGCTCTGTACCACCATGCTCCTGCCATCTGCCATCATCTGCCACTCTAACACCTCAATCTATCTAGGAAAAAGTCGTTATTTTATTATACAATACAGTATGCATCTGGCAGCCTCTTCTGCTGGGTGCACAATGGCTACATGTTGGAATGCAAATGGCTCTCCAAAGCAAGTGAGGAGGACCTCAAGAAGCATGAAGAGAAGCAGGATTCTTGATGGTTGGAGGCTGTGAAGATGTTTACAACATTGGATGAGCTGGTAGGCAAGGTGAAAGAAAAGGTCAAGGAGGAGGTCAAGATGGGCATCATTGACCTTAAGTCTCTCAGAAAGCATGCAGTGGTAGAATCAGTCTGAGCATTACGTTTAACTCCAGTGCATTCACTATGTGTATACATTATTTCTATATATTCTTCAATACAATTAATGCTTTGGCCTTACAGCTATATTAGAAACTGCATTCACAAGCACCAAATATGCTTTGAATTCTACTCATAGGCTTGGAAAGCCAGAGAAATAAACATAGGAATTTTTTTGCTGCTGCTGAGCACGGGGTTCCAAGGCTGACTACACTTGGAACAAGGTTGATGCAGACATCAACATTGGTTGTGTTCCTCCAATCACCATGCTCAAGCTTTTCATACCTGTTGCAACGCATTGATACATATTTCTGAAGGCAATTCCACTAGCCAGAGAGTGGAATTGATCTCACCTATTCTGGCAAGGTAGATCACTTACTCTTTATATCACTCCTTTTTTGACTTGGTGTCAAACTCCTCACTCATTTTCCCACCTAGACTTCTTGACAATGCATACCTCCTGCCAAATATTTCATGAGACGCTCATCATCTTTGGTCTACCTCCTTGCCCAGGACCTTCTGCAACAGCCCAGAATTCTACAAAAAAAGCTCTGCCCCTTAACGATACCCTCAACATTGCAGACACATCAACCAGACAACTCTATTTGCATCATGAATAACCCATAGTATGGGCATGGGTGACCAACCATGGTAGAGGTAGAAACTCACTGACTTAGAAAATGCTGGTAAGTTGACATGTTATCAGCGCTGTTTCAGTAACTGTGTACTTATTTTTCTCCTGGTCTCTTATAGTGCTGGTAAAATCCCAATGCAGTACCTGCAGTATTCTGCTGTCAATGGAAAACCAACAGAAGGCCTTTTTAGCATACAGATTTGGTGCTGAAATAGACTGCAACAAGTGAGTAGTAACTGAACAAAGAACAATTGTATAGCTAAACTCCCATTTTTTTTTTTGCAGGTGCCTTGTTCAATTCTTGAAGACAATTAGCTAGAGTCCTAGCCATGTCCTAGCGGTAAGACTGCTATTGGCAATGGTCTCCTATTGGTCTTCAACAGCATCTGCAACCCAACGATCTCTATAAGCCTTCTAGCTACCCCAGAGACTTGCAAGGCATACACCCAACCAGGAAGACCAATCCAATGCAAGCAGTTGAAAAGTCAACCAGCTCAGGCTCAACAAATAGGCTCCAAACTAAGCTCAGCAATGCAGCTTTATGCATATGCAATACCTGACATGACCAATACAGAATAGCAGCAGATGCTCAGGGAAATACTGGACAAGTCAGGAATAGGTGTCACATCTTTGAGTAAGTCAACTTTCCAACTTTCTGAAGTTTAAAACGTCTTGCAAACCTCACACTGCTTGTGCAGAATACTAGTACTACTGAGATAGGGGCTAGTGATAGGCTGGATTTCATGAAACAGACTGCTTTTTTCCAACACAATACTTTTTTACAGATTTTTGTAATACTTGATGTAGTTGTATCTACTTTTTTGACAGTGAACTACTTGAGATGTATTCATTTACTTGTGGCAAGTGTGCAACTTTTATGCAACCACAGAAAAGTGACCTGACAAGTAGTTGAGATTACCTTTTTCTACTTGTTGTACTTTTTACTCAAAAAGTATGGAAAAGTACAAAAAAGTATTTTCCAGATTTGCTGATGTGTAGGAGTAGGAGTATGAACACTTGAATAAAGGTCTCTATAACTGCACAACTATTGCTTTATATTTCAAAGCAGGACAATTCTTGAGAAGAACTTTTTATATGTATTCATTTTTCTTAATATTACTTGCTTATAGTTTGAATTATTCCTTCCTGTAGCCTCAAGGCCAAGGCCTTAAGAGGGTGTTACTGTTATATCCCACTTGTTTTACTGCTAGTTTTCTGCTCTATTCCTCATTTGTATAATCATTGCCTGTACTGAATCTCTGTATTATTATCCAGTCCTACTACAATTACCATTACTCACATTTATACTACCTCATTATCCTATAGTATATAAATCTCACAGTAAATACTATATAATATCAGTCGAGATATTAAATACAAGCTACTATTCTCTCTTATCTCTTTCAATAGAAGTTTCAGCTTGCAAAAAATACAGTATATACTGTATTTCACATTTCACATTTTTAATCTACTTATCTCTAATTATTGCCTTCTTTGAATAATTATACCTCTGTGCTTTACAATAATAATATCCCACATTCTTTTATACTCTGAATTTATTTAAATTCATAATTGCTATAACCAATACATATACTGTCAAATTAATAGAAATTTTTTTTATTTACAATTCTAAGAAGTAAAACAAATAGATTAGTTACAAATCTGGCTAATTTAATAATTAATAGTCAAAGTCCTATAGCAGTATATCTTTTTGATTATTATTACCATATTTTTTATGTGTTATAATATAGTAACTATGTTTCTAGAAGATGTTTTCTATTGCAGTCAAATGTCAATCTTTGGTGGGCCTAGCCTTGAAAACATTCAACTTCATTTATTTAGGTTTAATGCAAAACAGACAAGACACTGGCAGACTAGGCACAGCCAAGCAACAGAAAGTATGTTTGTTGCAGATTTAATAGCTTTCACATTAGAAAAACTCATATTTGTTTACTCAACTTATTCAACCTTATTTAATCACAAGTAGCAGTCTTGAAAGGCTTGTATTATCTTCTGGTGAAATTTAATTGTTGTTTTACTAAAATGATATACTGAGTAAAATTGCATGCAAGAGCCAAATATTGTTATGCTGCTACAAATACTGAGCAAGCTTGGTACTATTAATCTCAATAATTTATAAATATTAGAAAATAAGCCCAGACAGTCTAGTAGGAAAGTGTAATTGCATTGTACCAGAGAGAGCAGGTTTATATTCTGGCTTTGAATTTTTTTATTGTACACCAATCTTCCTTCAAGTAGACAAACAACAAATTCTCAAATCTTTTATTTTATCTAAGCTCTTTAAGCTATGCAATATGCATAGATTGTGCTCTAAATAGTCTATTTTGAGTAGATTGTAACTTTTATGATTTTGTAGGCTGCTTTGCTTTGCTTATAGCCAGTTTCAACTTATGGAAGGGTTATATAAGCAGTTGTTAGTTTTTAAAAGCATAAATTATCTCTAAAATTAGTTTAAAAAGAGCACAATCTACGATTTTACTGTAAATCTACTCTAAAAAGACTCAAAACTTACTCTCAGAGGCTAGATAGAGGAAAACAATCAAGCCTGCCAGGCTGAAACTAACTAACTAGCATAGTATTCAAGATTTTAATCCTGATACCTGCTTGGGCTTGCTTCAAAATTCTCTCTGCTATTCAAACCACTACAATGTGCCAGTTATTTGCAACCTGCTTATGAAGGTGCTCTATTGAAAATTCACTCAGGCCAATCCTATCCAGTTCTAGTCTGTGTTGGATTTTGGCCAACAAGTGGCTTCATCCCTCGCACTGATAAACTTTGATCACCAACAATGTTACGCGCCATCGCTCTCCATTTTATTTATTATGTATCACGCATTTACATTACCTTTTCCTATTGGTTATCGCTACGATACATGGAATCCCATCGCTATTACCATATGATATTTTTCGAACATTTATATACTTTACAGATCAGTGATAGCACCTCAGACGATGCTAAAGCATTGTCTGAGGTGAGATATTTACTTTACCTTCATATATTCACCTTGCTTACATTTCCGTAGTTCTCTATTCTATTCTATAGGTGAATAATTATTATAGCCTTTGCTAAAGCATTGTCTGAGTTCTCTATTCTATTCTATAGAATCTGTAATCTCTACAGTCTGTCAAAAAGATCTATAATTAATAGGACAACATGAACTCAGAGCTTACATAAAATTAATATAAGCAGATTTAAGACTGTTTTTGAAGTGAGCATTGGTGAGCCTCGTAGAATGGCAACTTATTCTCATGGCTATCCTCTCTCCACAGTTAAAAGTCAGTGGTCAAAGCCAAATCCACACAATTACAGATAACTATATAGTAAAGAAAATCCCCAAACCTATTGTAAAACTCAATAGATTTTGTTTATTTCATAGCTACAACACTTATTAAGTATAGAGCCAGTTAGAGAAGGCAACTGCAGCTCATTAGAATTGAAATTAGCCTGGGACTTTACCAGAATGGGTCAACTCAATATTCATTCTGATTTTCAATTAATTTCTACAATACTTCCATAATATTGAATGCCGTTAAGAAGGCTACCCTATAGAAATACAGGAGATATCTCTCCAGTAAATGTATGTCTAAGCTATCCTTATTACGATAACATCAGCAGCCAGACTTTTTCTTTTCTTTTATCTTATCATGTTAATCTTTCATTGTCATTTCATCATCTCATGATTATCATATAGATCTTTATTTATTATCTTTATAGTCTGATTGTTGACTTGCTCTCTTCAAGATCCAGTCAACCTATTACTTGCTTGTTTACTTGTTATTTATAGTGTTTAGCATACTTGTATAAATAGTAGGCAGCTTTTGGTCTAGCCTCAGCTTGACCTGAAAGCCTATACATTGCTATTTGCTTTTATTTAATTTGCTCTGGCTTTAGAGCTCTTCTCTGATTGTCATTGCTCATCTCTATAACGTCTGTTAGAGATTATCAGTGGCTAGAGTGCCAAGTGGCAACTCTTGCTTAACAATTCTCTGAATCTAGCCCCACTAGCAAAGCTTGCAGGGCAATAGTGTCCTTCTGAGCTCAGTGTAAGGACTAATATTTATTCCTTTTCTCTCTTTTATTTCCTCTTTATTTATATGGTACATATACGATCGATGTACAGTATTTATTGGACTTTTGTACAACTTCCCTCTTGATTACCTAATTGATACTATACCTGAAGTTGTTTATGACACAAATATCATCTCTTTTCATCTTAACAAATGACACACTTTGCGTGAAGGTTTGCCCCGTCTGCACTCACAGACGGTCTGAATACTTATAGTAGCTCGAGGGTATCCTGAGCAGCTTTGGCATGTGACCCCCGAGGGTACTCTGAGGAAATCACGCTCTTCACACCACAGCGCGGTCTGTTAGAATCAGGCCAGAATTACACGGAATCCTTACACTCAGTCAATGTAAATATCATAATTTTGGTCATAACAACAAATTCATTATTCGCCCTCAGTTGATCACAAAGCTGTTACAAAATATTTGAACGTACCTGGCCCTGCATGGCAAATAAAATTGGATTAAACAGGTATGCTGCATATGATAGGTAGAAGAGATGCCAATTTACTGCAATAGGGTACATATTATTCACAGGTTCATATTGTACTATATAAACTTGATGTAAACCACTAAATTCAGATTACAAACTTGTACACTGAGTGGGGGGTCTTGGGGGCAGCAGGCCCTCCAGCAAGCCTGTAACCCAGAGCAGAGCAAGGTCTGGAGCACGTGTTGTTTGTGAAGCTTACGAAGGGTGTGGAGGGCCGCCGCTTTCGCCGCAAAGCGGCGGGTTAGCGGCTCATCAGGAATGCCTGGAAGTGATGAGGTTGGCTTATGTCAGCAGCTCTCTGACTGACGCGTACAGAGAACGCGCGTTGATCACTCCGCGAGCCAGATTTACAACTAACACCACCACCTCAGACGATGGACCACTTCCCTACCAACTGGGGACGGCCGGTATATACACAATATTCATCTATAATGCCTACGCTTACTTCTCCGCCATCAGAGAAATGACATGCAAGATCCCTACGGCACATATCCCATTGCGCAACGCCCCAAGCAAGCTGTAGATCACTTCTCCAATGGCATACAACGAACCCAGTGAGCATCCTGTTGACCTATTTATGCCGTATGATGACATCTTGATCGTAAGGCAGCCTATCGTGACTGGAACGAGTGTTCTCGCCATTAAATACAAAGACGGGATTATGATGGCAGCTGACAACCTCGGTACGATTCTTCTTTGAGTTACATCCGATGCTCTTCTCACGGACATAAAGCATCTTACGGCTCCCTTGCACGATTTAAGGATATCCAACGTCTACACGCAGTCGGAGAACATACTGTGATCGGGGCAAGCGGCGACATGTCGGATTTCCAGTACATCCAAAACATCCTCGACGAATTGATGGTGGACGAGTTCACAGCTGGCGATGGTCATACTTTAGGCCCCGCCGAAATCCACGAATATCTCTCTCAAGTCATGTATGCACGAAGATCCAAGATAGACCCGCTTTGGAACTCGATTCTGGTTGGTGGATTCAAGAACGGTGAACGGTACGCGTCACCAGTTCTATCCAATCGCTCTTACGGCTTAAACCCGGTTTTTTTCTTATCAGCTTCCTAGCCTTCGTCGATCTTCTTGGAACTACCTATACGGCAGCAACACTCGCTACAGGTTACGGTGCACACATTGCCCAACCCCTTCTCAGGAGCGCGGTAGACGGAAAGGAGGATGAGATAACCGAGGAGGAGGCCGTGAAGATCTTGGAACAAAGTATGAAAGTGTTGTTCTACCGTGACGCTAGGAGCTTGGACAAGGTTCGTGAAGCCCGATTCCTGACGTACGGCCCCGATTGACCTCAATTACAGTATCAAATCGCGAAAGTCACTGCATCTGGTGTTGATATTTCAGAGACTCGCCGCATAGAAACGTACTGGTCGTTTGGAGAAGGCATTCGCGGCTACGGCGCCCAGAACCAGTAGTTTTTTTGCGTTGTAATTTGAAACACAATGAACTTGTACGAATAACACTTCCAGTCTTAAAGGTTCCCGCACCAATTCACTCCAGTCCCGTAATCGTGGAGACGATGAAATGAAAGCGTAAGGTATTATCGATACGAAGGAAACAACAATTACACTACTTCTTCGTTTTATCTTCCTGTTGCTGATCCTGCATACTCATTTCGATTGCCCTTGCAATAGCTGCATCCTCGTCCTCATCTTCATCAGCATCCCCACCTGCCATCTCGACATCCCGCCCTTCCGACAGGGCCAACGCTTCCTGTAGCATTCTCTCTTCGTCAGGATCCGTTGCTGACTCGCCTTCTGCAGGTTCTGTTGCTTTCTGAGAGGTGGCTGCCTCCGCGGCTTCCCGGGCCTGTGCTTCTTGCATTGACATCCGCAGAGCCTGTAATGCACAGTAAGGTAATGTGGTTAGTGGTACAAAGGAAGAGAACTCACCATAGCAAGTTCGGGATCCAAACTTGGGTCAACGCCGAACTCAAAGTTGTTCGCTGCGGTAGAGCCACTAGCTTCACCAGTGCCACCAAATTCCTGGGGAATGCTACCTGCCCTATCTTCCGACAGAATCGGTGACGATATCAGCGCATCTGACAGCAGGTGTGCGCCAGGTGGTACGGTCAGGAGGTGTCTATGCCGTGAACGTTAGAAGAAATCAGCCTGTCATAGCTTCACCAGACGTACGAGTTATCGCTGCTATTCGCATTCTCTACGAAAGCTTGCATGACTGTCTTCTTCTCCTGCCCAAGTAGAACTTCTTCGATTCCATCTCCAAAGCATACAACGTCAACCGCCACATTATTCTTCTTCAGCTTCTTCGCCAGCTTGACCATGGATTGTTCGTCTACACCCTCTCCATCAAGGGGTGACGCAACAAAGACTATTATCCGTTGGCGTAAGTTCTTGTTCTCCCTGTGTTTTAGTGCAAGTTGAGCGATAGCGATGGCCGTTGGTATATCAATTTCTCCTCCGATCTTTGACTTCGTAGCATGAATAGCTTGTAATATTTGACCTAGGTCCTTTGTATGTGTAACGAGTACTTCTGGTCTATTCTTTTACATAAGTCAACAGAGCTCATACAACAGCCAGAAACTCTCACCCTTTGTTCGCCATTGTCATGATACCAACGGTATTCTCTGGGTTGGCATCGATCTTGGTCTGAAAGACAGTGTTGACTGCGTCAGACTGAGCGTCGAATCTTGTTGGTTGGTAGTCTCCATTCCTCATGTACTCCGAGTTGTCAATAATCATCATTGTTGCTTCCAACGGCATTTTGAGCGGTGGCCAGCAGGCTAACGAGTCGATAGAGAAAGGTTCGTCCTGATCAAAGCTGCAGACGCTTGGACCTGAAGCTGACGCGTCGACGCGAGTTCTCGTATTGATAGCTGTTTGACTCTGAAGTCGTTGCCTTATTCGGATGTAGATAAGATGGTGCATTTCTTTAGCGCTCAAGCAAAACGTCTGGATCCACCTCAATTCACGGGCTTCGGGGAGGATTTAACAGGAATTGGCTACTCTTTTAGATAATTAAGCAGGTTTCAGCATTCTAAGAGAGCACCCTGAAATGACAAGCTTTCTCGACGAACATCCAGCACGATTTCCGCAGCGTTGTGATCCATGCTTTGCAAAGTCATTCTTCTCTCACTTCTTCACTGCGGGGAAGAACCTCTGTCCCTTTCAGGGCTCCCTGGCCTGAGAAGTCGACTTTGCCTGGCGTTGACGCAGTAAACACCCTCTGCGCCCATTCAATGAGCCTTCGACTCCCCTCTAGCTGGCCTGGTTAGCCGATCCTTTTGGAGTATGACCAGGGTGCAACACCACGCTAGTAACTTTTAGTCATAGTTGACATTGTGCGCAGCTTGCCAGCCCTTCCATGGCCTCGTTGACGGATCGACGGCGCCATGGATGCCCGCACAATGGAAACGATCAGTCTACTAACAAAGTAAGGCAAGGTGACCACCGGCATCGGTGAATACTGCGTCCTTTCTGGAGGTGTGGAGGTCAGGTCATTGAGCGAATTCATCGGTCAAGGAGACCGCGTTGTCTGTTTTTCGGCTGGGGATGATGCCATGCCCAAATTCATCAAAATGAGGCCTCGAAGCGACGACGAAAAAAACTGAGAAACCTAGCAAACAAAAGGACATTCCTCATCGATTTCTGCGACAAATAGGCAGTCTTGCATGTATATAATCATCTCTGAGTGCTTTCTCGACAATAAAAACATAAAATTTATGGCAAAATGTTGACGTTGGAGTTGTATCACTGCGCAAGGCGGTGTCCGGATTAAGCGTGTGGGTGTATTGTGCCTGCCCTTATGCAATCGGATAAGCGACCGAGACTTTACATTTCGTGGCAGATTCCCTTTGCCCAATCTCTCAACATCCGGAGAACGTCAAAGGTAAGCTCGTCGTCTCTGCGCGCCGCAGCTCGCAGCGCTCATCAACGGTGGTGCAAAGCTATTAGTCCTCGGCGCTGGGACTGCGGCGTTCTTATATATATACATTTTAATCGTGCCATCTCATAGGTCTCCATTAAACCAAGTTTTTACCTTTCTGCTTTCTAACGAATAATCAGCCATGGAGGACGAAGTAGCTGCTCTTGTGCGTGTATACTTCGATATCCATTACGCGTTCGAGTGCTGACCTTCCTACGTGTCTAGGTTATTGACAACGGTTCCGGCATGTGCAAGGCTGGCTGTACGTGTTTTCTCCCTCTCCTCCTCGTTGATAAGCTCATCGCGCGTTTTTAGTTGCTGGTAATGTTTTTCACGACTCGAACTACTGAACTAGACTCACGATCCGTAAAGGTGATGATGCCCCTCGTGCCGTTTTCCCGTAAGTACTCGAACCATCCAAACAACGTGGCTCGTCATTGACAGCGTTCTAGCTCCATCGTTGGTCGCCCTCGTCACCAGGGTGTCATGGTTGGTATGGGTCAGAAAGATTCCTACGTTGGGTAAGCTCGAGTGACCGTATATCGCGCTTCATCTCTAACTGCTTCTGCAGTGATGAGGCTCAGTCCAAGCGTGGTATCCTCACTTTGAAGTACCCCATCGAGCACGGTATCGTCACCAACTGGGATGATATGGAGAAGATCTGGCATCACACTTTCTACAATGAACTTCGTGTTGCTCCTGAGGAGCACCCTGTTCTCTTGACCGAGGCTCCCCTCAACCCCAAGGCTAACAGGGAGAAGATGACCCAGATCATGTTCGAGACCTTCAACGCACCCGCCTTCTACGTCGCCATTCAGGCCGTGCTTTCCCTGTACGCCTCTGGTCGTACCACCGGTATTGTCCTTGATTCCGGTGATGGTGTCACCCACACCGTCCCCATCTACGAAGGTTTCGCTCTCCCTCACGCCATCCTTCGTCTTGATCTCGCTGGTCGTGACCTTACCGACTTCTTGATCAAGAACTTGATGGAGCGTGGTTACCCCTTCACCACCACCGCTGAGCGTGAAATCGTCCGTGACATCAAGGAGAAGCTCTGCTACGTCGCCCTCGACTTCGAGCAGGAGTTGCAGACTGCCGCCCAGTCTTCCGCTCTTGAGAAGTCCTACGAGCTTCCCGACGGTCAGGTCATCACTATCGGTAACGAGCGGTACGTCAGATCTACCTCTGTCCAAGATTTGATTAATTAATTTCCAACAAAGCTTCCGTGCACCTGAGGCCCTCTTCCAACCTGCCTTCCTCGGTCTTGAGGCTGCTGGTATTCACGAGACCACGTTAGTTGACGTGTTTTTCCTTCCTTTCCCCGAGCTGACCATCCAATTTTTGCAGTTACAACTCCATCTTCAAGTGCGATCTTGATATCCGTCGTGACCTCTACGGCAACGTCGTCCTCTCCGGTGGAACTACCATGTTCCCTGGTATTGCTGACCGTATGCAGAAGGAGTTGACTTCCTTGTCGCCCGCAAGCATGAAGGTCAAGATTGTTGCTCCTCCTGAGAGGAAGTACTCCGTCTGGATCGGTGGCTCTATTCTTGCTTCCCTCAGCACCTTCCAGAACCTCTGGTGCTCGAAGCAGGAATACGACGAGTCAGGACCTGGCATTGTTCACCGCAGTAAGTCGTGCATCCGCTTGAGTTGTTTGTCCACGAACGTTCCTGACCACGCTGTTATCCAGAGTGCTTCTAAGCGAAAGCTCCTGTTTCTGCAAAAGATGGAGGGAAGGTGTTCTAATGTCTTGTTGGACCTTTTCCTCTTGCTGTGGTGACCTATGCTTTGTTGTGGCCTGTTTTCTGTCGTCGTTTTACGAATATCTACGATACTTTTGTGCAACCTTATCTTTGAATTCATAACGTTTGGAATCAAACCCTGGACGGTTATCTTGCCATGAGTTTCTCAGGGTCTTTGCGCGTGTTGTGTCACGAATCGTCTTATGTAAAAAATTTCACGGCAGGGAGGACCTACATGGTGGTCGTATTGTACGCTGCACGCATTTCATCTGGCTTCGAATCCAGGACAGGATAAAAGCCTTCCTTTGAACCTCGGTTTCGCCTTGTAAAAATCTCATCCAGTGCCCCCATACATCTATCTCCCGCATAACCTAGATTTACCCGTTTAGGCGCTTACTTGAGGTCACGTTCAAAGATTTTCATGGAGAGCACGATCATACCTGCACGGCGACGCCGCCATTCTGGTTCCATTGATAACAGTGACCAGTCTTCGCCCACGATTCAGCCAAGTGGTATAGAGCCTCCACCAAGGCCCAAATCGACCCCAGGCGAGCGCCCTCATCAACGCAGACGGCAGCAGAGCCCAGACACAAGCGAAGACGAAGGGGCAACCGATCTAGTCGACTCGTCCCTCTCGACATCCTCTACCTCCAGGCAAATGCAAGTTGACTCTGAGTCAACTGACCAGAAGATACACCAACCCAAGCCAGCTTCAGCTACACCTCCAGTTTTAACTATCAGGACTCCCTCCAACGGCAAATCTGATCATACAGAGAAAAGGCCAACCAAACCACTTCCTGGAAGCAAAAATCGCAAGATGGCGCAGCAGCAGAATCCACATAACCCTGTACCAACCGTTGCCAACCCTTCGATGTTGCCTGTGCAGGCGCATGTTCCGAAGGGTGGCGTGGTCTCTTCTCAGAGGCGTCTATACGTTATCCTTGAACAAGCCTGCCTAGAGGCATATCGCATCACTAGCGGTGGAGGAAAGGGGCGTAATGGGAAGGAAGGAGAAGTCAAATACACATTGTTGAACTGCGACGACCATCAAGGAATCTTGGCGAAAACCGGCAGGGATATTGCAGATGCTCGCCCAGATATCACCCACCAGGTATGTTTGGCTCTTGCCGTTATCGTGGTTCCTGTTACTCATATCTTCTCTCTTTCGTAGTGTCTCCTTACTCTACTTGACTCACCCTTGAACAAGGCGGGTCTTCTTCAAGTCTACATCCATACCGCCAGGGGTGTACTCATCGAAGTAAATCCCCATGTCCGCATTCCTCGCACCTTCAAGCGGTTCAGTGGACTCATGGGTATGTACGCCTCATCGACCAGCAGATCTTGTTTAACTGCGACTCTAGTGCAATTACTACACAAACTCTCAATCAGAGGCGTCAATGGCCCAGAAAAGTTGCTAAAGGTCATTAAGAACCCTGTGACGGAGCATCTCCCGCCAAATACCATCAAGCTGAGTACGTTATTCTACACTTTTGACCATCCGCAGTCTCGGTAACACGATAACAGCGCTCTCTGGTGATGCACCGATCAGAAAGTTGTCCGAGTATTTGCCTACTTTACCCAACACGCACAACATCGCCATTTTTGTGGGCGCTATGGCTAGAGGCAGGGACGATTTCGCCGATGCCTATGTCGATGAGAAGATTGGTATCAGCAACTACCCGCTGAGTGCGAGTGTAGCATGTGGCAAGGTCAGTTGCTCATTTCTAGAGTGAGAATATTGCTCACTCCGATGACAGTTCTGCTGCGCCCTGGAAGACCTGTGGGACATCGTCTAGATTTATTTAATCTCTCAAAAAATGTGAAGATACGCAATGCAATTCCCTCTTTGTTGGTCTATCTATTCTTGCAAAAATTACTTTCGTTCTGCTATCTACTGATGTATCCATAAAGCCAGCCTTTCTGCATTCAACTCGCAGATCTGTATTTGTACCACTTAGTGTCATCCTAACGCCCATCCATCACGAACTTTGCATCACGTTCTATTATTTACATTATATCCCCTTAAACCCCTGCCATAACCACCAAAAATACTTTGACCTGACCGCTGCTTGCGACTCAACTCGCAACGATATTGGCTGGTTTTGTTGCTAGTTACTTAACGCTGCATGTACTTTCTCTATGTATAAACTACATCAGCGACGAACCCAATACCATTTGGAGTAGACAAAAATGAAATCAACCTGTCCAAGGTGGAGAATGCTCATCATCCAAGATAGCAGCCGTGCATTCTTCATCGTCTGTTGATTTCCATTCACTGGCGTCGGGTATGCCGTCGTACCCATTGCTTGCGTTATTGGCCCTCATTCGCCCCGATCGCAATTGATACTGTGATTTTGCCTGCAGGGACACAGCATTCACACCTTGCCTTTTAACCACCAGCATCATGTCATCAGACGCACCACCCCAAGCCGCCAGTGCCAGCGCTATGCCTCCTGGCATTACAAATCCCAATTACAAGCCTCTTCCCGGAAGACTAGGCAACTTGACTGTCATCCAGCAACATGCCCTGGAGAAGTTCAAGAGGGAGATCATTGAAGCAGGTTACTTCGATGAGGCACGGATGGACGATGCATTCCTACTCAAGTGAGAAACGTGTTCGCTTTGCCTCTGAAGAGTCCCTAACCCCAAGTAATTGCTAGATTCCTAAGGGCAAGGAAGTTTGATGTCGAAGCAGCCAAGACGATGCTGATCAACGAGGAAAACTGGCGGAAGGAATTCGGTGTCGATGATATCGTGAAGTCTGTGGACCACCTTTGCCACCACATACAACGATTTATCTCTTGTGTTCTAGGAACTTCGACTTCAAGGAGAAGGCAGAAGTAGACAAGTATTACCCACAATTCTACCACAAGACAGACAAGGTCGGACTCCTTCCTTCTCTTCCAATTATACAAGTTCTGACCACTGCTGGCCAGAACAGGAGGGAAGGCCAGTATACGTTGAAAGGCTGGGATTCCTTGACATCGATGCATTGTACAAGATCACAACTCCCGAACGTCAACTACAGCGACTTGTTCTCGAGTATGAAAAGTTCATCAATGATCGTCTACCCGCCTGTTCGAAAGCCGTTGGCCACCCTGTAGAAACCTCATGCACCATCATGGACCTCAAAGGTGTTGGTCTCATGAGCTTCTACAGAGTCAAGGATTTCGTGCAGAAGGCAGCTTCAATCGGTCAAGATAGATATCCTGAAACCATGGGCAAATTCTACGTGGTCAATGCCCCTTGGGGATTCTCTACCATTTGGTCTATCATCAGCGGTTTCTTGGATCCCGTCACTGTGGCCAAAATCAAGATCCTTGGCTCTGGGTACAAGGACGAGCTAATCAAGCAAGTCGACCCCGAAAACCTACCAAAGGATCTCGGTGGAAACTGTCAGTGCCAGGGTGGCTGCTCATTGAGCGACGCAGGACCATGGAATCCGAACGTCAAGCAGGTTGCATAAGTTGTTCACTGCTTTCCAGCTTTCCATACCCTATCTCTTGACTTTTGCAAGTAGAGTAGATGAGGGTCAGAATTACCCATACAGTGGCACGTACGCAGTAATTTAGTTTTGGATCTTACAACTTTCAACAAGTTTAAACGCAGATTATCATTTCATCTACTTACATCGCAGTTGCTCTGAGCAATCACTAAAAAGACCTAACTACAAACCTCTCGCATGCACACAAAGCCGTGCATCTCCTAAATCCCAATCTCGCTGCCTGTATCCAACTGAGTATGGATCGTTTGGTGGGCTGGCATCAGAAGAGATATCGGAGAGGCTACTCTTCACCACGGTGAACCATTGCGAATCCTTTCAAAGAACGTATATCCAAGGACCTTAGAGGTGTCCATTCATCGACGGGGGCTCAATTTTGACCGGGCTGTGTTCAAGTCCATTCGAAGCCTGCTGTTCTGCAAAATGAGCCTCCAGCTCTGGGAAATGCAGGACCAACGCTTCGTTCAGGAGCTTTTGGTAGGACTACATAGAAACGAGGTTAACTCAGCCTCTAAACGCGTGTTACAGAGTAAACTCACCTCAATTGCTGCAATCTTGCCATTCATGAACTGATTCTCAGTCGCTGCACGCTCCAGACGTTCTCTCGTGAGCTGCATGGGGTTGCGAGCACCATCTATATCCGCAAGCACTTGCAGAGGTATCATCGTTCGAACATGTTGTGACTTCTCGTCAATTTTCTCCAGGTAGTGAACCACCTCATTCCTATGCAATATGCATGTTCAAGCATAGTAAACGGCGGCGGGACGTGACATACACCTTCTGTCCAACATTCTTGCCTTCTGGAGCCTTCCCCTCATCCTTGGTCCCGTCAGCAATTACGGTTGTCCCCAGGTTGAACAATGCATTAACAAGCCCTTCTAGCTCGGTTTCTAGATCACCTACGCCATTTTTCGGAGGCGGAGACTGCGATGATCGTGGTGAGTCTGGGGCAGCCATGATTGTTTGGCTCCATTTACATGCATTGAATCCTTTGTGGGAAGATCGTCACTCGAGCAGTCACCTTCCGAGCTTGTACTTTCTTTTCTTCTCGCAAGTATAGCTACTATTATGAACTTCAGGAACGGCGATTTTTCTCTTAGCTCTCATTGTCCAGAAATGACCGGAGATAAAATAACCACGAAAACCCGCGTGGTCATACCCAATCATCGATTTCATCCTGAAAGTCCAAAAGTCTGCAAGGAGCAACTTTCATCCAGGTCGCACAAGAGGTCTCCTGCTGCAATCAATGGCCAGACGTGCTCTCCATCGCGCTATTCTGCGACTAGTTCAATCACCCTGATGGATGAAAACTCTCGACTGCGCCTCACTAGCCACAACAATTCTAAATTAGGCGATACTTCTTGGAAACCACTAAAGCTTCCTAGGCGGGAAATTCTACGCGATCTTGACCTCAACAGTACTAGAGTAGCTGTTGCTCTGCCCACTCCAGCATCACCCTTTAATGTCGTGCACCCAACCAACCGGCGTGGGCGGACCAAAAGCAGCAAGTCCAACAGTCTAAGTTCCATAGGAAGCCTATCTCTAGAACCGACTAGGAAGGTTAGCATACGCCAGAAGCTCGGAATAGATCATCAGCGCAACACTTTACATGACCCCGCCTTTGTGGATTACTCGAAGCGCCATGGGGTCTACGACTTTCCACCATTAGAGAATCTTCCGCAATCAGAATCTGGATCCAGCTCAGCCTCGAAATCTTCCGGAGATTTCGTAAACGCCGTTGAGGAGCCCTCAAGTGATATGAGTATGCCAGATTTTGAAGCACAGAGACACGATTTCGCTTGTTCAACCCCCATTCACTCACAGCCTTCTCTTCCCTCCATCTACTCTCAGGATGACCACCTTCGACCTCCGGGTGGTCCAGGTGGCATTAGCAATAGGCGACCTACATCTCTTGCGCGCCGTTCACTGCAATTCTATCAAGCAACTACACTGGATTGCCCCCCGCTTGAATCAGGAGAAATGAAGCATCACGAGATAATACAGAAACTCCTAGACGAGGTTGAACAACTTCTTTTGCAGTGGGCCAGTCTCTACAACCAAAACTAGCAATTATTACGCGATAATACATTCCAGCCGGGGGAACCTTATCCTTGAATCAACGTCCATACCACACAACCTACTACTGTATATCACCCATGGTAATTATATGGCACCCTATCAAACCCTTTCCAATCCTCTTCATCCTCCTTGCCCTCTGCCAAACCAACAATATAGCGTTCAAGAACATCCACAAATGTTGTAGATCCCGCAGCAGTGTATGTCGTCACGTAATTGGTATGTTGTAGGCTTGACCCGCAATAGATTAAGACGGGGGCATCGAAGCCGTGACCCCTCAAATAGCGGAGTATGTTTTCGCCAGCGGCAATGTTCAGGAAAGCGTCGTCTTTGATGTTGTCTGCCTCAAATCGGACGTTGTCAGAAATGACTCGCACTCTTTTCAAGCGGTCAGCGATCCGTAAGACGTCTAGGAGAGTTTTGTCAGTCACTAATCTTCATTACTGAATAAGTTACTGTACCAGCATTTTCCTCGACCCATGCTTTGGCCATAGCGGTGGAAGCGAAGTGGACGACTACGACATTGTGTTCCTTCGCAAAATCGATCCCGAACTGGATGTTCTCGATCTCATCATCTATCCAGATGAGTAAGGTTTGCTCGAACTCCTCAGTATGCTCGGCATCCTTGGCAATCGGAGCCTCAGCTGAGGAAAGGTATCAGACAGGACCAAAGGGAGGTAGATGGTACGAACATATTTCAAGGAAGCTTTCCACCGCCTTGTCTAGGGATTTATTTCCCACAAATCGTTGAAGGTTACACCTCGAAACACCGCCGACATGGAATTCGTCGAGGTTGAGAATGAGTCGAGAGCGATCGCTCTCATTCACTTTGCTCCCGAAGTAAAGAGCGAGTGACTCAGAGAACCTCTCTGTCCTCGCAAAAGAGATCTATGCGATATCTGAGCGTCGAATTTCCGTACAGTTATGAAGTACTACTGGCCTTTGCTCCAACAAAGTCGCCCCAGAACTGCGCAATATTGTCTTCATCTTGCCTTTCAGCCACGCGGGTCGGTGTGTCATCTCTCAAGAACGAAATAGACGACATCGCAAAGAGGATGAGGACTAGCTGATTTGCTAGCTGTTGCTCATCTTGCACCAGCTTCCCAGTAATCCGAGCTGGTGCAGCGAAGCCCAGAGCTGAAGTGAAAGAGAGCTTTTTCTTCTTGCTGCTCCAGACAATGAGATGCTCCTGAGTTCGCTTCAGCATATCTCCCAGGCCCAGAAAGGCGTTCAGCAGAGTAGGTTCTATGATCTCGACCTTCTCGAAGCGTGCCAAGATTGCATGGATCCGTTCCGCAGTGGCAGAAAGACTTGATAGTGCTTCCTCCTTTTCTTTCAACTCGTCGATCCATATCAGCAAAGATTTCGTGAGGCTGCACAGGGACGTAACTGCCCCGATCGGATCCATAATGGGAGCAAAATCCACAAGGTTTTGGATGAGTACAAGCAGGATAACAATCTCATCTGCTCGATGACATGGTTTCACAGCATGTTATGCTGCGTGCATAGCCCCCAAGCGACTGCAATGGGTAATTGCTTTCGTGAGCGTCCCAAGTATCCACACTCAGGCCCTCAGTAAATTGAAGTCCAAGATGCTTCTTTCGTCATGATAATCATTCATGAGTAAGTGTACAATGACATTATATGGAGGGAAATGCAGCAACAAAACCGATGGAAGCAGTTAGATATTTTAGAGTGGAGACGCCATCAACCAATTAGAAGGTGACCTTCTTGCCCTCAAAAGCAGTGATACCACCGCTACGAGGGTTGCCTCGAGGAGCACCACGGCCGCGACCACCACCGCGACCACCTCGATCCCCACCGCGACCACCACCGAAGCCTCCGCCACGACCACCAAAGCCTCCGCCACGGCCTCCACCGCGACCTCCACCACGGCCACCCCAACCGCCGTCGCCTCCGCCACGACCACCTCGTCCGCCTCCACCGTTGCCATCTCTGGGTTGAGAATAGTCAAGGCGGATGTTACGGCCATCAAGATCAGCACCACTGCAAGCCTCGAAGGCCTTCTTTGCACCGTCGATGTCTTCGAATTCGACATATCCAAAGCCCTTTGGTCGACCAGTTTCCCTATCGGTGGGTAACCTAACGGTCTTGACACCATAATCCCCAAAGAGTGACCAAAGCGAGTCCTCTGAGGAGTTGAAGGAGAGGTTGCCGACGAACAAGGTTGCACTGGGCGGGCTAACCTGGTCGTTGAAGGCCTTAGCTCTCTTCTCCTGGGACTTGGCCTTATCGGGAGCCGTGCTCCTATCGATATTGACCGGCCTGCCATCAATTTCGCGACCATTCATCTCGAGAGCCTTCTCGACTGCATCTGCAGTGGCAAAATGCACGTAGCCAAAGCCACGAGATTTGCCAGTAGCCCGGTCTACCTGCACTTGTGCAGACACGACCTCTCCGCATTCCGCAAACTCCTCTGCAAGACGGTCATTGTCAACGGACCATGATAGTCTGCCGACAAAGATAGACTTGGTCTCTTCTGATGAAGAGTCGGCAGCGGGTGCAGCATCACCATTGGCAAGCTTGACTTTTTTGGCGGGTGCAGCATCGTCATCAGCTGCTTTTCGTTTGCCTAGAATAAAGAAATTAGTGTATGTAGTTGGTTGAGAGAAATATATACGTACCATTCACGGCAGGTTTCGGTGGTTCTGCCATCTCGACGTCCTCATCTTCGTCACTTGAAGACTCTGATGACTCAGAATCAGAAGATTCCGCCTCACTCGAGTCGTCCTTTGCAGCAGCAGTTGCACTAGCCTTGGCCGGTGCTTCATCTTCTGATGAATCAGAATCCTCCTCATCGGATTCAGAATCGGAAGCAGCCTTTTTAGCAGGTGCTGATTTTGTTGGGGCAGCTTTCGCGGGAGCAGGCTTAGCAGGAGTCTCGTCTTCCGAATCAGAGTCAGAGTCAGAGTCGGATTCAGAGTCGGACTCAGGTTTGGATTTTGTAGGAGCGGGGGCAGCCTTCACGGGAGCAGCTTTTTTAGGAGCAGGCTTTTCGTCTTCAGAAGACTCTTCATCCTCGCTGGACTCAGAATCTGACGAAGATGAAGGAGCTGCCTTGGCAGGGGCCTTGACTTGTGCAGCCTTTGGCTTCTCGTCTTCAGATTCGGAGGAGCTCTCGCTGCTCTCATCGGAGGACACGTCTTTTGCCTAGAATGATTAGAAGCATTCAATAAGATGCATATTGATAGGATAATCAGGATACTGACTTTTCCATTTGCAATTTTGGGAGCAGGCTTCTCGGACTCAGATTCAGATTCTGAGCTTTCGTCGGAGCTCTCAGGTTCAGGCTTCTTCACAGGCTTGGCAGGAGCTTTGGTCTCAACCTTCTTCTGTAATTCAGTGTCAGAAAATATCGAATTCAGATTAGATTATAGGAAACGAACAGCATCCTTTTTCTTCGCTTCCTTCACAGGTTTTGCGGCAGGTTTTGAAGCGACTGGCGCCTTCTCGACCTTGGCTGTAGTCGCCTTTGACTTCTTGTCGGATTTCTTGTCTACTTTGGCCATTATGAGATGAAGGCAACTGTAGCAAGAGTACGGATCGAAGTCCTTGAGCCAATGAACTTCCAAAAACTTTCCGGCACAAGAAACAGAGTTTAGGGCAGGCACCGCATGGTTTCGCCACGTGACTGATTTGCGCCTAATTGGTAACCTCGCCCGACGCGCTCAACTGCGCTCTTGCCCAGCTAACTTACCATCCATCATGGAAGACGGCCACTTTGACGTGGTTATCTTTGGTACTGGACTGACAGAGTCTATAACCGCCGCGTGAGCTGCTATATCAGACTCTCCGAACACTCGGTTTCTGAAGATTCCCCAGAGCATTGTCCAAAGCAGGGGTCAAGGTTGCTCAAATCGACGCAAACAATTATTACGGAGGAAATGAAGCAAGCCTATCCTTGGACGAGCTTCTGAACTGGCTTCAAGGCCATTCGACTGGACTTTCCAGTAAATACACTTCTGTGTCATGGTCTGGTGGTACGCTGAAGCAATCAAGGCAATACGCTATCTGCCTTCGCCCGTCAATCATACCATCCATTGGTCCTATCATCTCTTCCCTAATCTCCTCCGGAGTGTCGAAGTATGGAGGTTTCCGCCTCTTGGAACATGTGGGCATATACCACAAATCTCAAGTTGTCAAAAGCGTTCCTGGAACAAAGGAAGACGTGTTCAAGACAAAGGAAATCAGCTTGATTGACAAACGTCGACTCATGCGTTTTCTCATGTTTGCTGTCAGCGATTTTGACGATGACCCCAATTATCTTCGTGCTGGGGATACACCTTTTGCCGAGTACCTGAAAACTCAATACTCGTTGAGCGATGACATCACGGCCGCCATTGTATTTGCGTTGGCATTCTGCCAGACTGACAAAGGTGATCGAATTATCTATCTTTCAGGTACAACGAATTGACATCATAAACTCTAGATCTGACCAAAGATGCCCTTCCCCGCATGAGGAAATATCTACGCTCTGCTGGTCGATATGGCGCATCACCTTACCTTGTCGGTCACTACGGTGGCACAGGGGAAATTGCCCAGGGCTTCTGCCGCGCTGCAGCAGTATCTGGTGCAACGTACATACTGGGCAGACAACTGCGGTCAGTTACTCAGGAGGAGGTTCCCACAGAGGGCGACGGACCGCAGGCCAGGCCTCGCTACCAGTTCACTCTCGACGACTTTCCCGAACCACTTGCCGCTGATGTTGTCGTGGCTCCCAGCTCTCAGGATGTCTGGAACTACATCCCATCCCGTATACCACCATCTAGTCAATCGACTACGGAGGATGACAGGGCACACGTTGCTCGTTGCATTGCGATCGTTGATACCCCAATACGGATTCCCGATTCCTCTTCCGCTGATTCGTCAGATTCAACAGAAGAGGCAGACACCCCGGAAGAGGAACCTACAACACAAGAGAAAGCTCTGGATGCAGGTGTAATAGTATTCCCACCCTCTACGGTCTCCGGCGGTTCGACCTCGACCACTGCGACTCTGCTAGTTACGGGTGAAGGTTCTCTGTCAACTCCCGCAGGAAAATGCATGTTCTTGACGACTGTTTCCTCACCACTGCTGACTCTTGTTTCTCCAGGGATACTATATATCACAATACCTGTCAATGAAGAGACTACCAAGTCAAGTACTGCGGAACAAGTTATCAAGCCATATTTGGATGCAACTATGGCGCTCACCCGCCCACTGGCATCAACCTCGAATCCGTTGCCCGAAGATTCGCAGGGTAGCGACCAGCCCCAGCAGCCTCTCTTCTCGGCATGTTACTTCGAGCATCCAGAACCAGCTATTGGACCCGGCGAATCCTCAGAGAATGACACAGATCCATCACCTGCAAGCCCTAAAACGGCCATTGCAGTACCCGCTCTATCACCTTCGCTTCAAATTTCAGAGGCGCCAGACGTTGCTGCTGTGAATGCAGAAAAGGTCTTTTGGGAAGTCATCAATTCGTTGAAGGCTGTGAAGCCTGGTGATCGCGATGATGGTAGTTCTGTGGACTTCTCAGTTGAGAGTTTCTGGCCACCTGTAGACCCAGGAAACGAATCGGACGGAGAGGATGGTTGGTGATACTGGGTGCCGCCTTATCGCGGTGATAGTTCGCTTTTTATTTGTGTGCGTATCTTACAGAGATCTAATGATACAGGCACTGTCTACTTGTACGGTCTGTGGGAAGCTTCCGTGTGTATCAGACAGAGTTTTCGATATCTTCACGCGTTCTCCAATACGAGAGAAATCTTACGATGGGTGCTTGCGACCCAGAATTGCGGCCTGGTTGGACCATGACTCCGCTCCCGACCGTTGGGTGCTTCTGGCTTTTGCACTAAGAAATCGGGATATGTATGAACTAGACCATACCTACGGCTTTAAGAGAAAATCCTCGGTGTGAAATCGAGATCACAGCGTGAACAACAGCCCCGAGAGCTGATGCTCTGTTGATGCTTGTCACCCTCTATCAGCATGTCTTTTCTCAAGCGAGAGGCATCTAAACATTACGACACTAACGTAGGAACCGTAGGAACTCAGGAGGAAAGCTCGTAGGAGAGGAGGTTGACTGGTAAAAACAGCGCTGGCTGCGCTGTCATCACTACTTACGTGCTAAGATCTATCTTACGATGGACTCTAATTGCACCAGATTATGAGATAGGATTCGATTCCGGTGCCTGCGATGATAATTCTCAAGACTGGGCCTTTGAATTCACACTGCATCGTTCGATCTATCAAGGCTCATAATTATTCCTGAATCTAATTAAGATCCAGTAGGGGCTAGAAGTCCAGCGTGAACACGTCTCGAGATGTAGCATAGAAGCATTGTAAGCGAAGGCAGCTGGCAGATGAAGAAAAAGGCCGGGATTTTGACTGTTTGGCTAGGTTTGCTGGAGTCCTTGATGGCATGAAGTGGGCACACACCTGATGAAACACGGAATCTTTCTGGCTAGCCACTGTTATTCTCTTCCGTACGATGGATTCTTTTGCGCCGAATGAGTTTCATCACGTTCTATTCCAGTCTCTCAGAGGTCTGCACGGAAGAAGCTCGCGTATTTAGGTCTAGACAAGTACTTCCTGGTGTCCTTGTCACCGGCCATCATGTACCTCAATGCGGATCGAAGTGTCAACGCGCTGTATGCATGATACAGTATGACGGTTCATCAGTAGACTGGGCAGCTTCTTCCATACGCCATATGCAGGGTACATCTGATTCGGCAGATCTTGTCGACTTGGCAGGCGATGTAACTGGGTTTTAAGGACCGGACTTGTATGCTGAAACTCCAACCTTGAGCCCATAATGACTTTCTCTAATTCCCTCAGGTTGTCTCTGTTCTTGCTGGCCTTGACCTCAACGTCCTTCGGCGCGCTCTACACCTCTCCTTCTCAACTTCCTCAGACTACTTTTGACTACGTTATTGTTGGCGGTAAGCGAATCATCATCATGTTCCAGCAATAACTCACGAAACCCGACCAGCTGGAACTGCCGGCAATGTTGTAGCTAATCGACTCTCCGAAAATCAAAATGTTACTGTCTTGGTACTAGAAGCCGGTGTCTCGTAAGTATCAGAAAACGGCTGCATAACCCAGGCTTACAGGCGCCCAGGAATGCAAATGTTACGGCTGCCATCATACCTCTCCTCGGACCCTCGCTGGTTCCTAATACTATCTACGACTTCAATTACACGACGACACCCCAAGTAGGGTACAATAATCGCGTCATCCCTTACTCTCGAGGTCGCCTTCTTGGAGGCAGTTCCTCAGCTAGTAAGTCTTGCTTTCAAATGTTCGGACTGTAAACTCATGATCTACAGATTACATGGTGTATACCAGAGGCGCTAGCGATGACTACGACCGATACGCCAAGTTCACTGGAGATTCCGGCTGGGGCTGGGACAATATGAAGGAGTATATCAAAAAGGTGAACATCTCTGTCCACGGCACGGGAATATTGCCCTAATCGCATCAATCAGCACGAAAAATGGGTCCCACCAGCGGATAACCACGACACAACTGGCCAATTTACGCCTGCCGACCACGGAACCAATGGTCTCCTCGAAGTTAGCTTGCCAGGCTTCCCTACGCCTTTGGACGATAGGGTTATTGCAACTACAAAGGAACTCTCCAGCGACTTCCCCTTCATCGAGGATAACAATGGGGGAAAGATTCTGGGTGTTGGTAAGATGGCCATAATTATTATACAGGCGCGTCTTGAATCTAACGATGTCATTCAGCTTGGTCCCAGGGTAGCATCGGCGGAGGTGCAAGGAGTAGCTCAGCTACTGCCTATCTGTCTGATGATTTCCTGAAGCGCCCAAATCTCCATGTGCTCATCAACGCACAAGTTACCAGACTGGTCCAGACAGAGAACCAGAACGGTCTTCCGACGTTCCATGGCATAGAATTCGCCTCGAAACCAGGAGGTAAGGTTCTCTCTCACATGTGCGTCTACCAGCGCTAACGTACCAACAAAGGCCCGGTTTCCAGAGTGAACTCGACCAAGGAAACCATCCTGTCAGCCGGAACATTTGGATCTTCCATCATTCTTCAACTCTCCGGCATTGGCGATAAGGATTTGCTTGAGAAGGTCAACATCACGTCAACAGTCAACCTTCCGTCTGTCGGCAAGAATCTCACAGACCATCCTCTTTTGGCCAATGTCTTCTCCGCCAAGGGCTCTCAGAGTTTCGACTCTATCTTCCGCACCCCTCAGAACCTTCAGAGTGATATCGGACAGTGGACTGCCAACAAGACAGGTCCTCTTGTCGATGGTGTCTGCAACCATCTTGGATTCTTCAGGCTTCCTCCCGATCACGATCTTATCAAGAAATATGGCGATCCTTCGTCTGGTCCAGGTGGAGGCCACCTCGAGATGATCATCTCCGTGAGTGGTTCTACAGGTCATCTACCTCCAGATGCTAACAGAGCAATCTCTAGAACTTGTGGGTTCAGCCCGGTATCCCCACGCCTGATACAGGCAGTTTCTTCACCGTTACGACTACCGTCATCGCACCCACCTCACGTAAGTTTTGGAGAATCGAATGACTTGATGGATTGTTCTGACATTTCGTTTCTAGGTGGTAACCTTCAGTTGTCATCCGCTGACCCATGGGCCAAACCACTCATCAACACTCAATTCCTCTCCACCGATTGGGATAAGCTGGCTATGCGTGAGGGGGTACGACTTGCAACCAAGTTCATGGCGGCAAATTCATGGAAGGACTACGTGATTGGCCCCTACGGCGATTTCGCCAAGGCCAACGCTTCGGATGAAGCCCTCGATACCTACATCGCCAACAACTCGGCCACCTTCTTCCACCCAATCGGTACCGCAATGATGAGTCCTAAGGGTGCCGATTTTGGTGTCGTAGACCCAGATCTCAAGGTCAAGGGCATCGACGGCCTCCGAGTTATTGATGGCGCAGTTTTGGTAAGCAAACTTATATGGGTGTTCCCTCTGAGCTTTACTGATGTCGTTTGACAGCCTTTCCTTCCCTCCGCACATACTCAAGCACCCATTTACCTCATCGCCGAACGTGGTGCTGATCTTGTCAAACTCGATAACAAGGTCTTTGGGTTAACACCAAATGGTACCAATAGTGGCAAGAACTCTGGTATCGGTATGCATGGAAGACTCGATGTCGTTGCACCCGCATTGGCTGCGATAGCTTCACTCCTTGTTGCTCTACAAATGATCTAAGACTCTCCTTTGTTGCGGACTTTATCGGTAATACATTCGTTCTACTCGTGGACTATAGGTGGTAGTATGTAGGTTATTTGTACTATCCGAATTAATGTAAGATCGTGTGAATTGAGCGATTGCTCAATGTCCAGAATTTAGTTTCTCCAGCGAAACGTTCGTTCCCGCTTTAGTAAACATCCATCTTCTATCGAAATCAAGAACCCTAAAGATTGGAACAAATATGATGCAACCCCATGATTGAAGTTTAAGAATTACACTTCATCGGGAGGCATCCGTGGAGGAAGGCTCAATAGTCATTGCGTCCGCATCAGCATCCCCCTTATTGAGCATGTGGATTGACACCCTTTGGAGGTTGGATGATGACCACCTTAGCGCACAGCCTGATCATTCTGTTTGAGAGCCTCCGAATGGGCACTAATCAGAATTTGATGCTTGTTTTCTAGCTTCTTCTGTGATCGCGATCTTTCCATGGCTTTGGATATCAAATGATTGTCCACTAGCAGGTATTAAAGGCGCCATTGGAATGGCTTGAGGAGAAGATTGTCTTAACCTCCCAACAACGTCCCAATCCTCTTCTTTCCTGATAGTCAATAACAACTATGCCTGTCATCAACCTCGAGCAAGCTCTTGAGAAGTCCTACGATTACGTCGTTTGTGGTGAGCGTCATTTTCGACTCTTTGAGCTACTGCCTGACTAAAGCCGAATCCTTCAGGCGGTGGTGTACGTAGTCTGTCTTGTAGCTATTGCAATAGCCCTTGCTAATCTTCGGCCTCAGACTGCTGGCCTTGTCGTGGCAGCTCGACTCTCTGAAGATCTGCAAACGTCCGTCCTCGTTCTGGAAGCTGGCCCAGCCAACTTGAATGATGACCTTCTTCGTACGTCTCTTCCGCCCAAGAACACATCCTGGTGACCAACAGATCTCTCACAGTTCGCCCTGGCCAATATGGTGCACAGTTTGGCAACCCCAAATATGACTGGGCATTCCAAACCGTGGGTTTCTCTTCGTGAAACTAATCACTGTTCTCAATCTTCTTCCGTCTAGAAACCTCAAGAGCAACTCGGAGGCACATCCTTGGTTTGGAGATCGTATGTATAGTTAGCCCTTAGTTGTTCTTGAACTGACGGCCTTTGAAGCGGACGAGGTCTTGGAGGCGGCTCTGGCATCAACTTGATGTGCTGGACTAAACCTCCGTCGGGAGATATCGATGGTCAGCTTCATTGGCTTAAATTTGGTCAAGGAGAATTGGCTGATCTAATTTCATATCTTTCTTTTTCGCCAGATCTCGAGAAGCTTGGTATGTGCGATGTTTCTACCTCTACCTATTGCAGCTTATCTTCCTCCCTCACATAGGCAATCCTGGATGGAATTGGAAGAACTACGAGAAATATCTGAACAAGGCTGAGACGTACGACTTCTCTCATTTGGCCTTCTGCATGACACTAATTACGCTGTGCGTGGTCTAGCTTTGTTCACCTCCCCAAGGAAGCACAACTAGCTCGTGGCTTGAACTCAGAAAACTGGATCTGCGGCGTGGATGGTTGGTATTTAGGCTAGAGATCTTATGATGCTTGATTAATGTGTCTTTCAGGTCCCTTGGTCACCGCTCACACTAAGTCTTTCCTTGATGTCGAAGTCAAAGCACGCGATGTATGTATCTAGTCTAACATATCATCGTCATTGAGGTTCACAAAATTAGGCGATGGTATCTCTGGGCGTCCCCCCTGCCCCAGCTCCCGTAAGTGCTGCCCTTATAGATCAACCAAACCGTCCTTCCAATACGATTCTAGCTCTCCGGTAACGTGAGCTGTCCACCTATCTTGACATATCTAGTGATTAACCGAAACGTCATCAGCCTGATGGGGTCTTCTTCATCCCCAACACGATTGACTCGAGGACCATCACAAGAACATACTCCACAACCGTGCGTTGATGCCACATATTGGGCGTATAGCAGGCGCTGAGCAGGTCGTAGGCTTACTTCAACCCGAACGCGGAACGCCCGAACCTTTCCATTCTTGTGGACACCAATGTCAACAAGCTGGTCATCTCTGACGGTGACGCCGACGGGGTGATTGTCACTGGCGTAGAAATCCAGCACTCTGGAGCTACCCACGTAGTAAAGGTGACCAAGGAGGTTGTCCTTTCAGCTGGGTAAGTCTCTCCTCCTCTAATATAGGCCCTCTCTAATAACTGCTCCCAGAACCCTCAAGACACCTCAGATCCTTGAACTTTCTGGCATTGGTAACAAGGATGTTCTGGACAAGATCAATGTTCCCGTCAAAGTTGAGCTCCCTGGCGTTGGCGAAAATTTGCAAGATCACTACAACGTCGGAGTCTCCTATGGTATGAACACCTCATTCACTCAACTATTTCCGGCTGAATATGTGGAAATACTTCTAGAACTCCCTGAGGCATTTGTTGGAGATACCTTCGATGTTCTCCGCAATCCGGATATAAAGACTAGACAACTCGAACTCCTGTAAGCTCAGGAAGTAATATCTGAAGAATTGCTCATCTGATATTTGCGCTAGGGGTCAAGGAGTCGGCGTTTATACCATGGGAATTGGTCTCCTCTCTTTCAGCCCTCTTCAGCGCTTGTCAGGGAGGGCCGATTCCATCCACCAGACCGCGAAGGAGAGTATCCAGAAGAATGGGTCTCGTTACCCCTCAGGGAGGGTCGAATTATTGAACCTTCAACTCGAACGATTGAAGAGGGGTTCTCCTGGTTGCGAGACTATTCTTTTCCCCGGTTTCCGATCTGCTCCCAGTGAGTGTTGAGCTATAAGATGCCTGTTCCAGCGTTCTGATGTCGGTTAGATCCTCCTCTCCCGGGAAAGCGATACATTACTTTTGTCGCTGCATGTAACCACCCGTTCTCTCGGGGCTCCGTCGTGAGTACAGTTCACGTTTTGTTGAGGCGTATATCTCATTCTATTCCAAGCATGCGACCTCCTCCGATCCGACCGTCAATCCTGAGTTTGATCCTCACTACTTTGAAGAAGACATTGGTGAGCGAGACACTATGATCTGCATTGCTGCAGCCCCTGATAATGTCAGATGCCCAAACCCTCCTCGAAATGGTCAAGTTCATCAGGAAGATTCCTCAAACGACCCCGCTGAAGGAAGCACTCGGTACGCCGTGTTGAGTATACTCATTACTCTACGGTTCCTAATGTTGTCCAGGCTCCGGATTGAAGGAATACAACCCTGGCCCCGAAGTCCAGACCGACTCAGATCTCCTCGGTAGGCCATTACTCCAACTTCAAAGGCATACACTAATCATTGACTCTGGTGAATAGCATGGATTAAGAAGTGCCTTGGCTCTACCTTCCGTAAGCGAATCATCTCTAATTACAAAGTCATCTCCTCAACTCTGCTCTATAGATCCAGCCGGTACTTGCTCGATGCTGCCCAAGGAAAAGAGGGGCGTCGTTTCTCCCGAACTCAAGGTATGTGCCTTTACTATCCCGTATCTCTTGCATCTTGCTCATGTGGGACAGGTCTATGGGACCAAGAATCTTCGTGTCGTTGATCTATCGGTTATTCCCGTCCACTTTGCTTCTCATTCTCAAGGTAAATTTCAAACTACGGAATTTCTTCCAGACCTAACATACGTCTGTTCCAGCTACTGTCTATGCCATCGCTGAGCAAGGTGAATTCTCTTGTTCGATAGTACAAAAACGAATGCTGATCTCCTCATTTCTCAAGCCTCCGATCTGATCAAGGGAACTTTCAAAGCTTGAACCTGATAAGAATAAGTCTGAATATGATTACAGTGGGTATATATATACATCATGTATATAAATTATGAAGAATTCACTCCGAAAATATGTGCAAAGTTAAATGGGAGAGGCGATCACGATTATTGACCCGCCTTGATGAGAGCAGCGCCACGTTCACCAACAAGGTAGATGGGCCCTTGGGTGTGTGCGTTTGGTACGTAAGGCTGGAAAGAAGAATCAGCTGCAGCACAAGCCAATTGAGGTATCGAAAGAACATACAAGAATGGAACCATCAACAATGCGTAAGCCTTCGGCCCCTTTGACTTTGAGGTCAGGATCAACCACACCCCATTTTGCACCCTTGGGAGACATGCTGGCGGTCCCAACAGGATGGAAAAGAGTGGCAGCATTACCACGAACATATGCTTCGATTTGTGCATCCGTATTTGCATTGGCCAAGTCACCATAAGCGCCAATGACGTAGTCTTTCCATGCGGCACCAGCAACAAAACGGCGAGAAGCTTTGACGGCCTCCTTCATGGTGAAAATGTCGAAATCTGTTGTCAAGAAGTTGGGGTTGATAAGAGGTTTCGCGAATGGGTCAGAAGACGATATCTTGAGGCTACCGCCTAAAATAAGGATGACCTTAGTGAGACATACGGCAACGATAGGACAAGGACATACGGCTGGTGGGCGCGATCAAGCAGAGGGACACACTCATGAAGGAGCCAGAACTAGGAGCAGCCACTCCTGGGACGACCCATAAATTCTGAGGGACACATGTTAATGATTAAATCGTCAATGAGCAGCACGAAATCCGAAGACTCACGGAAAAGATGATCTCCCAGTGGGATGCGGTTGGCCCTGCAGCTGGGTCTTTGACTGTGGAGAATATGGACGAGTTGGAAGGCAATCTCAGGAAACCTAGATGATTAGCCACTCCGTCTGCGAAGGGGCCGGTATGGCTATTTTGCCACTGGGCAAGAGTGGCATTGAATAATGCTGGATCGCGGAAAATACCGTCGAAGCTCTGATTGCCCTGAACATTGTACACAGTAGCAAGAAGAGAGTGGTCTGAGAGGTTTTGTCCGACGGACGGATTGTTGATAACGGTGGGGATATTGAGGGCAGTCAGATCTGTCTTCGACCCAATCCCGGACAACTGGAGCAGAATTGGGGTACCGATGGATCCAGCAGAAAGAACAATCTCCTTCTTTGCGGTGACAGTCGTGACAGATCCTGTCAATGGGTCAGTAGATTTCTTTCCGACCACGGTAGATTGCTCACCCCCTTGTTGCGTAACAAAGTTAACGCTATGGAAAGATGGGACACCACCAACTGTACCGTTCTGCACTAGCTTGGTCACCTGGGCTCCGATCAAGACATGGAGGTTGCTTCGGTTAATCTGTCCGCTCTCAAGGTAAGCGGTGGCAGAGCTACTGCGTTGACCACCTCCTATCGAACTCTGTGTCCAACCAATGCCCAGCACATTCCCACCGACCATATCTTGGTTGAAAGGGAACTCAGCGGCTTGTTCCTTAGTTGTAGCAATGACACGACTGTCGAGAGGTGTGGGGTATCCTGGCAAGCTGACCGACAAAAGCCCGTTATAGCCGTGCAAGGCCGGATTGTACTGCCCTGTAGTATTGTGATTATCTGCAGGCGCAACAAACTTCTCGTGCTTTCAGGATCATGAGCATAACATTCGCCGAATATCCCTACCAAAACGACATACCTTCGGAACGTACTGCTGCATACTAGTCCACTTCCATCCAGGATCACCAGTGACTGCGGCGTATCTATCGAAGTCTGCAGACGATCCTCTCATGTAGACCATGTAGTCTAGACAGTGGTCAGACGTGCTTAGCTTCATCGGCATACACGGTATTACTAGTACTCACTGACGGAGCTACTTCCGCCAAGTAGACGACCTCTTGGATAAGGAACGCTGCGGCCATTGTATCCAGTTTGTGCTGTCGTAGTATAATTCCAGTCGTAAAGGGTGTCTTTAAGGGCGTTAGAATCTGATTCTGACAAAAGGTTATATCACTGACTAGGAGTAAGAGATGGACCAAGGAGAGGTACGATAGATGCTGTAACGCCTTCATTGCTTCACGTATCTGTCAGAATTGAGCGGATGTTACAGGATGGCGCACGTACGTCACGCCAGCTTCGAGGACGAGAACAGAGACACCGGCATCTTCAGACAACCTGCTAGCGACGACACTTCCAGCAGTTCCACCTGGAGGAAGTAATCAGCAACGAACGGACAGAAGATGCCGCGGCACGTCATGACATACCCCCGACGACGATGTAGTCGTAATTTAGAGTAGGAAGCTGACTCGGTGAGGTATAAAGAGCGGATTGAACATAAGGCAGTAAGGAGAGGATGGAACTCGAAATAAGAATAGACCGCATTCTGGGCTAGGGTCTTGAGAGGTGCCATGAGATGCAATGGCCTTTATAGGAGAGGAGCCGAAAGAAGAGACGACGGGATGTTCGGACTCAAGAGTCAAAACCGGGGATACTCAGTTAGGATTGCGGAGCATCATTCAGACGATCGGGCGTCACTAGCGAGTTGCCTTTCATTGAGTCCTGGATACTATGATAGGAAGGTAGCCGATGCCACGGCTTAGCCGCAGCCCTTGCAGTGTAGGATGCTGAATAGCTTACCGGACTGACGAATGGGCAAGGGGTTGCTTATCCCCGACATCCATTGCTAAATGCTCTAAGGCAGCCACTTGAAGTGCACTCAAAGTTGTCAACGAAACACATCCATGAAGTTATGAGACCAAATGGGCTTCTAGGGTCCCCCGGTCTCGGATAGGTCCTGTGCTTGAAAATCCTCAGCCATCATCGTGGAAGACAATCAACTGAAGCCTCACATGATTTCATGGTTCGCAAAGACGCAAGCGAGGCCCATAATTGAAAGTTGGGGCCAAATGACAAGCTCAGTTACGTGGTTCAGGCCAATCTGCTATGCCCTTAACTCTGGTCACTTTTTCCGGTGTAGGAAACCCAAAAATAGCTAGGCGATTACGAGGCCATACAGTTGTTGCCACATCTGTCAGAAAAAGCGAGACTTTCAATGAGAAATGTTGCAGGCCAAAAAGTTGCTGGGGTATGATGAGAGAGCGTAAGATCGGAGACCAGAGTAAGCATAGGTCGTCAGGTGGTTTTGAAAAATCGGAAGGTCGCTATGTACACAATCCATCAAGCTATGGGTTGAATAGATTCAACATTGCAAGAAAATGCTTCCGCATGATCCAAGTGGCTATCAGGTGCCCATCTCGCTCATGCTGACAATTTCCAAGCAAATTTCAAGATAAGAGGTCAAGAATTGAGAAGGAATCCAAAGGACATGACGGTGAATTGAAACGTTTCTGCCTCCCCTGAAGCAGGCATCCTGAAGAACAAGACGTAATTGGTCCCAAAATAGGAAATCCCGCCACACCTTGAGATCCGACATTGTCCTTCAAACAAGAGGCCGGGAGAGAGGTTCAAACAGGGCCATATTAAGGACCTCCATGGATTTTCAGCTGGGCCGCCGTTCCTTCATCTGTACTCAATGGAGCAGACATAACGTGTGGATATGGAAGTAGGGTTCCTTTAAGCGTTCCGGCAAGCCCACCTCAAGAGGCACAGAATACCGGAAGAACGGTACTGACGATGTCATCGACTGCTTGTTCAGCGACTAGGTACACCTCTCGTAAATTCCCTGCAACTAAACCCTTGTGTCTGAGCATCCCGGGCCCAATTACGACGCAATACGGCCGAAATCTATAGGAGTAGCCACCATAGCCGCGGCAGAAATACCCGAGCAGCCAATATAATAGACGCATACGGTCCTATGTGGTGGTACGCAGAATATCGAGATCATCCCATATGTACTGTAGGTCTTCTCCGGAACCGAAACCGAAAGCACCTGAATTCTGGTTGCCATCAAGGAAGCCAACAAATCTCAGGCTCTGTACTCCAGCCTTGATCAATCGACCTTTCGACTCTGAGTCCAATGTCGCGGAATAGAGGTCTACTCCATTGACGAGCTCGCGTCCATGAGCTATGAGTGCATGTCGTAGAGAAATCGAAAACCCGTCCTGTTTTCCTAGCGCTTCCTTCCATGATCCAAGGAACGTCGTTGTGAAAGCTCTTATCAAGGACGCAGCCGACGGTGAAGTCTTCACATCGAGCGACATGACATGTAAATGCGCAACTACGATCGGGGAAAGATAAAGATAGAACAGACATGGTCAGATTGATTTTTACTTCGACTCGATCTTCCAAGAATAAACTTACGAAACATCCCAAGCTCGCTTGAGGGGTTGCAAGGTCCAAAATATTCCCAATCTATGAGTCCACATGTACCTTGAGGATCTATCAAGACACTCGCTGGCCAGAAATCGCCCATTCCAAGCGAAGGATGCTCGGGTTTGGATTGTAGCCCCGATAGAACGACTTGAGCGAGTTCGGCGGCATCGTCAACATTTGCTTCCGCCAGGATGTTTCTCGTCAAATCGGCAAGGAAGCTGAGATCTGTTTGCTCTTCCTCTCGAGAAGTATCCTTCAAGGAATTCAGGAAGACTTCGGGTGGATCGACCGTCGTTCGATACAGCTCGCAAACAAACCTCGCCAGCTGATCAGCCAAATGACGAACGTGTTCCTGTGGTGGAGGTTGTTCGGCTTTCAGGTACTCTCCAAGTGATTGACACTGTCCCAGATCAGATATCCAGAGTACATGATCTTGAATATCATGACGGATGAGTTTTGGAAATTGCAAATCCGGGAAAGATGTTGACAGTTCTGCGAATGTGGGGAATGATGAATCTTTTCCAGAGAGAAAGTCAAGAGCTTTGGCTTCAACGACCTGTCTATGAATAGAGAGATGTTGATCTGGGGATGAAGCAACATATGGTGGTGCATGCTTGAGCACGACAGATTGCAGAGTGGTTGACTGATAGATTACGGGAGGGTCGAATGTGACACGAACTGTAAAGTTCGTAAATCCTCCCACAAGGGGTTCGACTTGAAATTGGGTGTTTGTCAAAGATGGTATTTGAGAGATAACATATGAACCAAAATCAAAAGGTGACATGTTGGTTGAGAACGCACTTGAAGGGGCACTGTGGATGAATCTGGACCCAATCCCAATTCTGGAATCGAGCTATATGCTTGAGCTTCACTGTTTTCTCTCCGAGACTGACGGAGTGGGAAAATCTAATGATGCCTTGGCGGAGCCGTTGTGATTCTTGATTCGGCGCACCACAATCTTTGGGTGGGACGGTGCCAGAGGATGGATAGGCTGATAATCGTCCTATCCGTTGCTCTGATGTGTGGCGAGTCACATATGAGTGTCGAAAGGAGCCGAGCCAATTCCGGAGGAGTGTTAGCAAGTCAAATGCCAGTATTTGAGTCAGAACCTCTAGGCGGTTGCGGATACTAGTAATAAATTCTGGCCTTCCGGATGTTAAACAGCTGACAGTGGGATGGGTTAGCGCCTGTTAGCGCCGTTAGCGCCTTATCTTGAATGGGCGCTGAAGGAACGAACATGTTATGTAAATCTGCCTATCTTTCGACTTGTTACTGGGTTGTCACCGTGATCTTTCCTAGCTTCGACCACGTCGAATGATAGCAGCTACCGTCTAAGCGCTTACTGCGATGACATGTGAGCGCTTGGTGAGAGCCGAGGAGAAGAACGCAGTGAGTGTGACAAAACGCGTCACGCAAAGTTATCAAGAATCGCAAAGCTAGATGGACAGGTCGAACTCAAGAACTCCTTCCTCTTCCTCCAATCGTCCTAAAGACCACAAAAAATATGTCAGACGATGTATCAATGGATGTTGATGATGCACCAGCTCAAATCTACAGCGAGCCAGTACAGCAAATGCACGATACCATCACTGTGGCCCCACCCTCACCCAATGAGGTTGTGAAGGAAGGTGCATCATCCCTCATTGTCACAGTCTTCGACGATCGCACCTCGAACATGTACAACATTCGACAATTCACCTCGCGATGGCCGCCCAGCGCCACTCCAGTTCTTTATTGCAACTGGATTGCCCTCGATCGCGGTGGTCACAACCGGGCCGTAGCCGATCTTGCAGGGTTGGCGACTTCATTTGAACAATTGAAGGCTGCTGGAACCATCTCTGCGGAAGCAGTCGACATGATAGCTGCTTGGCATAGCTGCCTGTCAGGGAAATGGCTCATCTACACCGACCCTAGCCACATTGACAGACTCTGGATGAAGGTCGTCCGCGTCGTCTGTATGGATCTGAGAAAGGGGTCAGCGAAAGTCTCCCCTCTTCAGGAGGGTCAATCGCATGTCATATGCGTCTATGTAGACAACTATGCAGATGAAACTGAGGTTAGTCGGGTGAGGGAGGCACTGAGGGAGGGAGCTGGCGTCAGGTGGAAAATTGGCTTTAAGCCCGATGTCTATACCCACTTGGGAATCTATGCGAAGAACCCGTGGAACATTCGACCAAGTCGTTATTTCAGCTAAAGAACCTCTGTGCCATATTCCGTTGTATCATAACATTTGCTCTATCACTGTCGACTCTTGGTAGACTCGGAATGTTGACCAGTTATCAATATACATCAATCATTGGCTATAAATAGGAATAATCAAGGCATGATACACTTTTCCTCTCGACGCGTCACTTGCGCTCATCCACGCGTTTTCACGCGTCTCCACAACCGATAACTGCCATACATAGGCATACAGGCCTTGTGCACGAAATGAATCCAACGTTTCGGAATCATCAGCGTGTGAGCCAAGTCCGGATACGCGCCATCCCTGAGCCGCTTACAAGCCGCTAGCACTTTATGACCTCCAGCACATCGACGAATGTAGGCTTGAGCCTACCCAGACAGGACGTCGACCCACTGGAATACGATTTATGGACTGGTTTACCTCCCAATGCTACTCCTCGAAGCTGTCGAAGCAGAGTAAATCGCCCAATTGTATACGTCAGAATCTCGTAGCCTTATGACCGCCCTATGATTTCATTAAGAAGCCAGCAAACAGATTTCTCTAGACTATAGTCCGTCCCACAGGTGCAAATTTCGAGCGTCTACCGTGAGATGTTGACTAAAATGCACGTTTCCCAAGTGTCTATGGTCCCCAGATCCGTCTACTTTATTACCCAATGCGAGGGTGGATTCTATGTTGCCGAATCGCGACCATAATCACCGACCGAATCAAACACCGAATCCTGATGTTTGTCTGTCACTATTATATAAAAGGCCTCACGAGGTCGATCTCAGCCAACCCCATTTCCTGGTTCCCGAAATGCCTATTGCTACCTCAACTATGTATTCCTCACCGACTCACAAAGTCGATGCTCCAACTTTGAACTTGAAGACGGACATAGACGATGAAGAAGCTGGTACCAGCATGGTATCAACCTTTGTCGTTCCGTTGCCCACGTAATTTACTCATATCTTGCCATAGGAGTTTACACTTCTCAACGATCATCACGTCCCAGAGGCTTCTGGACTTTCGCTCGAAACCCATGACATCTCAACTGCGCCTTTGATCAGCCGTCAAGCTATGACTTTGGCGAAGGCAAAAGAGGGAGAAGCCAATACTCAGTATGGGCTCATGGGCAGCCTCCTCGAGACTGGGTAGGTTTTACAACTCCTTCATGAAGAAGTTTGTTCCTGAGTTGGTCAAAGGGAGAGCGGCACTTCGGTAGAGACACCCGCCGATCCACGATTGTATCTCAACACAAACGCTCCATTTTCGGCACTCGTATGTGGTGTTCAAGGTCTGTTTTTTATGCCAGCTTTCAAAGCACTTCCTTACTGACGAGCTCTCGTCTTTCTCAAGGCTCGGGCAAGTCGCACACTGTCTCCGTAATGCTCGAAAACATGTTCATCACAGGGTGCGCTGCAACGGGGACACTCAAGAAACCCCTTGCAGGACTCGTTCTCCATTTCGGAGAGGGGGGTCTTCCATGCGAAGCAGCTTGGGCTGGCATGCCTCAAGAGAATTCCTCGCCCCTGGAATGGACTGGGCCATCAGTCCGCATTTTCGTCTCCAGTTCTTCACTGAATCGGATGAAGGAGGTATATGCACCCCTTGGCAACCATGTTGTCGTTGAGCCTCTTTTATTCGACGAAGAGGAGCTCGACGCACAGGCCTTCCTTTCTATGATGGCTATCGGTTCTTCTGAAGGAGCACCATTATATATGCAAGCCGTCCTTGTAAGTGCTTTCTCTGTCTGTTCATCATGATTGAGTCCATCTGAGGAACTTGAACGGTCTCGAATTAGGCCATTCTCCGCGAGTTAGGCGAAAGTTACACGTACAAAGCCTTCTCTGAGCAGTTGGAGATTAAGAAGTCGTCTTTCAACCCTCAACAACTCTCCGGCCTCGAACAGAGGCTTTCGCTTCTGAAGTCATTCACGAAGAAGAAACCCTTAGGGAAAGCAGTCAATGGCACACTACACACCGAATCTCGGTTCGCTGCTGGACAACTCACAATAATTGATCTATCGGATCCATTTATCGACAGTGTCTCTGCCTGTGGTCTGTTCGAAATCCTTATTCGTCTGTTTGTGAGAGCCGACTTGGGCACTGGGAAAGTACTTCTCGTCGACGAGGCCCATAAAGTACGTTATTTCTCGCGCAGAAATGCATACCATAAAATGACAAATCTCTCACTAGTATCTGTCCTCAACTAGGGGAGCATCTGGGCTCACCCAGGCCATCCTAAGATCACAAAGGGAACAACGACATCAGGCTATGAGAGTAATCATTAGCACTCAGGGTGAGGATTATCTCTGAGATCACGTAACTTCACTTTTCCAACCTCTACCAAAGAGCCTACCGTTGTCCCAGCCGTCATCATCGATCTCTGTTCCGTCGTCTTCCTGCATCGCTTCTCTTCCCCATCCTGGTGGGACCACATCACCAAGCATGTGTCGGCCAACTTTTCCAACAATGACCGTGCATTTGACAAGGTTGTTACGCTCAAGGTTAGTAGAGTCCGATAATTTCTTCCCTTAATAATCATTGACCCAACACTACCTAGACTGGCCAAGCTATCGTGCTGGCGCCGTCCGCCCTGGACGTCTCCACCTCTGCGGGGGGCGGCAAGACGACCCTCCGCCGGATTGGACGTCGTTATATGCTCGTTAAAACGAGGAAGAGGGTGACCCATGACGGCGGTGCATCGATCCTTGTCTTGTCTTAAATCTACGGTGAAGTTCGCTTAGACTCTTGCTCAGACTCTTGGTATGCCTTCATTACTATTCTTGCTCTAGTGGTCCTTGAAGGACCACTACTACTAGGCGACGAACAAGTTGTTCGTCGCCTAGTAGTAGCTCCATTGATCTGGTTTGATAATGTATCCCCGAGATATATCCAGTTCTTTCAGTTAAAGGCCCTGACTACTGTCTCAATACTCAGCCAGACATTCGCGAAGTCTGAAGATGGTGCCGTTCTGACAGAATGAATATGTGTAAGACAAAAAATTGTTGAGAATCAAAAAATAGAGATGACAACAGTGAGATTCGAACTCACGCCCCGAAAGACTAGATAGCACCTAATGCCTGATTCTAGCGCCTTAGACCACTCGGCCATGTTGCCATGTCTACCTAAGCAGCTGATTAATTCATAGCCTCTCTCACGCTTCACTGCCGGTTACGTCCTTCGTCTGAATCTACAACCTTCTCCGGGTGTCCGACTCCGATTCCGCTAAAGCCCTTCCCCTCCTTCACCAACCGACTGACCTGAGGCTATAATGCACCCATCCGTCCGCGTACTCAACCAAGCTCGCGCCCACCAACCGCTCATTAGGTTCCTCGGGAAGAGGGTCTGGGATAAATGTACGTCTTACCCAACTTTCAGGTATATCATGGGGCTTGATGACTGACGTACCGTCATACCAAATAGCACCTTCAGAACCACACGCCCACCCTCAAGCACCCAACTCTATCCGAGAACGTTTTGCCGACTTTCTGAAAGCTCAGGAAAGCTCCTCGTCAACGACTACTTCGGGGAAAGCAGGAGAGAGCTCAAGCTCGAGTAGTGGGGATAAGAATGTGTATGCCAATTTCTGGGAGGCACCGGAACGATTGTGGAAGCAGAATTTGCAAGATTGGGAGATTGATGCTATTATGGTGAGTTTTATCTCTTGAACTCGTGGTCTTGCCTGTGGAATGCTGACCTTGGGCACTCAGAGCGGAGGCGCATCTCTCAAGCACTGACCCACTGGCATTGCTCTAATTACTGAGGAAAATACCGCAACCAACCTGTAGACTTCGAATCAAATACTAATTCTAATACATCGCCTCATCCCGCCCGCGTCGCTCGTTCAGAATTAGGATATCATTCAATGATTCTCAGTTCAGGTTTTGTACAAATTATCAGGAACGCCTAATCTCTCTCCGCATATGCCAACAAATGCTGCTCGATCTCCGCCTCCTCCATAACCCTCCAGATCCCTCTCGTCTTCTCCGGCTCATCGTCACTAGTCGACGTGATTCCAATCTCAATCTCACCAGGCTTATAATCCGTCGCATGAACCGTCGACATAGCCTCAATCGCCATCTCGATAACCTCAGCCCTTGAAAGCTTCTTCCCAGCAGCTACAGGATCCTCTGCACCCTTTCCTGAGTCGAGCTTCTTCCATTTCTTCTCGAGATGGTTCATGGCTTCTTGCTGTTTTTGACCAGCAGCAGTAGCGTGGAATCCTACAAAATAACCTGCGGGATCCAGCTTGAAGACTTGAGGACCAAATTCGGGGTCGATGCCAATCATGATCATGACTACCAAGGGGTGAATCTGAGTTGAGTAAAGAGCAGAGGTAAGAGAGGGCACGAAACGAACCTATTCCTAAAGGCCTCATTGCAGCACGTTGAGTGTAGACTTGGTTAATGTTGGCCATTCGTCGTGCAAGAGCGTCAGGTGTGATTTCGTAGCCATATTTGTATCTGAATTCAGCAGCTTCTGAACGTGCTCGGGTGACTTGAGCTCTTGAATCGGCTACGAACAAAAATGGATCACTGAGCATAATTCGCATAGATGGCCACGAATGGTGCTCACCAAGGAGACCAGTCATAACACAACCAATACTAGGTGTTATGCTAAAGAGATGTGTTACAGTTGACGCGTCGAGCAGCTTGTCCTGTTCGAATAGATCCTCAATCAGGCTGTAAATCGAGGCAGGTTCAGGAATCTCTACGCACGGGGATCTTTCTCTGTGTAATGACCACACTCGTATCCTTCCCCCTCACCGAGATAGCAGTATGTCCAGACCCAGAAATAGCCTTGAACGCATATTCTATCATCCCACGTTTCCCCCATCAGCCTCGCCTTCACCCCGATAACTTTCACCAGAACTCACCGACTTGGTACAGCCTCCCCTCCGGCGAGAATACAGTCAAGTACCTATGTGCTCTCGTCAGTACGCCTTCAGATAGCGAGCTTGGAAGTACTTACCGATCATAAGAAGTCCTGGACATGACGAGTAAGATTGAATCAAGAGTCGAGCCGCGTAATGCGAGGACGCGCAAGTCTCCCTCGAGATTCGGTCACGCGTTGGTAGATGTCACGAAGCAGTCACCGTCACGCTGATAATAATTTCTGGCTTTCTCTCCGAACGGGAACTTGAACTGAGGGAGGTCGTCATTGAAGGCGACAGGCGCAGCTGCTTTGGTCGACGTCCTCGACGTTGGAGGTGAATAGACCCTCGAATTGAACGCGTAGGAAGCTGCTGGAACGTCGTAGGCTTAGGAGAGGAGGAAGGGAGTCAAGATGAAGGATACCGTAGCACACCAAGCACCCAAAGTCATGTATGTTCCGTTTGGTACAGAAATTATCAGCATATACTCACGTAGCACTTGCTAGCAAGAAGCTTCAGTTCAGCTTGTTGAATGCACAGGACACGGTTAAGATTTCAGAGTTCGAAGTGACTCACCGTGATCTCTACACGCCGACGGACAGGTTACCCGTGAAGGATGGTGTACTAGACAGGAGACTTGTGCGTCGTTGTCGGCTTTGGGCTCGTGTTTAAGGCTAACCAGGCTATAGGGAACAACAGAGAAATCCGCATTCTGCGAAACTTGTGGCCAATCATCCGTGAACTGTGTTGGACACTATGCATACATCAAACTAGCTGTCCCCGTCTTCCATATCGGCTACTTCAAACATACCATCGGTATTCTACAGGCAATATGCAAAGTACATTCTTCCTCCATTTCCACCCTCTCCTCGCTCACCATCTCAGTAGACCTGCGCTCATGTCCTCCTAGAAGAACCCGAACGCCGAACCTATCTCAAACGTTTCCGACGACCCAACCTCGAAAACATCCAGCGTCAAGCCCTCACAAAAGCCGTCAATACCATGGCTCGTAAAGTCGTTTACTGCCCCTACTGTTCCTCAACAAACGGTGCCGTCAAAAAAGCTGGTGCACTCAAGATCATACATGACAAGTTCCGTGCAAAGAAGACGGCGGACGAGATGGAGGCTTGGAAGAAGACGTTCACGAAAGCGGTAGAGTCACAGAAAGAGCTAGGGATGTATCTAAACAAAGCCGTTCATGAGGATTTGAATCCCTTGAAAGTACTGGATCTATTCAGGCGCATATCGGACGAGGTGAGTCATCCAACTGCATATACTCTCTCTTTGCTTGGCTAACTGGAAACAGGACTGCGAATTACTAGGCTTGCAACCGAAATGGGGCAGACCAGAAGAATTCATCTGGCAATACATCTCTGTTCCACCAGTCTGCATCCGACCCTCTGTCGCACAAGATGGTGCATCCAACGAAGATGACCTGACTGTCAAATTGACAGAAATAGTCTTCACCAATGCCTTAATTAAACAAGGTCTCTCCAAGGGTGCACCAACGCCTCAATTCATGGTATGATCCTTTCCCTCCTCTCCCTTTCCTAATTTGACATGCATGGATCGAAAGGAACAATGGGAATTTCTCCAACTCTCCGTCGCAATGTACATCAACTCCGAACTCCCTGGTGTCCCCTCCCAACCAGGTCAAAAACCAATACGAGGCTTCGTCCAACGCCTCAAAGGCAAACAAGGTCGTTTCCGAGGAAACCTGTCCGGAAAACGAGTCGACTTCTCTGGCCGAACTGTCATTTCCCCGGATCCAAATCTGCGAGTGGATGAAGTCGCCGTACCGGAAAGAGTGGCGAAAGTTTTGACTTTTCCAGAGAGGGTGACTCCGCATAATATGGAGAAGCTGAGGAAGGCAATTAGGAATGGGACGGAAGTTCATCCTGGAGCAAATTATGTTGCCAGAGGAGAGAATAAGAAGTATCTGAAGTTTGGGAATAGGAATGCGATTGCAGATGGACTTGCTGTGGGGGATATCGTGGAGAGGCATATTGTTGATGGGGACATTGTGTTGTTCAATCGGCAACCTAGTTTGCATAAGGTCAGTGTTCCTCTATGCGGTTTTATGCTTCAAGCTGACTCGCGAATAGCTCTCGATTATGTGCCATCGAGCCAAAGTTCGACCATGGAGAACGTTTCGCCTGAACGAGTGTGTATGCGGTCCCTACAATGCGGATTTCGATGGAGATGAAATGAACCTTCGTGAGCCTCTCGTCTTCTCCTCTCTTCCATCTCTTAACCTGTCCTATTTTCCTATACAGACGTCCCACAAACTGAAGAAGCCCGAACTGAAGCCCTCGAGCTCATGAATGTCAAACATAATCTCGTCACACCACGCAATGGCGAACCCGTCATCGCTGCCATCCAAGATTTCATCACCGCCTCCTTCCTCCTCTCGCGGCGCGACCGATTCCTCGACCGCCGACAATTTGTGCAAATCTGTTCATATCTCGCTGATGCGGACATGAAAATCGATATACCACCACCTACTATTTGGAAACCTCAACGGCTGTGGACAGGGAAACAGGTCTTCAATGTCTTGATGAGACCCAATAAACACTCGAATGTGTTTGTGAATGCGGAGAGTAAATGTAACAAGTGGGAAGAGGCCAAGGCAGAAAATTATCCGTTCATGCAAGGAGGCGTGGCGAATGACATGAGCCCGAACGACGGATGGCTAGTGGTGGTGAACAGTGAGATCATGTGTGGAGTTATGGATAAGGCCACAATTGGTAGCGGAAAGAAGAAGTCGATCTTTGGTGTCATGTTGAGGGATTACGGACCAGAAGTTGCCGCCACTGCCATGGGTCGACTAGCGAAGCTTTGTGCCCGGTATCTCGGTATGCCTAGTCATTTGCCCTCTTCTTCGGCTTTCGTCCTAACATTTTTGGGTCAGCGAACTATGGTTTCTCCTTGGGCATCAATGATGTCATCCCTGGTGAAATCCTGAAGCAAAGCAAGGACCGGCTAGTAGAAAAGGCCTATGCCGACTGCGACGCTCTCATTGAGAAGGCAAAGAAAGGCAAGCTGGAGAACAAGCCTGGTTGCAATCAGGAGCAAACATTGGAAGCTATGGTCGGTTCAGTACTCTCCAAAGTTCGAGATGAAGTCGGAAAGATCTGTATGATGGAACTGAGTCGGCATAATGCACCATTGATCATGGCAACATGCGGTTCTAAAGGTACATTCTTCATATCTCCAGTCGTCCTCCCGGGCTCATCATTCTCTCTCCAGGTTCCGTCATTAACGTCTCCCAGATGGTGGCCTGTGTCGGGCAACAAATCATCTCAGGTCATCGTGTACCCGATGGCTTCCAAGACCGTTCATTACCACACTTCCCCAAGAAATCCAAAACGCCCCCTTCCAAAGGGTTCGTCCGGAACAGTTTCTTTTCTGGCCTAGTCGCTACCGAATTCTTGTTCCACGCCATTTCGGGTCGTGAGGGATTGGTTGATACTGCCGTCAAGACCGCTGAGACCGGCTATATGCAGCGCAGATTGATGAAGGCACTAGAAGATCTGACGACACAGTATGATTTGTCTGTAAGGAACTCAACGGGTGGTGTTGTGCAGTTCCGGTACGGTGATGACGGGCTCGACCCTGCATGTTTGGAAGGTGATCCACACCCGCTCGATATCGAGAGAGCCTGGAGGCACGCTCTGGTATGCTAGCCGAACCTCATTGCACGCGCAAGGACTGACATCTTTAAAGGCTATTGGTCGTCGGTCAGAAAGGAGCCTTCTACCTTATGAAGTTCTAGAGATTGTGGATCAGGAGTTCGCAACGCCGAAGTATGCAAATGAATGCCCAGCAGCGTATCTCGCCACTATTCGCGGCTTCCTATTGGAAAGCGTCGCTCAGCGCATGGCTGATGTTCGCAAGGCCCATGGAATGTATGACGCCTTGGAAAAGGACGATAAATGGGACAAAACGACCAACCTCAACATGGAAGCTTCTGGTAAAGCTCATCCTACCCTAAGTCTTACATTACCGCTGACCAGTCTCTAGTTGATGATCAGGCTATCGTCAACAATAAATCCAAGGTTACGAAAGGTCAACTCATGGCGTTCCTCGAGCTGATATGGACGAAATACGTGAAAGCCAGGATCGAGCCTGGTATGTTGATGCGCTGTAAGATACTCAAGGATACTCACAATCCTCCGCAGGTTCCACTGTCGGTGCTGTGGGAGCACAGTCGATTGGTGAACCAGGAACCCAAATGACTCTCAAGACTTTCCATTTCGCCGGTGTCGCCTCAATGAACGTTACTCTCGGTGTTCCACGTATCAAGGAAATCATCAACGCTGCCAAAGCCATCAGTACTCCTATCATCAGCTGTAAACTAGTGACGGCGGATAACGAAGCCTCTGCCCGTATTGTAAAGGGACGCCTAGAGAAGACCCTCCTGGGTGATGTACGCCCTCGTTATTCGACCCGGAACTATTCATTGCTGAACTCACCCTTTCAGATTGCCAGCGTCCTCGAAGAAGCATGGGCTCCCGAATACACATACATCGGAATTATTGTCGATATGGACGCTATCCAGAAGCTTCAACTTGAGCTCACATTGGACGATATTAAATGGGCCCTCGTTGGTGCGAAGAAGCTCAAAATCAAGCAGGAATCCATCACCGTGATACCTCGAAAGAATCGCTTACGCATTTACGTGGATAGCCAAGACAAATACTATCGACTCCGTGAACTCAAGAGAGAGCTGCCTGATGTTGTCGTCAAGGGTGTTGCCACCATTCATCGAGCCGTTATTAACATCAAGGAGAAAGACGATGCTCGTGGTAGGAAGGGCGATAAAGAACTACTAGTAGAAGGTTATGGCCTACAGAAGTGCATGATCGCAGAAGGTTTGTCCTTATGAACATTTCTCTATCCATCCTCTTATACTTTTTCAGGTGTCGTTGGAGAGCAAACATCATCAAATCATGTCATCGAAGTCGCTCAAGTACTGGGTATCGAAGCTGCCCGACGAACAATCATCAACGAGATTCAGTATACGATGAAGTCTCACGACATGATAATCGATCCTCGACATGTTCTGCTTCTGGGAGACGTCATGACTTACAAGGTGACTCGAGAACGATAGATTTTCTTCCTTCGCAACTTCTGACAATTTCATCCAGGGAGAGGTTTTGGGCATCACACGATTCGGTGTAGCAAAGATGAAAGACAGCGTTCTCATGCTTGCATCCTTCGAGAAGACGACAGACCATCTATTTGACGCATCCGCCTTCGGGAAGAACGACAGTATTGCGGGTGTATCCGAAAGCATCATTATGGGCAATCCTGCTGCTATGTGTGGGACTTCCATGTAAGTTCCCGCCTCCTTGACACAAGGTCTTCCTGCTGATAATCAATAGGCCTGCGCTATATTCTGTGGCTCCCCCATTGAGCAAGCCACGCAAACTGCTTTTTGAAAACGCTTTATAGACGATTTCGCATTCACATCCATCAACTGTACTATTAGCGCATCGGTCAGTCATTCAACAATATCACAGCTTCTCTTTTGTGCAACATCCCAAGTGTTCTCGTTGGCTCAAAAATTTCGAGTCTGTTGGTGCATGCTGAAGGTGGGTGCAAAAAGAACCATGATAGCGACTTCACAGAGGCGGTACGACATTTTGCCTGCCGTATTGACCAGGGGAGTTACTTAGAATCGGAGTACCCTGCACCACTGTAAGTGTCGCACCAAGCACGCGGTCATGTTGGCCTACCCTGGCCCGGGGTGCCCACCGCCTGGATGAGCAACTTAACATGACCAAGTGAGTTTCATTCCGAATGTATCTCTGAACTCTATGCTTGGCACGTCTATCCATATTATATTTGGGTATGTCGATTTGGGAGAGGGTTGACTTGTTTTTCGAATGTGCTCAACACATTCTAGCGGCTGACTGTTGTAGCTGGGCATTTCCTAGGAGAGGTTCAGGTGGCGCAATGACCCTCTAGTCTATGGGGGCAGGAGGCGGCCGAAAAAATGAGCACCCGAGATCTGAGAAATCATCAGTGCAGGTGACACTAACCCAAGCAGTCCACCAATACTCCCACGCCAACAGATTCCTGTGACTCACACAGTCGTGGACCTAGTCGCCAAACAGTAAAAACCAATGATATTACGATCGACAGCCGACAATAAGAGTAACGTCGAATTTATATCAAAGGTGCCTCTAAGCACCAAATCGCGACCTTCTCCCCCCATTCCTCTCCATACCCCGAGCAAAGTGCCAGAATAGGACTGAGATGATCATGACCCTCCAAAACGAACTCTTCGGCCGTTCCCTGTTTTTTCACCCATTCTCTCCCAAATTCGCGCATCGACGCAACAATCGCCCTAGGCTCACTTCCTGCCACCATGCTCCAGAGCTCTGGAAGCCTCGTAACGAACTTCATATCCGCTTTCTTGAGCAAAGGAAGTGGCATATCCTTATTCAGCGCCTTTATGCTGCCGTGGTATTCGATAGCTTTTGCATAGGACTCTGACCTTCCGGGTGAAGCCGAGAAGGGGACACCTAAGAAAACAATGCCACGAATGGCCCTTCCTAAAGACGCAAGGATCTCAGGCTTAAGCAAAAACCCAGCAACGTGCATGCCACCGGCAGAATGAGCAAGCAGGAACAATCGCTTGGGATCACCCTCTTTCAGATTCTCTGCCACCCATCGAAGGGCATCCCGAACATCTTCCGATCCTTGCGGAAAGGTTATGCCAGGCAATAGACGATAGTCAGGGATCACTGTGAGAATACCTCTCGACGCGAAGAATGCACCAAGGTTGTTGTGGACCAGATGAGAGGGTGCTGAAGTCCTTGAGCCTCGGACTAGACCACCACCGTAGAAGAATACCAGGGTCGGGTAGAGGAAACCCTCAGATTCCCCTTCAGATGGAGGATAGTATACATCGAGCTGTCCCAACGGTTTTCTCAGTTCACACCCATCAGTTCAAACTTATAATCCCACGACGTACCTGGTGTCGTTCATGCGCACCATAAGCAAAGGTTTGCCTCTTGATGCTCTCGATCTTGTCGCGATTCGCTTCAAGAAGAGGATAATCTGAAGTAAACATAAGCAAAGCTCATGCATTCGAGAATGGCAACATACCTGTGTTGATTATCTCGCGGGTTCTTGGGTGCTCAGACAATTGAGCGATATGTGTTGGCTTCGACATGGTCGGATGCTTCCTGAGAGACTTTGTGTAGCATTTCCTGTCTTATTGTAGCAGACTGAGTGGGATTTATCACCGAAAGAAATTGCCCGCTCGGGAGTTAGGATTGAAGTACGAGAATGAGTTGGAGCAGATGATGGCCAGAAGCAGGACGCCAAAGAATTCACACGGTCTATAACCAATGCATTGGGAAACCACAAAAATCGTAAATGTCATTAATGGTAATGGAATGGGCCAGAAATAGAACGTAATGCGTCTGGATAGAAATTTTCTGAGAGTTTTGCTCCTAACTTAGTTTCGTAAAAGTCATTAGCTGATGTTCCATAGTCATTCATTCGTGAATGGCAGCCTGAAAAGTATCACGTCAGCCTTCCTCTCGTCTCTCTTGTGGCGTTGGGGTACTTACGATCTCTGCATGCCTCCAAACCTTATATTTTGCGTTGAAAAATCAACTTCCAGACCGCCCCTACGTACGAGACCTCAGGCTCACTTCCGCGGATCCGGTGAGAAATTCCCAAAGATGGGCCACCGCAATTGTTTGTAACTCTCCAAAGTGTTTTGATGCCTCTCGAACGCGACTTTGGGTGGCCTCATCTGAAGCTCGGCATGACCCTCGCCCGCAGCGCGAGCCCTTGGGCGAATCACAGCGGGCCCGCAGAGATGCGCAACCCGCGCAGAAATAGTACCATGCGAGATGAGTAGCAATGTGGCGGAGTTGATTGCGTCTACTTGACCGCTGGCGACAGCTTGGCTGTTGACCGACTCTGGATGTACAGCCCCTCCATTTGCAATGAAAGGTGCGTGGTGTATCTACATGTCCCTCGATGTGGTGGTAGACTGCCTTAACATACGACTCGCAATCGTCAAACGATTGTCGAGAGGTGTAAAAGGTACACGACCCCCAACAACAACTGAAATCCTGGGTCCAGAGAGTGCCCTTCATTGTGGTATGAAATAATTGTTGAATCGACATAGGACCATCGGGGGCCCATGTGGGTTGAAGCCTACGATGAAGTCGAGAATGGGGCACCTCGAAATGAGACTCGTCGCGGTGTCCAGGTCGATGTAAATATATAAGGGGACCAACTCCCCCCGTAGGATGCACGCCTTGAAAGGAGTTAGCGTCAAATCCGTTGTCCAATGAAAGGTAGTCATCCGTCGAGTGGATAAGTTGGATATGATTTAAACGATGATTGCCTCTGGGTGTAGCTTCGAGTCGAAGATTGGTCGACTGGTCATTGTCATGCCAGTGGCTGGGCTCGACGATTGTTGCTGAATTGCCTACGATTTGGTCAACGTCGATCATGATTCTTTTCGGGACAGACGCACCTTCGTTCCTCTCAAGAAGAGTATTCGTTCGCCAGAGCGATTCGTGCCCACTGAAACGTGGGAGCAGAGTGTCCGGATCATTGCAAATGCCAGAGTAATGTGCTGCTGGCAAAGCCTGGCTCCACCTTGTGCCGTTCCTTGAGCAATGTCGAAGAATATCAATGGGGATGTCGTCCTTAAGTATGTTCTTGACTTACTGTATATTGTCATATCCCTCAATACTAGTATAGTACGTCTCTGGAGCGGTAGTTGCAATGGGGTTGACGTCGTAGACAGAACTTCTCGCTGGAAGTGGTGCTTAGCGTGAAGATATAGATCATGATGCGTATGGAAACTACTCGCAATAGTCACCGGGGAAATTTTGTAGAGGGACGCTTCCAACGCCGGGATGGCAAGCCTGAAGGTGAGCGTTTTCTACTTTGGAGGTAAATGGTATATTGGGTAAGGTGAGGCAGTCCATGGTAGAGATGAATTGGGCATCCCGAAGGTAGACTGGCTGCTCATATTAATTCATTTACTACGAGCGAGCTGATCCACTGTCAACCAAGGAACCTCTGGTGCTCGGCGACAGTTCGAGTCAGGGGGCTGTCGTAGAGGATATATCTGGGAGAGTTGGTGAAAGCTCTGTGGTGGCAAGTTGCCGACGGTCCGTTGCTGGCGGGATCTTGCAAGGTTGATCTCAGTATAGGGCTAAGAGAATATATCTCAGCCGATGCAAAAAGCGGACTTGGGTCGTGGTGGTAAAACTAGCCATCCTGACATTGATACATCGATGCTCAGGAACGACTTGAACATGATGATCTCAGATCCTTTACACAGCAGATCTAATACAGTAGGTTTTGACGCCCATAGACGCCGACCTATCATCGAAATCCTGACCTGAAAGAATTAGCGATTGTCCTCACTTATCTAGCGAGATCTCAAATGGGCACTCGGTGCAATCATGTGCTGCTCGTCAAGTGTTTTTCTTTTTGTTCCCCCGACTCTTTCCATTCTCGATGTTTCTTCCTGAAAACGGTATCGAAGTTGTATGCCTCTTTGTTGGGATAGCCGCGGCGGCCATGACGTTCGTTTATCGTGAACTATTAGGAGTCAGATACTTACAAAGTCGATCATATGATTTCTCATAACACGAAGTTGCAAGCCTGTCATATCGTAAATGCATCAAAACTGTGCTCATATCATCGTGACCGTTTGGCACACACGCAGCGCCTTGACCGCGATACTGCTGTCATGCTCGATCACGAGAGCCTTCGCCTAGATTCCGAGCTTGCCAGCGAAGTAGAAAAAGGAAGGCCAGCAAACAGTCCTTCAAATCATCTTTTCAAATAGACAGATTTATTCTTGCCGAGGTCCAGATCTCACGTAGAATGGATCTGGTGGACGTTTCCCAAAGACGGAGAATCGAGGTGCCGAGCTGCGTCTTGCTCGCGGCTTTGGTTGTATCAAAGCCTGACGCTTCCTATGCAAGCAGAGTCGCAAGTGGTACCAGGTACAAGAAGACCGGAGCTTGAAATAATACCATGCGAGGTGGTGGAGATTCGCGTTAGGAACTTGGAGTGAGCTTGGGCGCTTCCGATCGTATCTTCCAAATCTCAGAAACAAATCGCACCGAGGATACGAGTCGACGAAAACCCACCTTTTCTGTCCTGTTTCACAGGCGCCAACTTTACTTCTTGGCTTTTTTCTGGTAAGGTCAGGCTGCAGTGATTGTCGCCATGTTGAGTTACCGAAAGAAGTACTTCTGCGAGAGTTGACGAGGATAGCGGTCTTGATTTAGGGCCCGGACGTATTACAGAGTGCACCCTGATACACACGCTAAGATGGTTGCCTATACGAGAGAAGAGTGTCATTGGCAGGTTCGGTGCTCCCTCAGAGTTGTACTTGCGTGTTAACGGGCATATACTGACTAAAAAGTCTGCCCTCGACACTGTATCTCCACATGTTTGAGCGATTCACCTTCTCACATCAATCTCAGAAGATTGGACGTCCAAGCAAATCCACCTCACCTGATTTTGTTGTGCTATTATGATCTTCGTGTAATTAATTGTTGCAGTGCACGGACACTTTTCGGCAAGCTGCCACACGTGCTAGTAGAGGGCTTGCCCTCGTGCCAATTCAGCGACTTTTGTTCTTTCCTACCTGGACTCCCAAGGTCTAACGGAGTTGTAAACGAATCTTTGAAGTGCGTAGTAGATCCGTCCTAAGATAACAAACGATTGGAAGGTCGCTTTCGCGATGGACATCTTGACATTCGGTCAGCATGATAGGGTGTCGGCACTGAACATCTAACGCCAAGGTCGGGCGTTAACGCACCATAAAGAACATCTGTAAGCGCATCACAGGACATATTGTCTATTTTTGAAAGACAAAGGCGTGTGTCTTCTGGATCGGGCCCGAGTCCGAGTCCCCGCCGTACAAAGTTGGCAGTTGCCGTCCTACCCTTGTTGCAGATGTCGATTCATAGCTGATAGCGTCCTACTCGAAGTTTGTGTCGCGTTCCTTGAGTTATCCACAATCGTAATAGGATTCTGGGTTTCTTCATATCCTTGAAGACTATCCCAGGCACTGTGAGACCCAGACCTCTCGAGGCAAAGAATGCACAGAGGTTATTAGCCAGATGATATGGGGCTGAAGTCGCGGACCCTCGTACTAGACCACCATCAACTTAGAAGAGTGCCAGAGTTGGGTAAAAGAAGCCCTCAGGCTGCCCTGAAGGTGGCCAATAGCAAATGTCGAGCTGTACTGGTGTTTTCACTCATGAGTCAAATCCACGAACCTACGTGTACCTGGTGGTGTTCGTCAAAAGAATTGCCTTTTGATGCTCTAGATTTCAGCGAGATTTGCTTCAATAAAGTGAGCCTTCGCAAGGGTTATACCGCTATAGGTCAGTATACGTGCCGTGTTGATTATCCGAGTCTCACTAGTTGACAGTCAAACACTGGCAGGTTATTGGCATGATGCCAGTGATCCCTCTGGAGTCGTGTTTGGCGAGGCAGGTGGAGCCAAACAAAAGGAACACGAGCCTGCGGTCGCGGTCAAACGCCAACTCTCGAACACTCAAGTTCAACGTTCAACTTCAATTACTTCTCGGATTGTACCTTGTGCTTTTAGTGAGTAAATCTCCTGCAGGTGCCTCATGGGACCAGGTGACGCGTTCAAATCTCGTTATCATTCCCAAAATATCCATCACACCTCATCGGGGACGGTGTAGTTGAGGCCACTTTAAGTGGTATGCCCCTGATGTGGAGATGAAAGGCACTCAGGTTTCGCTGTTGTGCACTCACACTGCCATGAAATCGGCGTCTAACACTCTAACGAGAGTCTGGTTCAAAATCTCGTTCGATAGTGCCTTTGGCGCGCTCGTGGACGACGGTTCACAGACCCGTCAGTCTACAGATGAGCCGCCTCGAAGCCTGGAAGAGACCTGACTCCAGACTCTGAAATTCTCGTTGCTCAGAACAAAACATTCGGGGCCTTTCGTCGTCATGAAAAGACACCGCCATTCAGGTCAGCCCAGTGCCACAACCAACTATGTTTCATGGTTTATGAAAAATTTCAGGCTGGTATGTTAGCCTATAAATGGAGCAATGCGCTTGTCTTATCTGCAAAGAACACATTCATCCCATGAGTTTCACTCGCGAAGAAATAGGGCTTCTCTCCGACCTAGGAGCAACTGTTCTGACAGAAACTACGACACTGGTGACTCTAGCAATCTTCTATGGTATGCCTTGAGCTACTTCTTGTGATCAGCACCATCTCTGACCTACTCGGCGTCTAAATGCAAAACAGGCATTTTTGTGCCATCGTTTTCCACCTCTGTGATTCTGACTTTATGTGTTGGGCGTTCAGCTACTGCAATCGACCGCTTTTCTCCAATCGCACCAAGAAGGAGACGAGACAAACTTTTCGCTCAAAATATCATCTTTGGCGTCACGATAATCAGCTTCATACTAGCTTCAACCAGTTTTGCGGCAGAAATGGCGGGCCTTCATACTATAATCCGTGAGGCTTTGACCAAAGACTTTCATATTCCTCTTGTATCGAAACCAGGCATTATCAGAGGATCATTGAAGGAAAAGCGGGAATTAGCGACTTGGTCCTATAATATCCCAGTGAGTAGAGCGGTGCTATATTCTACCACCTATTCACCTCTTAGGCGTTGCTTTTGGGTGATGGAACGACCCTTTGGAGAACGTGGGCGATTTGTAAGGATGTGCGTCGGGCGATGGTGGTACCAAGTATACTCTGGATGGGGACCCTAGGTACGGATGAGGCTCATTCTTTGGAGGAGAACCTCGTTTACTGATCGATACAGTCACTGCTTTACTCTTTGGGGTTGTGGTACCCACCCGCTTCGAATCAGGATTCAAGCTCTTCGCTCATGGATACTCCGAGGATTATCGCATCTATATAAGCCTCATCCTGTCTATTATAACGAATATAGCGACCATAATGATATTCTCCTGGAGACTCTGGTAGGCTTTAACTCTCTATTTACCACGGCTTCGCTGATAAGAAGTGTATCTGCACGAACCTAGGCACTTGCAACATCTCTTCCCATCCAAGTCACGCCTTTTGACTAAACCGTCCACATTGGTCCAGAAAGTGTTATGGTTGATGATCGAGTCGGGTACTCTCTATTTTTTCACGCAGGTCAGTACCACTATTCAATCCACGTCAGCCCCTCTTCATTTGTCTTCAATCTCGATGCCGAACCTTGCGCTTGGGTTTTGGGATACTGACCTTGACCATTCGCATACTTCCAAGGTAACCTGCGTGGTATTTTGCTTCTGGCATCCAAGCATAGGATCAACCTCATGGTATTTTGTTTCCGGCTTCTCGTCATTGTATTCCATAATCTCGGTGAGTACAGTCATTTGCTATTTCGGTTAATATCTCACACCCGTCAGGCAATGTACCCAACCCTCATGATCATTCTCTTCAAGGTAGTGCAGCTTCCAGGGGAAACGCTTTTACAGAGGTCGAGAGATACGATCCTGCCGCACCAACCGAACGGGACTCAGAAAGCGCGATATTGGTGGGATCGTATACTAGGACGAATCAGAGAATCAAGTTGAAGACCGAGAATATGTCAGAACGGACGTCGGTCAAAGGTAAGCTCTGAAGGACTTGTACCAACTCTCTGGATTGATAGGGTTACTGTAGATATCGAATCGGTGCCGTTTGAGTGGGTTCAGACTGAGAGTAAACACAATGTAACAGATAAGACTATTTATATCGGCATTGCTTTTGGACCGACTTGAGTATACTCTAGTCGCCCGCTAATCTGATGTTCAAAACCCTTTTCTTTTGTCTTGTCTTTTTCGAGAGACTGATGACTTGTAATCCTGCCAAATATGATATTACACATTCCTATTTGGTGTCCGGATACCCCCCTACCTCGGGGATTTCACCTCCAGAGACCCGGTGAGAAATTCGTAAAGGTGAGCAAGCGTAACTTTCTGCAGGTCTCCGAAACGTTTCGGAGCCTCTTGAGCGCGATTTTGGATGGCCTCGTCTGAACGGCGACATCTTCGTTGAGAGCTTAGTTCACAATGGCCTAAGTCGTAGCGTGCACAAAGCGTCACACAACCCGCGCAGAAATAATACCATGCGAGGTGAGTAGTCATATGGCGCAAGTGGTTCAACCGGTCGCGTCGACCCGGAGTCGACCTTCCACGGTCCGATCGTTGACCAGCGATGCTGGGCACGCAACCCTTCCATCTGCAAAGAAACACATGGGATTCGTTAACATGCATTTCAATGTGGTGGTAGACTGCATTCAGATACGACTCGCACTTGTCGTGGAGTTGTCGGGAAGTGGAGAAGTGACAGGATTGCCACTGGCAGCTGAAATCCTGAGCCCATAAGGTCCCTCTTGTTTCACGGAACAAGTCTTGGATGGACATAGGGCCATCAGGGACCCAGCTGGGCGATGGCCTACGGCAGCGTCGTGGACGGAAAGCGTCTGAATGTACCTCAAGAATGTTGTTTGCTCGCTTGACATGCTTTGGGAAACCGCCTCGGGGTGTGGAGTCCACACTTGAAGAGCCATTGCTCGTAGACGTATTGTTCAGGTAGAAACTATCTTCATTTAGGTTGGAAAGATTGGAAACAGGGACGTTATCGGAATGATTTGGATAATCTGGGAGACCGATTTGGGCCATGAAATCCCTGATGAGCATCTCGTCCAAGGAGAGGGCATCTTCGTTTGGGTCAGAACTGCGGACGTCGTTTGTAGGGTGACTTCCTTCAGAAAAGTTTTCAAGAAAGAGATGATCCAACCAGTGATTCGGATTTCCTTCTAGTTCACTCCGAGTCACTTCCATGTAATCAGGTCAATGTCAGTCACGAGTCCAAGTCGTTCTGAAAGCACAAACCTCGACCAAATTGTTCGGCGCTGGACGGCAGGACGTCCCTCCCGCCTCCCTAGAGAGAAATAAGAACGATTTACCTCACCAGTATACGAGTATCAGTGATTACTTACCCACAGGCCTGCGGAGCCAGACCCAAACAGCGGATCAATTGAATTGTACTCAGTTGCCCATACGTTGCCACCATATCCCTCACTGGCAGGACTCGACTGGAATAGGCTGTCGCCGCCAGACGTATGGGGCACCATAGCGTCTTCTTGAGGCTGGTTGTCAAGTAATTGATCAAAAGGGTACCTTATGAGCATAGTACCCATCTGAACGTAAGCTCCAGAGGGATTCGGGGAGGTAGGATTCGTATTTTGGATGGTACCGCTCACTGCAATAGCTCAGATGGTAGTTCATAAGGTGAGATTGAGATTACGTACGATAGTCACCAGCGAAAGGCCGATATCCATTATCAAATTCGTTAACGTCAAAGCGGCCGTCACCATCGACACTCGTGCCAAAACTGGGAGAGAGATTCATCCTAGTAGGGTAGATATCGTCGAGCGAGAAGAGCTAGTTATCGATGGGACTGCTACAATTGTTCAGTTCAATACTGTAAAAAATAACACACTCCACAAAAGCCGCCCATCGGGATTGATGACGGCGACGGCGAAAGACAGCGAAAGCCAGTGAAAGCCCAAGCCATTATCGCTCAGGCACGAGAGGACACCTGACTGGGTGATCCCTTCCCGGCGGGTTTCTGGGCAGTCCGACATCTAATGAATGTGGATAGTTCTTCCTCAATGAATCGCACGATCCTCCAAGATTTTGGTCAGATATTAATCATTGGCTACAGAATCAAGAGCGTATTAGGTCCAGCCGAAGAAGATTTCATGTGGTTCTACGAGTACTGCTTTTGGGTATAGATTGTCGGTAACTTGGCCCACTCTTTAGCTCGGTTTGGTAGCATCCTGAAAACATGAAAGTATCCCGTCAATCCACCTCTTAGCTCTTCTTTAAGGTCGAATCGCTTACAAGCTTTAGTTTCCCATATCCCTCTCTGGAGTCCAGATACCCCTACGTAGGAGTCTTGACCTCTGGAGATCCGGTGACCAATTCCAATAGGTGTGCAAGTTGAACTGCTTGCAGGTCTCCGGCGCGTGTTAGAGCCCCTTGTATACGGGTTTGGGTGGCTTCATCTATGGGTTGACATTTTCCCCGGGAGCAAAGTAAACCCTTAGGTGAGTCGAAGCGAGCATGCAGAGTTCCGCAATCCGAACAAAAATAATACCACGCTAGATGGCTAGTCATGTGACGGAAATGACTGCGCCTATTCGGTCGGCGAATGCTTGGTTGTTGACCTACGGAGCTACCCGATGAGCAACCCTTCCACCTGCAATGAAAGGGGCGAGATTCGTCTACATGCGCCTGTATGTGATGGTAGACAGCCTTCAGATACACCTCGCAATCATCGAGTGATTGCCGAGAGGTAGAGAAGGCACAAGACCCCCATTGACAACTGAAGTCCTGAGCCCACAGAGTGCCTATCATTTTGGGAAATAGTCGTTGTATCGACATGGGACCATCGGGAACCCACTTGGGTGGGGGTCTGCGACCACGTCGTGAATACGATGCCTCAGGATGTAGTAGGTCAATGTTGTCAGAGCGGTTGGGATGAATGGGGGGATCGATTTGAGCTGTGGAGTGAGCGCTTGAGAAGGGATTGTTGCCAGACATATCGTTCGAGGAGAGGCCTTCTTCGTTTGGTTGAGTGCTGCGGGCGTCGCCTGTAAGGTGACCGCCTTTGGAAAAATTTCCAGCGAAAAGATCGGTCAACCACTGGCCATCCTCGGATTGCTTCGAGGTGCCTGGATCAGGATATTTCGATGGGAAGCCTGCAGTCAGATCAGCGTCAATCCGAACTCGAAGGGCTGATGAGGACACGAACCATTGCTAATATGCTCTACATTGGATGGCTGGATGTTCCACTCGTCCTTGATAAGGTTAGCATCAATTGGCGTCACGAATGTCAGGGAGCTCACAGGTAGGTCGATGTCGAAGGAGGGAGTCTCAGGGGGATTGCTGTTGGATCGTAGCAAGAATCCCTCAACCTGTGGACTTGACTGGAAGAAGGTGCCGCTGCCAGAGATATCGGGTAAGATAGGTTCTTCTGGAGACTGATCGCCAGACGGTCGGTTACCAGGGAACATTGCGAGTTGAATGCCCATCTCTTTGTGAACCCCAGAGCGATTTAGGTCTTCAACCCACGCTGCTACGTTCCTATGGAGTGTCCAGTGTCAGACAAGAGTACAACCAGAGTTCCAGTAAATTCGTGACATACCATGTGTCTGTAGATCTCTGACGACGGTCCGCGTCAGGAACTCTAGGTGAGATAGCATCAACGTCCCGAACTGTAATGGTGGTAAGTTCGGCGTTCATTCTGACACAATTAACACGTACAAAAACTGCGCGCAGAGCTTTGCGAGGCATCTGGCCGAATGTCAACATTGGGAACTGGTATCGTATTGTCACCAGTAGTACCGAAATCGGGTGCAGATAACGAGGGGAAATTCATGCCACAGGGAGTGCCAAGGCGGGTGCTGGAATTCTATTGAAGGTCGGGTACATGGCGATTAGCTTTATAGGAGGGAGATGTGTCCTCTGAAAAGTTGGTGGTGAGCAACTTCAAGTTGGTAATTCGGGTTGTGTGTCCACTTAGATCAATATCGTCGTGAGTAAAGTACCAAAGTTTCAAGTGGAAGATCATCCCAAAAAGGAAGGCACGTGTCACCCCTGAAAAAATACAAAGACTGCTGGTGTGTGTGCGGGTGGCAAGTGTGGCAGTACGTCGATTTTTGATTCGAGGATATCAATGATGTGACCTGAACATTTCGGTCTATCCCTAATTTGACACGGAAAGAAATTTACCATGATCACGTACTCTCGCTGAACACTTGTTTCTTGTTGATATTCCGTGTCACAGAAAGCTTTGAACGCCTTTGGAGAGCGCTATGAACCCATGAATCGTGCTACGCAGGCAGCATAGCGGCTGGAAAAAGGGATATGCTTCGAACTTGCACCTAAATCAGGCTTAGGCTGTCGCAGGACCTCGGATGATGAGAGGGCATGTTGTATACCGGTTCGGACAAATTTGGGCGAAAATCAGGCTTCTCGCAGCCTCCGCACGCCCGCATACCAGGTTCGGAGAAGTTTTCCATTTGGGTCCAAATGACCACGATGGGATCATTTCGGTTGGCGACCCTCCGAAGCCAAAGGGTTCAAACGTTCATGGACCATCGGTCAGTGGGCGTCTGATTGATTTATTGAAGGTGTTGCGACAAAATTTGCTCAGAAGTGCCAAATGCAGCAGAGAAGTATCTCAGTCGATAGTTCCAAATTTAGGGAGGCTTTTCGCCTCACGATTTGTGTTTGCTCCGATCTGAACGCTGAGTGTCGTCAACCTCATAAAGACGCTCCTTCAACGGATTAAGACTGCTTGGTGCTTTGCTCTTTCTCCTTTTTATATCCATATTTCTAGGCTTGCCTTCATAAAAACGAGATTATGCTAGGGGAAAGTGAGCAAAAGATATATTTCTCCTTGCGATGGTTTTCGGACCGATTCTCGACACTCGAGTTCCCGCCATGTGTTCAGAACGGGGCCGCAAGAAGAAGCAGTTGATGATTTCCTTTCTACTAGCACCTCTGATCCTCTTACGTGTGTCTTCTTTAGCAGAATCGAGGCGCATCATACGTACCATTGAGTAACCAATTTCTCCGAAAGCTACGCTCAGATAGCTTCGTAAATGGTGCACCAACCAATCTACGCCTTCGTCTCAACGCACGAGAATTATCTTATCACAACGTGATGTGCGCAAGATTTCTCTCCATTCGAAGAAGGTGCTCAGTGATGGTGACACATAAACCAGCATAAATGAAATGCTCTGTATTCTTCGCTCGGGATTTAATTTTTAATCACCCATCCCTGCCCACTAATGTCGGTCAAAGGTACAGATATACTACACGGAGAGACAGAAAAACCTTAATACCAGGTCGTGCAGCAGTGCATTGTCGGGCGGGGCTGCCTGTCTCCCAGTCTGAGCCGTCTGACTGGAGGCCTTTGGTTTAAACATGGGCCAAGTAACTCAATCCACGTCCTAGATGTTGGCCATAGCTAATATAGTGACCCTTAATACGCAACGAAATAATCTAATCTTTGTAAAGTAAATGGAAACGTAGAGGCGTTCTACGTTGAGCAGTGGTTGGGTTTGCGCTGAAGTTCGCTGACCGGGTTCGCAAACTCCGCAGCCAGTCGATCAGATGTCCAGAAAGTGTCGGAATTGGAATTCCCATTGTTCCCTCCTCCACGCCCCATATTATACCGAGAGTAAGTTTTTCAGAGGATACACGATCAAGGGGACTACGGTTCAAGATGATGTATCAGTATCAATGTATGGTCAATGGGATGCGAACAGGTAAAATGCGGTAAATCCGGCCAGAAGTTAGTTCTATTTCTGGATCAACTTAGCGATCGTCTGTTGCGAAATGGTCGGTATTCCTTCATTGACACAGTACCGCCCTGAAAAGGATCAGTTCCTTCCCAATCTCATTGATCCGGAATCAAAACACTTACAAAACTTTTCAATCCCAGATTCCCAGTCTCCCTCGTGAATCCAACACTACCAGCCCACTCGACAGCAGCCCAGAAACACTCTGCGCCACCTGACTAACCCAATGATTCACCATGGCAGCTTCCATCTGAATCTGAAAGCTCCTGTCCGCTTCTTTTCTCCTTGCAATATTATAGGTCAGCAGCCTCGCAGAAGTGATATCGGTCGAGGCTTCGGAGAATTGGTGCTGGAAGGTACCAATGGCTTGACCGAATCGACTTCACTGATAGGTGTATGGTACCGCCAGGTCGAATGCACACTCGGCGAAACCGCATCTGACCTGCAATACCTATACGGCCTTCGTATCTCAATGGCAATCTAGTGAGAAGGGTCAGATTCAGTCCTTGTCACAGGTGACATGAAGAAGGAAGCAAACCTTGGTTCCCTAGCCAACACCCCCGATGATGTTCTCCTCAGGTACTTTCCAGCTAAATATAGACAGGCGGACCTGAAAGGACGATACCCGAAGGATAGGGTATGCGAGGCGAGGCGAGGCGGCACCAGGGACAAGTTCTCAAAATTGGCTGCTCTGGGAGCGAAGAAGGTAGTCAGTGATGCCCTGACAGGTATCACAAAAAATTGAGCCCCGCCTCAAGCGACCGCCGGCGTGTATATGTCTTATTCGGTACGGTCTATCGTTTTGCATTTAGCTATCATGTTGTCGAAGTTGAGAGTGGACATCGATAATGCACCCCGGCGGATACCGAGCTTCTGATCCTTCTTAGCGATCTCAATACCCATATCCTTGGTAGCGGCGACTCAGTATGTCATGCCTCTGTAGCCTTTCGACCTGTGTCATTTGTCAGGGAGCGAATTTAACTGACATTTTTGAGGAAACTCACATCAGCGAAGGCGAGGAAAATCTCCTCCTCATGGTTCGAGGACGGGATTTGAAGATTAACACCGACTTTTTGAATTGATTGGGTGGCCATAAATACGCATCATTGTCACTAGATTGAATTCCAAGCAAACGCAACATAATAAACAAGACCAGAATGACTTTACAGGTATTCAATAATATCGGCACCAGACCGATTCGGACAGAAGTATAGATCTTAACTAGCCTGATGTTCGTAGTTTCTGAGCCGTGAAAAATAAGCACCCTGCAAAATATCGCATCAGGCTTTCTTATCTTCGTTGTTGGAAGTCGGAACACGTACGGGCTTCGATATCCCATGATCCTCCTTACGTCGGAGCCTTGATCTCTGGAGACCCAGTGATGAATTCCCATAGCTGCGCAAGTTGAACTGCTTGGAAGTCTCCGAAGCGTGTTGACGCCTCTTGTATACGGGTTCGGGTCGCTTCATCTGAAGCTCGACATTTCCCTCGGGAGCAAAGTAAACCCTTAGGTGAGTCGAAGCGAGCATGCAGAGTTCCGCAACCCGCGCAAAAGTAGTACCATGCGAGATGACTTGCGATGTGGTGGAAATGATTGCGTTTAACCGATCGTCGACAGCGCACTTGACGCAAGGGGTCCCGTACGCACCCCTTCCACCTGCAATGGAAGGTTGGAGATTCGTCTACATGCGCCTCAAGGTGACGGTAGACAGCCTTGAGATACGCCTCGCAATCGTTGAATGATTGTCGAGAAGTCGAGAAGGCACAAGACCCCCACTGGCAACGGAAATCCTGGGCCCACAGAGTGCCTATCATTTTGCAGAATAGTCGTTGGATCGACACGGGACCGTTGGGAACCCACTTGGGTGAGGGTCTGCGACCACGTCGTGAATACGATGCCCCAGAAGGTAGGTCGACGATGTTGTTGCTATGAATGGGATGAACGGGAGGATCAAAATGAGCCGTGGAATTAACACCTGGGAAGGGATTATTGCCAACCAAACCGTTCAAGGGGAGACCATTTTCGTTTGAATTAGTGCTGCGGACGTCGCCTGTAGAGTGACTTCCCTCGGAAAATTTTCTAGCGAAAAAGTCGACCAACCACCGGGCATCCTCGGATTCCTTTGAGGTGCCCAGACCATTGCTTATAGGTTCGGCATTGGATAGCTGGCGGCCCCACTTCCCCTTGACAAGGCGAGGATCAGTCGGCGACACGAGTGTCGGCGAACTCACAGGTGGGCCCAAGGCGAAGGAGCTAGTCCCAGGCGGATCATGTAGATCAGACTCTGGTGCAACTTCATCACGAGAAGTGTTGATCCCGTATCGCAAGAATCCATCGACCTGTGGATTTGGCTGCAATAAGGTGTTGCGGCCAGAGATATCGGGTACGAAAGTCCCTTCTCGAGACTGACTGCCAAGTGGTTGGTTGCTCGGAAGTGACCTTGTGAGCCGCATGCCCATGTCGTCGAAAATCCCAGAGCGATTCAAGTCTTCGACCCGTCCTGATGCGTTCCTGTGAAATGTCATACATAATACAATCATAGGTTGTCGTGTTCGTTGCGCACCACGTGTGTGCAAAATTCTGGCGATGTTCCGTAACAGATTCTCTAGTTAAGAGAGAATTTGTATCAAGACCTCCGGGTGAGATGGCCTTGACATTTCCGACGATGCCTCTCGCTGCAGCGGCGCTTAGGTCGGCGTTCGTTACGAGATAGTGACTACGCACAGTGATCGTACGCAAAGCTTTGCGAAGCCGGCCTGAGTTCGAGACCGAGAACTTGTGTCGAATTGTCACGAGGAATACCCGATTTGAATGAGGCGAAGGGCGAAGAGAGGGAATTCATGTCAATAGTCAGTGCGTTTCAAGGCGAGTCGGGGCTCGCTTTTGGTGGTAGGGAAAAGATCATAGCGACTCTTATACGAAGTTGAATGTGCCCTCTGGATAGTCCCCGTCGGGTCGATCGACGAGGATTGGGTGTTGATGTATGCACCAGCAGGTGCTGTGGAGAAAACAAGCACCGCTTCAGAGATTGATGGAGGACGTAATCAGATTCATCCAAATCAGACAATGCCAGGTTGACGCCGGGTCATTGTCTTCGGGCTCTCTTCCAGTCTCGGTATCACAATACTTGTCATTATATCTTCGATGGAGCTCTCATTTTTGCCCTTAAGCTTCTCACTCCTGTAGCCGTAGTGAATTTGTGGCCTTCTATCACACTTAGATGTTACAAGGTCTGAGTACAACAACCCACGAGACTGGAAGAGAGCCCGAAGAAAATGACCCGGCGTCAACCTGGCATTGTCTGATTTGGATGAATCTGATTACGTCCTCCATCAATCTCTGAAGCGGTGCTTGTTTTCTCCACAGCACCTGCTGGTGCATACATCAACACCCAATCCTCGTCGATCGACCCGACGGGGACTATCCAGAGGGCACATTCAACTTTATGGACCGATTATCCTTTACTGTTACCCGCCGCTTGCTTCTCCTGTGGTCATTCGCGAGGTTGTGCCTGAGGCCTGAGGTTTTAGATGTCCGCTATATTCTCAACACCTTTATTAGCCTGATAAGCACCTCGCCCATATAATACGTCTTGAGGCAGAAAGCCAGCAACATGCATTCCTCCTACAGAGACGCGGTTGGGGATGCGTAACAGTGGTTCGAGATCGCGGCGCGACAGTGATATGGTGCTAATGGCGGTGCCAATAGACATGACTACTAAGTAGCGGCATGGCGCTGATGCCGAGATGGCGCTAAAAGGGCGCCAATGGTGATAAGTATCGCTTGTTGGTACCATTCCCTACTACATAGCGCAGATTACCAGAATTTCCCCCTTTTAGAATCAGATAAGAACTCCGCCATACTTGACCGCAACTGCCAGATCCGAAATAATTGTCGATGCTTAGACCGGAAGCTTTCGTGCGCACTACTTGGATGTTGCTTAAATGTGATTGTAGTTGATCAATATTTTCACTTGAATTTAGCCTGAGACAGTCATTCAAGTTTTCCCTTTGCCACCGCGAGGCCAAGGCGAGGCCGATTGACCAAGAGAAGATATCAAAATCTGAGGAGCGGCCCTGCTGGTGCCAGAACGGCGGTGGCCACTCCCTACAATCTTTCAGATAGAGGACAAAATACATCTGGCCACCGATTCACGCCCGTGAAAACGGCTGTACAAGGTTCTTGACCACCACACCTTTTGATAGTGTATCAATGGCAATTCTTGTCAGCCCAGGCCGATTGGAAGCAGAGAATCAGAATGAATATTGCGTTCGACTTTCGGCATGTGAAGTCAAGAGCAAGCCTCAAATGATCCGTATGATTCACTCGAATAATTGGACTATGGCTCAAGATGTTGAATTAGTATTAATTGAATGCAAACGGATAAAATGTAGTAAATCCGGCCAGAACAATTCTAGGAGTATTGTTTCTGGATCAATTTAGCAATAGTCTGTAACTGAATGTTCGAAGTTCCTTCGTAGATAGCACCCTGAAAAGCATCCCATCAATTCCTCGTAATCTCCTTCCTCCAGAATCGAAACACTTACAATCTTAGAATCCCTCCAGAACTTCTCGATCCCCGTCTCCCTTGTAAACCCGACACCACCAGCCCACTCAATAGCGGCACCAGACACACTCTGCGCCACCTGACTAGCCCAATACTTCGCCATGGCAGCTTCCATCTGGAAGCTCTTTCCTTCTTCCTTTCTCCTTGCAGCGTTGTAGGTTAATAGTCTCGCGGAGGTGATATCAATCAAAGCCTTGGAGAATTGGTGCTGCATGGCCTGGAAGGTACCAATGGGTTGACCGAATTGACTTCGCTGGTAGGTGTATGGGACAGCAAGGTCGAATGCACCTTGGGCGAGTCCGACCATCTGAGCGGCGATACCGATACGACCTTCGTTGAGGATCTCGATGGCAATCTAGTGAAAAGGGGTCGGGTTTAGTCTTTGTCCCAGGTGAGATGAGGAAGGAAGCAAACCTTGTAACCCTGGCCAACACCACCGATGATGTTCTCCTCAGGTACCTTCATGTTGTCGAAATTGAGGGTGCAAGTTGATGATGCACGGATACCAAGCTTCTGTTCCTTCTTAGCGATTTCGATACCCATATCCTTGGTGGCCACAAAGCATGTTATGCCCTTGTAACCTTTCGTAGGATCGACCTGGGTGGCATGTGAGAGCGAATCCAAGAGAGATCTCCGAGGGACCTCACATTAGCGAAGACGAGGAATATCTCCGCCTCATGCGAGTTAGTTATCCACATTTTCGACCCATTTATTATGTAGTGGTCGCCCTCCTTGACCGCTCTCGTCTGAAGAGCAAAGGCATCTGAACCGGACGCGGGCTCTGAGAGACAGAAGGAACCGAGCTAAGGAATCACAAGGAATGAGGTAATGATAACGCGGCATAGAGTTGACGAGGCGGACCTTGGACTCGGCAAGCTGTGGCAGCCACTTGTCCTGTTGCTCCTTAGTTCCGTACTTGCGGAAGATGGTGTTGACAAGGGTGTTGTGCACGTCGCACATAACCGAGACAGAAGGGTCGATCTTTGCGAGTTCTTCGATGGCAATAATTGCAGAGGTGAAGGAAGACTCGGCACCACCGTGGTCAGCAGAGGTCTCAATACCCATGAGCTATCGAGGCAAATGAGAATCAGGACAAAGTTCTCAGTCAGAAGGGCACGATATCGCCTTACCCCTTGCTCGAAGAGACCCTTGATAATAGCCGGGTCCATCATCTCGTTCTCGTCCATCTCGCGAACCTTTGGTGCAACAACCTCCTTTGAGAATCGTTGAACTGATAGCAGGTTAGCGCGCATAGTCTCATGTGGAGTTACTAGATACTCACCAGCATCTCTTAGCATGTTCTCCTCATCGGTGAAAGTATCCAACGAGGTAAGCTGGGGTAGTTCCTCAGCAAACCTATGACATCTCGACGCTGAGAATGCTCTCGTCGCTGTCCTGGATATCCTAGCGACATTCCTAGGCCTAGCAGCATTCCTCAGCGCAACATTGAAGACAGCAGCAGACATGGTGGTAAAAAGGAGAGAAGTTCCGATTCCTCGAGAACGTCGGTAGCCCGGAGCTTGAGTACCCTCCTTAAGCGAGTAGACTATGTCACATGTTATTCCTGATCTCCGGATGTCACGTGAGCAGCATCCCTCCCTCGTCACTGCCATGGTCGCTGTCGTCGCCGTCGCAGCCGTTGTGCTCGCAAGTGCACCTTTCGGTGTTAATGCCTATGTCAACACGGTACCACTAGTAGCTTGGAGCTCTAAGCAGTGAGTATATGCTGAGCGACGTGCAATATCAGTCACTGAATGCGTGTTCCTTAGATCAAACGCCCTCGACAGCCTACCCACTAAGCCAAGCCATGCAGCTCCCCTGCTCGAGGATCTCCTAGTCAACGATGAAGTCTGCGACTTTGACAGTGTAGTCATTGCAAACCAACCAGGAGTGAGCATATCACAATCTTAGTCTTGTTACTTGCACTTACCCCGCCCGCAGCTACATGCTTCCGATTTACGAACACTTCCCAAAGACTCACCCCTGGTTGAAGCTATCCGACATGCACCCTCCCAACGTCAATTCCAATACCTCTCAACGAAGTCAAAGGGCAAAGAGTCTGCAGACCTTGATCTAAGCAGCATATCAGAGGCTCTCGCGGCACGCTGCGGTTCCCATCCCTCAGTCTTGCCTCTGGGCCAAGGCCAACACGTCTCCAAGAACAGCAAGTCTGTCGCTATTGTCAATATGCCTTCACTTGAAGGTATGACTGGAATGGATAGGAAGGATCAAATGACTTGGGATGGTACACTTTCATCAACGTCTTCGTATCGTTCCCGTTTGCTCACGTTGTACCTTAGCATCAATGCTTGCATCCACCGTTGACTCCATCCTCGAAGAATCCCGCTCAGTTCTCGTCGTCTACACCGGTTCCAAGCCAGACCTCACCTCAGGCCTCCAAGCTCGACAAGAAACCTTCGACTCCCACATGGGAAGCTCAAATTCAGCAGGGGGTGTCCGTCCCCGACCAGGTCTCTCTGACCTATTCGACTCCCCCAGCTCCTTCGCTTCCAACAGCACCCTAGCGCAAGGTGGCATTCTTCACAAATACCAACTCCTCACACCTGGCTTGATCCTCTCCCTCTTGGTCGTCGTTTTCATTCTCATCCCTATCCCGATATTTGGATTCCGTGCTCTTGCTTCGATCCAGAGCCCTTTGAGCAAGGCTGGACAGGCACCAAAGGGATTCAATGCTGCTGAGAGGAAGAACCAGTAAGAGCTTGGATAGGGAATGCTTGCTTTGATATGCTGCTAGAATTGTACCCTAATACCTGATGAATTCGAGTTCGGTATAACGCTATTTCCGTGGATGCAGGGTATCAGTGGAACTGTATTCTCGACGGGGGACCTGTGCATGCCGATCTACTAAGTACACATTGCGTGATAAAGTAAGAAAATAATACACATACACTACAACTATTAGATCGAAGAAGTAAGGCAGACTATTGCATCGAAAGCAAGAAAGATACAAGTATGAGAGTACACGACCCATGATAAATATGCAGTAACAGAAATTGATGGGGAAAAATAAAAGAAAAATGCAAAAGACAGATGCAAAAGAAAATGATTACATTTCCCCTACTTCACCTTCACCAGCCATAGATCCTCCTGCTAGAGAGCCTTCGAGGGCTTGATCTCTCGCCAAAGCATCCTTCATGACATCCACCGCTCCAAGCTGGAAAGGAAGGCACGCCCTTGCCCTCGCTGTATCTGACCCATTACACTGCGTAATAAAACTTGGTCCTAATCTCCATCGCAGAGCAGAGAGAACAGCAAGGTCGTGGAAATTCTTGGCAATCGCCTCTTGCAGTTCTCTTTGTTCCACCATGGTGGTCGCAGTGTCGTCGGTTGTATACAACAAGTGAAGTTGTAGCATACCAATGTTCGGGGCGTTGGTAGGGTTAGCAAGAGTACATATCATGGTCGATGATAAGTGTGGCCGAAGGGGTATTGGATGTGGCCTGTGTATCTGTGTAAGGTCCCATGTCTGTAAGACAGGAGATGGCTGAGGCGTTGTTGATGAGGACATTGCAGAATCGTCCTCAGGTATATATCCGACGTCGGTAGCAATGTCTTCCGCTAGTGTAGACCGTGTCTGGGGTAAATGAGAGTAGGGGGGTATAGCGTAGACCGTGCTCGTTACATCTGTAAAGATGTTCTGTGGTTGATTGGGATGCAATTTGGTTGAGGTAAGAAGAACAGGCGATCGCATCACTCCACTTGAGGCTGTCTTTGTAGGTGTCTGCTTGACTGTTGTTGTACTCGCCACCTCACTGCAGAGAGTCCAGGCGACATCGTGTTGAACCGACAACACAGATACGTGAAGGCGGGGAGGCCCACGAACAAGCCTATCGTCGTCCAGAAGGGTAGCCCAGGCTAGAACGTCATCAGCATACAATCGCGTATGATTGGATTGAAGCGTACCGTTCAACTCTCCTTGGCCCATGAAGCCTAATCTTGAGACCACAATCCTCCATTCAACGTCGGCCTTAGCGGCAAACTTCATTACAAACTCCCATATCCGCGTGACGAGCAGATGCTCCTTGGTGGATGCCACATTACTTTCGCCTGATCCATGACTCTCGGAAGGCTCGACATCACCTGCCAACCAGGCACCGAGATCATGAGCCTCTCCCCTCTGATCGATGCAGGCCACAAAGACCCATTTCCCGCAGTCACTTAGGGTATAGCCGACTTGTAGGAGAGTTCCCTTCTCCAGGACGTCGAGATGAACATCCTGCCTCCTCCTGAATTCCATGGTCGCTTTGACATACTTCTCCCTGGCGAGCGTCACAATAGGTTCTTGGAAGTATTTTCGTACCCGTTCTCCATCATCGTTGAGCCTCCGAGACATTGATCGATTTACTGGGACGAGGATGCGATCATAGAGCGAGTAACAGACAAGTTCGGCGTCGGAGAATGCTGCAGCAGGGTTGGAGTGGTTACCATGAAGGAGATACTCGGGTATGAGTTGGAAATGAATCTGAGCTTCTGAATACGTCTTCACAGCTTTCTTGATGGCCGAGAAAACTTGACGGAGCACCGGCGATGCAAGCGACATTGTGGACAATGGAGTGACGAGAAGGAAAATCAGGCTACCATTGAACGACTTGATTCCTGCAACACAATTTGCTACAATTGTCTTCAGCAAGGACTCATAGACGATGTGTGATTGAACCTTACCAAGCGTCTTCCAGAAAGACGATCCAAATCGGATCGGCATGATTCCATCCTTTGAACATTGACTACTCTTCCCTGGTGTCAATTTGCCGAGGTGCTTGGACTGTAAACATTGATGAATCAGTCAACGAAAATAGATCTCAAATCACAGCATAGACTCGCCTCATAGATAGAAATAATCCTTGATAACCAATTCTCCACCTTCGTTGAATGACTCCCACCACCATCTTCAAACAGTGCAAAAACTGTGCCATCCTTTGTCCCTCCTCTGGGGCAAATTCCAAGTTTCTCCCAGAACCGTACGGCGGTGGGTAGAATATGCATGATTGCATCACCTTTAGCAGCAGTAATCATAGGTGCTTCCAACCTTTGCAGAGCCTTCTGTGGGGTACTTGGAGGCGAACTCGATGATGGCCTGGGCGAAGTTACGGAAGACTGTTCCTTCTCCTTGCTCGAAATTCCAAAGAGCTCGCCTAGTCGCAGCGGTCCTTCAAAGCCAGGCACAGAGCTTATGAGGTTGGCAATGATCCTGATATCGATAGGCCAAATCTCTACGCTCGAGGATAGTCCGTCTGAGACGGACCCGCTCACTCTCCATGCTTCAGCCCATGGTGGGTTCTCCACGACTTCTTTCGCAACAGTATAAGCCGCGGCCTCCAACGACTTAGATCTCTCGTTGGCAGCACCTAGTCCCGCTGCTGGCGACATCGGAGTGGGGACTGATAATGCGGCATTTGAGGCCGTCATGTTCGTGGGGGCAACGGCTGCTCCTGGTGGCCGTAGAGGTTTGCTGAGAGGAAGAAGAGAACTATGCTGGAAATGGGTATATAATAATGTTGGTCCAAGTGGAAGATAATGCGGAAGAGGTGTTGATGGTCGCGACATAGCTGGACTTTCCTCATGCATGTCGTCTAACGACTCATCATCTGAGTCGTCATCCGCCATGGCCTCTGGAGTATCAGCATTATAAGGATCTCCGTGTTGTTGCCAATCTTCCAATTCACGGATCCAAGACGGTGACGGCTGGACATTCCTCCCTAGTTCTCGACTATTGGGTTCAGGTGCCAGCTTGCGTTTGACGCCGATCAGTTTCTTCACAAGACCGATTCGAGGGTCTGTAGCCGCATTATATCTAGCTTTCCATCCTTCTTTGCTGTCTCGAAGTCCACCACCCACACTAGCGCTCCTAGAGAGGAAAGGAGGAGCGAGAGAAGTCAGAGAGGATGAAGTCGATGGGGGTGGGGGCCACGGCCACGCTGGAGTTCCGTCTTCGTCGTCTTCCGGTGGAGGACTTGGCAGTGAAAACTTCCCAACAGCATATTTACCATCCATCTTTCTGTGGTACTCTGAGAATGGGATAGCATCAAAACTGGGACCGCCCAGACTCGGTCGTCTGATAGCAGGTCGTAGGTGGACTGCTGCCCTGGGTGTTGCAGGTACACTGTGGCTTTGTGCACTTGATGGCGTTTGCCCAGGAGAAAGAGGGAAATCCGGTTTGCTAGGATCCAGACCAGGAGGAAGGAGGTCTCCGAAACCAGGAGTAGCAACACTCGTCACCCAGGGAGAAGGGGAAGTAAGTGTATGCGATTGTGGGGTTGGAGGAACTTGGAATCCAGGCGATGTGGCTGGTTGAGCGGGCGAAGGTGAGGACAGCCCAAACGACGAGAGGCCATGTCCATGTCCGAGCTGACTCCCTGTCAGTCCCTGGTTTCCAGACATAGAGTGCGCGCTCGTCGAGGCTAGATTCCCGCCTCTAGGAGGCGCAACAGGGCCGTCAAAGAAATTAAAGTCGTCATCCGTAAATGCCGTATCAAAATCCATCCCAGTATCATTTGTGCCAAATAGATCGTCTCCTCTTCCTGCACCCGTGCCTGTATCCATGTCGAAACCCATATCCATTCCCATGTCGAAATCCATATCCATGTCCATGCCAAGATAAGATTGTGACTGCCAGGAGTTGTCAGGATTATTGAATGGGCCGTGCATCGGCGCAACTGCGTCTTGGGAGGGCTCGGTGGATGCATCGGTCTCCCCGGTCTGCGCTGACGGTTGTGTTGAAATGGGGAGTTTGGGTGCATCTTCGGTGACTGGTGAGACTATTGCATCGCTTGGAGGCACCAAGGGAGGCTCCGCATGGGGTGGAGAAGGATAGAAATTCTGTCCTGGTGTGGACGTCTGTGAGGTTATTGGTGGGGGTGCTACTTGCTGAGGCATATTCGTCAAGGGAGTCGTGAGAAGTGAAGTTGAGTGTAATTTGCTTGTCAGTGGGGGTATCATATGGGATGAGGCAGGAGCAGAGCTTGATGTCGTTGAAGTAGTGGCAGTGGGGGTCTGCGAACTTGGATTTTTCACAAGTTTAGGAGAGCTGGCCAGACCAGATTCTCGTTCTCTCTTTAGCCTTTCTCTTTCTTTATCCCTCTCCTTTGCGATAGCATCGACATATGCGCTAACTTTGTCTGCGACAGTCCGAATATCTTTACTCTTCGAGAGTGTCAGAGACCGGAAGGCTCGTAGAGATTCACACGTGGGTGAGGATGGGAATATGGGTCGTGGCTGCGCTAGCAGGGGATTTGAGGCAGTAATTGCCGGATAGGCAGAAGGTGGTGGGGCAGATGTTGTTGGAGAAGGTCGAGCTGAGCCATCCACAGGTGATTTGACACTCTGAGCTCTTGACGATGCTACAACTGCAGCGGAGAGCAGGGGAGAAGGCTGCAATGGTGTCGGCAACTCGGGTATATATTCCAGCATTGGTCGAACTGTCGACGACGGAATAAAAGATAGGCAAAGGGCAGTGGGATATATCGCGACTATGCCCTTATCCTCGCCTTGCTTGTTTTCAACTTTGATCCAAGCGATAATATATTCAGGTGTAGATGAGAGTCCATTGATGGCTGAAGACGGTTTGTCTGATGGTTCATCCCAGCCTGCTACACCGAGGCCCAGCAGTGATTCCTGGAATTGTTTCTTGAGAGCTGACGTAGGACCGGAGTAGTGTGTCAAGAAATAGGCAGGGGTTCCGTGGGGAAGGAGAGTGATGGGGGAACCGGCTGGCAGAGGCAGTGTATGGGCCAAAGGCAGGAACTGAGTCGGCCGTAGGAGTGGATGAATGATCAGAGCAGGCAGGCCTGAAAGAGGATGCCACGAAACGTGCACTTGCATTTGACAATATAGCAGGGGCCTAGCGTAGAATCTAGTTAGCATATAGCCACCCAAAAATAGGAGTGACATACCTTGACAGAGTCCGGTATTCCCATCCAGACGTCCATTCACTGCTCGGCGATGATGGAACCAATAGGAACCCTCCTTTGAAGCGTTTGACATGTCTATGCGAGGCTCCCGATATTGCAACTTTCGCAACATCGTCCAGAAGGCGAACCCGGACTGCTTCAAGAAAGTGGCTATAGGTCGTCTGCAAAGGCTTCCGAGGGAATAAGGTGGAAGGAGAAGAGGATTTAGCCGGAATTGGTGATGTTGCATCTTGACAATTCAAGCAAGGTGTCTCTTGTAGTGAACACGTCTGCGAACAAGGAAATATGTTCGCCAGAGCAAAAGATGAAGATTTGACCACTGTAACGAACAGATGGTCAGCAATCTGGGGTTAGGGTTTATAAAGCAGACGGCCGAAAGGCGGATAAATTGAATCTGAGGATGGGCACACGAAGCAATGGGGATTTTGCACTCACCAGAAAGGCCGTCGAACCGGAGCACGTTCAGTGCAGTGGAGGTTCGAGCAGCATGCTCAGAGTCCGATATCCGAAAGGCGTAGAGGAATGAAGTCGATCCGATGTGAACGCTCGTGAGCAGCGAGTCTAGCAGTTCAGAGCTGCCATTCTGCGAGATAATTTGCCTCCTAGCGGCTTCAATGCTGTCTGCGGCATTGGACGTTGAATTGATGTCAGCAACGTAGAGAGTGTAGTGGACGATAGGATTTGTCGGCAGAGTAATCCGTGAGGATAAGAGCTGGTCGACCTGAGCTATCTGAGGCACAGCACCAGAAGTTGTAGCTGGCTGTGCTTTTGCTGCCATTTGAGCGTTTGAGACCGTCAAAGCATTGCTGGTCGTTGTGCAGATGATAACCGTAAAGGGACCTTTTGCGTCGTCCGCGTGTCGGCTTTTACCGACTGGCCGTCCTTCCGACCAACTTTTTCTGACCAACACCCTCTCGACATCGTTGCCAACGACATGCAGCCTTCTAGTAGACCGACTTCAGCAGCGAACAAGAATGCTGCTTCGCCATTACCAAGGCACCAGCATCAAGTGAATACTCAAACAAAAATACTTGACACGGCTCACGGCAGAATCCTTTGTGTCGCTGATATTCGTGGTCGCATCTCTGGCCTCAATGATTTTGCCAGAGAACATAATGCTAAAGCCATTCTACACTGTGGTGACTTTGGTTTCTTTGGTGAGTAAAGGACAAAGGCTACGAGTTGGGTCTCAGCGGCTAATACGCGTATTAGAGGCCAACAGCATTGAACGTATTCACGACAGAACCCTACGCCACCTCACAATGTACTCACCATTAATACCCTCTGCTCAGCGCTCACATCTGCTGTCAGATGAAAACTCATCCACCAACCTGCGGTCGACTTTTGACATTAGCATGTTGTCCGAATTCCCCCTTCTCCTTTCTGGCCAAATCAAGCTTCAAGTCCCCGTATACACCATTTGGGGTGCATGCGAGGATGTGCTCATTCTTGAGAAGTTCAGACAGGGCACCTACTCCATAGAAAATCTCCACGTACTCGACGAGGCCACTACGCGCTGCATCGACGTTGGAGGCGTAAAACTGCGCTTGTTCGGCTTAGGAGGCGCCCTTGTCTATCACAAACTTTTCGACAACGGTGAAGGTCGCGCGACCATTGCTGGAGGTCAAGGAACGATGTGGACGACTGCTCTTCAGATTGGAGAGCTTGTCGATACAGCTCAGCGCGTGTTTGATCCTACCGAGACGCGTGTTCTGATCACACATGCCGCACCTGGGCGTGAAGGGATTATGGCACAACTAGCCCTCGTCCTCAAAGCCGATCTCACGATTTCAGCTGGCCTTCATTTCAGGTATGCTACATCGTATAACGAGTTTAGTGTACAGGGAGATTTCGAAGGTTTCCGGCACAAATTGGTGCTTGCCAAGGAGAACTTTGATCGCGTCTGGGACAGCATCAAAACTCAGGTCTACGCTGTTATCGATGAACCTCAACAAGTTCTTCTTGACAAAGCACTCAGCGTGGTCGAGCGCGTACCACCTGCACAACCCTCGACTGGCCCCGGTGCTGCCGCCACTGGCGAAGAACCAGCCTGGAAAAACTGCTGGAACTGGAACCTTTGCGACGCCGCATACGGAACGCTAGTTCTTGACGTCAAAGAAGGCAGAATCAGTGCTGAACTTAAGAGCCAAGGATTCAATTTCGCATATAGGCGCACGGCGACAGTCCAACCTACACCCAGCTCCTCCACCTCCAACCTCCCTAATGTCAACCTTCCCTCTAAAGGTGCTACCCCCGCGCCTCAGATACCTGAACGCCCTACCTCTACCGCACAGTCTGAACGTGCTAAAACTCCTGCCACCTCCACCCCTGCACGACCCGTAACCGCTACTCCATCCACAGAGGCTGAAAAGCCCACGTCACCAACATCCGGCCAGGAGAGTCCCGCTCCCAAACAAAACGGCGCATCTACACCTGCCGGCAGTGAAAAGGGACGCAAGAAGGACAAGAAGAAGGGCGACAAACCCGCTTCTGAAACTGTCAAGGAGGTTTCAACACCCAAAACTGCTGCAACTTCATCACTCCCTGCTGAGGTTTCCACACCCGCTTCTACCTCGGCGCCAAATGTCAATGACTCCCCTGCAGATGGTGGCCCTAAGTCACCAGTTACCGATGTTGGTAGCGGAGGCGCAAGGACGCCTAAGACGAACAAACCAGCAAGGAATCCCTGGACGATCGCCGTCAAGGTTGCTACACAGGAGAACCTGGCAGAAAGTGATTTCAAGGAGTTCTTCGGAGATGCGAAGGATAAGATCATGAAGATCAACTTGTTGGGCCCTATGGCTGGTCGGCCAAGGCTGGCTTACGTTGAGTTTGAGGATGAGGCTGCAATGAGGGCTGGCTTAGAGAAGCATGCTGAGGTTTGTCTGATAGTCCATTTCAGCGAATATTGGTGCTCACATTTTTCGCAGAAAATCAAGGGTGTCGTCCCCGAAGCTAAGCAAGCCATTGATCGCGACAGCCTGCCCTCTCGAGGATCGTTCAGAGGCCGTGTCCGAGGCGGAGGAGGGTTTGCAGCAAGAGGATTCGCAGCTGCTGGTCTGACTCGTGGACATTCATTCAGAGGCAGTGGTGGATCAAACCCAGGCTCAGGTGGAGTAGATGCATGAGATCGACGTGGGACTTGAATAGTAGTGGGCAGCCCAATATCCATTGATTCTCGGCCTGCTCCATTTTTGTTCTTCGTGCATATTTCTGTCTGATGTCGACTTTTTTGGAATAGAGAGTTCTTGTCGCGTACACCGTACTCTCACCCTCTTTTGGCGCTCGTTCTTTACCCCGATACCACCATCTCATGAATACATTGAACCATAGTTTCACCTACCTTTACGCTATTCTTTTTGCTTAACAAAGGTGCGAAGATGGCCGTTACGATATCCTGATGATATAATCACTATTAGTCTCAAATATCCTGAATATCGGATACGTATAAAATATTGCGTGATATAAACTGCCAGTGTAGCCACCCAAGAGATAAGACGAATCATACTTTATCGAACGTTGATGCCAACCACCTGCAACTCTACCCCTCTAGTCCTGATGACCCTCCGCCTCAAATCCGCTATTGCCTTGAAAGTCTCATCCCCAACTCCGTGGAAGCCAAAATCTATCTTTACCAGCGCAGGAAATCTGTCAAGACATCTGATGAGCTCCGCGCACCCGTCATCTCCGTCTACCCATCCGATGTGTTGGCAGAAAACAACATGCTTGACGCCCAGGTACGCGTTGCCGCCGAAAAGTATGCCTTTAACTGCGTTCACGTAGTCGGGGTCGTCGGACATAGGCATGTGAATGAATAGAGATTGGTATAGATCATGGAGAGTTGATGAACATGCAAAGGAAGGCAGGTGTGCAACTGACCCCTCCTCGCAGCGTTGTGCAGTCCTAAGCTTCATATTCAGGTTTTGGAGCTGTAGAAGGTGACTGCAACCACTCTGTACTCGCAGATGAACTTTCAGATCTCTGCCTTGGCCGCTGGCAGCCGACCAGTTGTCCGGTAACATCAAGCTGTCGACCAGTCGGTTCTTCTGGGTTTTGAATGCGGACGTCCGACCCTCCGTATCATGCATTGGGGTAAAATACTGATCGAGTAACATCTCCCACAAGATATCCAAATCGACTGGGAGTCTTTTGAGTAACTTCGACACCATGATTTGTAGGGATTTTTTCTCTGGAGGGGCCTTCCTTTCGATCTCTGAGAGTTTCTCGTTTATCTGCTGACGGCACGCTTGGATATTTCTCCAAGCGAAAGCCACTTCTGCCTCCCCATCTCTCTGCACCCGTTGTGCCCATATTTCTTTGTCAATACGGAGAGGCGTGGGATTATTGGCAAAGACAGCAAGTTCTTCCAGTAAAATTACTTCCGTCTGAACTGCTAGATAAATCACCGCCATTAGATCCGCTGCTCCATCGGTGGAAGGGTCTCCATCAGGTGAAGGGTTAATGGGAAGCCTCAGACGAGACACCAAATCTTTTGACGAAGGCGATTGCTCTTTCGAACTTGCCAATTGTGGTGGATCGAGTGAGGGCAGGGTAATTTTGCTCTTCCTGGAGTTCAATATCCAGGTGAACTCCATTGTCCCACCGTTGACTCCACTTTGCCCTTCCCTGGACCGTAACCGTTGTGTTAAGGATCGATGATGCTGTTGAATGGAGGCAAAAATGATTGGATTGCTCATGATCATGTCACTACTGGGTTCAATCCGCGCCCCAACGGCCACAGTAGTCAGGACGCCATCAAGGGACTCGGAAAGTGGCGTTGCATCGTATAGTTGCGGGAGCCCGTCGATATCTTCAAAGAAGACACGACAGGTCCCAGGTTTGTTGCGGTCAAAGATCGTTATGTACAGCAAGCGCTCCGTGAGGGGAGTATGGTTCGGCCAACTTGGAATGCGGCGAGCCAGTGTATAGAAGAGGGATACACTCGGCGAATCAAAGCGGGGAAGTAGGCCAGCGTAGTTGGTTAGTGATGTAAAGAACTGACGGGAATCAGTCAGGGGTAGGCGAAAGCTAGCATCGCGTTCAATCTTTGATTCGGTACGGTAACATGAGATGAGTGGTTGGTCAGCCTCTGTCGAAAACAAGATCCTAATTGGGTCGCAATCGTCGAAAGACGGGTTCCAACTCCAAATAATGATCCGTATAATCGATAGTAATGCTTCTAGAGCAAGCCAAATGATCGGGTCTCTTGAATTGCGAGCACCCTGAACAACGCTGAAGCATCCGACGTACCCAACAAGTGAGCAGCAGATACCAACGCTAACAAGCATAAGGAATATGAGGTCCTCTGATGAGTCGTTTGGTTGGGTAAATGTCTTTTGGAGTGACGCCCGTAATTGTTCCTCAGGTACGTGGGCAATGTTGTGCACACCCTTTTCGACGTCCCGCGACTCATTGTTTCTTGCGCTTGTTGGAAGTGCCTTCTTCCTCCCCAGGTAGGAATGGAGATTCCAAAGGCATTCTTCGGCGGGAATGCCAGCATGCCACCCAATGCTGTCCTTTGGATTGGTGATGGATGCACTGACTACGGGGTCTAATCGATGGAATGCCAGTCTACATTCCAGGATTCTGACTAGTCGCCGCTGTACGAGTATTTGTGTCGCGACAGCAATAAGCCACCCACCGAAGACGCGAAGGGCAGGAAATGTCCAGCGTGTAGGAAGGGAAGGTCGTGAACCCGGTCCGCCTATGGCTAGATGGATGTATGGTGCCATTCCGCAAAGGCAGAAAACGGTGGTCATTGCAATCAGGCGTAGGTTCCAAACCGCCCAGTCCGCCTTGATCCTTAGCTTCTCCGCCGCGTGCTCGATGTGGTATTCTTGGCAGAGAATGTCAAACTTGCGTTCTGCTAAGTGGATACCTGTTTCTTCTGGATCCATCATAATCAAAGCCAAACTCTTGCCAGCGGGGGTGAATCCTGCATGTTCCACCTTCCTCGCTCCCAAGAATCGGAACCTCTGTATAGATACCGAGGCAAGTAAGGCCTTAACCCCTGCTTTGACCAAACCGAGGCTGCCGAAGATTGACATGGGCGCCGCGGCTGCATACAGGTACCCTTCGGATAGTGCAGAGCCTAAGTGAGTCTCGCATTGCTCTGTGCCCAATAGAGGTAATAGAGCTGAGATATCTTGAATTCCCCCTGTGATAGTCTTCCCAACGTCGCCCATCGTTTGGCGCTCCGTACGAGGTGGTACGAGGTGGTAGGGTTCAATCCTTTGCTATGCTGTGTGGGTCCTCGCATTGCAACTGTCATTGTTACAGAATGAAAGTGGCGATGCGTGATCAAGCCACGAGGACTAACCGAGCTTGTGAACAACAACGATTTCCATTTCCGAAAACGCTGTTATATACTGACAATCATGTCGTATTTTCCGCCAGCTCTGCTGGCTTTCCAAACCTTCTCCTGGTATGACGAAGAACCCTATAGTAAAACTAGAGACTGGTTTCGATAACAGTCACTGGTATCCCGGCCTTTGCTTGGCCGACAAGCACCCAGGCAGTCTCCGTCAACATGAATACTTCTGGAGAAACAACTACGAGCTCTTACTCAGTAAAGGGTACAAGCTAAGGTCGCGGTATAAACCTGATTGCAAACACACCCGTGAGGAAGAACGTCTATGTATATCAGTCAGTCGAGCGTTTTATTGCCTTGCAAAATCAGATAGTGACGTCTATGGCTTAGAATCATAAGGTCTGTGAGGCCATTCGTATGGCTGACCAGACCAAGGTCCTGCTTAAACAAGTAGAAGACTCGAGGAAGCTAGATATGCTTCGTCATTTGACTGTGGAACTCCAATCTGAGCCAGCAAATAAGATGGCGCCTGCTTTGGATATGGTCCACATTCCAACAACCAATGCATGGCTTATGGTGACACCTTATCTTCGCGACTTCGATGAACCACCTTTTGAGACTGTTGGAGAAGTATTGGAAGCCATGAGTCAGCTGCTGGAGGTAGGAATTCTGAATCCCTGTTTCGTGAGCCTAGAAATGTGGCTGACAGTTTGCCTCAGGGCCTTGAATTCATTCACCAACAGAATATCGCACTTCGGTGAAATAACTCCCCTGCTGATGTAGAAATACTTTCTAACCTTTGAATCCGGGATTAGATCCATGCTATGGAAACACCTGGTGATGGACGCGTCCGAGATGATACCCAAAGGCTGGCATTTCGCAGATCCCCGGACTCAGGATGGCTTCAAGCCGGTCAAATACTTTCCTCGGTCTTCCGTCAACGTCAAGTACTACTTTCTCAGCGATTTTGGTGAAGCAGTGGACTTTACACCAAAACCTCCTTCTGAACCCCAGAAGAAACCTCCACTGACCCGAAAATCGAAGTCTACCAAGAATGAAAACATGGACGTGACTTATCGCAAGGCAGACATAAAATTATTGGGATTTATTTTTGGTAGCCGACTCCTCAACGTACGTTATTATCTGTCTTCATGCTACATGTGTTAATCAAACAACAGAGGTACGAAGGCTTGGCAGCTCTGGAGCCCCTCATAACGTCCATGAGTGCCAAAGAAGAAAAAGATCGGCCAGAGGCGTCTGAGGCTCGTAAGCTATTCTCACAATTGACGGAGAACATGGATCCAGGTCTCCAGATATCGATAAAGGTGGTGGGCACGACAAGACTCGCCAGTCGACCTTACGGAATCAGGCTCGATCTTGACGACCCTCCCTCTCGCGGGCCCTTAGAAACTGTAAAAGGCTGGTTTTCCTAGCTTTTTCGGCGGTTGAAGATCTTTATTTTTGCATTCGGTGTGCCTCCGAAGCATGCTGCGAGAGTGCAAGCAGTACTCTTGTCGTTTCCTTGCCATCGATGCATTCCCGTCCAGAGTGGCCGGGGGGTGCTTCCGGTTATAGGCTGCGAGCTTGGGGTCCATTGACAACTTGGACCATGAGGCGCACTCAGACCGCTGAGCCTGCTGTTCTACGGCCACTCGGCGCACGAGGTGCAAACAGGACGGCTGGGCTAGCGTATCATTAGCGTATCGTAGTGCATATCCAGCGTGAGCCATGCTCGGTTTAAGTTGCCTTACAAAAGGATAAATTAGATAGTTTCGGATTCACAGTAGGAATGTACCCGCAGAACCCTTGACTCTCACTCCGAGCGCCGATCGGGGGCCTGGGGATGACAATACAGCCATACTCTTTCGCGTGACTCGAAGTGGTAGGGCGCTTAAGTTAAATGCTGCCATGGACATGGCGTTGCGGCGCACTGGCACGTGGCTTGACCTTTTCCTCCGCTTACCATGACCCAACCTTCTCAAGAAAAGAGAGATATGCCCAACGAGAACGCGTTATGGTACCCTGGACGTGGCAGGAAGCGGCTAGGGGACCTTCACAATCATGAATACTTCTGGAGGTCTACCTACGATCTCTTGTTGAGCAAGGGCTACCAACTGAGGCCAAGATACAAGCCGGGCTGCAAATTTACCAGCGATGAGGAACGTATACCAATCTCTGTCAGTTCGAACCCTGTGTATCGATTCGGTTGCTGGTGTAATCGCCGTCTGACAGAATTCTGGCCTGAACGACGCTATAAGGATTCAAGACCAATCGAAGGTTCTGCTTAAACGGCTATTCGTAGAACAGCTACCTCTTTGCCGTCGATTTTCTGAAGAACTGCAGTCAGAACCAGCAAACAGGGTAGCGTGCGCTTCGGATTTTATATGCGTGCCTCCAGACGGTGATTACCTCGTTGTGATACCATATCTCCATCTCATGGATGAACCTCAATTCGAAAATATTGGGGAGATGGTACAAGCCATGGATCAATTTCTAGAGGTATCAGTATCACATATATTTGAACACCTCGTGCGGTTCGTTCACAAGGGTGCCAACAGGGCCTTGCGTTCATCCACCAGCAAAATGTCGCTCTTCGGTAAGGATAAATGACCTCTTTCCAGGTATCTACCCAATCACGTTGTTTTTGTAGACACATTTCCTGGGAGAATCTCATGATGGACGCCTCTGAGATGATCCCCAAAGGCTGGCATTTTGCAAGACCCTGGACTCAGGACGGATCCAAACTCGTCAAGTACTTTCCGCGCTCCTCAGTGACTGTGAAGTATTACATCCATGCGTTCGACATGGCTTCGAACATAGACCCGATCACGAAATCGCCTCCTATCGTGCAAACAGAGAACCCTATTACCCGGAAGAAGAAAAGCAAGAAACCCCCCAAGAAACAGCCAGACTGCTTCAAGACAGACGTATGGCACCTCGGTTCCATATTCAAGAGCCGTTTCCTAGATGTGAGTCGCTATTGTACTATTCCTCAATCCACGTCCTGATAAACCAAGAAATACGATGGCCTGGAATGCCTAGAAGTACTCATAGGAAATATGGCTGCTGAAGAAGAGGCTACACGGCCAGCAGCAGAAGAGGCTCGCTTGTTACTTTCTGAAATCGGAAAGGGTATCGACCTCACAACAAAGATTACCCTCAAACCAAAAATATCAATGTTACAAGGGATCAGGAAGGATCCCAGTGCTCATAAACTGAAAGCGGGTAAAACCATGGACACAGTGAGGAGTTGGTTCTCCTGAGGGATACTGGCGAGCACTGGCACATTTGGTTACTTAAGATCACCCCAGATACTGAGGCTGCTGATTGCTATGGAGTTCACTCTTCCTGACGGTACCCAGAAGCTCTCGGTAGCAGGTCATGTAAATAACGGAAGGGGATAATTATGCCAAGGCGGATACACATTCTTGCATGATGAAGTTGGAGAGGTTGCGAAAAAGACTGATCTACGCTTTATCCCTACACTCCTGTACATACCGCCTGTCGTCTTCGTTGAGATCCCGTTCGAATAGTTCGAAAGTTGCCGCAGTATTTCTGAATGCTTGACGAAGAATATCTTCGTGGTGAGAGCTCCGGGGTTTGATTGAGCATCGAAGCTCTTTGGGTACAGCAGCAAGTCCCTATTGTACAGTCAGTTTAGGGACCCTATAGAACGAAAAGGTTACATATACTTACATCTAGATAGTCCTTGAGGTTGGGTTCGATGACTTTCCCTTCCTTCGTTCGAGCCTTTTCAATCTTGAAAGCCCAAACAAGATTCATCGCGTTTATCAACTTGACCGATTTAATGAGCAACCCGACGGAAGGATGCAGGATATTGATCTCACCAATGAACTCTTGGCCAAGTGCACTCCAACACAGAATCGCTACACAATCCTTAGCATTCGCAGAAGCAATATTCAGTGAGACGTGCTTACCCTTCCAGAACCGAAAACAAGATCGGTATATTTACATAACTCAGGATTCTCTAAGAAGCGTTCCGGCTGGAACAGGTGTGGATTTTTGAAGATCGTCTCATCGTGAAAGACGGCCCCTGTCCATAGTCAGCTTGTTGCCAGTATGTTTATATGCCAGGGGGCAACGCACAAGTGTTCTGGATGATCATAGTACCCTTCGGAATCATGTATTTTCCGTGCTGTTAACAGCAAATGAGCTTCCATCACGACTCCGGGAGAGATTACGAACGTGGATATCTTCAATGTTTGCATGAGGAATCCCAATGGGAGTCACAGGTCGGAAGCGGTGAGTCTAGCAAACAGATGAACCATGAGTTGCGGGCAAAGGAAGCTACGAGGAGAAAGCTAACCTCGTGAACGATCGCCTGCAAGTAAGGCAAGTCTTCAAAATCATCAAATCGCGGCAAACGATCCCTGCCAACTACCCGGTCGATTTCCTCTTGTGCCTTCTCAAGAACCTGGGGATTGGCTGCAAGACAAAGGACAAAGTTTGAAAGGAACGTTGAAGTAGTCTCTGAGCCAGCTTCTATCATGAGGGCTCCGAAATAACTATAAGATCCCAAGTTCAAGCAATGGTGAGTTTTTGTCTCCCTGAAAACTGCATGATACTCACAGTAGTTGATCATCATCCAAGTTCCACTCTTCGGCTCTCTGGAAAACCTCTTCCATAAAGCAACCATTTCCTTCATCACGTGCCAGCCTTTCTTGGACGGGACGAAGCATTCCTCCGAACACCCTTCTTTGGAAGTGCCACAGATCCCGACACTCCGTCTTCCATGACGCCCAGCGTTCTGGAACATACTTGAGAATCGGCACGAGGTCGACAGGTGGATGACTAGTCGGAGCAGAGAGGTAGACCAGGCGATCAAGGAGCTCCCAGAACTCTTTGAATACGGTCGATGAAGAACGTGCAATCCGAACGCCAAACATGACAGACATAATCACAGAAGTAGAATAGCGTCGGAGGTTTTCACGAATTTTCTCCTAGTCATGTGTGAGCCGTTGTACTGCCATAGTGAGCAGATGCATCTACCTCTGGGTCCGTGGAAAGATTATACAGTAGCTGAACGCTTTCGGCTTCTTGGATGGGAAGATGGGATCGCGTGGCTTGCGAAGAAAGGACTTGTTGTGCGGCACGGCGCAATGCTCGCCATCTATCAGCTGGAGTGCCACTGAGTCAGCATTGCAGAGGATCGACCAGAGGTAGGACGAGCCCGACATACAGTATCTGGCTCTGAGACGAGGGGAATATTAGAAGGATAATCTTCAGCTTTTCTACGAGCACTCACAAGACTATATTGTTCCCGGGACCATCATAAAGCGTCGTAAAATGGAAAGGTGGGCGATCCGATGTCACAGCTGAATTCGATTGTAGCAACTGACGAATGTCTTCGTATGAGTTAAGCACCACGACTGTGGAATTTGCGAGCTTGAGGCTGACTATTCCACCGTATTCCTTCGCCCATTCAGTGAACCTGTTTCAAAGGGCTGTCAGCTAATTTGACAAGAAGGGAGCCTAGACTAGCTTGACCTATGCTGAGGGCTTGTTTTCGGAAAAATAAGGGCATTCCCCAAGATGAGCGTTGTTGGTGGACCAGGAGGTAGATAAGTCTCTCGACTTCCAATTCGACTCAGTTTGTAGGCCAACCATGTTGCGAGAGCAATCCCTAGAGGTAAGCCATATGAGAGACCGGTCGAATCGTTTACCATGGTGGAGGTTTCAATGAAAGGGAAGCAACAATGGCGGTTTGAGACACTTTTCTTGCTTCTTTGACAGGACCCGGTTACCTGTAACTCGGAGTGGGGCTGATGAGTGTCCGTCTTGTGGACTCTTTTGGAGTGTGGCCGCAAACGTGACGATCTGCAATGTATTCGGCTATTGAGTTCTTCGGTGATCATTGGCTCAGTACCTGCCTACACTGTCACTGTGAAACGGAAGCAAATATTGAATTGACCGATATGGCTGAGGGCCGTCTCCCGTCCGTTGCGAGATCCACGCATTGATGCTTGTCCGGCGTCAAAGGTGTTCCAATCAATCCGCCATCAACGCCACAGTGAACCATGTCGAGAAGAAGACCATGGCACTGACAATTTGAAATGTCCGAACCAAGACAATTTATTGGCGATATTCCTAACTTTGTGGCCCGTCAGCTCTCATCATATTGCAATCCCACTAGGCGATTCATGAATTCAGGCAGTTATCGGATCGCCACCAGGTCTTTGTCATTCACGGGACAACCCAACATTTAGAATGGTTCTAATCCAAGCAAACCCTGACATGCTCCCTCTACATCCGCCACCTATATAAAACGCATCAGTATCAACTTCGTTCCAGAAAATTAAGCTATCTCACCTCCTTCGGCGCATTCACCGAAAGAACTTCCGAATGTTCCTTCCCCACAAGCACCTCATCCTACACAAAATACAATCCTAATCAGCTTCAGAGCCAACCAGCAAATAAAAGTCCATACCTCTATCCTTATCCCAATATTATGATAATGTCTCGGAAACTGCGCAGTTGGTGGAACATAAATCCCAGGTTCAATAGTAACCACCATCCCTGCCTTCAACCTACCCAAAGCGTCCTTTATCAACCAAAATATTCACATGAAAGAGCCAATGATAAGACTCACGACCCCGACCGATCAAAATTACTCGACTCGTGCAAATCTATGCGTATGACATCAGTTCAATCTTCTCTTCTTCGCGAAACGGTAATGAAAGAACTCACCGATACCAATAGGGTGGCTTAAGAAATGCGGGTATAAAACATTCTCTAAATCATGTCCTTTTGATCCACTAAAATCAAATCCCAACGGCTTCAACTCCTCTCGTAGGTACTCGCATGATAATCGATGCAGAGAGTATAACGAAAGGTCAGCTTTTTCCGTGCAAGATGTAATCAGACGCTTTTGCGCTGAAAGAACAGCGGAATATAGATCTCGTTGGGGGTTGGTAAAGGTTCCGGAGGCAGGCCACGTTCGTGCTTGAGAAAGGCAAGTTTTAATTACTGGCTCGGAGAGAAGAGTGGAAGGCCGAACGCACTTATGTCCGAGGCGTATCCGCTGCAGGAAGCTGGTCAGTAGATAGGCTGGGTGATGTCACGAACGGGCATACTTGTATTCACATCCAGCGTCCATTAGTATTAATTCGTTATTATTGACGACTTGGTCGTTGTTGGTATAGTGTATAATTAGTGCATTCGGGCTGCAACTTTCATGAGTACCCAAGGGTGTATGAAGCAGAACAGGCAAAACTTACCCAGAAGCAACGACAGGAACATACGCCGGCCGTTGAGACCCCGAAAGTGCGCAAAGGTATTCAAAATGTGCAGCGATAGCGCCCTCTGACAACCCAGGTTGACTAAATCGCATTGTCTATTTCCCAAAGTTCTCATCAGTTCCACATCTTGCCACGAAATTCTTGAGACGATAAGGCAAACACCGACCTTCGCATGTGCCCTCCCACTAATATCAGCTGCAGCTCTCATAATCCTCTGCTCAGCCGGACTCTTTACCGCTCTTAACTTGGCTACCTCGGGACCTAGGGGTTTCCTCTTTGTTGAAGATAAGCCCTCCACAATCACATCATAGTCCGTCTTGGTGCTGCCTCCGGGTGTGAGGAACTTTAATACAGACTTGTTGATGTTTGCGGCATTCCGCTGACTCCGCCGTGCGGAGGTAGTATTGGCGATATCCACGTAGACGTGTGAGTGTTGAGCGAGTGCAGAGCGTAAGTGGGAGGAAAAGGTTGATATTGGCTGAGCCTCTTCAGCTCTGAATAAAGCAGCTGCATCATATAAGCCAGTTCTGTGAGGGATGACGTTGGTGAAGATTCGGACCTGCTGACATCTGACGTACCTTGCACCATCCCACTTTTCTTTGTCGGAATCTTTGCCTCGACAGAAAAGGGTCATCCTGTAGCCTTTCGAGCTCGAGGTCTTCTCTAGGAGGACAGCAGCGTCTGGTTCATTGAATCCAGTGAGGTACCAAAAGTCCGAGGCCTGTCTATACTTGTAGCTGGGATAGAGTCAGTGCCAATCTGGAGAGTCGTAATGGGTACACCTACAAGATGTCTAAAGCATGATTAGAAACAGCATATATGAAGCGAATTCGACGTACTCTTGCTCATGTATTTGACCGGAGCAGCCACACACACGACCATGCTACCTTCCGGCAGACTATCCATAAGATTCCTTCTTCTAAGTTCATACTCTTGCGGTGTTATCCCAGGCGTTAGGTCCTGTGGCTTGACTTGAAATCATGTTCAGCGTCGACAACAGCGATGGTGTCGCTCTCGTACCTAAATGTGGGTGTGACTGGTATACTGGCTGACCATAGAGCGATGGCTTGAGGTGGCCGCTTTGAAGAGCTGGTGCTTCAGTTGCAAGACTCCTACGTCCGGCGTATGCTAATCTTGATGTCCATAACGCCCTAGCAAGCCTCGTCGTCGTCATGAATGGCGTTGAAGATGTCGGACATCAACGCCGACGTCAAATTTTGGGTTCAGTTAGACCTAACCCTAGATTGTGGTTATGACTTAGTGATTGTCCCAACATCATTCGATTGCTCTCAGAAGCCTACACACCTTTCTATGCAACTTCCACGTTGCAGCTGAGCTCCTTGCAATGATTTCTACGCTAAATCTATGCTTTTTATTGTAACTTTGCGGCGAATCTACGGTAAAAGCCCCATAAAAAGACTCCGAGGCAAACGTAGAGTTTGATGGATGATGATCGAGCTACAAGGGCTAATCACATGGACTGGAGGTTGCCTAACCCCAAAGGATCATATTCATGCAAGCTGCCACACGACCTCAGTGTCACAACTGGGGGCTCTGCTTAACATCTCTACCGTCAACTACTATCATCTAGAAGGCCTAGAAATCCATGAAGAAAGGTCTAAATGGTCAAAAACTGGGATACTTATAGCAGACAAGGCCTCGATCTCGCCTCGTCTGCAGCAAATCTTGGTTTTAGTGCTGCCAAATACGGAACAAGATGTGGGGTACGTGGTCGTTCGTATATCAATTTGAAAGATCTACTCAACTAGATTCATTCATTTACTTGCAGTTTGCATTGACGAGAGGAATCGTAACAACAGCAGTCGGCGTCACTTCGACATTGGTCGACCATACCCTCTTTGGTGGAAACAACGTCGCCCGGCAGGTACTTGGTGACGCTGCGCACTCCGTTATATCATTCGCAGAGCGAGTCACCCTTGCCCCCATATTCCTTGGTGAATATGTCACAGCTACATCCGTCATCGCCGCCCACAGCTCGATCAACGTCCTCTCAGTCTTCTTCCCTGGAAGCAGCGAAGCATCTTTCTCCCTCGCCTCCTTCATCACCCTCGTGAAACGGGAATGGACTACCCCTGGCGCCCATGGCCCAGGCCTCTCAGACAAAGATTACGGCATAACCCAAATAGCTCGAGGGATCATTGCTTGGATTTCCCTTCAGGGTGTCACCCAAGAATGGCAAGAAAAGATGTGGTTCCAGCATCTACGTGAAATACGCATCCACGAGCCCTCAGAATCAAGTATCAGGACTCTTTCGCGAAAGTTTGTACACTTCAATTGGTGCTCTAGATCGAGGCTGAAATTTTACCCCATAGGAATTCACGCGTCCGAGTGACTTCAGACGTCATATTCCCCGACCGTAGTGCTCACATCATCGCAGCTGATATCGGCGAAGCACCTCAGCGCTCACCTACAATAGGATCTCGAACACCCACTGGCCATACTTACTCACCGACTCACTCCCGAAACCAATCAATGATCTCAGGTTCCCTCTCACGTAAAGACCGCAAGAAATTCACTATGACACCAATAACACCTTCCGCATCTTCTATCAACACCTCACGACCAGTCTCAATGTACTCATCCTACTTTTCATTCCCTTTAACTCCCCCACCAGAACTCACCAAGATGCCAACAAGCGAACTCAAAGCTACACTTCGCCGATTATCCAAGCTTGTTCTGGCAGGTTATGGCGGAGCCACACTCTGGTTCTTCGGTATCTCCGCCTTAACGAGAACACCATCTAGTTCAGCAGCTGCTATGGCCTCAGAAGAAGCTGAACTAGCAAACGCCATCGTCGCTTCAGAAGCCGAAGCTTCCGGTGAAGGCTCATCCACGGAATCATCCAAGCGTGGTGAATCCGAGTATTCATGGTGGAACCTCCTCCTCGGGAAACACGATCAAGAACTCTTCGAACGAGCCCATCAAATCGGACATACAAACGACAAGACCCGAGAAAAAGCAAAGAAAGAGTTGAGGGAGAAGATGAAATCCAAAGCTCGAACAGCAACTGCAGTCATCGGAAGTGAACACCTCATGCCCCGATTCTGGGTACTGACGGATCATGGAAGAGGACAGGTAGTCCTTGTGATGAGGGGGACGATGTCATTGAATGAGATCGCTGCTGATTTGACATGTGAATCGGAGCCTTTTGAACCTGTATCGGAGGAACAGGTCACTCCTGAGGCCAATATACCTGGACAATTCGTATTCCCAAGTATGGCTCAGTCTCATCCTTCGGATCCAACATCTCCTGGAACTGGGCCGAGATATCATGTACATGCTGGCATGTTGAGGATGGCGAAGGCAATGGGTGCGAAGGGGAAGCCTGTGCAGCTGGCTGTTCAGGAAGCTTTGTACAATAATCCAGACTACGGTTAGTATTTTTTCTGCTCTCCTTATCCGCCTACTGACGTCACTACTTTCATAGAACTTGTAATGTGTGGTCACAGTCTTGGCGCTGGTGTTGCTGCAATTCTGGCTATGATGTGGGCCGACCCAAAGACCTGTCTTACGGTCCGTTCAAGTGGTCTACCAGCCGGACGAAGAGTATCAGCCTATCTCATCGGGCCTCCGTACGTTTTTCTTTACATCCTTCCTCATTTATCTGCTCTAACGCCCCTTCATAGAGCCCTAACAGACGCAGCACTAGGCAAACTAGCGAGCAACCTTATCGTCTCTTTCGTCTACTCCCACGACGTCATCGCTCGCCTCTCCCTTGGCTCCGTCAGAGACCTTCGGAACGCAGCTGCATGGCTATGTGAAGCAGAGAGGAAGAAGAAAGAAGGTACAATCAGGGAGGGATATACAGCTGTCACTGACAGAGCAAGGAGGTGGAAAGATGGCTTCAGGTCAACGGACGATCCTGAATGGGTGGGTTTCTGCCTTCCTCCATCTTTAGCTACCTTTTTTTTCTGACCATATACTACTCTCCATAGTTCATCGCCATGCGCAAAACCCTCGAAGCCAGCATGCAGTCCTCCAACATGTTCCCGCCAGGTCGAGTACTTTGGGCAGTGCGAGATAATGACCTCCACCCAAATCATCGGTCGGGACATAGCATGGAACCTGGAAGTGGACACTACGATAAGCTTAGGCTATTTGAGGTGCAAGATCCGGAGAAGGTGTTTGGGCAGATCGTCTTCGAGAAGCATATGTTGACGTGAGTAATACTTGTACCTTTACCTTCCCCAGTACTTCTCCGATCTGACTCCGATTTTTCTTTTTCTAGTGCACATTTCCCTAATGAATATGATAAAGCGCTACATGATCTGCTGTAGCATTAATCTTGTATCACATTATTGCTAGCGGTCCCTCCTTCACCGTTTTTGTACGTTTTTGTAACTTTCAATTGACATGTTGACGTTTTACATAGAGTAGACCACGTTATGCATACTCACCATACCCACATGTAGTACTTAGATGTGCCAGTGCTTGTAAGATAGGATACACGATTTTCAGCGAAATCAATGGCCAATGCCACGACCAAAAGATATACTGGAGTCCGGAAGGCGTGCTGTAAGTTAGCTGGGAAAGGTATAGTCCTAATTCAGCAGAGGAATAATACTCTTGAGGAAGTGCTCTGGATCTTCCCAGTGCAGCTGGGCGCACCGTAAGCCTGTATGTCCTAATGACCACGCAGAATAGAAACTCACAAAGTGATTCGCATTCTTAATGAGCACAGTTTCCCTTTCGATGCCCTTCTCATTCCAAAGCTCCTGCATCTTCTCACCCGCATACGTGCAAGTCCAGAGCGAATTTTCGCCATAAGCAAACTTGATCTTCATTCCAGGCCACAAAGGACTGTTGTCGAATAAGGTCTCCTCGCTGTTGACCGCGAATACATTCTTGCTATGCTTTGGCCTGATCAAAGCGACGTCATGTGCGCTAGTCCTCGCAGTAGTATAGCACTTCATAAACGCTGGGTTCGATGCCTCCGTACGCCAAGTACTGGGTTCCATTGGGTTGTGGGTTGGTTCAATGAATCGCTTGACTAGGTCTACCTCATCTTTGGGGTAGCTGAACCAACCAGAGATCCAATCTTGTAGGGCGTCTTCATTTTTGGCAGTATCCTTGATTCTTTGCTGTTCTCCGGTTTCGAGAGGAGGCAAATCAATGCTGATCGCACTCAGGCTGGGGTCTACAGGAGGCGGTCAGTCGGCGACAAGAGGCAATATATTGGGATCTGCACACCCAACAAGATGTACGACTTAACGTAGCTCTGCACCAAACCTTTGAATGGTTCAGGGAAAGATGGTGCGTTAGCTATGAAATCTAGGCCAAATACGCTCCCCAGGCTCCAGCCCAAGAAAACGACACCACCCTGGCCGTCAGGAGTGGGCTTCATGATGCCTCCATCTTCGATGAGGTGCTTCAAGAACCCAGCAAACTCAAGGGAGCGGTCCCGAAGGAACTGCCTTAGCGACGCTTCCTCGGTCAATTGAGCAAGTTCCTCAACAGTCAAAGGCGTTGATCCCTGGTAACCTCGACGATTCAGAGCGACAACTCTCAGTCCATGCTGTCGAGCAACATCGACGACTTTCTGGAATATTTCTGTCCAAAAGAGAGTAAGCCCAGAGGGGCAATCGAAAAAGCTAGATAAACTCACCTCCACTCCAGCTGAGGCCATGGATGATGATGACGGTCGTGTAGACCTCGCTATTTTCAGGCGATCCGCAATCGATGTAGGATAGCTGGATCCCTGCCTCGTTGACTATAGCAGTAGGCATGAGATGGGCACGTTTCAAGGGAATTTTCTCTCGGAAGTACCTTTATATACAGGCCAACATTCCACAGAACAGACCCACAGGCAATGATAGGAGATCGCATCACAATTCAATCTATCGAGTGCCGGTGTGTGAATGGACCATCCTAGCTGCATCCGTTGAGAATGTAATTGATAGGTTTCGGAGACGATAAAGGTCGTTGATTGGTCGAGTTGATCGAGTTTCGAGTCATCGCGGTTCCTCAGAATCCATTAATAGTTCCTTGTTGCGAGGAGTCATGTTGCCAAACATGTACAGATGACCCTTGACTTGTCAATCTTCTGGGTCAAAACCGACCTCTGAGGGAATCCCTGCTTGAGAGAACGCTACAAAGCGGCACTTCATGACTCCCCTCAAAATCGAGACCAATTTCTCTGCAATTCGAACGTGGCAAAAGGGTAAAATTTCGGAAGCTACCGATTCGCTTCGAAAGACACATATTCAGTCTACCAAAGGAATAATGCTCTTGAGGAAGTTCTCTGGATCCTCCCAATGAAACTGAACGCATGGTTAGCCTGCATGTTCTGACAAATGAAAGGTAGGTGAACTTACGAAGTGGTTCGCATGCCTAATGAACACGGTCTCCCTTTCGATGCCCTTTTCCTTCCACAGCTCCTCCGTCTTTTCACCCGCATAGAAGCAGGTCCACATCGAATTCTCGCAATAAGCAAACTTTATCTCCATCCCAGGCCATAACGGATCCTTGTTGAACAATGTCTTCTCGCTATTGCGCGTGAACACATCTTTACTGTGCTCAGACCTAACCATAGCGACTTCGTTTGCGCTCGTCGTTGCACCAGCGTAACACTTCATGAAAGCTGGATTGGACCCCTCCGTGCGCCAGGTGCTGGGTTTGATAGGGTGTTGGGTTGGTTCAACGTATCGCTTGACAACATCCGTCTCATCTCTGGGGTAGCTGAACCAACCACAGATCCAGTCCTGCAGCGCATCCTCGGCTTTGGCGGGATCGGGATTAGCAGCTTTAATCCTTTGTTGTTCTCCAGTTTGAATGAAGGGCAAGCCAAAGCAGGTAGAACTGGGGTCTAGGTACGTTATTAGATGACGAATTGAGGCTAAGCAGTGGAGTGTCCGCACCAAATAAGACATATGATTTAACGTAGCTCTCAACCAGATTCTTGAGTGGTTCGGGGAAGGTTGGCGCGTTGGCTATGAAGTCCAAGCCAAAAACACTTCCCATGCTCCAACCCAGGAAAACAACACCTCCCCGGCCGTTGGCATTGGGCTTCATGATGCCTCCTCCATCGACGAGATATTTCAAGAAACCAGCGAATTCGACGGAGCGATCCCGTAGGAACTGTTTGAGGGACGCTTCTTCAGTGAATTGAGCAAGTTCCTCTGCAGTGAAGGGTGTCGACCCTTGGTAATCTCGACGATTGAGAGCTACAAGTCTGAGCCCGTACTTTGGAGCGATATCAACGGCTTTTTGGAAGATTTCTGTACGAAAAAGCGTGTAAGCTTCCGAGATGGCGGTCGATAAAGCTTGACAGACTTACCGCCACTCCAACCAAGACCGTGGATAATGATGACTGTCGTGAAAGCATCGCTTCCCTCAGGCAATCCACTATCGATGTAAGATAGTTGGATTCCTGCCTCATTGACTGTAGCTGTAGGCATGATATGGACACGTTGCAAGGGCATTCTCTATCAAGGGCCTCCTTATATAGGCTGACACTCCACAGAACAGGCCCATGGCCGATTGTACGAGGTCGTATAAGTTCTGTCATACCTGCGTCCCTCAGAGGATTACAACGGCTTATCCATCTATGCAACATTATGGACTCCTGCAGGGTGATTTGGCCACGAACGAGGTAACGCTGCGTTGGAAAGGGTGTAAGAATCAGAGTCGTGGGTCGGCGAGCCAGGGCCGAGGACTGTCTTCAAGCCGTGGCAGGCATTCGTTGTAAGCCTCTCCGTTCATCGATACAAAGAATCCCATTGGCTTCGTTGACAGCCATCTGGAGCGTGCTGCGCGTTGCTCGTTGTCTGCAGGTCTCGGAGACGATGGAAGTCGTTGATTGGTTGACGGGTTCAAGTTTGCAGCGGCTACGCCACGCGCATGACTTGTCCTCAGCCAATGACCACCAGGATGCTGATTCTTCACAAACCAGGAGTCGGCTCACTATTTTCGACTAGTTGAAGCCCTTTTCGTCGTCTTTGACGTAAAGAACTGGATCTCGACGAACAGGTGACCTTGACTTGTCAAACCGCTGGGTTGGAATTACCTTCTCAAGAGAATCACTGTCTTATCGATTATCAACGCATTCTTCATGTCGTGGTGCTATAAAACGGCACCTCATGACTCCTATGACTCCTCTAGAAATTCAGGGTCCAATTTCTCGGCCACTTGAGTGTATAAAAGAGCGAAAGCTACACTCGTATTTTCTCACTCCCCTCGACGAGCATGTCCACTTCCACAGTTGTCGATGAATCTTTCCATATTATCCCTCCTCGGCCTTCAAGGTCTCTAGCCGGGAAGGTCGCCATTGTCACCGGCGCAGGCTCTCGAGCCGCAGGCCTAGGCAACGGACGCGCATCTGCCATTCTCCTTGCAGAAGGCGGCGCAAAAGTCGTCTGCTCCGACATCAATCTAGAAAATGTCCAACTCACAGTCTCCATGATCGAGAAAGAGTTTGGACCAGGCGCGGCCATTGCTTTACAAGCCGATGTCACCAACGAAGAAGATTGCAAGAAAACCGTTGACCTTGCACTTTCGCAGTTTGGCAGGTTGGATATCCTGGTGAACAATGTCGGAATCGTTGGCCAGATGGGTACTGCAGTCGATGTCGATGCGGGCGAGTGGGCCAAGGGATTGGAGATCAATCTGACTAGCATGGTCTTCATGACCAAGTACGCGGTTCCTGCTATGGAGAAGAACGAAGCCGGAACCCTGTACGGAAAGGGCGCGATTGTCAATATATCCAGCATCTCTGGGTTGATGGGAGGTGTCCCAGCGCTCTTATACCCCACTAGCAAGGGAGCTATAGTCAATATGACAAAAGCCATGGCAGCTCACCATGGCCCAAGCGGCATTCGTGTCAACTGTGTCTGTCCTGGTACGTTCCCATCTATACCATCCTTCATGCAGAAAGACTGATGTTCCTGTAGGCTCGCTCTTTACACCAATGGTCTACACGGCAGGCATATCCCCAGAAGTCCGGAATGCTCGTGTGTCGATGAACATACTGAGGACGGAAGGCAATGCATGGGACTGTGGCGCAGCTGTCCGTTTCCTTGCGAGTGAAGAGGCAAGATGGGTGACAGGTGTTATTATGCCTGTGGACGCTGGGGCGATGGCTGCACGCATTCCACCCGGGAATCCATATAGCACACTCACTCCCAAGTAGGCGCTGCATGGTGTTGACTGCTGTATAAAAATGTATTTATTACTATTGTTCACCAATGCTCACAAATGTATGATGATCTACTCAAGACTGATATTTCCTTACAGCCCCTAGAACCTCCTCAGTCGTCACCACAGTAGCAAACTCTTCATGCAACTCCGCAAGTGCAACTTCATGCATCGTCTCCGCATCAAATCCCTTCAACCCCGCCCTAGCACCAGGAGCTGGCTCCTTCTCAAACGTCGCAGTCGCATCTCTGGGAAGGAATACTTCCCAACCGAGATTAGCTGCCATTCGCACCGTGGTGCTAACACATTCTGTCGTCGTGCATCCAACAATGACCAAGGTCTTTATCCCGTTATCTTTGAGATGTTGCTCAAGTGGTGTACCGATAAAAGATGAATTGACGTTCTTGGTGAATACGACCTCCCCAGGAAGCTCTACAGCTTCAGGCCTAGGTTTAATGCCTTCTGGGTTGGTGACTGGGTGAAATGGTGACTCGGGATTAGTCGAGTGATGATGGATATGAATTAGTGGGAGAGAAGCCTCGCGGAAGGCTTTGAGAAGCTCCCCTACATTCTTGTAGCAGGCTGGTGTGCTTGAGGCTTTCCCAAGATATGGAGGATAGTTGAAGCCTGACGCCAGTCAGCAGAGAGGAAAGAAAGCACTAGCTTAGCCTTGATCACCTTGTTGGACGTCAACGACAAGTAATGCGGTAGATTTTTCCACAGAAGAAATGGTCATCTCAAGAGAATAGGTTATCAATAGAACCAGAGAACGAGCCTCGAGTTATGCTCATCTATGACTCATGTTTGCGCCACAAATACGAAAAGCTTACGAAGGCAACTCGGAGATATCGACTCTGCAAAATATGTCCGTATCATCGCCTTCTTTGCCTGGCCTGATTGGTGGCCTACCAATCACCGGAATAGTGTGAAGGTTTCGGAGACACCAATAAAACAGTCTAGCGTTTGCAGTCACTCCACGACACATCTCAGGCTCCGTCTGTCTAGATTTTTATCGCTGGTCAGGGCGTTGCGCTGCCGAAATATAGTCAACAAGACACTGTCACTGTCAGAGAGACACCAGAAGACGGGACAAGCATCTTGAGGCTCACATGCCATGTCGGTAGCGAGCGCCTAACCGGAGCCGTGCCATTACATAAGCAGCTGGATAGCTGAGTCCCCGTCATCCTCACTTTCTCCCTCAGCCCAACCGCCATCCTCAAGCCCAGCGCCAACCCCCTCAAGAACAACATTAAAAATGGTGAGCAGACGTTACATACGTCGACGAGCTCTAGTGTCAAGCATCGTGTATCTCAATTGCAACAAGTTCTGAGATGGATGGCAAGTTTTCAGTTTGGATGTCGCTTGACCTGTGGGCTGATCGATTTTCTTTAGATGCGTAAACTGCCTGATACTTCTGTGAAGACATCGACATATCCTTTGGATATGCTCTATACTTCACTCGCTGAGCTCTTTCTGAGAGCGATGAAGCAACTGTATGCTGGGCCGTGCTTGCACGACACTAGAGCTCCGAGGCGCAATGTCAACTAGTTTTATACTGTTGAACAACATTGCTGACTTCGTCTCAATGACCAGCCCCCCAAAGCTAAGGCCGGATCCGGAAAGAAGCCCGCTGCCGCCCCCTTCGGCGCAAGCAAGGCCCAAAAGACCAAGAAGAACCCCCTCTTCGAGTCCAAGGCTAAGAACTTCGGTATTGGTATGTGTTGGTGTTGATATTTTGCCGTACCTGTTTGACCGCTATCTACAGGCCAGGACATCCGCCCCAAGACTGACCTCACCCGTTTCGTCAAGTGGCCCGAATACGTCCGCCTTCAACGCCAGAAGGTCATCCTCAACCAGCGTCTCAAGGTTCCCCCCGCAATTGCTCAATTCTCCCACACCTTGGACAAGAACACCGCTACCCAGCTGTTCAAGCTCTTGAACAAGTACCGCCCTGAGTCCAAGCAGGAGAAGAAGACTCGTCTCGAGTCTGCTGCCTCCGCTGCTGCCGATGGCAAGAAGGCTGATGTGAGATGAAATAGCCATTTTTGTTTCACGGAGACTCAATATTTCGCGCTACAGGATTCCAAGAAGCCTCTATTTGTCAAGTACGGTCTCAACCACATCGTCGCCCTCGTCGAGGCCAAGAAGGCATCCCTGGTCGTCATCGCCCATGATGTCGACCCCATTGAGCTCGTTGTCTTCCTCCCCGCCCTCTGCCGCAAGATGGGTGTCCCCTACGTCATCGTCAAGGGCAAGGCCCGTCTCGGCACCGTCGTCCACAAGAAGACCGCCGCTGTCTTGGCTGTCCAGGATGTCAAGAGCGATGACAACAGGGAGCTTGCCAACCTTGTCAGCGCTGCCAAGGCCAACTTCTCCGACAAGTACGAGGAGCAGCGCCGTGTATGGGGTGGAGGAATCCGTGGCAACAAGTCCACTGCCATGCTCCGCAAGCGTGCCAAGGCTGCTGGCCAGAGCGTCACTGCCGCCTCCCTCGGAAAGCTCTAAGCACGCCTTTGGTCGTTGGCTTTGGAGTCTTGAAGATGATAAAAGATGTAGCTTGTTTGCTCGCATGTCCTAGGATATATGATCTGGTATGCATTTGTTATGCCGTGTTGCAACGACTCCATTCGCTACATGCAAGCCCCGCGATACTGAGATGATGTGTACGATAGTGTATTATTATTCTATTCTCATTATTACCCTGTCCGTTGTGAACACCTACAAGATTCCTCCGCTGGTGCCTCTCTCAAAGAACATCACACTAGTATCTGTGAGGCGATAGTGCATGGCTACGCTGCGAGGAATTAACTTGACAGCACCTGGCGGTGTGGTGAGACCGAGATGCAGCGCAACCTGATCCAAGTATATGAGAGGGGAACGACCGCAGGAGTACAAAGCGAGAACGTACCTCTCCGCTGACTGAACCACTGCGACCGCTAGACAGAGGCTTGACTTCAAGATGATAAGAGCATAGCTGGAGCAGCTGCCTGAAGAGGTCGTCCAATTGTCCTGGAGTCACATTATGGTGTCGGACGATCAAGGTCGCATTTGCCTACAGAGGGTTTTTATATGAGACGAAACAAGGGATCGAGTGGGACAGTCATACCTTTCTGCAGAGAGCCTTCAGAGCCCCCGCAAACCTTACTAGATCTGAGGTCGAAAATCCGAGCCAACTGAGAGTCGTAAGGTCGTCTAGGATCACAAGAGGGGAACTTGTGCTCTCGTTATCTGTGCTTTGCTCGGATCCAAGAAGAGGCTTGATTAGGTCGAATATAGGACGTAGAGCAGCTTGTACGGGAGACGATTCGGTGGAGGACGACAGAGGAGGTTTGACGTGGGAGAGAACGTCGATGAAAGCCAGGCTACCAGACGACATGTGTGTCTGGATGTTGACATTCTAGCCATAGATCAGTCTCCCGCCCAACTTCAACCTCCTTGTATGAAACTTACGGATTTTGAGGCAATGGCAGTCCATCGAGCCAACGGCTCTGAGACTGACAAGATTATTGCTCGTGCAGGATTTCCGTTGTTTGAAGATCGAGTTGTACCAATTCCTTTGAGCTGAGCTGCTAACGCTCGATGTAGAATGAACTCTGCTGGTGAGGCTAGCTCGTCTGTGACCAGGAGGAAGATTTCGTCTGGTAGGTCGAATGGAGGTAGCATTTGAGATTAGATGGCGCAAAGTTTCTCAGGCGCTGGTTTGATGATGGCGGTCCATTGACGGTCAAGAGGGAAGCCAAGCGTCATACTGAATGGCAGTGAATGCACGACGTAGGTACATGACCGGTATAGAAAGTCCAGCAATGAAAGGTATCTTAAGCTCAAAAATATTATTATCCGGGTATTCAACGACAGGAACTCGACCCTCAATGACGGTCCCTACGATGGTAACTCGATCCCTAGTGGAGCATTGAACATATCCTTCGGATCGTACTTCAGCTTGATCTGCTGTAATTTGGGGTAATGGACGCCGTAATACAACTTCCGCCCTATCATCACAAAACATTTAGCATAACGGTCAAGGTATTGGCAAAACTGCACTTACAGTCCTTAAGGTCAGCATCGATATAGTTAGCATATGCTCCGTATTGCCAGTTCTTCGGCATGTTCTTGATAACACTGTTAAGCACATCTATGTTCGGGGTCAGAGATGCAAGTCTTTAAGATGAGGGAACTGGATCAACATACTATCAAGGTATTGATTTCCAGCTTCATTGGTCAGAGTGCCGTCGCTGTCATCAAGACCACAGTCAAAAGTCAACAGTGTATCCCGATATGCAAAAGCCGTTGAATTCAAAGGTATGCTGTTCAAATAAGAGTTTGGTCCCCCATACGCTTCTAGAACACAGCCGGATCCCTTCAAAACAGGGACCGTCAGCAACCTTGGCGGAGGACGGCGAAAGAAACGCCTACGTACGTGCGTTTGCGCTGCTCCTTCAGTAGCGAAGTAGGTTATGAGAGCCTCGATCGCCTTTTGTGACATGGGTGCCTTCTCAGGAGTCATCAACGATTTCTCAAAATCCCTAACACCTGGTTGTGTTGTGTTCGTCAAACTCTGACTTCCACAATACTGGGCCATGAGCTGCATGGTGTCGATATAGCTCCCTACTTGCACAGAAGCTGAAGGTTTCTTCCCGTCGTCCTGTACCGTTGGGAAAGCATCCAGCAAAGGCTTGATAATAGGTGCGAAGCCGTTCGAGTCGCCATAGAAGGCGCCTACAATTTGGGTGGCAACATGCCCGGGAGAACGATTAGTGTTGACTATGAAGTTGATTCCAAGGGTAGACGGAGGTCCAGAGAGGAGGAAAGACTGATAGGTGGCCAGTGCGTGGGTAGCTTGAGCTGCAGTCAGGTTGGAGTAGCGGTAGGTAAAGTAGGTAACACTTGGTGGAACAGGGTATGTCTTCACGTAGAAGGCTGTTGTGATACCATACGAGCCACCTGCTCCTCTCATGGCCTGCGGAGGGAAGTGGTTAAAACTTCGGAATCATGCAGATAAATTGGCTCAGGCTTACCCAGAAAAGATCGGGGTACTGGGTATTAGATGTATGAACGAAGGTGCCATTCCCGAGAACGACATCTATCGATTCAACAGCATCAAGGGCCAAACCCCACTGACGGTTTGTATATCCGGAACCTCCGTACGCTGTGTCAAGCTTCGTGTGAGTAGATGTATTCAAATAGTCGACTGAGAGCACTATACATGTCTGTCCCCCAATCCCAACATCTGGGCAACTCCCATGAGGCATCGCCCTTCCAGCGTCGTTCAATCCCAGAGCGACACTTCCTAGTCTGTTCCCCGCCTCAACTTTGGCGACAAATGTGGTAGGGTCCACCTGTATATCCACCAATTCTCGTAGGTCAACCACAATTACACCATCCCTACCCCCAAGGCTATTGCTGATGAAGCTATGCTAAGCTGGAGTCAATACTCGTACAGCTAAGAATTGTCTGACGGAACTCACACCACCACTTCGCGCAACAACGTGTAGGCCTTCTTTGACAGCTATCTGTACGACTTGAGCCACTTGTTGGGGAGTCGAGGGGAAGGTGAAAGCCGCTGGCTGGTACACAAAGCGAAGATTCTCTGCGAAAGTTTCAGCAATCTCAACCAGGGAGAATAGAACAAAAGCGTACGAGGGGTGATATATGACTGGTAGTCCGTATCACCTGGGAGAACGGCCTTGATTTCTGCGGCTTGGAAGTCGCATTGGAGGCAAGTAGCACTGGCATGACCCAGCAGGGCTGATAGCGCAAGTAATAGTGACCTAGTGAACATTGTGGTCGACAAGCATTTTCAAATCTGAGTAGAGGCAGGGATTATATAGGCGCTTCACATCGCCGTTTCGGTAAATTTGGAGTTCAAAGGTAAACCGACATGACAGTAGGAGAAAGACCCATTAGGCTATGCTCTCCGTATCATGATGGCGGTCGCATCTCGCCATCACTTACTATCTCCGACCGGGAAGTTGGCCGGACTGGGAAACTGGCCACTGGCACTTTTCGCACCACAAGGCGAACCGGGTGCCATTTTCGTGATCTTAAACGCTATATTACGTGTAAAACTTGACTATAGAGCATGGAAAAGTTTTATGGAGTACGTTGTAGCCTCTGCAGTCTGTTGGGAGCTGAAAAATGGCCAAAAAGCGCTAATTCCAGCCCATCAAAAACCGGAAGATTCATAGGATAGCCATATCCTCATTGTTTTCTGAGATTATAGATGCAATCTACTTGCACAGACGTTAGCTTTCATTTGCCATCTATCCGGGAGCAACTATTTCCCTGAATTCTGCTGAATAGGCTCGGTGGCCAACTTCCCAGTCTGGCCATCAAACAGCATTCTCGGGCGCGTTTTGCTCATATATAGCGAAGTAAGGAGAAAAATGCCAATCTAAGTATACCATCGTGTTCAGAATATGCAAAAGTAGTGTACTCAAACTAAAAATCTCGAAAAACGAATCGGAACTCGTCATGAGACGAGAAATGCCCTTAGGTGGCCAGCTTCCCGGCCGGAGATAGTACTCTGCAATGATTTGGTTCCACTCAGGTCGGGATTTACTCCCCGAGCCTAACGGCGGTAAGTACACGTGTGAAGGACTCTACAGAAACATGTATGGTCGTGGCATAAATAACAGCCCGGAATCAAGCATAAATGATTGGGGGAGTGGGTAGATCATCCTCAATGAAACGATTCAAGTCGAATTCTCGCTCAGGTTTCCTCGAAATTGCCCAGTCCCTGACATCCTCGAAGTTTCGGCAGATCTTAGGGTAGGTAAACTGAGGCTTGGCCTTCTGTCCGTGTTCGTCCCACTGCCAGATCATAACAGAGATATCGTCCTGACACCTTGAAATGCCAACCATCAGCTCGAATAGGTCGAGTACCCAGAACTCAAACGCTACTTACATGATAGACTGGCGAAGGCTCTCAACACAGTGATCAAGATGATTAACGGTGACGTTCGGATTGCCCCCTGGCGCTAATACCCCTCGGGCGATCCGCCGTACCTTATCCTTCGGTGAAGGTTAATATGATGATGATTACCAGTTGACCATATACGTACTAGACAGTGAAGCTGATGAAAAACGTCGATTGCGCCGAGGTAGTGTCCAGGGGCGCCTTCGGCTGGGTATGTTCTGTTGGGAAGTTGTTCTGCCTCCTCTCGTGTCAGTTTGATGACTTTCACAACTAAGAGGACGATTAGCTTTGACTCCATCAAAATGATAACTGGCAGATATTCACTGTCGTAGAGATTTGTCCATGCTTCATCGACTGCAGGGCCGTCGCCTTGATAAATCGTCTTCCTGACCATGCCATCTGAGTCGTCGAACACTTTGATTTGGTCCTTGATAATATCTTGTACTGGTGCTGGATGCACACGAGATTAGGTCGAGAGGAATAATGATGCAGAGAAAACGAACAATATAGCAAGTTTTTTGAAGGAAAAGATGCCTGTTTGCATGATGGATTATAGATTCGAGCCGCAACGAGGTAAACTCCTCCCAGGAGAAGGACGAGGGCTTCTACGAGGACGATGATAACAAGAGGATCACGGAGGCGTCGTTTATGTGTCGTCCGAGGGAAATCGTCTGTAGCGTCATTGGTGTTGAAGGGCATAAGCTCCTCAGATGAGTTGGGCGATACGTCTCTGTAGTTCTTCATCGTGTTGGCGTTCGCAGGTAAGAAGGCGAAGTGAGAGGCAATGAAGTTGTGTGTGCCAGTACTTGCTGATTGTTCACTCTCCGACTAGGAGGAAAGTGCCTGTTCCAGTCTATTCCGAATGGAAAAAGGGAGAAGGAGGGAGATCCCCGTCCTCGAGTCACGAAGCGAGTACTGTTCTGTTCGCCGCAGTTTGGCTGAAACGAATGGGGTTCTTGGGATGACATTCGATGAAAGAACTTACTCCGATCCGAACGTCGCTCAGCCTATCTTCATCTCGGTCAGTGGATGAGACCGTATGGAAAGGAACTTGTTCTGGACTCCAACAATCAAGGATTTGGTGGACCATAATACGAGTTCACCATCTTCAATTCAATTCACCTCGGGTAGAATAAGTGTATTTTGATCGCATGGAGTCGGCACGTACTGGGGTTCGCCTATTTCACGTTGTCGTTGCGCAAGAGTTGGACCACCGTTGGAGTGTCATCGTCCTTCATCCTACAACAAAGGTACCTTGCCGAACATATTGACGGCGTGTAATTGCCTCACCACATGGTTTTGGTTTCAATTCCTTCATCAAAGACACACCTCCCCCGAGAATGTTGGCGCCAGGATCTCAACGTGTTCTGGAGCGTCATGATCAGTTTTTGAATTGCTACTCACCAGAAAAATCTCATTGAGATCTATTTTAGTAACTTGAATGGGGTTTCTGGTTGCTCAGGAAATGATGGTCACTCCTTTGGGAGAGATATGCGAATTTGAATGCGAACACGAGGAATTCGACAGAGTCCCTTGGGCAATTTCTCTCCTCGGATCTGAGCTTCTGTCTGACTCCGCATCGGGCCAAGGAAGAACCAATTGTCATTGTCTCGGCCAATATCATGAAGCGGTGTCGAGTCTTGAATGATGCATTCACCTTAGCCCATTTTTGCGCTTTCTTCGGCGCATAAAACACCCCACTGGTACAGCCCGCGTGACCTCAATCTTCCTGTACTATCTACCCGTTTCTGGCAGGCTATGATTTCATAGTCATTTGAAAGTCGTTGGGATGGGAGTGTTAGAACGATAAAGGTGGACGAACTGCGGCAACAACTCTCAGAAGGCTCGGCATGAGTGAAGACCCCTGACAAGTTTATGACAGAATTCGACTATTCTAATCTATAATTAGAGATTTCGCCCAGGTGGAAGTCAAACTTGCCAAAAGCAAGCTGTAGTCGTCTCAAGAAGTTTTTGCTGGTAGAATTGTTAGGGTTTTGTGGTTAATGATAGAAAGTGCCAGGGTGTGATCATCATGATTGATCTTCTGAAGGAAGTGTCCTGGCGGATCCCCGAGCTTTCAGGAGTTCCATCAACACCGCATCGTCAGAAGTTCTGGAATCGGCGCTTAATTCAATACTACTGGAAGCTCCGAGTACACCGAAATGGATGCAAGATCCTTGCAGTACAGTATTTGAACCCTATTGAATGATTTTCCGACGACGTCGGTAAACAAGAGGACCAGCTCAACGCGTGGAGAGGACCTATCTCACTGAGAACCCTTTTGTTTCAAACCGCCAACGGACAGGACTTACTCGCTTTACAACTTGAACGGGCAACTTCTGCCTTCTGCCTTCTGCCTTCTTCCATCCGGAGTAGGCTGGGACAAGCATACTGTGGACCCAGGAGAGTGAGCGTCTCCGCAACTACCACTTCTTGTCGCCCCATCATACCCACTCTCTACGAACGCCCACTGCATGATGAAGAACTACAGAGAGCTATCCTCCACTTCACAGGAAGAGATTACGCTCCTGAACGATGACGACAATAGCCCAGATGATTTCCCCCAGACGGCACGCAAACGGCGCCTGTGTGATCCTCTCATTATTGTTGCAGTCATACAAGCTCTTCTTGTCGTTCTTGGTGGGGTATACCTCATCCAAACTAGGATATATGATTCTTCGTGCAAGCAATTATCTTCCTCCTCAAACAAGCGCTTGTTATACTGTTGGTTCTCTTCTCTTCATCCAAGTACACTTGACTCAATCTTGTGTGCATCTAGCGCCCGTACAAGATATGGTGAAGGAACATGTCGAGATCTTCAACGATGGACACTTCAAGAGGACGATTTATCAAGGTCAAGGCCCTGAGGTCGATAAAGCATGGGAAGACCTCTATGACGGTGAGTATCTGTCAACTGTAGATCGAGGTCTTGCTAAACAATTCCTCAGTCGCGACCGTCATCAAACTTTCACGAGAGGAAGCCGTACATCTTCCCAATAGAACATATCCTGTTGAAGGTGCCCCTGGATACTACCTCGGTGCACTCGACGTATTCCATCAGCTTCATTGCCTGGTGCGTTCCCTCCTATTTCCACTCAGCGTCAAACTAACATCAATGCAGAATATGGTACGGCAGATTGCCCATGGCTCAATGATGCCAGGGAATGGCGATTTTGAAGAAGCAGCTCATCACATTGACCATTGTGTTGAATTCCTTCGTCAATCTATCCAGTAAGTACCAGTCGACTTCTAGTTTCCTAACTGTTTCTAACTCATGATGAACATTTGCAGGTGTCGGACCGATACCTCTGTTCTGATTTGGCAATGGGACGAAGGCGAACATAAAGCCATGCCAAGATTCGACTATCCTCATGTCTGTCGAAATTTCGACGATACTAAAGACTGGGCGATGTCGAGGAAAATTGGGAGGAAGATTGATATGCATACTTTCGTTGAAAACGATCTACCTACTCCACCACTCATTTATGCTTGAATAGACTGCCCGATATCTACTTGCTTTCGTTATTATGCTAAAATAGCATCGTGCCAGACTGAACCTTAATGCTTGTAACATTTTTCTCGATGAAAACTGCGCATTCTGATAGAGGTTTTCATTTGCCAATATGTTGACCGCACGAGCACGTCCCCATTCGAAACGAAATCTATCGACCGAATAGCACATAGCGTTTCACACGTGGACTTGCCGCTGATGCGCGGGGAGAAATCCCCGATTTAGAGCTCCAAGAACTCCCGACTTCAATGGAATCCCTCAGCTCCTTAACCAAATTCAACGCAGAATACTCAGGGTTCATGATGCTATCCGAGTTTGCTTTTGCTACACACCGATGCGGCGTGACGAAGCATTGGTTCACACTGCCCGGAGATCCGAAACTGAACTATCCAGAGCATATAAAAGGATGACTTGGTGGTGAGCATATTCTTCATCAAATCCTCGATTTGAACTCATCCGCACTTCCTCTAAGATCATGAAGTTCTCCGTCGTTGTCTTCACTTCTCTCGTTGGCTCCGCTTTTGCTGCCCCTGCCTTGGTGGGTTATTCCCATTCGTCGTCGTGTTCTTTGCCTAACGTGATTCCCGTAGCTCAAGCGTGGTGAGGAGACCACCGCCGACACAGCTCTCCAGTGGGGTGCCTACTACGACAAGCGCGGTGAAGAGACCACTGCCGACGCGGCTCTTCAGTGGGGTGCTTATTACGACAAGCGTGGTGAGGAGACCACCGCCGACACTGCCCTCCAATGGGGTGCCTATTACGACAAACGTGGTGAAGAGACCACCGCCGACGCAGCTCTCCAATGGGGTGCTTATTACGACAAGCGTGGTGAGGAGACGACTGCCGACACCGCCCTCCAGTGGGGTGCTTATTACGACAAGCGTGACGAGGAGACCACCGCCGATACTGCTCTTCAGTGGGGTGCTTACTACGACAAGCGAGGAGAGGAGACTACTGCCGACACCGCCCTCCAATGGGGTGCCTACTACGACAAGCGTGGTGAGGAGACCACCGCTGACGCAGCTCTTCAGTGGGGTGCTTATTACGACAAGCGCGGCGAGGAGACCACTGCCGATGCTGCTCTCCAGTGGGGTGCTTACTACGACAAGCGTGAGGAGAACTGAGCCATGCAGGTGGATGCAAGCGTTTCGGCTTGAGTAGTTCCATGAATGATCATCGTAAACCTATTTGTGTTCTTTATTCCTGTACTTCTGTTTGATATTTTTTCAAAATTTTATATTATCAATCTTACTGGACTAGCATGCGCTCCAATCTTAACAGCCTGAACGGATCATCTCTCCCTGCAACTGGTAGATCATACCGTCGCGGTACTTTGTCGCGTGAACATTGACGAAGACGCGACGCGACAAGGCCACGTGACCGTAGCGAGAATTCTTTGACACTCGTCACGGTTCAACTGTGCCTTCTCATCGTTCTTCCACCGCTGTAGGATGCTGAGATGGGAAGGAGCAGAATTTCGAGCTTGGTCGTTGGAACTCTCGCGAATGCACTCGTGTCTTTCGGTGATATTGGGTTTAATGCCAATTGCTTGGATTCTCCAGATGGACCTCCAGTCTGAGAAAATTTGATGATCCGCCAAGTCGCACGAGAAAATCAATGGAGAAAATCAATGCGATACACTATCATCGCCAGTGGAAACCATCCCTCTGATCATTTCTTGATTTGCAGTAAGTTTGGCTTTCGTTTGGAGAAACAGGTAGTGAATAGGCCAAAGCGAGGTGAGAACGCCCCTCGTTCTGTCAAAAACTTGTCAAGTTGCTTCTCCCTTCCCCTTATGGTGGTAGAGGTTCTATCGCAATTCGGAAACATTCATCAATACAATCGTTCGAAAACGAGTAGATAATGCAAAACTAATACGTTGGATCATGCGGACTACATGACCACGGCATTGTCAAGTGAAAACGTGGTTGGAGCCTCGATGCCACTGACGAATTTGCCTGAGGCGTCAGCTCAGATCCGAGTATAGAACCTTTAAGAATGTATAGGATAACGCCTCTTTCCAGTTTGTATAGCTCTCCCTCGAGAGACCGGCTAACCGGACTTTTGATTGAGCTAGTAACTAAACAGATTTCGATGAGAAATTCCCAGTGACCACCATTGAAAGCTGGGGCTCGAGAACACGTTGATAGGCTAGTGAATTATGGGTTACATCGAGCGACTATTTGTATCTCTCGGAGGAGGTGTGAACGATGGAGGGTTCGAAACTAGGCGGCGACTTACCCACATGGCTCATGGAATTCAATATGGTAGATCAATGATTCGTTGAATCCACAGGGAAAACCGAATGCCGTCCTGTAGGTTGGTGATACTATTCAAGGTCAGAAATGGAGATATTTTAATCCTGGGGTTAGTCGTCATGGTCTGATGGACATTCGTGGATAGAGGGATTCAAACATGGAGCGATGTGTCGGATGATGATGGTGTGCAACGTAGAGTAGATCATAGGCGTGTGGAAACGAGTGTTTTTGGGCTTATCACCTCTTGGTCTTCAAACGTTCGAATATGTCTTTCCCCGTACCCCCAGAACTTGAAGCTTGATCTCTCGTAATACGGTGATCGTCGATGATCCTCGGATTTGCGAGAACGATACTCCGTTGTACGAGGACAGAAAGACTCACAAGGGGAATTTCTGGTCGCTCAGACATCCCATTCTTCTCTGAACCATCTATTTCTTCTCTAAATGGCATCTATTATGGCTCCAGTTCATTTGTCAATCCAACCACATCATGTAGTCCAGCGATGTCTGGAGTCTAATAAGAGATAAGTACTACCGGCATACCTCATTTTTGCTCGGGCACCTCGAACCACCTATGCAGGCGATCCCAATGCTGAATCAGGTATGTCATCCTCTAGTTTCTTCGAGGAGATCCATTTAGAGACATTCTTCACGAGAATCTGCTGATTTGGGGTATTGGAATGAGAGCACGCCTTCAAAATAAGCCTCTGCCGTTGGTCCTGGGTCAATGCCAATTTCTGCAGGACCGGCCGAATGGTCTGCCAAACCATCACTTGATAATCTGCAGAGTAGTTTGCAGGTACGTGCAGATGAAGGGCATATGTCGGTCGCTGGCCGTTCAGCTGTTGTGAACGGGGTGGATCGAGGGAATCAAAGTTGAGATTGTCCCCCGAGAAGCATATCGATTCAGACGGGAGAATGTTGACGTACTCCTGGAGTTCTGCATAGCCAATCCGGAAATCACTCTCCTCCTTCCAGGAGAGATAGTGCTCAGGAATGTTCTGTTTGTCGATGGAAATATGGGGGAAATCGACGAGCTGAAGCTTGTCCCGGAGAGTTTTCAGGTTCTGTTCTAGGTGCTTCCAATCTGGGCTTGGGGTGGGTAATTGTGATGAGACACCTTTGCCCGCTGGGATATCCAGAGTCAATCCCCTCTTGAAGGAGGAAGCCCATAAACGATCCAACTCCAGAATCCTGCCCCTGTGCCAACGGGTGAGCACAGTTATCTCGTTATCATGGTCCAGCCATAGCCCTAGCAACTTGTCGAGACTACTTCTCCTCTGCTTGATTGTCGATTGTGCGTGGCTGGCTCTGTGTCTCATCCGTTCGAGGTGTCCAGGTGACTTGTCTAGCCAGGTTTTACACCCAGCGAAGACGATCAACTCCAGCTCTGCGTTCTCGCGGACCAGATAGGATGTGTACACTTTCAACGCCAGCGAATCTTGGCTCGAACTGTTTGCGAAAATATGAAGCTGACAATCCTTATCCGAAAGTACCCGAGCAATTGATTCGGGAAGGATATCTAGGTCAAGATGGTGGGCGGTTGCTGAGTCGTGCATTAGAGGGAGCGATGGAAGGTCATATACAACACTTACTACTGCCGTGGACGTACTCAATCTTGTTCAAATTGGTTCCCAGACCATCAGGTTGCGGAATCACGAGATTAAGCCAATCCGAAGAGGAATGTGCTTTCAGAATCCAGAGCAATTCCTTGTACTCCTCTTGGGTTGGAGTGTGTGCTTTCCTGGACCAAGCTGTGACCCTGTATAATTGCGTCTCGTCTTTCGTCGAGTAGGTGATGGTCTGTGGTTTACATAGGCAGCAAGGTAAATGAGGTTTGGGGTCGCACTTCAGCTTGACTGTTATAGGGCGGGCGTCGTCGAACTTGGGATTACTCGCCCAAAGGACGAGGCGCAGTAAGGACAGGGCCGCCTCCAAGCCAAGCCAAATGGGTGGATTCTTTGAGGGAATGGTATTTTGAACCACGCTGAAGCACCCAACATACCCGACAAGAAGGCTAATTATGCCCACCGCTAGCAGAAGGTGATAAGGCCAGAGAATTTGGGCCACTGCTTTCTTCCTTTCTTCGGCAACGTGACGTTTAAGCTCCTGCATTGATTTGGGGGTCCCATCTGAGGCTGTTTTCTCTCCCGCCTCCACATCTGTTGACCTCGACGCGGTGCTGGCGGCACTGCCAGCGGAAGGCCAGAATATGTTGAAGCAATAGCGGGTAGGCTGGTTACTATCTGTTCGTCCTTCGTCTGGGTAAGCGGATTGAAGGTATTTGTGCATGCTTTCCAGACACAATTCGGCCGAGTGGCGGTAGTTCCAAACGGGAAGGGGTGTTCCATGGTCGTCCTTGAAGGCGTGAATGTTGTCACGGACTTCGTGGTCAAGCCTATGCAGAGCCAGGCGACATCTCAGAATTCGAGATAGTCTGAGTTCGATGAGAATCTGGATGCAGATTACAACCAGAAGGCCCCCAACAGCTCTCAAGATTGGAAAGGTCAATTTGATCCTGTATGAGAGCTTGCTGGGGGTGACAATAAGGGGGATATATGGACAGATGCTAATCGCCGACATGACTGCAGTCATTGCGATTAAACGTGTGTTCCAGTCCAGGGCGCGGATGGCTTGGACTTGGTTTCTGAAATCCGATAGCTTTAGGATTTGAGCTTTTTTCTCCGCGACCCAGGTCTTCGTATACCCGACCTGGCCGAAGCACGCCAATACGATCAAGATAGGGAAGAGTAAAAGCGAAGAAACGACCAGCGTGATTGCTCTTCTAAGGAGGTGAAAGAGTGATATAGGAAATTTCCGTTCTTTCCATGGGGTGATGATCAAGAAGTCTTGACCAGCTTCCGCTAGCTTGTTCTTCTTGTAGAGGTCATCGAATTTGCTTTCAGCAAGATGGCGGCTGCGGTGGTCGGGGTCCATCATAATAAGAGCCAGGCTCTCGCCAACAGGCCGAAAGCCAGCATCCTGTAGGTGTGCAGCCCCGTGTGTGACTTGTGAGGAGGGAGACGAGAACTTGAACGTTGCAAGCAGCGTTTTGATGCCAGCCTTAGCTATTCCGATAATGCCGAAGATAGAGAGGGGACTCGCTGCGGCGTAGAGGTAACCCTCAGCCAATGCTGAGGCAACATGGTGTTCGCATTGGTCGGTACCAAGTAGGGGCAGAAGAGCCGATGTCTTGAATACCCGAAGTTATAGTCGTGGCAAAAGTGGTCGGTCCATTAGGGTTGTTCGACATCGGACAAGCTGCATTGGAGTTAGGCTATGCATATATGTAAGGTTTAGGTAGTAGCATACTTACATTGGTGGGGAAGCAGTGTCGATGGGTCAACAAGTAGTTGCAGAACACCGCGGGTTTTTATTCACCAATGGGCGCCTCTGGCCAACGAGCACTGATGTTCGTCTGGTCACATTAAAAGGCGTGAACACGGCACTAGTGATAGGCAAGTCGCCAAAGGCTATTGGACACGGCCTTTCAAGGGTGGTGACCGGTGAATTTACCACTACTATAGCCATAGAGGCAAGGGCGCTAGGTGATTTCACACCAGATGCAATCTCCAAGCACCGGTATTTGCGCGTTTTCACCTGCAATGCAGTAAGCAGCAACCTCATGTTGTCACCGATATCAAGCGGGGTTGGCGCTCGCAATAAAGGCAAGCGTCATGAAGTATAGAGCTGAGTTGCCTAGCAGGTTTATCGAGGTGGAATGCAAATCTGTAGCGGCGCATTCAAGTTGCAGCAAAGATGGCCAAATATGCGGCGGGACCGTCTTGGTCCCAGGAATGTTCCCACGCCCCAGGCACCCACAACAGCTCCGCCGCCATTGTCCTGGCCGCCGCAGCGCGTTGCCCCTCCAGACCGTCATGCTAATATAGCAAGAAGGCTGAAAGCCACTCGCCACGCAGGGAACACGCTAATATTTATCGCCTAGAAGCCCTATGAAAGGTCGTCTCAACCATCCTCGACTCTATCGTTGTTCATCACCATCGTTCCGACGGGGTCGACTTCCGATAACAGCAGGGGAGGTACTCAAGAGGGCCAATTTTGCCTTGCCTCTTAGTTGCCAGAATGTCCTAGCCAACTCTCTTCCTAAACGTGTCAATCCGCAGTCGGAACTTCGGGCATTATCCCTCAAGATCGAAGCGAAGCTGGGCTTCTATGCCTTCAGAGCGGAGTGCTTGCGGGTCGTCTTCTACGCTTTCCGAAACAATGATCTGAGATGGCTGTCGGTATGTAACTTGTGTTCATGCTCTTGTACAGTCAGAAGTGACTCAGTCTTGACAATAGCGGGTTGGGCAGCAGCTGGTGCTCGATGAGACTCGGCTCGCACTTGCAAGAACGTCATCTGCCAGTCGTGACTGCGTAGATTTAGACTTAATGGCGGCAAAGTACTTGAGCCTTCACCCAACACACAATCTGCGAGTAACGCATCAAATAGTCAACCCACTCTTCCGTTGGGCCATTCAAAGGTAGATCAGTCAGCTGAATCTCACCTCCGTATAATAATAATTCATGCTTAAAGGGCGTTCAAGTTCGAACCAGGCAGTAATGGGGTTAGGCTCCCGTACATTCTTCCAACGAACAAGGAAATCGGGAAAATCATACGCGGGATGCTCTCGTATGAACCCTGTGCGCTTAGTCGCAGTTATCCCATCCAATTAGGACGGTCTCCCACCAGCAACCCTCTTGGCATCCAACAGATGAAGGATACAAGTCGATGGCGAGATCTGGCATCGTTTCAGCTATACGATGCCACTCGTGCATTCCTTCGCTCTGGGCAGTTCAAGCTAGATTTCGCCCCTCTTCAAATCCCAGAAGGAGGGTACCGTGTGAGCAAAGGAGACCTTCAACGGCTCGCACTTGTCGGAGATGCGCTGTTCATGAAGATTAGCGGCCACATGATCAAGACGTATATGCGCGACCTGCCGCCTCATATGCAGCAACATTTCTTCGTGGTACGTGTCTGAGGTCATGTATCCTGAATCCCTGGCCTTCTGACCTTTTCCACAGCAAGCAATAGCGATCCTGAACGCCAATGTCACGATGGGCACCATACTCGACTCACAGGGCTACTTCAGTCAACCTGTATCAATGCACAACGCTGGTTCTCACTTTGAAGCAATGATTACTATCTTTCATGAGCTCAACCTCAAGAAGCTCGATGTCGTCTACGGTTGGATACAGGATACATTTACGCCTATCCTAGACGTCATTCGAGCCAAATTTGTAACAATGGAGTACGCTATTTCTATTCTCAAAACACCTGCCGCTAATTATTGACCCACCAGCATGACCTTATTTGAACCCGCTGAAATTCGACCTTCACGAGAGGCAGCGAGAGTCCCGACAGAAATATTGCCTTGAAATAAGCAAATTATTCATCGGACCGCAATCGGCGAGAACTAGTTTAGGATGCTGTTTAGAAGAGAATGGACAAGGTTGGGCATTCGATGCACCAACAGTAGACAGCACGTAGCGAGATTTGGCAAGTTCCACCTTGCACTTGAAGCTGAGGAAACATGACTCAGGCTGACTTACCACTACATTTTGTACGCCGTCGTGGCGCAATGGTAGCGCATCACTTTCCTACACGTGCGTGTAAGGTGGGGGTTGCGGGTTCGATCCCCGTCGTCGGTAGAGGTTACTTTTTTTTTTTGTTTTCGCTCTTTTTGAGCCTGGTGTGAACTCTTCAATTATCATCGATATTTTGACGCTCGTTGATATCTTTTACTGCCGACTCTACCTACTTGAACACGAAAACGGCTCCTGACGCCCAACCAACCAACAAGGCCAAATAATTCGACCCAACGTAAGTTGTCGGCCGCGTCGATATTCGCGACAGGTCCCATCTCAACCCTCAACGTCCTTTACGTACTTCCATCCAACGGGTGACACTTCGTTTCTGAGATTATCATTGCCCTTTGTTGGCCCTTTGCAATGTTCCTGCTCTGTTCAGATACCTTTCTCAAGCCAGGAGAGCTGCTGCCAATTTGACATGTATCGATGCCAAATCTATCCACAAGAGAAACTTGAGAGTCTTAATATTCTCAGGAGGTACCCTCAACCTACGATTCAACGCGACCAGCTGCCGTCATAGTTGGACAGATCAACTCTCTCAAGCCATATGCATGAGGTGATTGGACACTGGCAAACGATCTATCAACGAGGAAATTTTGGCTCCGTGCCGAGGCGTTCATCTCATCATAGAGGGTGATCTGGGGCTCAAAATTGCAGATAGACAGCTAGTATGATAGCCCCTGATGCACCTATTCGGAAGGCTTTGTCCACCTTGGTGCTTCGAAGTGCTTCTGGTGGTTCCAGCGAGAACCACCTTCTCCATTTCGGACTCGAGCTCGACCACCGACGTGGGGAATTATGCCTTCTCAAGATACCAGTGGCTACTTCGCACCCATGATAGCCGTGATCCAGGCTTCATCAAGGCGAAAATACATCTTATACGTCACCAATGTCAGGAGTCTGGAATGGCTCATTGTCTCCACCAGCCTGGCCTGACTTCGAGCTGTCAATCGACCTTTTATCCAGAAAGCTCATAGTAGGTCATGAGCGTGGCGTCGAGTGGGAGTCGTGGATTCCGCCTGCCAGGTCTCATCTAAGCAAGGTCAATGTGAACGATTACGGGACAGGTGGTCACGGATGCTGTGTGTATAAATACTTGCACGTTGTGGCTGGTCAACCCCAACTCGCTTTTGCATTCTCTTCTCCTCAACTCATTCTTATCTCTTACACAACAACTCAGTGTTCGCCGAGTCCATCATCTCGCCGAGCATAGCTAACCAGCTCGCCCAGTAGTCAATCATGACCGCCACTCTGCGTCCTTCTATCGATGATTTCCGTCGTATGGGATGGCTTCCTATCAGTCAAGAGGCTTACGACAAGTGGATGAACGATCTCAATGACAAGATTGTCCCCGCCGCCAGACGTATGCCCGGCCCTGGTACGACCTATGGCGATGTCGAGGACGCCCCAGAACTTCTTGCACCTATCCAGGAGTTCAAGGACTTCATCGAGACAAATGCCGTAGTCTACACGGATATCGTTCGCATGTTTGAGGGCATGACCAAATCTGTACGTGCTCCTCGTTTTTCGACATTGCTCAACCCCTCAAACTGATGTTTCCCCTAGCCGACAACATATCAGGAGATGCTTCTCATGTATAACGAGATTTTCCGACAGGCTCCTGACTTCGGTTCTCTTGGGCCCCCTATGTATATGATCATGGCCAGGGTTATGAACACCCAGGGAGGCTTCTCCGCCTTTACCAAGGAAGGTCTCAATCTTCACTATCAGAAGATGCTCAAGACATGGGAGACATTCCTCTTATCCAAAGACTCCCGCTATGTCCTCACAGCTCAAGGATGGTTCAGTACTGCAGCTGTCGACGCGATGATGAAGGAATTCCCTAAGAGAACCTTCGAGGAGGTCTTCATTTGCAGCCCCGGCGAAGAGTATTACGGCTATACCTCCTTCGAAGATTTCTTCAATCGCCGCTTCCGGGACCCCGCCACAGACCGCCCTACTGGCCCCCTTGACAATCTCGAATTCATCAGCGCAGCTTGCGAGTCCGCTCTCTACGCCATTCAAACCGATGTCCAGAAGACAGATGAACTCTTCATCAAGGACGAAGCTTACTCTCTCGTCCATCTCCTCGCCAATGATGAGTCTGTTGACTCCTTCGTGGGTGGTACTGTCATTCAATCCTTCCTCAACACCACTGGATATCACCGCTGGCACGCTCCCGTGAATGGCACCATCAAGAAGATCGTCAATGTCCCAGGCACATACTTTGCTCAAGCACCCTCCACGCTCGGCGAGGATACCCCTCCGGGCGAGCTTCCCCCATACCTAAAGTCCCTTAGATACTTCGCCAACACTGCCGCCCGCCAACTCATCTTCATTGAAGCCGACAACAAATCTATCGGTTTGATGTGCTTCATTGCCATTGGTATGACCGAGATTTCCACTTGCGAAGCAACGGTCTATGAAGGTCAAGCTGTTCAACGCGGCGAGCAGTTGGGCATGTTCCATTTCGGCGGGTCGTCGTCTGCATTGGTGTTCAACAAGGGTGCGAACGTCGAGGTCTTCAGTGACTTCACCAAGCCTGGAGTTAATCTTCCTATCAATTGTCCCATCGCTCACGCTACCCCTCCTCCCGCTTAAATGCTTTGTCAAGTGAGTTTTTGATAGTTCACTTCACTACCATCTGACATTGGGCTCTCAGATTCTTGTATCGGCCTGTTGCAAACGAAATCGATCAATTGGCCTCATCGATGTACTTGTAATGTGAATATGTAGCCTCCCTTTGTCTCCGACGAGCACAACCCGCTTTTGAGAAATCGAATTTTGTGTGACCCTTCCCTTAGCAGACCCTTGAGCCATTTCGATGTTTTGACAATGGAACTATTAGATTTACATCTAATCAATTCTCTAGGGCCCAACGATCAGCGCTAAAGAGCCCCTGAGATTTGGGAATACAGGAAAAATGTACGAGTTCTAACTAGATAACCTCGGGAGCCAACAATTGCCAAGCGGAACCTCACCGAGTCTTGTCCTCGGGTTCGTCTTGGAATTCCACGGCCGAGCCATCGATACATGGTAAAAACGATGACAAGCTCAATTTCCGTATGATGCTCTTCAGCCGTGGTTTGACGCGGTCCTGTACTGTAGGAATAAGCTTCTTCTCTCCAGGTGGTGGCCGCGGTGAGGTCGCTGAAAATCCGGGAGTCTCCCGTTCGTCCAGACTGAGCTCGGGCCACGCCTCCCAGCCCAACGCCTTCTCTATCCTTCGGAGTCCGATATTGAGAAAATCTCTCCTGACTGAGAACGATAGGCGTATCCATCCACCTTCGAGATAGTGGTGAGAGGATGCAGGGGAGAGTATGACCTTCTTTGAATGCACATATTTGACCAATGCAAGCTCCCTCGTCTGCATGTCGTCGCTGGCCTTAATTCCGAGCAGACTTCCATACCGCTCGATATCAGAAATGATAGGCTTCACGTCCACCATCATGAAATGTGCCGCATGCGAGGGGATGTATGGGAGACCGTGGAATCCCAACCACTTTGTCACGTAATCGTAAGCTTCGCCAAGTTTGACTCGATTAGTCGAGAGAAAGCGTTCAAGAAACTTGGTATCGTTGAGGATTGCGGACCAAAGGGCTTCGGTGGGAGAGGCGATGACACTGAATGGGTTGGTAATAGTGAGGGCTCGAATGAGTGTTGGGTTCGATTGAGATATCAGGGCTCCAGCTCGGAAGCCATTCGCATTGAAATCCTTCGACATCCCGTACAGGACGTGAATCCGAGCTGGATTCACACCAATCTTTTCCAGGTCAAGTGACAAAGTGGAGATGAAAGAGGGTGGATGGGGAAGGTCGGACGTGGCGAATACAGACATGGCGAAGATTTCGTCTGAAAGAAGGTGCATGTTGTACTTCTCACAAAGGCGGCAGTAGCCCTCAATGACTTCCTTCGGGTAGCAACGACCCAAGGGATTGTGAGGATTGCAAAGCAAGACTGCCTTGACAAGGACGCCAGATGCATTACTCTTTAAAACCGTCTTCTCGAGGAATTCAAGTTCTTTCATCGTTCCGACTTCCTTCTCGTCCATGATTGCTGGTACGGTCCTTAACCCATGGACAACCATGAAGCTGGGATCGAACCCCGAATAGTACGGAGTCGTGATTAGGACACCGTCACCACGGTTCGCCACTGCTGCGCCTACTTGGCCCAGCATGGTGAGGAGGCCGCAACCTAATATGACATGTTCTTGTTTGACTGGGCGATGGGGGTTGAAATACTTGTTCATGAAATCGGCCATGGCGTTTGACAAGCGGAGAGTTCCTGTCAAGCCATCGCCATATGTGAAGTCCTAGAGGGCGTTTCAGACTGCGAAGGTGATTGGGGTACATTTTTCTTCGCTTACCAGAGGTCTCAGGCGGAAAACCTCCTCATAGTAATCTGCCAGTTCATTGTGCATCAGTGTGTTTTCGGCCACGGACTAGACCAAAGTCATGAGAGGAATAGAGGATAAAATTGAATATTCTCCGTACCAGGTTGACAGCTCCCTGAAACAACGTTAGACAAGAACCACGATAACGACTTAGCACACACCTCTGGGTTCTCGTAGTGGCTGTAAACGTTCCTCATATTTGCATGCATCTCTAGAGCTTCAGCCCCATGTTGAAGGCAGAAAGCAGCAAAGTCGGACAGCTCTGGAGAACTGTTCTTGCTAATTGCACTTTCAACCTGGGTTGGGGCCATGTTGAAGGTGAAGGAGGGAGTTCGCGGGTGAAGTCCAAGGGCGGATGTGGCAAAGGTGGCATGGAGTCGGACCAATCATCTTCTGATTCCGTGTATCAGGGGCAGCATGGAAACGTTTAGAGTATCCCAAATGGTATAAGAGATAAGGTGAGATCTGCATCAATGAATTTCGTACGAATCATTGAATGAGTTCGATGACACTGACAGTGGCATGATGTTGACAAGTTCGAAATTTGTTCGAAAGCGGTGCAATGCGCATCATCGTGATTTGGCGTGATTCCCTCAGCTCACGCCCATCGAGACTGACAAATCGTTATTGCGTTGTCCAATGTCTTTGGCATACGTACTGAGCCTCCAGCCTCAGGATGCCAGTGTGTATCTATGGATAGGTTATCTACCAGACGATACAGATAATATTCTAACAAAAGTGTTGATAAATATGAATAAATCAATGCATGCCAGTGAGGACCAAGAATATTAAGAGGAGCTAAATATGCAAGGGTATACAAAGAACTCAAAAAGCGCGGTTTAGTGACCCAAGAACTCGTCTGCAAGCTCAAAACTTCCCGAGATTTCCTCCCTGGTTCCCAGAACACGATGAACATGCTCGTGTCGAGGAACCAAGTTGATCCTGAATGGAAGCGGAGTGCGACCAGAATTTCCTTCATATTCATCCAAGCATGGAGGCTCTCCAGGCACTGGTTCGATCTTGAAAGCCCAAAGGAGTCGAGAAATTGCCAGGAATATCTCCTTCTCTGCAATAGGCATGCCCGGACAAATACGGCGCCTATGAGATAGTTTCTCCGTTAGCCGACCACGGCATGAGCTTATAATTGGGAGCTTACCCTGCACCAAAAGCCCAATGGTCGCGCTCCATGGCATTTGGAAGCTTAGAGGACTCTGTACTTGAAAGGTTGTCACCGAGATACCGATCAGGATTAAAAGTAAATCTGTGCATCAAGCGAAGTGAGCTTCCTTCCCTGACACATTCTGTCATCAGATGAGACGAAAACTCACGGATCTTCATAGCGTGCCTCATTGTGGTGGAGGGAATAACAGTTTAGCATCATAACCGTCTTCGCAGGAATGAACATTCCGCGATAAACGAAGTCGCGGTCAGAAGCGTGGGGAGTAGCCATCCAGAAGGGGGAGTGACATCGTAAAACCTGGGAATTTGAATTGTAAGCTGACTCCTCACAGACCGCTCAAAAACCGGCTGACCTCTTTTATGATCGCCCGAATATATGGAAGGCGCTTTTCATCCTCAGGGGTAGGCCAATTCTCGCGCCCAAGCACACGGTCAAGCTCCTCATGAGCCTTAGCTTGAATTTCCGGGTGCGATGGCATGAACGCTAGAAACCATTGGATTGTACCCGATGTCTAAAATCTTCTCATTAGATACAGATTCCGATGATCAATGCTCCACTCACCGAATGAGAACCGCCTGTGGCAAACGCAGTTGTTAGAAGGCACATATCAGTCCAACTGAGTTGCTCCTCCTCTTGATACTCCAAAAGAGACTTGACCAAACAATCTGGAACGTTTTCTCCAGCAGCCATCCGATCCTTAACCAGATCGATCATGGTTCCGTAGACTTCCAGGAATTCCTTTCGTAACCTGCGGCCCCGCTCGCGAGTTCGAGTCGGTATCCATTGCAGCGGTTTGATGAAGTCAACAGCATTTGACCATGGACCTGATAGGACACCTTCAGCAACACTCAAGGTGACAGCAAACGAACGAAACTGACCTGTGAGTTTCATAAACTCGTTGCCGAGGGGCAGTGCCCGTTTGATGACGGGATCCGCTACAGACCCCGTACGGGTGCCGAAGGTGACGGAAAGCATATTGCTATTCAGAGAACGACACGTGGATCAGACTTCGCTCCGTCTATCCAGTCCACAGGAGACTTACTTCAAAACATAGCGCCCAGCGTAGCGAGCAGGGTTCACAGGAATCTTGCCTTGTTGGGTATCGTGATACAACGACTTGATCAGCATATGTGCTTCGTACTCCAGCGTTGCAGAGTATCCTTTTACAGCTCTCGGTGCCAGGATTGTATTTGCGATTCGGCGGTGCTGTCTCCTGCGGCATCTTGTAAGAAATACATAGCTTCGTTCAAGCGAGATCCTGAACTTACCAGGTGTCATTGTATGGTGTAGCAGTAATAGCACCACCTTCCAGAATCGTCTGATTCTTCATGAAGTAGTTGTGCCTACTTGAGAAGTTGGAACCGTGGACGACGAGCAGGTCACGAGTGACAACAGGATCGTTCAAGACGACGAAGAGTTGATTTCCCATCCATACAGAGTATATTGGTCCATATTTCTTGGTCCAGCGGTGCAAGATTCGTTCGGGATATTTTAGAAGGAATGGATAACGGAAGGGAGGACCAGGAGGTATAGGATGCCCATCCTTGTCCTTGAGATTCTTACGAAGACCGAAGGAGAGTATATAGCCCAGTAAAAGAGTGAGAATAACGACGCCAGGAGAGATACGCGTTTTAGTGGCAGCAGCTGTGAACTAAGTTTCCAGACGTCAACGATGTCATTCAAGCGATTAGATCACAGCCGAGAATTGAACTTACATACTGGATCGTCGAGTTGGTCGATAGAAGGGGCGATAGCTTCAAGTCTGCAGAAGTACTCATGTCTAACCTCGCGAGGACTTGGCGGACGGTGTTATAGAGGTGCGTTCCGATGTCAACCTCTCCTCCTTTTATACAGTTTTGCCGTTACTCATGCAGGTACTTGAACTGTGCCATCATCAGGTGTCTCTATCTTGTGCATCAGCGATGTTTCGTACTTACATATCCCGGATATAAGCTGTAAGCGTGCGTCACTTAGAATGGAAAATAGCACATGAACTTGGAGATCAACTTGAAGCGGTTCGTGTCATCTCGTGAGTGTAAATTGCCTGGGTTGAAAGCAGTGGGAGGATCATTCTGATGTTCCTTGTTGAGAACGGCATGTTTTTCTTGGCCGCAGAAGTCAACTGCTGGCCGGCGAACCTGAACTGACCCTGACCATCGGATTCATAGATCGACAAGACGTGGTTGCCTGGGCGCATCGTTTCAACCGTGCACAAAATCAGACCGTGCTGGCAAGCTGTGATGTAGATCATCCCAAATATGATAGCAATAGTCAGGGAACCATTCTGCTAGACTCCTTTGAGATGTTAGAATGGGTCTTCTGCGTTGGCAAGCATTTTGCTCTTGCATGTACGTGGAGTTTGGACTGTCTGCAAAGGGTAATGGTGATGATCGGATGATGACATATCTGAAGCATTCAACATTGTTCGCCGAGTATCGATCGATCAATGTCGACCTGACAGCAAATCTAGATCCAAGGGGAATCGGGGATCATCCCACCATCATCCAGAGGCACGTACCAGAAACAGCTTCTTTTCCTTCCGCGTATGTGGGGTCGCGTCGTATTAGCATTTGGATGTAGTCCCACCGTACAGCCGTGATGCCCGTATTCAGGCTAACCCTCTTTGTTAGCTGATGGTAAACCTAAGCGAGTGTGACTGCGTTACAGAGCTGTCCGGGGTCCTTAATCCAAATTAGGAACTGCAAAAATCTCCCGATCAACATATGTTGTAAACCCTGTTACACCTCAACCTCAATCAATGTAATGAGGCGTCATGGAAGGACTCAATATAAAGAAGATCAACGTTCCGGAGTTTACACGTCTCCTGGCTTGAACTCGACTCTAAGTGGAACCTAGACTCGCTACAGAGGTAACAGCTTGACTTCTGCTATGGCCAGCGCACCACCAACAGGACCACCGGCAATCCCGCCCATCGACCTCATGTAAGTGCAACTACCCCCTATCCTGTCGAGAATTCTGAACTCAAACTGCGCGATTAGCTATGGGCCTATGCTCATTGGTGTGATGCTTAACTGTGTTTTGTTTGGCGTAAGTTGCATATTCGTGACAGTGTTCGTACGTTTTGACTCAATGGCTCTCCCAGATCATGGTCATGCAGGTACGATACGTCCCCCGATACTTCGAAAGAACAGCTGGTGAATCCGCGACGCATAGTTATTCATCTACTACCAAACGTACCCGAAGGATGGATTGTGGTTAAAGCTCTTCGTGAGTACTCATTTGTCCAGCGTTCCACACACCTGTTTAATCCATGCCTACGGTATAGGTAGCGTACCTCGCTGTCGCTGAGACCGTGAACACGGCTTGTGATATGTATCTGGTATACCAACCATTAATTCAACGATTTGGTCAGTCTTCTGTACTCGAACTGGAGGAGCAATTGCTAAGATATCGTGCCTGCAGCCAAAATCGAAGCCGTGGAGTACTTCCCGATAAGTGAGTCGTCTCCTTTGGTTCGTTGAGACGCCTATCTAATATATCCTTCTTTGATCAGTGCTTGCTGCCTGTAAGTAGATTCAAGCTCATCACAACTATGAAAGTGCGTCTAATTGTGATATGACTACCTATAGCTCCTATCGTTACGGTAAGCCCTGGTAGCTCGTCGGTATCGGACCAAGCTTATGGAATCTCTCCCAGGTTCTTATCTCTACACCCGTGCAGCTGTTTATGGCCTGGAGAATCGTCGTCATTACCCAGTCGAAGAAGATCCCCTTCGTCATCGCCGTATTCTCCATTCTGTCACTAGGTTCGTCCTTCAACTTTCTTTCGACCATCTCCAGCTCACTCTGAATGTGATAGCTGGTGGTATCTGGGTCGGCGTGCAAGTCGTTGTTTTCAAGTTGTTCACGAAGAAGGACACATTCCAGTTCAACCTCCCTGGTGTGATCTGGTTTGTCGCAGCCGCCGTGGCCGATGTCATTATCACTATCACTCTCGTCTACAGTCTGGTAAGTGGTGATACATCAATGGCCATTATCGTTGACTAATATCACGGTTCAGCGCCAACGACATACCGGACATAAAAAGACGTCTTCGTTGATCAATCGAATCATCAAGCTTACCATCCAGACTGGTCTGGTGACCACGATCACAGCTTTACTCGATCTTTTCCTTTTCACGCTCTCTCCCGTAAGTTCAAGCAATCTTGATTTCTCCCTGTGATTATATTGACTCCCTCTTCCAGAAAACTGCAGTGTAAGTTACTCGGTGTGGTTGCATTTCGTTTTGACTCAATCTCTCACAGGAGCTTCGTGTGGGATTTCTCGGTGTCCAAGCTCTACACCAACGCGTTACTTAGTACCCTCAACGCTCGTGCGGGCTGGAATCACCTTAATGATCAGGCGGGAGACGAAAACGTTCTCTTTGGATCTACCATCGTACGTTCTGAATTCAGCATGCTCTATCTCGGCTCAGCGTTCGTATCCCACACAGGTCAATTCATCAGGAACTGGCGCCGACAAGTCTCTCGGCACCATTGGCACATTCCAAGCTGCATCTCGAGGAGTAAGTAACAATGTACATATCAAATGGCCCTTGCTAACATGGTGTTCTACAGACAACCACTTTTGGCTCAGGTTTTAACTCCTACGAGCTAAAATCCCAAACCGGACAGATGGCCATTAATCATGATGTTGACTCGGAGTCCCAGATTCATCACGACAATTCTTTCGACGATACATCTGCCCGCAAGAGGAACGGAAATCTTTGAGCTGCACTGATCTATCCTTGATATCCTTAACTTATTTTACCTGGAACCTTACGTACCCGTGGACTTTGTACCATATCGCACACATCATCTGGAGAAGTCAGTGGAATGTGTTCTGGAAACTTCTATGATTATTACAGTGATGTTGCTATCCTGGTCCCGGAGTCCTGATTTGACGCGTAGTACTGTTCCATAATGCTGCAAAGTCCCTTTCGCTTTTTGAACTCCTGAGCTCGAACGCTCGATTCAAGTTCGGATTCTTGGCATCTTGCCGATAGCCTCGGCTATCAAGGAGTCCCCATGAACGCCGGCCGATACCACGAACGCGTTTTGCTGTGTACATGCATGTTGGTCACTGGTTCAGATCTTATGGCATGCATCCTGCATGAAACAGTTGGCAAAGGGCTGACGCTAGCATCTTGGCGCATCATGAGTACTAAAGTGACACCTCTTGCACTCTACCTCGACACCAATCCCTCAGACGCCACATTCAACGAGGAAACAGCTTTGACATGAAGAGCCTAGGCTGGACAGTAACCCCTGTGCTTGTATTTTGTGCCACATACTTGCTTGTTCGAAGAAGGCGACGAAATGAACGGAACCCATATGGTCTTCCTTTGCCACCTGGACCACCTAGACTTCCTCTGATCGGCAATGCCCATCAAATTCTGGGGAAGAATATGATCACTGTGCTTGACCAGTGGGCAAAGGAGTATGGTGAGCGATTCTGATCGTGTGGCTTCAGTATGACACCTACGTTCTGCAACAGGACCTATCGTGTACATCAAGCTATTCGGCCGGGATGTCATTGTTCTCAATACGACTGAGGTTGGCACAGAACTCCTAGAGAATCGTCACGCTGGCAAGAACTATACGGGACGGCCGAATTCGATCTTGGTAGGCCACCGATGCTATCCCAGCACCAGGAAACCCATTCTTACTACTATGATAGGCATCAACAGCCATGCAAGGAGACATGATGATGCCCTTCATTCACTCCAATGATCGCTTCCGTAGGGTTCGCAAGCTTGTCACTACAGAGTTGCGACCAACAGTATGTCAAGCGTCCGCTTCTAGTTATAGTAGATGCAAACGCGTTCAACTCGCTTCTAGGCTGTCACGGAACACTTCAATCCAGTACAGACGATTGAAGTTCACCGCCTCGTCAACTCGATCATTCAAGAACCAGAGAAGTGGGAGTTATTCGTGGGACGATGCATGGGCTCGATAGTAGGTGGCTGTTTGGCTTGATTAAAGATTTCCTGAGTTCAAACATCCTACCAGCTGACAACGGCGGTTTATGACAAGCCACTCCGCGATTCTGAAGCAGGTGGACTCATCAGAGACGTTATTCGGCTGAACGATGAGCTGTGAGTGTCATTGAAACGTCGGCCAACCTGGAACTAATACGAGGCCCTCTGCTCAGGATCAATGCGATTGATAGCGGCCAGAACTATGTCGACTTCCTTCCGTTTCTCCAATACGTTCCGGGTGTGCCATACAAAGCGCGGGCCGCATCCTACTACGAACTAGCCGAACGCACTTACAAAACACTCATGGATGAGGCCAAAGCCAACTATGTGAGCTCAAAAAGATGCCTTAGTGACGAATAAACCCCTTTCTGACCGCCTCATCTGGATTAGGACTCCGGGAAACCCGCTAAGAGCGTGGCTGCGAGGCTTCTGGAATCTCAAGATAATGAATGTGACTATCGTGAACAATATTGGGTATCAATCTTTTCTGATCGAATGAGCTTTGACACTTAAAGCGGTTCGCGTTCAGGCTCTGGCAGCCTTCTATTTGGCAGGATCTGATACACAGGCTATTGCATCTCAGAGTCTCATGTATGCGGTCTCACTGCACCTGACTCCCCCAAACGTGAAGATCGTACTGACTGGAATCATAGTTTGGCGTTGACCTTGAACCCCCATATCATGAAAAAGGCCCAAGCCGAAGTTGATCTGGTTGTGGGTTCTGATCGATGCCCTACATACGCAGATGAGCCATCGCTGCCATACATCAAAGCCATGACACGAGAGGCCTTGAGGTGGCGCCCGCCTGGACCGACAGGTTTACCTCATGCATCCATTGAGGTTGGTATCCCATCAGTCGGATGTTGCACGACACATATTTTATCATTTATGATTAATGCTACTTGTTCCCTAGGATGATTCGTACAAGGGTTACTACATCCCCGGTGGCTCAATGGTACTTCCCAACGTTTGGTGCGCTTCGAACACAATGTCCGATCAGCGCTCTTGCTCACATATTATCTAGGACCATGCATATGGACCCCAACACATTTGACCATCCGGAGGTCTTTGAGCCCCAACGATATGTGGATAATCCAAATCTACCACTTCACGCGTTCGGTTTCGGCAGGAGGTAAGTTAAGCGGCTTCAACAGGGGCGAATATTCACTCCCTAATCTTTGGAAAGGGGCTGTCCCGGAAGGCGGTTGGCGGAGCAAACGCTTTTCCTTGAATTTGCTACCATTGCTTGGGCGCTGAATGTGCGAGCCGCAGTCGACCCTAACACCGGAGAGGCCGTTCCGTTGAATGCAGATCGCGAAACTGCCTACTCACCGGTTGGGCTCATGTTAGTTCCTTCTTCCGACTAGCCTTCCGGCGCCGTTGTCTGACTAATTCTCATTAGGCGTCCTAAACCTTTCAGCGTCTCTATCACCCCTAGGTCGGCCGAACGGGCGAAGTTACTGGAGAGAGTGATTGATTCTGAGCATTGATCTTGGTGCAATGCTTTGGTAACTCCGTGTTACATTCTATTCTCAGAGCGTCTTCTCACCATAACACTCTGAAATGGAGAAAGATCCGTGTATACTGCTCGCCTCAGAATGTGACTGAAGAATAACGTGAACTTTGCAAATTTTCTGACCGGGGTTGCCTCCCATATTGATTTGAGATATGCAGGCCCTCTGGCATACGTGCGCTCTGTACCCGTGATCATAGAATCCCTTCCTTGTCGTCGTTGATTGAAATACAGCCAAAATCACGGACCATTGGCCAACCTGATAGACTTACTGCACTCCCAAAGACTAGTAACACGGAGATTCATCAACCGAGATCCTGATTGCCTTCTGTCGTCGCAAAGGATAGAAATCAATCGCCCATCCCAGAGACATCGGAAGGTCTCAAACTGGATATTCGGCTCCTCATAGACCACCATCAGGGATCAAAGAACTACAGTAGCAGTCGCGTCTCCGACTGATCATCTACTTGCTGATGGCAGTCGTCCATAGAGTAGCTTACACGTTCGTACGAAGTCACGATCATAAGACCCACATTGTCGAATGAGGCCTTAGATAGCTATCATGTTGGTGGCAGCTACTTCGTGATGAATTTGCATGAGTACGATGGTGCTGTTTGATGTGGAAAGTCTCAATCTTTCTGATTCCAGGTTGTTGCTTTGAACACTCGGGCCAATACATGCCAATCTGACTCCTCACAATACCTTGAACTCATAGAAGCATAGAAGAAATTTCAGATCATAAACATTATAGACAAACACGGCCGCCATCGACGTCACTAACTACTGATAATAATTTATGGACCAAGGAATATAAAAATTTTACTTGGAGATCGTTTTCCCTCGGATGAACACTGAAGATACGAACGCACAGACGGCGAAGACCAGGACGAATCCCATTATAGTCTGTACTGCAAAGGAATACCCATTTCTGACCACTGCCTGGGCGGCAGGTTCGAGGGTATTGATGTAGTCCAGCGATTCCCGTGCACGTCGAATGATCTGTAGGGAGCCAGGTCAAGCAGGGACAATGGGCATGGAGTACGATACTAGCCTCATCGATGTTCTCGCCTTTCAATCCTTCCTTCAGGTATTTTCGGAGAGCCTGTTGTTCGATAGTGTTACCAAAAGAAACACCGACAACCCCTCCGAGAGAGCGAAAGAGGTAGGATGCTGCTGTGGCCATTGCCTGGTTTTCCTGGCCGGCATTTGATATCAAGGCGATTAATGCAGTTGTTGTTCCAGCACCTTCAAACTTTGCAGTAAGTCAATGGTCTCATAAGCAACATTTAACCTACCATTGCCAAGGCTGACGAGGATGAGCCCTATGAACGACATGAGTGACTGAATTGGTTTATATATACACTTGACTGACCGAAAGCGACGCCAATGGCTGAGTGAAGTATCAGCCCAGTGGTCAAGAATAGAGAAATAGCTCCGGCAGTCATGATAGCATATGCGCTAACTGTAATGGCGTAGAACCTTCCAGTTGCCTGCATAATAAACCCACTTCCAAGAGACCCGGATAACCCAGCCAGGACCGTGAATACAAGCCAGAAACTCGACATTGATGCCGACTTCTGACGAACAGCTTGGAGGTAAAGAGGGACATAGAAGAAGACTGCCATCATAACGGCAACTCCAAAGAAGTTAGATAGATATGCGCCGAGGAGAGACTTGTTGAAAACGATTGAGATCGGAGCGATAGGTTCTGCGGCAAGGCGAGTTTCGATGAGAATAAAGAGGCTGGATGCCACGATGAATACTCCAGCGGAGATGTAAGTGATGTTGTCCGCCCATGAAACATTTCCTCCATGGTCAAAGAATACCAGGAGAGAGAAGATCGCAGAAACGAGAGTGATAGAGCCGGAAATGTCGATCCTCTTGAGTTTGGCAGAGAAATCGGAATGTTCGACCTTAGGGAGATTAAGGTAGAACGTGACCAGGAACATGGCAATGAGAGTAACGGGCGCTTGTATCAAGAAAGCCCTGAGAGATCGAGATGTGAGTACCGATTAACACCGGGTTCATGGTGCCTACCATCTCCAACCAATGCTATCGACCAAGAAACCTCCTAGAGGCGCACCAGAGATAGAACCACATGTGTAGATGACATTGACATAACCTTAGTCGATAAATCAGTATCGGCCGACGAAGTGACCCTTAATGGCGCTCACCCTGCCACTTGCCGCGGGAACGGAGCGGGACAACATCCGACAGAACTATACTGACAATGCTAGGGAAACCGCAGGTCAGGTTCGGCCAATTCAATCGTCTCCAGGAACCTCCAGTACTTACGTTGTCATTCCTCCTCCTCCGATGCCTGCGAATGCCCGGCTAAATATCAATTCATCCATATTGCGTGCGAGGCCGCATGCCAAAGAGCCGATGGCGAAAATTGTGTACGCGAAAAGAAGGACCGCTTTCCGCCCAAAGATATCGCTTAGCTTTCCGTACAGAGGTCTATCAGGGTCAGAATGAATGCATGAGAGATTGGGTTGACGGGCATGAGAAAGGAATGAACGAACTGGAAGCTGGTGACTGTGAGCATGTAGGCAGTAGCGATCCAACTCGTCCTTTGCAGCTGTTTGAGCTCGCTTCCAATTGAGGCGTATGCTGTGAGAAACATGTTGTTCAGAATACTTTCGGCGGAGACAACTTCAGCAAACACCAAGTACCTGCAACAACTATGGTTTGATCCATAGCAGCAAGGAACAGGCCAACGCCCATCGGAATGAGCTACAAAAGTCCGAGTTTGACGTTAGTTTCCCCAGTGGTACCACAACGAGGAGACGTACGTATGACCAGTAAGTTTGGGAGTCCTGAACTTCGTCCGGGCTTGAGCCACTTTCTGCAGCCACAGGAGTGCGCTCCCCGGTGTAGGACCCATTGTTCTGGGATGAATCTAGCAGAGGTGAAGTCTCTTCTGGCATCCCGCTTCTACTTGCAACTTGAAAAGTTTGGGGTGAAGGAATGAATCGAGTGAGTGACAGAGATGACGGAACAGAATATAGAACGTGAAGAAAGATCACTTTCGTCCACAGCCTTTCTGTTAACCCACAATCAGAAACCTTTGATGATTACTGTGTCATCTTGCGTGCTCAAACGAGATTACACAGAGTGCCACAGCTGGGCGCCTGCTGCTATTCCTGGACCCTTGCGGACGTAAAAGGTACCATGAACGTGTCGGAGGACAGAAAGGAGTTCTTCCAAACCTTGTATGATCGATCAGCATTATTGTTCATTCAGATCACAAAGCGATGATGTCGCTGTGTTGGACCCTGGGGCGTTTCTACGTGTGCTTGGTATGTTGAGTCGAAATCAGCCAAGAGAGGCACAGTGACTCGTGAGTTCATCTCTTCGTCCAGTTAGGGACCATGCGGGAGATAAACGCTCAGAAGGAGGTTTGAAGTTATCATTTGAACGGGTACATCGGCGATCGCGACCAAAATCATAATCACGAAGACCGCCGAATGAAGCAAGGTGACTGGAGAAATGTTTAGTCTGCTTCTCCCTACTGAGATGCCAACTCTTCAGCTAACAGGGCCCTCAATAGAGTCCGGCGCAATCGAAAACACTGTTGGGGATTTAGAAGAAAGATGGGAGATTTCGGCACGTGCGATTGTCGCCAGACTGGGAGGTCAATGAGTTGATAACTCGCATGGGTACAAGTTCAACCGTCAGGAAGTTGCACGATGACGTTGTCCACATCTCTTGATACGTTGGAATTGAAAGATTTTGGAGCTTTTGTCGGGCATCCTGGCCATATCCACGAGAAACAGAGAGGTTTTGCTTGATGTTTGTTCTATATGACAGATCGCAAAGCATGACATGGATAGGAATCATTCAGTCGATGAAAGTCCTGCACGACGCCGTTAGAGCAATTCAAGCGTTGCTTCTATCATCAGAGACGACAGAAGATCAACGACTGGGAACTCTCCACGGAACAAGAGAAGCATTATGTCGGGCTCAACTTGGTTAAACTCAATCGAAGGACAAATCTGAGGCGTGACGCCTGTAACACGTTGTCCTTGAGAATAAGGTTTCGGGGTCCTCGTCCATCAATTCATATATTTCTGAGTTTGAATTATTTTGATGTCCTAATTGAATTTCCACCTTCGTCCAAGTCACTTCCTTACACCGCAGTTGAGGGTCTTCCATGCTAGATCAGCCAATATTAGCCGTTTTCCAGATCTTTATTAGTTCACACTGTGCGGCCTTCCTAGATGGCATCATGGGCGGCAGGTATAAGAGCTGGTCATGAGTGAACGCACCACCAACAACCTCTTACTCGACATTCATCATGGCATCCAAGATCAACACTGAATTCACCAAGTTGTTCGGTGAGCCACTTCTTCCCAATCTTTGTATTGACCTCATATCTGACCCACTCTCTAACCAAGGTATCTCTACTCCTATTGCCACTGCGCCAATGGCGTACGCTACGACCCCGGCTCTCGTAGCCTCCGCCATCAAGGCCGGCGGGATAGGTTTCCTCGGAGCTGGTACAGCCCTCTCTCTTCAATTGAATCCAACTATCACTCATGTCAGTGTCAAACATACAGGTAACGAGCCAGCTCCCAAATTAGCTGACATGATCGACGAAGCCCGCAAAGGCCTCAGTCCTGATCAGCAAGCTCTTGTGGGAATGGGAGTCGTCGGCTGGGTCATGGATCGTTTCAACACTGAGAGTGATCCCCGCTTCAAGACCGTTCTGGACAAGAAGGTTTCTGGCGTATGGCTCGCCTTTGGTCCGGATCTTGGTAAATACGTCACCCAAGTCCGTGAGCACAGCAAGTCATCTGGTCACAGCACCAAAGTGCTCGTGAACGTCAACTCTATCGATGAGCTCAAAACCGCAGTAAATGAATGGAAGGTCGATGTCGTAATTGTGCAAGGTAGGAATGTTCCATTCTCGAGACATACAGGGAATTTCTGACAGTTGGCTCTTTGACAGGTGCCGAATCCGGTGGAAGAGGAAGCATCAACTCCCCGCCTACTATCGACTTTGTCAAGGAAGCAGTTCCGCTTGTTCCCAAGACCATCCCACTTTTGGCAGCAGGCGGCGTTTCGACAGGTGCTCAGATAGCTACCTTGCTGAACGCAGGGGCTTCTGGCGTCGTACTCGGTACTCGTGTACTCTTCACACCAGAGTGCATGTTCACCGAGGAGATGAAGGCAGTATTGGTTTCTGCAGGTCCGAACTCGACATCTCGTAGCCCTGCATACGATATTGCCTTCCCTCCTGGCGTTTGGCCTGCTGGAATTGAGGCTCGCTGCGTCGATAATGCTATCGTCAAGGAGTTCAAGGATGGACTTGAGCCTGCGGAGAGGAAGGCCAAGATTCAGGGTGGAGATAAAGATCATTTGATTGTCTACGCAGGAGATGGTGTATCAGAAGTGAACCAGATACAGCCCACTGAGGTTAGTGTCTGAACGGAAATCTTATGGGGCCAATTTGACTGATAAGATCCGACAGAGTGTGATCAAGACTATCACCGAGGAAGCCATCGTCAGCTTGAAGGCCTCTGGGTCTGCATCGGTGGGGGCGTAGGTACACATTTCTCATCGAAACAAATCCAATTCTTGAAGTTACCCACTCAATAGCCTAAAATCTGAATCTCATGAAAAGTCTGAGAAACGTGGATTCCTTCGTAGGGTATTGCGCATGTTCAGCTCCAAGTAGGCTTCCAATAACCCTAATACAATCATTCTGTTTGGAACGTCCATATTTAGTCGATGTAGTCATAACAAAGGCTGAGTGTGACTTTCACTGCATCATGATCGTGATCCACCGTTTTACTCTATACCTCATGGAGCGAACGAGGCGTGAATGGTTCAGCAGTGCTTCTATCGATCCAACCCACAAGTGATGGCGGATGGCGGGACAGATGCCGGACTCTATTATGACACAGAAGAAGCGATTCTATTACTGGCGAGCGCCCGATTCAGATGCGGCGGTGTCCATACATATTCCTGCTATCTTTGGTTGAAACGCCAGTTCCCTTCCTTTCCCTTCCTTCCTTCCTTCTCCTTCAAGGCCTCTGAATGTCTCTTTCCGCCATGGAGCCCAAGTTTCCAGCGTCAATGTCGGAAAATACCCTACACCGGCCTGCCACACTGGACTCGACGACGACTCCGTACCAGGTCAAAGCTACACTCCCTACGCCCAAAGACTCGGAACAGCCTCCCGTTAGAGTCGGGTTCTTCGACCCAAGGATATCTGAGATCAGGAAGAAGTACCTGGGAGAGTTCCTACCAGGATGTATTGCTCTCACCCTGGCTATCTTCGCCTTTTTCTCTATCTTCTGGGGTGCTCTGTATAAGGCTCCTGTTCGAAACTTGGACGGCATGGTGGTGGTACGTGCTCTTTAACTTTCCAGGCAGCAGGTCACTGAAGTATGCATTTGGCTTTACAGGACTTCGATGGAGGTGCTGTTGGCTCTACGTTCTCGAGCGCTCTAACATCGGAGCCAATTCTCCACCTGGGAGAGATGACATGGAGAGTCGTTTCGGCGGAGCAGTACCCAGGTGGTATTGAACAGCTTGCAAATGATATTAGGGAGCAGAATACATGGGCGGCTATAGCGAGTGCGTTACGTTATGTCCTGGAAAGAAATAACTCCCTTTGCTTACATTCCATGCGCCCATGCAGTTCACTCAGGTGCCACGCAAAAGCTCCAGGACGCTGTCTCAAGTCGGAACTCATCCTATGATGGCTCGGAAGCAATCACATTTATCGCTGCGGAAGCTAGAAATGAAAATGCTTAGTGCGTGGCCTCCTGTTTCATAGCATTAAGCTTTAAACTGACGATGACCACAGTCGCAACCTGATTCGACCTTCGGTACGCTTTTTCGCCGCATATAAGAGGCCACATCGTTCTAAACACACTTTTTCTTTTCTGAACAGGCTCAAACACAACTGCAAACGATCGCGGACTCCTTCGCTATCGAGTTTGGTCGGCAACTTGGCTCCTCAAGTTCATCCAATATATCCGGTCTCCTGTCAACTGCTCCTCAAGTCATCACCAGACCTATATCGTATACCACTTACAATATCACACCTTTCGATGTTCCTGTGTACGTCCACCTTCTGTATTCCAATCAGAGTCAAGCTAACTCATCCCCTTTCGCATATAGTGCTACTGCTCTCACATTCGTTGGACTTATTTTCCTTCTCATTATTTCTTTCTTCGTCGTGGTATGTCTCCCTTCTTATCGTAAGATGAAATAACTTTATTGACACTCTCCGGTAGTTGCTGAACTACTACGCACGCGAAAAGGTCCACATGGACGACCATTTGACCACCAAATCTTTGATTGGACTTCGGATGGCCACGACGGTTGGAGCGTACTTCTGGCTCTCGGTTCGTCTCTTACTCGAGCTTGGTTTGACTTGAAACTGACACAGAATGTAGCTTATGTATGCCTTCCACAGTTTGGCATTCAAGGTCGACTTTACACGCAAGTGAGTATTAAGCCCTATCTTGGTTATTCCATATTGATCGCCGCCTAGGTTCGGCCATGGTGGATTCCCTATCTTCTGGATGCTCAACTTCGTGGGCATGCTTGCTTGGTGAGCTTGGCTTCTTCCCTTCTCATCTCCATTTATTGACTGTCACTTCGTCTCAGTGGTCTCGCCCTTGAATCTCTCCTCACTCTCCTCACAATCGACTTTATGCCTTTCTTCCTTCTCTTCTGGATCATCTGTAAGGACATCGCCATTGATTACAATTCTTCTATTCCTTACTAATACGCTGTCTGATCGATATAGGTAACCTCTCTGTCACCATTCTCCCCATCGAGATCCTCCCGATAGTCTATCGCTACGGATACGTCGCTCCCTTCTATAACCTCTCTCATGCAGCGAGGTGTATCCTTTTCGGTACCAAGAATACCCGTGAGTGAATTACTTCAGAGTCGTGTACGAAGATGCTGATTATCCGAACCCTCCTTTTAGTTGGAGACAACTTCGCAGTGTTGATCGTCTGGTTCATAATCTCCTGCATTAGCTTGCCTGTGATCCAAGTCTTGGTCAGGAGGCGGCGCGATGCAGGGCGGGCATGATATGGTGGACAAGGAGGTTGAGGAAGCTGGACCCTCAAGCTTACTTGTACCAATGCCCAGCTTTATGGGTGTCAAGAGTTGTGTTTGGACTGGGGTTATTTACACCAAGGTTTGCAGTGGTATTTAACTGGCACAGAACTTGGGGTCAGAGGGACAGAACATACCAATGGACACTATTTAAGTGAAGGGCTAAAGGACCCTCATAGTACAATTACAACACACTCCTGCAATTATCATACGTCACCCTTACACTTTGATCATACTTGGCTGTCAGAGAAGTTCCAAAAAGGGAAAACAAGTTTCCCAAAAAGGCAATCACGCATATACCAACCACCATGGGGACTGCACCGAGTTTAAAACTCGGGCGAGTGTTCCTCCTGTCCTCTTTATATTCGTAACGCTGCGCCATTCCGAGTAAGGTTGTTGGCTTGAAGCAGTCTTCTCAGGGTTCCTCAAGATGCATTCCTCAAGCTAGCCCGTACCAGCGGCATCGAGTGTGCCTCAAGACAACCTCAAGCTACGTCCTGTGTGCTTCAAGTTACGCCATGTGTGCCTCAAGTACGCCGTCCAAGTGGCTTCGACCTTCGACCTTCAAGATTCAACCCTCAACCCCAGTAACGCACCCAAGATATTTCGATTAAATGAATACCCTGAGAAGACTTGACTGATGGACTTCATCCGAATCATCGCCTTGAATTGGACACGATCGAGACGTGATTGGTCGTGGATGACGATTCAAAAACCGAAAGGAATGTGCTTTATCTAGTGGTCAGTCGCTTCAAGATCAAGATACCCACTACCCCCATCGACACCTTCGGACTGACCACGGCAGTGTTGCAGAGAACTCTTCCTAGAACATCTAGCCTCCATCAGCAGGATGTCCGAGTTTCTCCAGGTTGTTTTTGTCGTTCTACCAGTGGAAGTCGACTTGAATGAGATGAGTATGCCAAGCCTTGTCTAATGTGCATCGATTTCACGAGCAAGATCCGTTCTTTCCCATATTACTCATTTCCAGCTTGGTGCGAGGTGATCTAGGAATGCCTTAGTAAGATGTGCTGGTTGGAGGACCTAGTCTTGGTGTAGAAACAGAGCTCTTACGCCAGTGTCAATTTTTTTTTCTTCCGCTAAGTCAAGCCGAAGAACTAGAGGCTGATAGATACAAATGTCATGATGGTGGGGAGAAGGCGAAAGCCAGACGGCATCTTGATGGGAGGCTCAAAGCTGAGTAATGTGGCTGTGTTGAAATTGGTGAGCAACTCAGCAACCCTCCCAATCGCCATCACCAAGGGCTCTGAAAGTGCGAACGATGAGTAACAATATCTCTCTTGATCATTGCTTGAAAATGAACGAGCTCTGTGGCTTAACAAGCCTCTGCAAACGAGAAATGTATAAAGGGGGTTCAGACTGCTTGGGATGAACACAACACAACCTCCACACATTTCTTCAGCGTTTCTATCCATTCAGCAACTGTCCTCAGCCATGGTTTCAAAGACTAACGTTTTCTTCACCGGAGCTACCGGTATAGATATTTATCTATGACAACTTCGCCCTTTCTGATGACGTCGTACTCTAGGTTACATCGGCGGCGCCGTTCTCGAGCGCTTCCTTGCGAGAGCCGATGTTGAATCATACAACATTCGTGCACTTGTTCGGTCTGCAGAGAAGGCTGCGAAGTTCAAGGCTTTCGGCGTCGATGCTGTAGTCGGCTCTCATGACGATGTCGCACTCGTCGAGAAGCTTGCGTCCGAGACTGATATATTCTTTTCCATCGTTCGTTCGGCTTCTTGCATGCTTTGGTACTGCAACTGACGGTTTCCTAGGCTGATTGCGACCACCTGCCAGCTGCAAAAGCCACTTTGGCAGGGCTCAAGAAGCGATTTGAAGCGACAGGAAAAGTCACAACTCTTATTCACACTGTAAGTCTGAGTATCTTTTTGGCGCTGCCAGGTCATTTACCATACAATGATAGTCTGGCACTGGCGTCTTGACAGATGATGCAAGGGGACTGTTCACGTATGATACGGTCTACGATGACAGTAACCCCGAATCCATTGAAAGTTTGGCACCAACTCAAGTTCATCGTCCCGTCGACCTCGAAATCGTTGCTGCTGACAAGCAAGGTGAGCAATGACATCGAATCTATGCGTCACACTCGGTCTGACGTCGACCGGCTCAGGCTTCGTCAAGACATACATTATTCTTCCTGCTACCATCTATGGCATTGCCTCTGGGAAGTTAGTAGACGCGGGAATTCAGAATCCCATTTCTATCCAGATTCCTTACACCATCCGCGCTTCTGTGGCTAGAGGACAAGCTGGCGTCTTTGGCCTGGGCAAGAATACATGGCCAAACGTGAATATCAACGACAGTAAGTACGACATGAGTGACCCTGTTGAAAGCTCCCACTCATCACTCATCATGCAGCTGCCGACCTTTATACTGTCCTATTTGATGCCATTAAAGCAGACCCCACTAAGGTTGGTCACGGCAGGGAAGGTTTCTACTTCGCCGAGAATGGCCACCACCTTCTGCTTGACGTCTCGAAGGCAATCGGAGAGGCACTCCTCGCCGCAGGTAGGACCAAGACTGCAGAGGTAACGACATTCACCCAAGAGGAAATCGATAAATACTTCGAGGTAAGTCCCTCCAGCGTCACAGCAGTATGGGACAGTTCTAATCAGGATGATCTAACCATAGGGGTCGAACTACCTTGGATCCAACTCTCGCTGTATCGCCAATCGTTCTCGTTCTATTGGATGGAAGCCGAAGTACACTACTGCTGACTTCATCGCGAGCATCAAGCCAGAGTTGGACTTCTTGATCAAGAGGGAGAAGTTGTAAGCAGTCGGAGCAGGAGCTTGACAGCTTAGATCTGCCCACTATGGCCAGGACCTATCTGTAGCACTAGATTGTATTATACGCATTGATGAATAGACTCCATTATGTGACAAAAGTGTGCAGCGCCAGAAGATTCTGATACTTGGATAGTGGTTGTCTTCCTCCCCGCGTTACACCATATATTCATTTTTGCAAGTTTTGAAAGGATCAAGAGCGAGAGCAGATGTTGAAAGCTCAGAGAGAGCAGCAATCACCAGTAAAATTTTAGGGTATCATATCTGGACTACAGCCTGGACGCTATTTGTAGCAGCTAGGGGACGAGCAAAGCTGGAAAGCACAGCCCCTACTACCCTGACTTGACATCGACCAACCACATGAACATGGCAAATCATCAGGGTGACATTCCCCTGCCTATCCTCTCTACCTCTCTCACAGAATCATGCCTGTTCTGGAGTTACCAAACGAAATTTGGGCCAGGATTAGCGATTTCATCCCCATAGACAGCCTGAAGAAGCTCTACCGCGTCAATAGCCTCTTTCTTGAAGTCGGCCTGGACGCACTCTACAGAGAAGCAACGATTTTCTCGAAGAACTTGTCGGAAAAACAGGTAAAGAGATATTTACAACACCTGCTGTGAGTGATACAGTTCCTTGCGAACTTCTGTTATTCATGGTAGCTTACCATGAACTATTGCAGACAACCATATATTTGTCGACGCATTCGCACTCTCAAGATTCAGTCTGGTACCTTCCTCCCGCTAATTCCACACGTGCCGAAACGTGGCTTCGTTCGCTATCCAAAACCTGCCAAGTCTCCCAAACCGCTATCATTTCTCGGAGCACTCGTGTCGTCTCGACCAGCACCACCGACGGAGTCAGCGTTTGAACTCGCAAGCCAGGTCATCACGCAAGCAATACATGCCGAAGCGCTCTCCTTGGAAGGTTTCAGCCATCTATCTCAGGAGTACTTTGACCTCGCTGCTAGGGCATGGACAGCTTCAACGGATCGGCTCCAGGAACTCAAGTTCCGCGGTTCTATCATCGAATTTTCCAGATTGTTTAGAGGCACAGTGATGCCTCACAATCTTCAGCGGTTGAAGTTACAGGTCACCGAGGAGCCGGTCTCGTCATTACCGGCGTTCATGCTACCTTATGACCACGATGCAAAGTCCGCCTGGGTAGACTTCGTGAGGGAGGTCTCTCCCACATTGACGGAGCTCAGCATTGAGTTCGAGTCTACAGGCGAGCTCGGAATCGCGGAACGACAAGAACTCCTATCACGCATCTTCCAGGCCCTTCGCCCCGCTTGCCTGCGCTCGTTCAAATGCAATGTATCGGAGAAGGTTGTGGTCTTATGTTTGACCCCTCTTCTCGAGTTCATTGGCAGAGCCGCCCGAGGATTGCATGAACTGGACGTTCCTGGCTTCGGCGCCTCAGAGATGCCAGACTGCCAATTTCGGACACTAGAGTCACTCACACTCACTAACTGGAGAAGCCCCTTCAATACTTCACCCAATTCAGAAAATGTCCTCGAGACAGCGGAAGCGTATATGATCCGGTGTTCTGCCTTGACATCGCTCACATTCCACGGGAATCCTCTTCCTTTTCAACAACTAGAGGGATTCCTGCGATGTCATTCTCTCTACCAGTCTTTTCAAACATTGCACAAGTTACAAATCAGGGTCCAGTCTCTCAACCCTCAGCTTTTTACGATGTTGGCCGAAGTTCTCATCAACCTACGCTATCTGACCATCCATCACCATGGGCCGATCCCAGATGCGTCGCTGGAGGGACTGATGGATGGGTGGGCTGCATCCTCTTTTGCCATGGTACGTTGCACACCCATTGCTGTATGGTGGTACATGAATCGACGTTTTTATAGGATGAATGTATCCCTCGGTTCCTTGAACAGACACCGTTGACTGACTGGCAGTTGGCCTATCTCGGAATCAAGCCGCTACGCATTCCGAACCTCACGTCGACTCCGGAGAAGGAGCTTGGCCGGGCTTTACGACGCTTAATACCATCTCTCATCTACGACATAGAGATCTTGTAGGATTTCCTCGCGTGCATATAGTTGAAGAGATAGACAGCCTGCACATCCTACCCTTTGCGGCAGATTAATGACCGGTGCCAACACGAAGCCGTCTCCGCATACAGCTGTCTCTGCTGTATGGTAAGTACGGGGCAGCGAGAATGATTATTCGAACAGAGAGACGGTGCACAAAGTGCAATGCAGACTCGGCTCGGAATTCGGGCTCTGTTTCGGGATGTTCCCCGAAATAGAACTCCGCACTTTGACGACCTACCGACTCGAAAAGGCAGTCGTACTTCTTGAATAGGACGCATCGCTGCCTAAACAGGATGAGAAGAGAACGAACTCACCAAAACTCCTGGAATTCACTGACATCGGTCAAAACCATGGCTGTCACCGATGTCACAGCCTGAGCTTTTTGCTCCCCAACTTCATCGGACGCGTCGTCACCTGCGCGGACGATGGCACTGTATATTCTAGCTCCCTTTACCCCTCCAACTGGACCTCTAGCACCTGTTGCCTCTGTTTCGCCGCCAGGATGGACTGGGATCCTAGAATTATCCAAGACTCAAGCTCGATCCATTTCTCGAAAGGACGCGAAGTTTCAAAAGCGTCAGGTCGCCACAAAGTTTGGCCTGTTGGTCTACAAATCTAGGATCGCTAAATTGTTGTTTTTCGCTTTCCCCCGGAGCCCTCTAGAATGGAACTCGGTAAGCTACCTTGAATCCGATAAGGGTGATTCATGAGAGCCCTCGTCGATTTCACGTGCAGGAAATGGTGAACGATGTCGCCTCGGCAAGCGCACGAAATGATCTAATAGCAAGGTCCAATGTCTCGTCCATCGACATCGATGACTTCGACTGGGGTACTGGGAAATTCCTCAACAATCAGCCTTCCAACGATTTAGTCAACATCAGTAACATCATTGGATCGTCTTTGGCCCCTGCAATTCAACGAATGGCCACTCGCGGGCTTCATCCTCAATTGGGGATTATGGCTCCCATTCCGTCGGCGCAAGGAGCTCATGACTACATTAGAAATCTTGTCGATGGAAACAAGGCGCATCACAGCTCTATGATCCGTATCTGTACCCCTACTTCAACTTCAATACCTTGTCAACAACACCGTATCATTCGTGCGAGAAGAAAACCACCCTTAGATTGCCCCCAGCCTGACCTGTATCTCTACACTCTTCGGAGAGTCTGCGACTTTGTCCGATCAGGTGCCTTTGACCTCGATCTAGCAGCCTTTTTGATTCCTCAGGGCGGTTATCTCGTGCTATCGGATGTCTATAAGAACTTGGCATTTGTCGGCGATGGTCCACACAAGGAGGATGTAGCCCGCTTGCTGAAGAGCTTTGTCAAAACACTTCCCCTCAACTATCGCATGCCTATCTTCAATGTATGCGAACTTTTTTTCACAAACCCCTTCCAAAACTTACCCGCATTCTAGCTCGCTATGACGGTCCTCAACTCAAACCATTTCATGGGTGTATTGCTCGACTGCCGGGGTTACTTTAGCTACAGAATCAAGGAGCATACAGCAGGAACGGAATTCGAAGCCGTCTGGAACATCTTCAGAGAATTACATCCGAAAGAGGCCGCCACCTGGCTCAAGAAAATTGTCTCAAGCCTTTTCCCCGTCATCTGCCACCAATTCCGTGCCTTTCAGTGCGTAGGCGGTTTTGATTTATATATCAGCTCATTGACCGTGAATCAATAGGGCTGACACCGTCAAATTATGTGCAAAACGACCTGCCGTTGTCATTCCAGCAAAGAAGCCACGCATACAGGCGATCACTGCGACGGCTCTCAATACACCATCGGCAGAGAACGATATATCTAATGCCCGGCATGTGGTTCCACCAACAAAACGTTTTCGGCCTTCCGAGAATACGCTTCGAGATGTCGCCAATACGCTTCCACCTTGTCCCGTTCCTCAACATGGGTTCTCAGGAGGTTCCACATCAACTGAACCGCCTCAGGTGAATCAATCTCCAGCTCCAAGCAGGATCCCTCCCATAGCTGGCGGATCGAAGGCGGTACCAAGCCACGAATTTTCTTTCTCACTACCCTCAGGCTCAGCACCAACTCAGGTTGATCCAACCCATGTTGCTCATACTCTTTCTGCTCGACCTGGTTGTACTCGCGCCGGCTTGCCTACCACTCCACATCAGGTTACTTCCCTTCCTGCCACATGCTCTGCCTGCTCGGCCGTCTTTCACGTTCGCCAACTTGCCTGCTCCAACCGAAAAGTCAAACAATGTAGTAAAAGCGACGCCAATGAGAGGTCCCCATAAAGGCTAGATTGGACTGTTGTAGTATGCCATTGAATCCCGTCTCTGTTCTCATAACTTGCATCATATCATTCTCCGTCATTATTCTGCGATTATTCCGTTTCCTTGTAACAATATGGACTTCGGTAGAAATTGACATGGTGTATCGTCTTCTGTAAAGGAAATTTGCAGTGATTGTAATCTAGTAAAGGCAGTAGCTCGCACACTGAGCGTCAAGTTTCGATCTCGCCCTTATTTATACACCGGGCAGTAATCAAGGCTCGAATATGTTCTATATCCTCTATCTGCCCACTGCATATCAACGTATCAACCCTTTTTTATGGCTCAGAAATGACTGCTGAGCTTATAACATGGCTGGCCGTCGACTCAAAGAACTAGCGAGAGCAACGCAACCAGCCACTCTGGCGCACTGAGCTCCCATCAAATTGCATCAAAGTCAGAGACGCCCAAGTCAGAGCAGGGAGCACTGTTAAACCAGAGAGCCAAGGCTCCAAAGCTCAATCATTTACTATTAGAAGGAGCCTAAGCGCATTTGCTGAGTTGGTCGTTAATGTGTCAATCAGCCGAGCTGAGCCCCTCTACCTTTGAATGAGTCTAGGGCGAGGCGTTGAGAATATAAAGAAAAGGTGATTGCCGAGAGATGCCGAAGGGGGTTCCTTTGGTCGTATTTCTGCCCGCCTTGCCCGTAGACTGAGCAAAATGCCAGAACGTAAGGTTTCATTGGTCCGGGTAAGAGTATCATTAGCGCTGCGCCATTATAAGTAGGTTGTTGGCTTGAAGTATAGGCTTGTAATTCGGACCCTCTGGCAGCAGAGGTGAACACTGTGGGCTCTTTGCGGGGAACAAGTGCCCCGGTTACAGGTCTACATTGTGATGTGCTTCGTAATTGCCTTGATTTCGACTCTGAGGTGCCGGGTGGACTGCAAGACTGATTGTCTGAATGGTCGCCAAGGGACTCAACGGTACGTTTGAGGACGAGAAATCAAAAACCGAAAGGAATGTGCATAGTTTAAGATGGTCGGCAGTTCTTCTAAGTAAGTAAGTAGTACACTAGTAAGTGGGTAGTACACTTCCCCAAATCGACAACTTCGCAATCATTGCCCCCATCCGACAACTTCACATCCATCATTACCCCAATCAACGACCTCTCATTCATTACCCCAGTACCGACCTCGCCGTAGACAGAGTAGATAGAATACGTCATTCCCCTAACTCCGACACCTGCCGGCCAGTCTGCAGTGCAAATCAGTACGCTTAATAACGGCATCTGAACCCCATCACTTCGATGCCAAAGTGTCTTCCACACCCTGGGTTATGTTTTTGTTCCATGACTCTCCGACTCTCAGTGTAGCTCTCCTCTGCGGGCTATCAAGCCGCGTGGCACAGGTGTGACCGGAAGCCCTAGCTTCACCTCTACTATCTGCGCCAATTGTCTCTTTAGAGGCTCGTAGTTAGTGTCTTTGTGCCACTCGATGGGGTATCCGCAAAGGCAATAACGTATCCAGTGTTCATGCGACCGCTGGCAAAGAGACGTTCATAGGGGAAGGCATCGCGGTGGACGTTCAATGAATGCCTCGTGGCCCTTATCGCAAATAGCGTGAACAACCAGCGTCAACTAGTTATTTAAGTTGAGTGATGTCGGATAGTGTTCAATGGCCTCTCATTCGCGTATGAGGACCCTTGGTACGCGTAGGTCGCCGCTCTTCACAATACGCATGCTGCATGAGTTTGCCGAAGTTATATAAGTATTACCAAGATGTCAAAAGGAGAAACACTAGTCTTACTAGCTTACTAGCAAATGTCGAGGGTGTGGTAGATTTTGAAACCGTATTCCCTACGGCCACTGGCGAAGCGGCGTTCGCATAGGTAAGGATGTGCTAGGCGTTCAGGGAGTAAGTCGCGGGCCTTGCCTGTACAGGTCTATCCCAGCGTCGACCTTGGGGTCCTGTAGTATTTTTTCGATCTTGAGCAGTTCCTTTTGTCGTTGGTCAAGACAATGGAGGATGGGCAGTGCTTGCACGACTCTGATCGGGCACAAAGATGCGTGAAAACACGCAGATCACTGGTTTCAACTGAAGGTATATGCAGCTGTGTTCCAGGACTTGGAGGCTATAGCAAAGACGGGGACTAAGGCTTACTTTATAATTCTTCCTACTACGGGAATGATGGTTGAGCTGGGGATGCAACGCCGAGACGACCGAGATCCAAACATGATGGCACGTGATGCTCATTTCGAAGATTGAGTGCCAGTGGCGCATTTCGCCATTCACGAGCAGGAAGTTTTATTCCGGCGGTCAATACCATATAATGCATGTCCTGGTTAACATATATGGAAATTCAGTGCGATTACGAAAAGACACCATACAATTTTCTGCCAACGACATGTATTTGGGCAAAATAGGGTGCTACATTCTGATCGCGAATTCTTGTCAGTTTTCAAGAGTATAGAAAGTAAGTACGTCAAAATCATGCCACTACTCTGTACCATCGTGGCATTATCTTCTGGGAAAGCCCAATCTTATCGCGAACGTCCTCGAGTTGCTTTTTGAGTGGATGATACATGGAGTCTTCATGCCCACGCGAGCAGTTATCTGCAAACGCAACAACGTATCCAACCTCATAATCGCCATTGGTAAAGAAGCGTTCGCAGAGGTAACGGTGTGCTTGACGTTCTGGGAAGATTTCGAGTGCCCTGTCGACAAGTGCGTAGTGGCCTGCTAGGGCACTAGTACGTTCGTATTGCCTTTGAAGTTTGGGCTCCGCGTTTTCATCACTGAGAAATTTCTCGGGTGGGCAGAATTTGATGGCTTCGTGCTCGGGTACGAAGAATCCTAGGACACGCAAATCACCCAGCTGCACTGAAGGCATTGATGTACTGAGTGTGCTGATATTAGAAGGCGAAGAGCTGCTTAAACTGTTCGAAGTCCAGAGGGTGATTTTGATGGCGGTGAGAGCAAAGGAGGCGCTGTCACGAAAGTCACATGAACTTGAGTGTAAAATCATCACGACTTTTGTGAGACTCGGTTCCGGGATTCCAGGTTGACTCTAGTCATCCAAACAGTGAAAAATCCATGCATTGATATTTTTTCTATGATACGATTGCCCAACATCCAGTAGGGGATAACGAGCTCATTTATGAGGAATTGCGGCGATGCTCGGACGCGGGTCTTCACAGAAAGGAAGAGTGAAGACAATTCAAGTTGAAAGAAACATTCTCGTAGAAACCTATGCGACTCCCGACAATTGCTGGTAGGGGGGATGCGACTCCGATTTAATCTAGGCCCCACTTCTGACTTTCTGGCGCAAAACCTAAGCAATCACCCTATACCACCGTGGCATAACCTTTGCCGGAAGTCCTATCTTGTCTCGCACATCCACCAGTTGCTGCTTGAGTGGGTGGTACATGGAGTCTTTATGCCAATGTGAGCGGTTGTCCGCAAATGCGATGACCTGTCCTTGTTCGGAATCACCATCCGTGAAATAGCGTTCGCAGAGATAGCAGTGTGCTGGACGATCTGGAAAAACCTCTGTTGCTTTGTCTGCAAGAGCGTAAAGGCCGCCCAAAGCATTAGTCCTTTGGAGCTGTTCTTGGTACCTGGGTTCAGCAGTCTCGTCGGTCAAGAAATCTTCTGGTCGGCAATGCTTGATGGCCTCAGTCTCGGGGATGAAGAATCCCAGGACGCGTAGATCACCCGTCTTCACTGAAGGCATCGATTATTGAATAGTCTGGTATTTGAAGGCGTTGTAGACTTTTCTTCAGGTTTGCTGACAGTGGTGGTCGTTGGGGTGAGCGGACGCGATGTCACGGCCGTGACAACATAGGGGTCAAGGTAATAAAGCTGGATTTCGGATGAATTCCGGGGAAATCAGAACAGAAGCAGAATTCCACAAACCGGGATGAGAAAACCTGTCGACAAACCTTTTAACTTGGACCTAAGGGAATCGAAGAAAAGCTTCGTACACATATAACTTGAAAACTTCAAAAATGTCAAGATCTTGGAGACATATGAATAGGAAGCGATTGAGAGGTCAAAGCATTGACCTCGTCAATCACGTCGCCAAAGGTCAAATGGGAAGGCATAGACATTCTAACGCCAGGTCCCGCCCGGATTGATGCGCCACAAATATATAGAAATCAAACTCTATGTTGCGTTTTAGAAGAAGTAACCCAACAGGCGATTAATAGCACCATAATGGATATATCACGAAACCGTTATTTTCTGTCTACATGTACCGAGAAGGGTCAACCAATGACTCTGTACCAACGTGGGACAAGCTTGATCTCGAGTCCGAGTTGCTCCCCTACCTCTGCCAATCGCTTCTTGAGTGGCTCATACTCCGAATCCTTATGCCAATACGAGCGATTATCTGCAAAGGCAATAACATATACAGAATCCTTGCGGCCACTAGCGAAAAGGCGTTCGCAGAGGAAAGGTCTTGCTGAACGCTCGGGGAATATTTCGGATGCTTTGTCGCCGATGGCGTTGAGTCCAGCTCGCATCCTCATGTCCTCAATAATTTCTTCAGCTCTTGGAGTGTTGAGTATACTCGTCAACTTAAGGGTTGTCGGGCAGTGTTTGATTGCTTCCGATTCAGGAATAAAGAATCCAAGGACGCGTAGATCGCCAATCTTCACGGAAGGCATGACGAGCTGTACGACAAACTATGTATGTCAATGTCGTCAAAGAGTGGCTCGAGTTGGTTAGGGAGACTGACCTCTGGTGCGAGCAAAAGAAGCGAAGGTCACGGACACTATTGTCACTCTGTGTGAGATCTATGAACAGGGATGATGACAATAGACTCAGGGACGGGGTAAGGCTCAGGAGCTGGCTCTGAAGCCGAGGTCGGGGAGGGTTCTTCAGCGAGCAGAGGCGGCTCGTAGGAGGTTGACTCGGTTGGCTTAGGCTTGGGAGTATAGGCGGGCTTGATGGGCTTAAAATCCAGGTCCCGCCCCAGTTGATGCGCCACAAATATATAACAGAGGCTACATTACCTTGCAAGAGAAGTGACTCAACAGAAGATTAATGGCAATATGATGGATATGTTATGAAAGACTTATTAGTCTACGTGTACAGAGATGAGTCAAGCGATAACTCTGTACCAACGTGGGACAAGCTTGATCTCAAGTTCAAGTTGCTCGCCGACTTTCGCCAATTTCACCTTCAACGGCTCATAGTCCGAGTCTTTATGCCAGTACGAGCAATTATCTGCGAAGGCGATCACGTATCCGGGTTCCCTACCGCCACTGGCAAAAAAACGCTCGCAGAGGAAGGGTCTTGCTGGTCGCTCCGGGAATATTGTCGATGCCTTGGTGCAAATTACGTGGAGTCCTGCCTTCATTTTCACGATCTGTATGCTTCTTTCAGATTTGGGAGTATTGAATTCATTGGTCGACATGAGTTCCGTGGGGCAATATTTGATTGATTCTGATTCGGGAATGAAGAATCCAAGCACGCGTAGGTCGCCAGTCTTCACGGAAGGCATGACAAGCCGTATGGAAAGCTGTGTATGTAAATGTCACGAAGCAGTAGCTCAAGTTGCTTGAAGAGACTGACCTTCTGTGGGTAGAGAAAGGAGGGGCATATATTGAGGGCAATGTCACGGTTGTCATTCGGATCAACGTTTCACGTGGGTGTGACTGCTTGTGAGCTGCCCGCAATTGGCTGCCTGTGCCTCCACCGAGGAGATGGTTGGGAAATGGTATAGTTCTTCTCCGCAATCGCAGAAACCAGGTTCATTTCGATATGCAGGGGATGCAGGAATAATTGAGTTCTGAGAGTTTAGAAGCGCGGAGAAAGAGAATGTTCAGACCAGACCCTCGAGGCGATTGGCAAGAAACAGGTTCAACTATCCATCCCACTGGGCTCCTGAAGCTATCTATATCAACTGTTAAGCATGAACGGATCTATTCTCAACTCAACACGGATTCACCTATACATGCGGATGACTACTCTAAGCAATAACCCTGTACCATCTGGGCACAATATTCGCCGGAAGTCCAATCTTCTCCCGTACATCCTCAAGCTGCTTCTTCAACGGGTGATACTCCGAGTCCTTATGCCAATCAGAACGATTGTCCGCGAATGCAATAACGTGCCCAGTTTCACTTCCACCTTTGACAAAGTTCTTTTCGCAAATATATTTTCGTGCTGGCCGCTCCGGAAAGACCATTGTAGCTTTGTCCCTCAGAGCTCGAAGTCCCAATTCGATGTTGAGGGCCTCTAGAGTTTCAGGCTTGACGTTGTCTCTTTTCAGCATGGGTTCTGGTGGGCAGTGCTTGATAAGTTCGGAATCTCGCACAAAGAATCCAAGGACCCGTAAGTCGCCTGTTTGGACAGAAGGCATGTCGATCTTCTCGGTGTCTTGGCTTCGAAAAACAGTAGTCCGAATAGGAAGCGCGTAGAGGCCTCAATGACGAGGGTGTTGGTAGCGGAATCGTGACGGGTGTCAAGTCTGTACCGCAAGTCTCGGCTCAGCAAAGAATCCAAAGACGCGTAAGTGGCCTGTTGTGACAGAGGACACGTCAATCTTGGTGCTTGTCTTGATGTATTTGCCTTGAGAAACGGTAATTGCTTTCAGATGGATGAAGAGGCTTCAACGATGATGGTGGTAAAAGGACGAAAGCCACTTTCGTCACAAGCGTCACGTCTGGACTCCATCATTGCCTCGGCGGGCTGAGCCATTGTGGAACAACCTTGGGAACAATCTGAGGCGACGGACGCAGAAAATGCTTCTTTGGAAGCTCTTCGAGTCATACAGTCGAAGAGACTCCAGTGAAGCAATGTTTTTTTTCAAACTTCTTGCCAAAATCGCAACAAAAGAATGTCCATTTGATCCACGTAACGACAGTACAGTACAGTAAAGAACGTGAAAACATCTATCTCAAACGAGCGTCGGTACAGTATAACTATCAAACGAATGTCCATATCATATAACCATTCCAATTCTATCAACTATCAAAATCGTCCATATCGAAAGAATCCATCCAAACCATAAATCGTCCTTGATTCGTCTAATTCTGAGCAGTTCCCCACGCATTGTTATCGCTCGAATTGTCTCCTGAGTTATCGTCAGAAGAGTAGGGAGCTGGCTTAGGGGGCTGAATGGGAGGGAGGGGAGAGGGCTTGGGTGGTTGGATAGGAGGTTGAGGCTTGGGCGGCTGGGGCTTGGGGGGCTGAATGGGAGGACGAGGGGGCGGAGAAGGTGGTTGGATAGGAGGCTGAGGAGGAGGAGAGGGTGGTTGAATGGGAGGTTGAGGCGGGGGAGAGGGTGGTTGAATGGGAGGTTGGGGAGGAGGAGAAGGTGGCTGGATGGGGGGCTGAGGAGGAGGAGGAGAAGGCGGTTGAATGGGAGGACGGGGCGGAGGAGAGGGTGGTTGAATGGGAGGACGAGGAGGAGGAGGTCCATAAACCGGAATGATGACGATAGGCTCGGGGACAGGGTAAGGCTCATAAACTGGCTCTTCAGGCTGAGGCTCGGGAACTGGCTCTGGAGCCGGAGCCGGGGCGGGTTCCTCAGTGGGCAAGGGCGCCTCGTATGAGGTTGATTCGGTTGGCTTAGGCTTAGGCTTGGGTTTGGGCTTGGGAGTGTAGGTAGGCTTCATGGGCTTGCTGTACGACTCCGTCGGCTTGGGCTTAGGCTTCGGAGTGTAAGTAGGCACCTCGTATGAAGACGACTCCGATTCGGTGGGCTCAGGCTCAGGCTCCAGGGTGTACGTAGGCTCCTCTGTGTAAGTGGGCTGAGGCTCGGGTTCCGGGGTGTAAGACGGCATCTCGTAAGTCTTCGACTTCGACTTGGTCGGCTTGGGTTTGGGTTTAGGCTTGGGAGTGTACGATGGCATCTCATAAGTCGAAGACTCGGTAGGCGTAGGTTCAGGGGCGAGAGTATATGAGGGCATCCAATAGGGAGGGGACTCGGTAGGTTGAGGTTCGGGTTCGGGAGTGTATGAAGGCATCTCGTAGGAAGAGGATTCGGTGTAGGTAGGCTGAGGTTCGGGTGTGTAGGAAGGCATTTCTTGAGTATACGTTGGAGTCTCATAGGTCGTCGGCTCGGGTTCGCTGCTCGACGTCCAAGAAGGCATCTCCGACGAGTGGTCAGAGCCCTCGGGAGGATGCTCTCCACGACGGTGAAGAGGACGACGCTAGAAGAAATGACAATCAGAACTCCGTCGACTGGAAGATGGAAGGGAAGCAACTCACTTGAACTTCATTCTCCTCCAACTGTACGGGGAAGGCAGCGACGAAGCCCAAAAGGGCAGTAAGAACGAACACTCGTAATTTCATGATTCCTTGAGGAGGCTCGAAGTGACAAGTCTACTGGGGTAGCCCGGAATTCGCTTCCATGGGTTTTATACCAAGTCTGGTGTACGGAACGGAAGTATTCTTGCTAGACAACGGTGTCTCCATACCGAAAGGTCACGATAGTCTGAGGTTGTCATGATTCATAGACCAGTCATAGGCTTTGTCGATCTGGAGGTTGATACCGGTAATGCAGAGTGAGGGTCGGGATGAATAGCCCATTCTCCTATAGCATGTTCTTTGGAGATCCTTCCAAGAAGTACGGAGCTTGTCGTGACATCAAGACAAACCCAAGAATCCAAAGGTGCCTCGAAGACAGTGTCGAGCGATTATATGGTCTCGCAATGATGTCGGGGCATTGCCGAGAAACATGTTCTACCAGTTAACCATCAGCATTCTCCAAATATCGCAGGAGTGCAACGCAAAGCTCACCATTTCTATTCTAATGACTGTGACGACTCCACAAGCCAAAACAAAAGGCAAAACCAGACCATTTCAGTCTGATCAGACAGAGGTTGAAACCAATCTGTTCTTGGCGTGCTCGATAGATATTTCTTCTAGTACGTTCCAGAAATTTCTTTTCTTTCCTCTATAGCTTCATCTTGGGCAAAATCCGGATGAATTGAAAGTTGACAAGCAAGGCCTCCTATACGGCAACGACCACTTGAAAGTGCATCCGTTTTGAAGTTCCGATGAGATTTGTGAGTAGACCATCCTCAAGCGTAGTCGCTGTGGCCCATGAGCACGGAGAAGAGTCGCGCCTTCGTCGTTCTGCATTGTGTGGATTCATTTAGTTGTCAAGGCTAAAGACGTCGTCGCAGTCAGTGAAAGCCTTTCTTCTGAGCCTGGTTTTGGGTGATAGCCAATCAAAACTCAGATATCAAGCACGTGATCGTATCAGAGAACATCGCGTCAAGACGCGTTCCGACGAGGAGAAAGCCTCCAGGCCATTTTTCAGGCCATTTTTAGGGAACAGACAACCATTCAATAGTCTACTTTTCAACCCGGGTATTCATACATAAAGCACTGACACACCCCACGTTAGCATCTTCCTCCTACTCTAGTAAACAAAAGGAACAATAGCAGCTCTCTCCCTAGGATACTCCTTCCCGAATTCCTTCTTATAGTTCCTATGTTTCTTCTGAGCCCAAGCAGCCATAGTAGCAAAGGCAACAACGGTGAACAGGACAGCTATATCGAATAGCACCAATCAGCGATCCATTACCACTGATGTGAAGGGAAGAAAAGAGAACGCACAAGCAAGGCTACCAGTCATAACGCAAATCGCCAACCAAGCGAGCGTCTCGAACCAGTAATTGGCACAAGAAACGTATTTGAAGCCCCATCCGTAAGGGATACCACGTTTGCGAGTTCCAGCTGGACGAAGATTGCGTAAGGTGAGGTGGGTGCTAAGGTTGGAGAGCTCAGCGAACTACGATCATAACTTCAGTCAGTATCAAGAGGTATGCAAATGAGGGGAAAAGGACTTACAGCCCAGAAAGCAGTACAAGCATACAAGAACCGAGGATCATTTCTAATAGTCCCAACAATATAAGGAGAAGCAGCGGAGAACTTGGTCCGGTAAACATCGAAGGCAAGTAGGACACCACTCAAGAACCAGTAATGTGCAGAGCTAAGACCGTTTGGTTAGTCTCTGGTGGACATAGTTCGCAGTTAGTAGTGATACTCACTTTCTGAATATGTTGTTGAAGGGCATAGTTCCGTGGGAGAATCGATGAACACTAGTGTGTTTGCTGTGAGTGACAGGAAGAATGGAAGATGGAATGAGGTGAGGCTTACAAGATAGTCTCGAGTTCACGTTTGGCGAAGTGAGCCATGACGAGGGCATATACCAACCTGGGGGTATCTCAGCATTTCATCCTCATAGCAGTAGAGACACATACTTTTGCAAGTCACTGTGTACGAAGTCCTTTCCGTACCACAACTTCGGGAAGTAATAGAAGATGGGATGAATGAGCATAGGTCCAGCCTGTCAAGTTCCCGTCAGTTTCTTGTCCGTCGCAAAGATAGAGAGAAACATACATATTCAATCAAGAACACAGTTCTCCAGCTCGCCTGAGGTCCCAAATCCTTAACGAACAACTCCGTCACCTCTCCCTTCTCAAAAATCTCCCCGACCGTCTTCTCATCACCCAAATTCCCAGAAGGTCCTTTCGAGAGTTTCTGCCTAGACGTCGAGAACTACACACCACACACCACCGCCAAAAAAACAAAGGAAAACACGTCAGCAAACGCGTCCATTCCCCACCGTACCCAACCCAATCCAGGTCAAATGACGGTCAAAGCGCAAAACACGTACTTTCGGGTATTTTGCCTTGATTTGATTTTTCAGCTCAGCAATAGTCGTAGTCGCTGAACATTCCAAAGTAGTTGGAAGTCCTTTAGCTAGACCGATGGATTTTTTTGCTGGTCGGATTGTTACTGCAACCATTGCTAAATGCCAGCGAGACGGTTGGTCGGAGCGAAGAGCCAATTGAATGGTGTTTGCCGGTCCAAACACATGTCATTCATGCTCACGCTAATCTTTGACTGTCAGCATGCGTCGTCCTCTGGTCGAGTATCTGCTTGCTAGCGCTTGCAATATGGCGCTCGGAGTGTGAAGAGGAGGCTCGAGAGCGGCAAACACAGCCTACAGCCCTTCCTAGGCGCCTTCACGTCGACTGTTACGCATCCCCGTCAACTTTCACCGCGGTCTTGTCCTCCAGAACCGTCTCGGACTCCCATTTACTCTCCTCGACTTCTTCATGACATTGACATTGACATTGAGTCAAAAGAACCAGTCCGATACTCAACCACCCGTCAATATTAATTCAATGTACCTCCTATCCAATCACAGTTAATAACGACATGCGCCCGCATCATCACTGTCATTAGGAGGGCTCCTTTTTACCTAGGTATAGGTATAGGGATATTTGGGATCTGGGTATATAAGACCTATAGTCGTCGGACATCGCGGGCACGATGTCGACCATCTCTTTGGCCCCTCCCGAGACGACTTCGGAGCCTATCATAGACCCAGATCCTACGGAGACGACGGCAGACCCTCAGGCGATAGAGACGACAGCGCCTCCAGCAGTACCTCCAGAGACGACAAAGCAGGCTTCGTCGGATCCGGATACGTTAGGCGCTGAGATATTCGCTGCGACTTTCCCAGCAGCGGTGCTTGTTGCTCTTTTCTGGATCGTGTTTTTCTTTAGGATGTATATAAGGAGGAAGAAACAGAAAGGGGATGTAGAGGCAAGTTTTAACGCCCTCTTCACTTTTCTAGCCCCAGTTTGAATTCTGACATTACTTATAGTCTTCGAGTAAACTTCAAAAACATAAATCCAAAAGACCACCTATCGTGCAGTCCGTATCGGACAAAGACCTTTCTATGGAGGAGCGCAGCTACCATTACCAGCTACGACGAGAAATCACCAATCCAGCATCGAACGATTCCGACCCCAACCTCCGGCTAAGCTTACCTCCCAACGCTATGATCAAACCTCAAATCCTCCAAGTCGATCCCCCACCACAATCTCACTTTGACACGACATAGACCTACTAGGATCCCATCCGTATATCAGGACCCACTCTATAGATATTTTCCGAAGTACCCAAAATACAACCCCTAGAATACCGTAATGAAATGTAACTACTTATATCATACATAATTCCTATTTGGCAAGAATGAAATCTAACTCCACGAAGAACTATCATCAGTCGACATCGCACTGAACCCCATACTCAACGAATCGAAAATCCCCGAACTCCCACCACTTCCATCATCCGTAGTAACAGCGGAGAACGAAGCGTTCATATCCAAATTCAACCCAAAGCTCGTCGAAGTATCCGTTCCCTGTCCTCCCATTCCTCCCAATCCAAACATATTCATCAATCCACCACCACCGCCAGTAGGATCAGTAGTCGTAGCAGAAGCTCCAGAGAAATCGAAATTCATCGTCGTAGTATCTTGGCTCTGCGTGAATTGGTTGAACATTCCCATGATTCCACCACCACCCGTGGGATCCTGTGTTTGGGTAGGATCGTTCCCGCTCGAGAATTGGTTGAACATGCTCGTGAATGAGTTATCGCCTCCTCCTGAAGACTGTTGATTCTGCTGCTGAAGCATATGCATCAACTGGTTGGTCTCCTGTTGTTGCTGCTGTTGCTGTTGCTGCAACAAGTGCTGAAGTTGATGCGCTTCCTGCTGTTGTTGCTGTTGTTGCTGCTGTAACAACTGCTGAAGTTGATGCATCTCCTGTTGTTGTTGCTGCTGCTGAAGGTGCATAAGCTGCTGCGTCTGAGCAGCTTGTTGCTGAATGTACATCTGCGTCAACGCTTGCGTTTGTTCAGCCTCCTGTTGCGCCTGTTGTTGAGCAAGTTGCATCTGGACATTCAACTGAGCTTGGTACTGCTGCTGATATGCGGCAAGAGCCTGTTGCTGAGCAGCAGCTTGTTGTTCGGCGATCGCTTGTTGCGTCTGCAAAGCGGTGGCATGTTGTTGCTGAAGTTGCTGCTGCTGAACCTGAAGAGCAGCAGTTTGCTGTTGAGCGAGTAGAGCAGCCTGTTGATCTACTGGAGGCGATTGCTGGGAGTGAGGAGGTGGAGATTGCTCGTTTACGATGTTCACGTTGATGTTAGCCTGCAGGGCAGTCGCTAATCCAACCGAAGTCGTGCTAGATGTTGCCGCTGGCTGAGCATTCGCCGTTGGCTTGGGAGGTTTACCAGGCTTAGGAGGCTTCCCAGCAGCGGGCTGTGGCGCATTGTAGTATTCAGCCGCCTCTCCAGGACCCTGAGGAGCATGGTGTGCAGGCGGGTGACTCTGAATTTGTGGGTGGCTCTGAACTTGCGGGTGGCTCTGAATTCCCGGATGGTTCTGAATTGCTGGATGACTCTGTACTCCCGGATGACTTTGCGCTTGTGGATGGCTCTGGACTCCCGGATGGCTCTGTATTTGTGGATGACTCTGAACATGGGGAACAGCGGCAGGTGCAGGTTCGTGGTTTGGTGGCATATTGTAATACTCAGCGGCTTCTCCAGGACCCGAAGGATGGTGGGGTTGATGAGAAGGATGAGAAGGATGAGCCAGATGCGTCGGATGCTGACCATGGTACTGATTATTGGTATGAGCAGGAGGCTGAGCCTGAGTATGAAGCTGCTGAGGTGGTTTCGGTGGTCGTGGACCGCTCAACTGATGACCAGGAGGCTTATAGGGAGGCTTTGAAGGAGCATGTCCTTGGTTGATAGCGGGATGCTGTTGTGCATGACCGACGCTGGACTGATGGGTGGGAGAAATATGAGACGGAGAGGGGGCAGTAGGAGGATGAGAAACCGAGCTATGTTGAGGTGTATGTGATGCCTGAGATGGGAATAGAGGTGGCGGAGAGGCCGTAGGGTGTGCTGGTGGCGATCCAGGGAATTGAGGAGGGGGAGAAGGTCCTTGGCTCGTTCCATAGGGCGACGTCGCCGGGATCTGGGGTACCTGAGGAGCTGCTGCACCAGGAGGCAGACCGTACTGCGCCGCGGGAGGGGGAGGGGCCACGAGCTAAGAGTGAAAATGTATCAGAAAAGAGTATCAGGCAATGATTGGTCAAAAGAGCTTACCGTTGGAGAAGACGAGAGAGGCATTGTTACTTGAGGAACAGGAGACACCCCCGAGCTCGACGGAATCTCAGAGTGATGTTCTGCTGCTGGCATTGGGTTCAGCGCATCAGAGTAGGAGCTCTGATGATGAGGTGGACTAGGAACATATGGCTGATATCCAGGTGGCAAGGTGTTCTGCGAAAGGTTACAGGTGAATCGAAATTCATGGAATAGAATAAGGACGAGTGTACCTGGCTCACTGGAGGTGGCGGCTTCGCAGGCTGGGTTGAAGGGCTAGGCATATCTTGCGAACCTGCATGAGAGGACGAACCAGCTTGAGGCGACGAAGTTTGTGCGCTGTCTAGGGTGGTCTGGTATCCAGGAGGTAAGGTGGTCTATGAAAACGTTATTGGTGAGTCGATACTCGTTGAATGAGACGAAAAACATCGTACCTGGCTGACTGGAGGTGGAGGTTTCACAGGCTGTGTCGATGGACCAGGCATATCCTGCGAGCCTGCATGCGACGACGAACCAGCTTGAGATGACTGTGTTTGTGCATTGTTCGCCGTGGGCTTTTCAGGCTTCGGTGGTTTAGTAGGGTGAGCATCGTAAGATGGAAGGCCTTGATCAGACGCAGCAGGTGGACTATTCAGGAAGTCTGCAGCCGAGCCAGAGCCAGATGGAACTGAAGGTGCCTCCGTGCCAGGCTCTGCGATCGGTGTGTATGAAGGCAGGGGACCATCAGCTTGATGTTGTGCATTCGGCATTGGGTTCAATGCATCACCATGTTGAGAATTATTGGCTGCTGGCGGTGGAGTAACATGTTGCTGAGTAGACGACGGAGGCGGTGGAGAGCCGGCGTTGGGCATAGGATTGAGGGGTGTTCCTGCTTGGCTCATTTGCTGAGGAACGAATTGAGCCCCAGGAGGAGGCGACTGTAATCCTTGTTGCGCGTTTGGCATAGGATTAAGTGGTGCTCCAGTTTGACTGGTCTGGGGAGGAACTACCTGTGCTCCGGGAGGAGGCGAAGGTAGACCATGTTGACCGTGTGGCATTGGATTGAGAGGTGCACCGACTTGGCTCGTTTGAGGATGACCAACTTGAGCTCCAGGAGGGGGTGACGCTAATCCTTGTTGTGTACTAGCATTCGCCGATGGTTTGAGTGGGGCGACAGCTTGGTACGCCTGAGGTGGTATAACCAACGCTCCAGGAGGAGGTGAAGGCAAACCGTGATGCGTATTTGGCATGGGGTTGAGTGGAGCCCCCGCTTGACTGTTCTGTGGAGGTACGATCTGAGCACCCGGTGGAGGCGAAGGCAGCCCATGTTGTGCGTTCGCAAGATTGAGGGGCTGAACTGCCTGATTCGGAGGTTGAACAATTTGGGCACCAGGAGGTGGCGAAGGCAGACCATGCTGAGCATGAATATTAGGCATCGGGTTGAGTGGTTGTCCGGTATGGCTTTGTTGGGGTGGAGGAGAACCAGGCGTCTGTGATCCTGAAGCCTGCTGAAGATGATTCCCTTGCAGTCCTGGAGATGGCGTATGCTGAACTGGATGTCCCATTTGTTGATGCAATTGTTGGCCTGGCAAAGTACCAGGTGGAGGAGAATGAGTATTCGGCATCGGGTTCAATGGAGCACCAGAAGTCGACAGCGTCTGCTGGTGTACCGGTGACTGATGACCTTGCGCAAACTGTGCCTGCTGACCGAGGCTAGGTGGTCGAGGCGGAGGCGAAGCAAATCCACTGGGTGGTGGAGTCGGAAGTTGATTGGCCAACATTTGTTGACCGGGAGATTGCTGACCAGGAGGTTTTCCTGCCATCGAAAGCTGCGCCTGGGCCGCCAACGACGTGTTGAGATTCGCAGAAATGCCTGTCTGCGAAGGTAGTTGTTGGTGGCCGAGTTGCTGATGTTGAGGTACGACGTCAGAGGGTGAATGGTGCTGGATCTCAGGCGACGAGGGAAGAGGTTTGGGTGGAATTCCAGATTGGTTTTGGCTGTTGGCCAGTTGGGCTTGCTGCTGCTGCTGTTGCAGAAGAAGCTGAAGCTGGGCGTGTTGTTGTGCCTGGGCCTGCAATAAGGCTGGATTCGAAGCGAGATCTTGAGGTGGCTTCGCATGACCAGCATTCGCTAACGTCGCCTGATTCTGGGCCGCAGTCGTAGTATTCAAGCCAGCCTGAAGTTGAATCCCACCCTGCGCCTGTAAGCTGATATTGATCGGCTTCTGGATCTGTCCTCCAGCCGCGGCCAACGCCTGTTGCTGCTGCTGAAGCTGCAACTGTTGTTGAGCCTGAGCAAACGCGACCTGTCTCCTCTGCAGCTCAGTAATAAGCGCTTGATAATTGACCGCCTGCTGCTGAAGTCGTCCCTGCATCTGCAACTGTTGCTGTCGTTGCTGCTGAATAGCCAATGCCTGAATCATCGCGGTATAATCCACATTCGCAGTCTGATTCTGGGCCAACGCTTGTAATCCGAGTAAAGCAGCAGCAGCTGTAGGGTCAGCCTGTTGCTGCTGCTGATTTTGTGAATTTATCGCAGTGATAGCTCCTCCGATCAAAGTACCCCACGCCTTTGTGTCCATTCCACCACTAAGAACCGTCGAAGCCACGGCAGCGGTCATAGTCTGTTGAACAGGTCGGGAAACCGCCATAGGGGAACCTACAGCATCGCCTGCCATCTTCATTGCAGCCTTCCCTGCAACCTTCGAGAATTTGCCCATCTTCTTGATTCCTTTCCATGTAGCTTTTCCAGCAGCTTCGGCTTGTTGTCCGAAGGTGGCTACCTGGTCAGGTCGGAGGAGAGCTTGAGTCTGCTGGGGTTGTGTGGCGAGTTGGAGTTGCTGCTGCTGAAGGAGTTGCTGTTGTTGGAGGATCAGAAGTTGTTGCTGTTGCTGCTGAGGTGTCATGACTCCGCCATTCGCTATAGCTTGAGCCTGAAGTTGAGCCTGAGCATTAAACAACATCTGTTGTTGCTGCTGCAAAGGTGTAAGTTGGGAAGGAGCAGTCGTAGCTTGAAGGCCGACTTGGTGTTGAGCACCATATCCGACTCCAGCTTGAAGACCGCCACCAGGTTGAGATGCGGCTTGTACACCAAGCTGATGTTGGGAGGCGTATCCAACACCGACTTGCTGACCACCAGCTTGAATTTGGAGACCAGCCTGCAACCCTGTTTGTGCATTCAACGCGAATGCTCTATCATCCGTAGGTGGACTCGAGAGAGGGGAAGAAACGACGCTTGTGTTATCAGGACTTTGGGGAGGCTCGAGGTTATATGATTCGATAGGAACTTGTGGCTTCGGAGCAGCGAGAGGCACTGCAGGTGAAGCACCTCGAGGAAGACCTCCAGGTCCGGGAGAAGAATATCGATTGCTTTGTTCAGAGGGAGGCCGAGCTGTCATCATGACAGTCGGAAGTGTAGCTTGTCTAGCGACATGATGATAATCGTCGTGCTGAGGTTCGGGATTCGTATAGTTCTGTTGACCGTATGCCAATGTCGTAGCACGATGAGGTTGCATAGCACCTGCTGGAGGGCTTGCAAGGGACGATTGTTGGCGCATATGTCCACTATTGGCGTAGTTCATCGATAGGCCGGGGCTAGAAAGATCGCGACTGTGACCGGCCAGAGTGGGAGGAGGAAGATATGGAGTAGATCCAGGGCCAGCGTTGGCATTGACTGAGCTGGCGTATAACTGCTGAGCAAAAGACTTTTGGGCTGCTTGAGGCTGCATCGAGGCTTGGCCTCCGGCAGGTCTTGCATACGTAAGTTGAGGTGGAGAAACGTTGTTATTGACATAGAAAGGTGTTCCTCTGTCGAGTATGTGAGTCTAGCGAACGTTATGAAAGAAACCCTTGACAAACCTCTGATCACGTTGTTCAGACCATCCTGGAGGCAGCGCCGCAGAGGCCATCATGACCTGTGCCGACATCGCGACTCTTAACGTCTAGAGATCGTTACGATTCCTTCAATCCGTCGATACGAGCGTGTCGTCGCGCACGAACAGAGGAAGAAAGGTATGAAAAACTTGAGCTTCGATCACTAGGCACTCGACGTTTTTATATCCCTTCCATAATCAAGAGCGTCAATCGGATTCGGCCTGGCATGCCTCGCTGAAAAGGACCGAGAGCGGTGCAGAATTTGTTGGCGTGCCTGGTAAAGCAACCGTGTATGTGTCAAGGGTGGTCAAGGCCTGACTGACATGACAAGCCAACAGGTTGATGGTATGATCGTTCACAGCTCCAAATTAGCCCAGAGTGAAGCAGCACGTTTGTTCAACGACTATTCCGAGCCAAAGTCGAAAGCTTATCGGAATTCTGTTGAGCCTGGAATAAGATTTCCGGTGGCAGGCCGTTCATGCGAGTTCGCTATAATGGGAGTCGGTGACAGAGAGGCGTTGATGATCGTCCTGAACTCTGACCTGCAGGCCGCCCGATCGTGTAAAAGGCTTTCGAAGCACCTTGATCTATCAAATTTTGTAGATAAATTGAGCTCGCTACAACAATGTTGTCAAGCGAAATGACGAAAACTGGCAGGCAACCTCAGGCAACGCGGTCAGAATTCTACAGCAATATTATCGTATTACCGTCTTCAACGGCAACTCCTGAAGTCATTTGTGTAAACCTCAGGTACATTGATAGGATTTGCCGCAAGCCTCCATATAGTCAGATAGATTACGGCGCTTCCAGGGGTTGATGGATTGCAGGTGATTGTTTATAAGGAAGGAAACGGAAGAGAAGTACAATACAGAGGATACTACAGTTTGAAAGATAAATAGGAGTCTTCACAGTCGCATAGCAACATCAGAGAAGAGAGATTGAAATATGGCAACATTGTATCGTGTTTAGAAGTCACCTCCGCCATCATCTAGACAAGAAATCAACTTTTGTGGACTGGAAAGGAAGGACTAGTGCTTACCAAAACCTTGATCGTAGGCATCATCGAGCGCATCCTCGAGCAAGAAGCCACCAAGGAGACCAGCACCAACTGCAAAATCATCGAATCAGCCTCCAGATCAGCATATAATTAGGGGACAGAGGACTCACGGCCAAGAGCAGCTCCTCCACCAGCACCCAATCCACCACCTCCAGTCTTCTTTCCTTGTTGAACGTAGACAACTTGAGGTTGTTGAGGCTGCCCATACATCGGTTGCTGAGGGTATTGCTGGCCGTATGAACCTTGGCTGCTGTGCTTATTCTTTCCGCCAAAGAGACCGCCTAGCAATCCACCAGAGCCCTTGCTTGATGATCCACTGCTGTATCCACCACCTATCGTAATTCAGGGTATAGTTAGATTGCGTTCGGGTTTAGTAGTTCGTATGATACATACCACCACCGTAGGGAGCATAGGGAGCGTGTTGCTGGGGAGGTCCGCCATATCCAGGTCCTCCGTAATTATCCTGAGGTGGAGGGCTACCATATCCAGGTCCACCGTATCCCTGTTGGGGAGGACCGCCATATCCTCCCCCACCATATCCCTGATTGTGATTTGGTGGGGGCGGACCTGCGGGTGGGGCGAATGATTGGGGAGGAGGTGACACTGGGGGAGGAGGTCCCAAAGGATGTGTCCATGAGGTAGTAGGTGGTTTTGCACGAGTGTCAACGTAGAACCTATGGATCTGTCAGCCTTTCTAGCCTTACACCTTCACGGTAATACACACCAAGTCTTGTAGCTAGAACGCCAGTCAATTGACCATCTTGCGATTAGATTACTTTTAGCGACTTACTTGTCATCATACTGAGTTATCCAGCCATCGGGAAGAGGTCTCTTATCTGGATTTGAATTTCCAGAACTGTACGCGGGAGGCGACGACATTGTAGATGGTGGTCGAAGAGAAAGAAACGCCTGAGTATATGCAAGAGGTACTTGCGCTTGTTCAATCGCACAGATATAGTCCGGCTAACACAGCCTCCGCAGTATTCGGGCAAGTCACGATACCAAGATGACAAACGGGGATCCTAAGGCTCAGCAGAAATGGCGTACAAGGCTGTGAAATCGCTGGGCATTAAGCAAAGTAGGCAACAAGCGCGCAGCAAGTCTTACGTGGACATGAAAGGAGGCTATGGTAGTGTAGAAATGACAGGAAGGAAGGGAAGGAGTTCTCGGTCAAGAGTCACAAAGACAGTAAGTGCAATAATAATGATATTACTTGACGAATAGACAGAAAATAGAAAGCAATAGACAAGAAAGGAACATTGTAGGTAGACCCATCGATAAAGAGCGGAATGTCAAACGGACCCATTAACGGAAAAGCGCTAATCCAGAAAACGCGTAGATATCACTTCCTCGTCATCTCATCACCGAATCCGGGATGAAGTAAGATGTCGAAGCTGATGAAGTTTACTTGCCGCCTTTCTTCTTCCTGCCAGCCGAAGATACCGGTGCGGTAGCGGCGGTCCTACCCCTCTTCTTGGGAGGGGGAGGAGGAGTGGGCTCCTTCTCTTCCTCTTCCTCTTCTTCGTCCTCCTCTTCGCTGGACTCGGAGCTGGACTCCTCAACCTTCCTGGAGGGTGGCTTGATACCAGACTTCGGCGCGGACTTGGGAGGGGATTTGACGGTCTCCTCCTCCGACTCTTCAGAATCGGATACTTCGGATTCCATGGGAGCGGCTGCAGCTGCAGCTGGTGCAGCAGCCGCGGCAGCGGCATTCTTCTCAGCTTTCTTGGCCTTGCGAGCAGCAGCCCTCTCGGCCTTGAGCTATGAGAAGCGTCAGAAACGGGTTCCTGCAGATGTATGATGATGATAACTTACTGTCTCGGCAGCGGCGGCAGCAGCAGCGTTGGCAGCCTCGATCTCTTCAGGTGACCTAGCCTCATAGGCAGCTTTCTCGTTAGAGTACTGCTCTTTCGCGCTCAGCGCCTGTGTTTGGTAGACCTGGATAGCAATCAAGGTCAGAATGCATTCTCCAGACGTGCGCAGTCACGAAAACATACAGCTTTCGCTTCTTCACCAAGTTCCTGCCACATTTTAGCAATGAGGGTCAGGAGTTCAGTATTTGCCATGTTAGGATGCTTTTCCTTTAAGCCTTTGCGGATCTCGTTCTGGAACAAGATGTATGCAGAGGCAGGACGTTTAGGTGCGTTAGGATCCTTGGGTTTGCGTTTACGCTTCCCAGACTTCTCATCATCGTCCTCAGCTTTACGTTTCTTGCTATTTGACGCGCCTTCCTCTGTTCAAGACGCGTCAATGGGTGACGAACGCGCGTTGAAGCTAGTGGGACGTACCGTGAGCATGTGTGGCGCCAGCGACGAACTGAGTATTTTTGACAATAGTGGCAAAGTTCTCAGCTAATGAGGCAGCATTACGCATCGCCTCTGCGACGGTGTTGAGGCTCGCAGCGAGCTATAATACAAAGTTCAGTAGCCGTTGACCATCAATGAGTAGAAATCCGCACCTGCATTCTCTGAAATTCGAACTTTGCTACCTCGTCCGACATGTTCTAATGAACAAAAGTAACTCGGTTTATGTTTTGATCAAATGTTTCGTTCAACAAACTAACCGTGGGAATTATAGCTGAATCTGAAGCGGAGTCTGAATCAAACTATATTGGTCACTGTTCCTTTGGCTGCCTCGCCCAGTCATCAACGAAAGCTCAGCCTGGCCGACAGCGAGGCCATTCATTGTAAAGAACTGGCCGTGCGTAGTGCAGAACAGTCCAGAAACTCTGACTGGACTGCTTTCTTCTCTCACAAATAAGCTCGTTTTTTATAGTTGCCTTGATAAAAAACCGCTTGAGAAAAAAAAAAGAAACGCCCGACTAAAAGGGAATTTACGGATGGAGTCTATGTACCAGTGGGCATCACAGCCGCAGGTGCTGCAGGCGGATTCTAGTAACCACCACCAATCGCCGTCGACGAGCTTGGTCGATGACTGGACAAAGGATCGCTCGTCGTCAAATTCGATATCGACCAATGGAGGAGTCGGGTCACCATTAGGAGTTGGTCACGGTGGTACACTGGATCTTAGCGAATTTGGTTTAGGAGACCTCGGTATGTTTACAATTCAATAGAACGACGATGAGCAAGCAAGTCTGAACGATCATCTCAATAGGTTCCACGTCGTCCGTGTCATCAATGGTGTCCCCGACACCATCATTTTATACGTACCAACAACCTTATAGTTATAATATGCCCAACACATATGGCGCTACGTCTTATGGCATGTGGTCGAGCCAGAACCTTCCCGTATCGAATTATTCTACTTTGAACGGTGCAACAACGAGCCCGACGACCCAATCAACCTCATCATCATCATTGGCAAACGCGACCACCAGTACCCCGTCACAGACCCATTCATCACCGACCCCGCAACATACGCAGAGTTACCAGCCACAGCCCCAGACGCATACCCCTTCTCCGGTGAAGTCGCCTCAATTGTCGGACTCCAACTCGTCCGCAATGAATATAGAGTATGTCCTGCCTTGCATTAGCGCGTAGCTTGTCACTTATTCGCATCTAGTCCCGCTCTTACGACTCTGAATGGATCTGGAAGCAACAGCCTGCATTACTACCCCTCGTCCTACGCTACCGCTACCCCAACAACCCCTCAGCAGTCGCAGCTGACGCCAGCTCAACTTCAGCAACTGCTAGCGTACTACAGTGGGAGGTACCAAACTCAACAGCTACAGCAACCTTTGCAGCAACAAACCCAACCCCAGGCCTCGCAAGGCACCCTTTCGCCTGCCCTCCTATCATCAAGTAATTCATTAATGCAGGGGATCATCCCACGCGCTTTCTATGGTAGCTCATCATCATCATCACCTTCGACCTCCTCAACATCTCAACAACAAACACAACCTGCGCAGCCCCCCGCCCCACCTCCGAAACCGAAGCTCACCCTCGAGGAACGGAACGTGAAGCTTATGACAAGTGTTCGCCCGATGTTGAAGCCTAATCAATTCTCCGGTGCAGGAGCTGTCAACAATCTTACAGACAAGATCGACGATTTCCCTGCTTCTGAAGTCCCGGCGGCGACCAGACTTGAGATTCTCACCAAGATCAGAGACGGTGCAGGCAATCATTACTTTAGGGCATGGTCCGAAAACCCGATCGCTATGGATATCACGAGAGACTGGCTCAAGGCAGCATATGTTGCGGACCCGGAAAGTGCCCTCACTGAAACTGTCATGCCTCTGCTTCATGTAAGTTTAATTTCGGGAGAAGTGTGAACGTTCGTGTGCTGAGATATCCAATTACGCTAGATCATCGATCGATTACCATTAACGCTGGACACGTTGAAGGCTTCCAAGCTTGGAAAACTCGTGGTGAAGCTCGTCAAGGAATCCCCAACACCTGGTGAGTTCAACTCCTTTCTACATCACCTAAGATCGTCGCTTGTATGGTCGGCGTCTATTGGCACGCTGTCCCTTGCACTTGCACTTGAGAGAAAACGATTGGCTTCACTTGAGTCTTTACATCCTGCGTCCTTTCTGTACATCTTAATCCGACGCCTCTGCCACCCACGAAATATAAGGAATGAATCTGACATAATATTTTCCATGTCCCCCTTGCTTGCCAAAAACGCAGCCGTCAAGGATATGGCTGCTAATATCGAACGTCGCTGGCGCGTCCTGATTGAGAGCGCTAACAAGCCAACCTCAGAAAGCGAGGGTGAGTCACGTCATACTTAACCCCGGATCCCATCACCCCTGACACTTTCTCGGCAGATCTCAAGACCAAGAAGCGGAAACTGGAATCATCAGCACCGTCAAAGACCTCAGCAGCTCCCCCCGCCAAGAAACCAGCCGTTGCATCTTCTACTGCCTCCAAGCCTGTGTCCGTCAAGAAGGAATCAGCGTCTTCATCAAAGTCCGCTGCAGCTGCGGCGGTGAAAGATGCTAAATCTGATTCGTCATTCTTTTCTGCGCCTAAACCAAAACCTAAATTGCCTAGCTTCAAGAAAGCTCCAGCGCCCCCGCCTGCTGCCGCACAGAATATAGCGCAGCCATCACCCCTAAATGCTTTCGAGGAAGCTGTGAAGTCGATGGCCAAAGGTCGTAAATCGTCGCCTGCAGTCTCTACACCGCCTGGTACAAATACATCGTACAACACTACCGCATCACAATCAAGGACCAAACCTGGCACCAAGAAGAAGAAAGTTACCTGGGCGTCTGAGGACAAGCTCGTGTCTGTGCGGCTCATTGAGAAGGCTATTTATGATGATGATCCCAAGGATGTCAGCGTTTTCCTCCTTTTGCCAAAATCGTATAATAAATTGATATCGGGAAATCTACCTGCTTCTGTTATACAGGGTGTGCATGTTCTACATTCCATTCGGGAATTGGATCGAAGCGAGGGTGCTGCCTTGCATGCGCATATGTTCGAAGAAGCAATTGATTGGTCTGAGCCTATGTGTAAGCAAATCGTTTATGGACCGAGTCATAAAACCCCTTTAACGCCCGTCCTGTAGCACTTGAATTCGTTCCGGGGCAAGAGCCACATACGAGGGGGGAGGGTAGTGAAGAAAAGCAGAAGCAAGAACAGAGAGAGGCGACTGCATTGACGGCACTATACATGTCTCCTGCCCAGATCCCCGATTCGCCTGCTGAGCCTGCTCACGTGATCTCGGAAGAGGAAACTGACAAGAATGTCACGACGATAGTCTGTGGACCCGAAGCGGATACGGTGTTCTGGAGTGGGCCCCCAGCGGCGGGGCAGTCGGTAGCAGACCTTGTTGGGCAGCTGGCGTCTGGAAATATGGCTGTTGATCCTGCAGTGAACAATACCCCGTTCAATTCATCAGGTTTAGACCTTGGTGCGGTCGGATTGCAACAATCTTCAACCTTGTCTGCGATATCTGCGCTTCCTCAAGAACAACTCCAACAGCTTCTGCAGCAACTGGCTGCGAATCAAGGGGCGTTGCCAAATCTGTTTGCGAGCTTGGGAGCAGGAGCGGGAGCTGAACAGCAACATCCTCCTTATGGAAACACCGCCGATCAAACGAGTGGCGGTTGGGGAGCGACGAATAATTATGGATCAATGGACTACACAATGGGATCCGCATACCAGGACGACTCGGATGGAAATTGGCGAGGGAAAGGAGGACGAGGCGGGAGAGGACGAGGAGGTGGGGTTAGAAGACCTAGACCTTGTAGTTTCTTTCAGCAAGGAAGGCAAGCATCTGCGTTTATCCCCATCGTACTGTCCGGATTGAGATTAACCAAACCTTTTTCTATTTCTATCAAAACAGGTGTAAATTTGGAGACAAATGCGACTTCTCGCATGAGATTGACGGTGGTGGTTATTCGTAATGGCTTCTAGCCTGAATCTTCCTCGTCAAACCTCTATTAGAATGGGGGACTTTGTTGGATTCTTTATTGGGGAATCACCTATGCTATTTTGCTTCTTTCTGCTTCTGTCATCTTCTTTCATCGCCTTCGTCATTCCTTTTGTTTGTTGCATCATATCATCATTCAAGTTATCATCATGTTCGACGCATCTCAGCATACTTCATCGATCCTTAATTATACTAGCGTAGCATCACGGAGACCTTTTCACGACAGACAGAGTATTCATTGCCCTCTTCAGGTTATTGCCTCGAGGTATTTGCCTTTAGCACGTTCCCGAGTATTTCCTAGCGGGAAGCTACGTCAAGGCTTGCGTCAAGTGACTCCGCAAGTGGGTAGATTGCAGCCTTCCGCACCGGCGCCAAACGTCGATACAGTGCTGAGAATCCGAATCGGCGACCCTGTCGTCTTTCAGGATACCGGGAGGTGGGTCTCTTGACTTGGGTATTCCTCAACATGAGGCTACGTGCAGCTTGGAAGTTCCGTTATCTTCCCATACCATTCGTCCACGTTGATATAATTCTAGTGCTAATCGTTTGAATGTGTCCCGTGTCCTGATCCTTTTACATATGTGGGCAAATGCATCGCAGACCCCAGTAAAATTGACAAGCAAATCAGTATCCCGACTACAAAGATTTCCCACCAGCGAGACAATCTTCGAGGAATTTTAGCCATTTCTGAGCCGTTTTTCTTCAAAATTTCAGCGTATATTTGAGATACTTGTATGCATATAGTGCTAGAGAAAAATATTCAAAAAACCTAGAGGAACGAGCTCATCGCCGAGGACGATGATAGCGAAGTTGTCGTGCTAACTCCATTGAGCGTGGTCGGCGGGTTAGCCACGTGTGGACCAACAACGACCCAAACACAGCGCTCACGCCCTCTTTTCCCTGTTTGCTCGCTGTTGGGCACGACGTTCAAGGCACTACAGCTCGTGCTCTCATCGTCGTTTATATTCTTGACGCCATTCTTTCTTTTTCTTTCTTACAAAAGCGGTGATCTACGGTGATATCTCACAACTCCGTTTCTCTCACAGTGTGGTAAGGGCCATTACACACGCTGCCCATTGTCCTTCCCTGTGTTCGAGCTTATGAAGGCGACGAACTGACTCTTTCTCGTTCTATTCAGGTGAGCAGGAACACCCGTCAACGAAATGATACGACCAGGCATGCCGCAAAACCCCAACATGCTCGGAGGCGCTCCTCCATTCATGCCAGGAATGCCGCAATCTGGGCAGCAGCAACTATCTGCAAATCATGGTATGCCTATGCAACCAAATGGGAACCCAGGAAATCAACCTATGATGCCTGCGGGCTTGACGCCTCAGCAGAGGCAGCTCATGATGCAACAACACCAAGCTCAAGCCCAAAACGAGCAACTACGTCGGCAAATGATGCAGCAGCAAGGCCAGCAAGGTCAGCAACGGCCAATGATGGGTCATATGGTGCCTTCGGGAGGTGGAGGAATGGGGGTGGGTGGCCAGGGAGTGGGTGGGATGGGGCAAAATCCAGGAATGCCTTTCAATCCGGCTATGGCAGCAGGAGGCCCAAATGCCGTCAGGAGGGTGTCGTCTCAGCCAAACTTGAACCAAGTACAAGGAGCACCGATACCTTTGGGATCCAATATGCCTATCAATATGCAAGCTTTGGGTGGCCAGCCAGGAATAGTTGTGCCACGGCAAAATATGCCACCTGGTATGATGAACCAAGCGCTTCGCCTACAACAGCAGAATCCACACAGTAACATGGCTGGTGCTATGGCCAACTTGCCTATGCCTATGGACCGGGGAATGGCAGCGCCGGGAGCAATGCCTGGTGGACCTGGACGAGCCGTTTCTACCCAACCGCAAGGTATCATGGGTAGCTTATCTCAACCACCGTCGTTCGGTCCTCAAATGGGACACCCTCAAAACCAATTTCCTGGCACTCCAGGTCCTCAACCGACTCAAGTACCATCTCCTGCAAGAGCTGGATCTCATACTCCCAGTATGTCGATGTCGACACCAGGCCCATCTCATACTCCGGCCAATCGCCAGTCGATGGGACCAGACGATCCGATGTTCACAATGGGCATGCAAAATCCGCAGTTCAACCGCCCTCAGAACCACCAAATGCCACCAACAGCAAACGGCAATCCATTCCCGAATATTGGTGGTTCATCGTCAAGTCCATCAGATCCTCAATCGATGCCTCCTGGGGTAATGGGGAGAGGTCCTTTCCCGACCCCTGCTCAACAGTTCGAGCAGATGAACAATAACAACGAAAACTTTGGTAACCCACACAACTTTTCCATGGGACCTCCACCAGCACCACGGCCCCCGTCGCAACAACACATACACCCACCTCATGCAGTCGGAACACCCCAACAAACACATCCTCAAATGCGTCAATCTCCACACCCTCCTGCAGATGCGCACATGAACATGCATCCGGCCCGCCCTCCATCACAACCACAAAATCAACCTGGCCCACGGCCACCTTCTCGCCAACCTCAAACTCCCAGATCCGCACATCCGCACCCGCAGCCTTCAAGTGGCCCTCCTCTACAGGGAGGTAGACCGGGAACAGCTGGTGGAGGGGCGTCAACGGGACCTATGCCTTCTGGTGCTACTCCTGGAGGTGGTGGCCCACAGGGAGTTGGACCTTCGAATATGCAAGGACCGAATCCCATCCCGCAGCTCGTTCCGAGACCTGGCGCTCAACCTCAGCAGATGAATCCTCCGGCCCAACCGAATCCTCAGCAAGTAGGCAATCCTCATCCCGGGCAACCTGGACCGGCACCTGGAACTCAGAGGTTAGATCCGGCTGTGGATCCTCAATCTCCTTCGTTCGAGTACGTTTCTATGTTTATTGTGACGGCAGTGGCTGATATTTGCGCATATAGGCCTGCACGTGTACTTGGGAGTGGTCAAGGTCTCCTGCGCCTACTGCAGTTCAGCGGTGCTCTTGCCTCAGATGATGCCGAGGTTCGACTTCCACGACTCTTTCTGTACTAAGTTCTGACAAATGGCTATTCTTACGCAGGCAACAAGGCAAAAGTCTGGTATCCAGTTCTGGAACCATCTGATGAGCGAATATTTCACACCGAAGGCTGTGATGAAGTTCACTCTATGGAAAGATAGTCAACGAACAGAGGCAAAGCCTTTCCGTGAGTGCAGTCCTGGCATCTTATTATGACAAACGACCAACTGTGTTCATCTCAGATATTGGTGTTCCCGTCCTTTCAAGGTTCTTCCTCGTGACAACGCAATCCGGAGTCAAGTCTATGCACTTATCGCTAGACGGTGCACGCGAGAGAATGTATGCACGAAGTCACTCCATCGTCGAGTGTCTCGGCGCAATCTGGACCTACAAATACTACAACGGCTATTCCGTCACCCTACGTGGACCTCTCACCGTGCATGTCGTAATCCACGTGCCCGCACCAGATGACCCTGTCACAAAACAGGACGGCTATCCAGGCTACGTGCTGAAATTCGATAACTTCCAATTCGACGCCAATTTCTACGACAAATATGTTCTGTCGGAGGTGATTGCTGGGGCAAGGATGACCGTACCGCAGAGACCGGAACCGCCACTACTAAACGGGATGACGCAGAAGCAGAGGGAGCAGGAAGAGGATAAGAAGTGGGAGGAACCTAGGATCGGTTTCGGAGCAGGAGCAACAATACCTGGAGAGCCTGTCAACGCATTCGGAATTCCGCAAGCTACGATGCGGTGCCTTGAGGTCAGCATACTCTCTACACTTGTTAGCCCACAGAATGGTCGCTGACAGTTTTACGATAGCTCGCCGAGAGTGTTTCCCACATGGAAGAACTCATCACATTTTCTGCCCAGAATAATTACGGACCACTAGGTAAGCATCAGCGATTCCTGGCTCCCAACGATCCCAACGAATTCACGTTCACAGAGGCACTACAGAAATACGCAGCCCGGCTGAAGGAGCAGAATGGTGGAATGTTCCCTCCACTTCCACTACTGAATGGCAATGGCCACAGCCCGTCTGGCAATGAATTTAATGCCATACATCAAATCCCGAACCCTGCAAATATCGCGGGCCCAATAACTCTGTATTCCAGTGCACCAGCCTCAATAACTAACCCTCAAAACATCGGAACACCTGCATCTTCTGCAACCGCAAATACCGCCTCCCCTCAGAATGCCACGCCTTCAGCCAGTAGTTCTCCTCAAAAACAACATAAAACCATTCCTCACCCAACCAATACGCCGTCACTACAACATGCGACATCGCCTGCCATGTCATCAGGTGCTACCAATACTCCAGCATTACCCACTGCTTCATTAAAGCGGAAAGGTGGTGACGCTACCTCTCCAACAACGGAAGGCGGGCCTGCTCCGAAGAAAAGAGTAGGAAGAAGAAGAACGGGGACCACAGCTGGCTCATAACACCCATCTCGTCAACCCTTCTCTCTATGGGTTCAGGTTTCGCGATGGACAAAATACTTCTTACGCTTTCGTTGCCGTTAGTCATGCCTTTTTTACTTGTTTGCTGTCGAACATCAACATACACATACGTTTTATCATTTGTCCATATCTTGTCCGTATATTCTTGAGTTTAGACTGTACCCTAATTCCTACCGTTTTACAATACGTTTATTCTACATGGAATCTCCTCCGCAACTTGTTTCACCGTGTCTATCTCGTATTTATCATCCGTGTACTTTGTATAGCTAGTGCAACCGCCGAGAATCAACCTGCCCATTGTCGATCATTTGAGTCAAAGAACCCCTTGTATCCCTTGATACCAAGTTCGCTGGTTATAGATAGGGCCTGACATAACCTAGCCACTTGTGGACTATGATTGCAATTGTATGCAAATGATACGTGTAATCTATGGTACAAATACGGCTGCAATACAGAGCTCATTATAATGGATTTATTCGAAGGCGATTCGGAGGTCTACAAAGCGGGATTTGATACAAATTGGTCGATTTGAAAGCAATACAGCGAGATAAAGCGTGCAAATGCGGCGGAACTGCTAGTGGGGAACAATGTATGTGCAAAGAGACGAAGCTATGCAGAAGTGGTATCAGAAACATGGGACCGGGATATATGCGCGAGAGTCGGAGAATGTGCCGTCATATTCTAGCTTGAGGATTCACCATTGCCTGCATTCTCGTCGACATGAAACACATTGAAGCCCTTATCAGGGTCAATGTTATTGATTGCATCCGTCAAACTCTGCATGGAGTCTAGAGAGCTATCTGGGCTCAGGGACGAATCCGAGTTGAAGGAGAACGAAGCCTGAAGGCGATGGGAGATCCAGACCAGGTTTGGGTATTTGAGCTCTGGCTGGGATGGGGAACTGGATGCTTTGGACCCCTGTGGATGTAGAGCAGGTCCTGGCTCGACCGAAGATGAAGACGAAGATGGGGCCGAGGCGGTAATCGAAGAAGACGGGTCTGGAAGATCAGAACTTGCCTGTGACGACGCATCTACCGCTTCAGATTGCTGGAGAGGCAGGGCAGGAGCCGGATTGACTGAAGACGAAGGTGTGGGCGTGTTGGCCGAGCCAGGTGCGCTGCCAGCAGAGGCTGCGAGCCCAGCACGGGTATGTCCTGCGATAGGAAATTCGGGCACTGGATCGTCCGAAATCTGCATCTTCCTCTTATTCTTGCCCTTGTTCTTCGATTTTTTGCTCTTCTTGGGCTTCTGATGGAGATATGCAGAGTTGAGGATTGACGAAGGCTCCAAGATATACGAGGTTGGCGTATGATCGGGAAACAGGAAAGTTGAGGGATCGCTGGCATCTTGGCCAGCCTTTCTTTTCTTTCGCTTGGGAAGCGGAAGAATTGGTAGCGTGGACGGTCCAGCAGCCGCGTTTGCATGTGCTAGAGACTTTGGTTGACCAACTTCGCCCCGCTGACGACGTCTCCTTGATTTGTTGTTTGGGTTGGACCTCGTTGCATCGGGTGAAGTAGTTTCACGTTTGGCCACCAGCGATTTAGGGTCTGGCTTATCCCATCCCCTGAATGTGTAGAAGTCAGATGACCAGTTCTCGTCAGAGACGAGTACGCTTACATTATGTCGACGAAGACATCCAGTAAATCAGGCAGAAAAGCCAAAATAATGGCTTGAAGCCAGTCACGAACGTGATTCTCGGTGCCCATGATTTTATGATGCTCCAAGGTGTTGAACCAGAGGGATTCGAGGCAGGTGCCTGCAAAGTGCTCTTCAACAGTCTCACTGAAGAATCCCATGAATTCTAGCATCTTTCCCTGAAAATAGTTCGAAGTCAAATATTCGAAAGAATACTAGATGGTATGCATTAGAGTTGCATCTAGAACTCAGTAAAGAAACTAACCGTGACGAATTGCTTGCGGGACCGTTTGCGAGTAAACTTGAGCCCACTCTCAGTCCAATCAGGGAAACGGCTGCTCCCTTCTGCAAAAGTTTCAATCATGACATAGACTTCGAAGTTCCAGCTTCTGTCGCCTGGATAGGCAGTGGTCTCTACATGTTTCTGAAGCATGTGGAATCCAGCCTTTAGGCGGTAGAACGGCCACTTTCTTGGCTTCCACTTCCCTAAAGCAAGAACAACTTCTCCGGCTTTCCAAAAATGTGCGGGAAGCTCTGCGGGAATTCGCTTTGCTGCCCTTTTCAATTTCGTGGTCGTCGCTGGTTTAGCCGTGATGTACACGATATGGGCAACCATTGCATCTGTCGCAGCCTTGGACGCAGCCGGGATTTTGAAGGAGACCCACTCTCCAGTTTCTGGTTTTTTGTTCTTCATCAATGAGTGGATAAATGCTAGCATAGATTTGGGTGGAGCATGGTAGCCTGTTCGATTCCTCTTTCGTACTCTGAGGGGTAGACTAGAATATATGCGCGTTTATTGCTATGAATATGGAAGCAGAACCGGGGACGCAAAGTACCTTTGAATGGCCAGCAAAATCGCCGGACGTATAAATGGCCATATCGCGTTGGGATCTGCTTCTTGATTGAGAAAACGACGACCAAAGCCCACGTCCCAGTCGCCGCCTTGATAGGGACGTCGTCGCTGGTCAATACCTGGCACTTGGCTGAGGTAGGCAAGCTTGGTTGTCTCCGAATTAAGGAATTCGAAGATTTTCTGCATTGAGCCGTTACAATCAGTTAGAATAATCGCCTTTTTAAATGAAGAGCTCACCGTTAGCCACCCGGGACTACAGTCTCTGAAGTGTAAGAAGACGACCCTCATGACCTCGAGTTTATATTTTCGCGACAGTGAAGGGAAACTTTGATTTGTGGGCCCTGAGTCTACAGCCGCTAGTACGTGTCCGATAAGTCTCTGATCCTGGACTAGTAGACGAGCAACGCCTTTTATTCTGAAGAGTTCTTCTGGCGTAAGGTCCCTATAGCAGGGATCGTCGAATTCGTCTTCTTCGTTGTCGCTGCCGTACGGGTCATTCTGCTTGTCCTGATCGTCGCTGCTGCCATTTGCCGCGCTACTCTCGGTGCACTGCTCGCCGTCCATTGGGACGAACGACGGCGCCCAGCCAGCGATTGGGTTCGGAGGAGATCGTGGTCAAAGCGCGTCAAAGAACGATCGCTTGATGACCAATCTTCGAGATTCTCACGACTGCTTGCAGTGCAGAGTCGGGGGGCCCAGCTCGCCGTCAGAATTTGGAGTTTGCGGGTGGTGCAGACGGTCAGCCTCTGGCCATGAAGCAGACCGAAGTGTTAATTTTGTCGAGGTAGTCAGGAATTCACCTAGATATTTGAGCTTTCTTGGTTCTACTGGTCGTGGACTGGAGGGAGATGTGCAACCTCAAAACGTCCTGGAACGACGAACGAAGCAATCCGGCAGGCTTTAGGTCTACCAGGATACTTCAGAGTAGGATGAAAATTCCAGGGACTAATGGGGCCGAGAAAGCGAGCAGTAGCTGTACTGAGACAGGAACCTTGCTACAATACCCTCCCATGTTCAGGTTGGAGGCAAGGCGAATCTCTGAGTGCAGTTCGGCGATGTTGTTTTGCTCTTCAAAAGAACGTCCTCCATTTAACCGGGGGCAAAGCGTAAGTAGCTTCAAAGTGATACGACATAGATAGGTAGCAGTAAGGCTGGCTATCATCGTATACAGCAGAGCAGTGAATAGCATGAAGTCGGAAAAGCGTATATGTGGATCGAAGTGCGTAACACGTTCAGCGAAGTGGAGAGATTCCCTTTGTCAATTTGTGCTGACATACGTAACTCCACGTGGAAGTATTCACTGATCTGATCAAGGAGCCAACAAACGCGACCCGCATTCACACTCACGGCTCAGCTTAACCCCTCCAAGTTGTTCAACACTCCCAGGAGCCAGGCTGGGCATGTCATCCGAAGCCATCCATTCAATTCAAACTAACACTAAACTAACACTGGGAACAAATACATGGCACATTCCGCGGAAAACACTAGCATGCGTTATATTTACATCTGTCAGTCACTCAGCAGCACAGCGTCGCATAACGACGGATTAACCAGTGCATTGGCAAAAGATCACAAGAGATGTCTCTTGGCTGTGAAACGGAGAGAGAACGTTCAGTCAAGCACTGGACTTCAATACAGCCTCACTCACAACGAACGGCAGATACCATTTGGCCAGCCATGGGACTTGCAACAGTCAATGCACGCGGGCCAGACATCAACGCATCCGGGATCGGTCGTTGCAGATCTTGCTTCGACCTCAGATTGCTTCATGTTCTCGTACCCCACGCCGGTGCACTCATATTGGCGCTTGCCGAGAGTGGAAGCTTGAGCAGCGGCAGTCGCACCCAAAAGGAAGAGTGTAGTTTCGACGAGAGAGAGTTTCATTGTGTGAAATCGAGTAGATGGGAGGTGAGAGTTGCTTGAGAGAACTTCGAGGTGAGTTTGGTATGATGAGGATAGAGTACTTCAAGACGGCTTGGTTTTATACCAGCCCGACTGGCCTTCTAGGAGACTCTGTACTGGTAAGAATCTAACGCGTCCGTGACGGCGCTGAGAGGATGTCTTGGAAAAGTTCGGATTGTAAAGAGCATAGGTTCATCTTCACCGACCCAATACGGCATGATTGCCTTGGGCTAGCATGAGGACCTTCTACAAACCTTGGCGGCGACGAGATACCTGCACGATCCTCACGGCCCCCACTGGTAAGAATCGAGGAAGACAGGGGTTGCTATCTGGTTAGTCGGAAACCCCTCAGTTTTGGACGTACTCAGTTCTGTTACACCTACAGTATAACTTAGCTGTAAGCGTCAGGTGCTTGAGTAGCCATCTTCTCAAAATCAAAATCAAACTCTCCAATGCTTAGTTTCAGCATCGGGAGAAACATCCGTCGTTCTCTTTTGCTATCATGCCACCAGCAAACCACAGGGAACACGACTTTGAAGCCCCTAAAATTATCATTTTCATATCTTTCACCCCGGTAGTCGGGGTTTTCTCTCTTGGGCTCTAGCATAGTACTCATTCTACCTAGCATACATCGGAGTAGGAGGTGTATGTGTGGGATCTACCTCTGCGCGCTCCATGTCGACAAGTCCATGACGGAGACGCCCTTGGCATCACAGCCTCAACGCCCCCGGCCGCTGACGCTCACTCACGTACTCAGTTGTTCATCACCTAGTCTATCAAGATCTCTTCAGAGTGACAACAGGAGCCGCAAACCACTCGTTTTTGCACCCTGACTATCTGTTCGAACGAGTCCGAGGCGGATGCGGATAGAAATCGAACATCTTCCCTCTAGAACTGGCAGAGGGGCCTCAATGAGCTTCCTGCGGTACATGAGTGAGTAGAGTGCTCATCCGGTTTCCGGCCTTGGATTTGAACGACGAGAGAATCCAAATTTCTTTGCAGCGGTTGACAGCCCCAGCGACCGATGAGGGTGCACCTTCCTCAGGTTGCCGGATGAAAAGACATAGGGAGAAAACAAGCTACTGCGCACCCTTGTGGCCGCAACAACAACTTTGAGACAACAAAAGTATAGATCAGTAATGCCGGAAATTATTGGATGCAGTAAAGCTGCGAATAGCGTAAATACGAGGGAGTATTTGAAGCGGGTTATCTCGACCGGCGCTTGATTTACCAGTGCTCTCAGGATCTGGCAGGCCTTCTTGTTTAAACTTCAGGTTATCGTTTGCGACAAAGGAACATCGTTAGCGATAAAGGACGGTTCTGAGGCGGTTTCAGAGTCTCCGAAGATTTTGGTTCGAGTTCAAGAGATGATTTGAGTCGACGTGTGTTTGGCACTCATCAGAATGGAGAAATTTCGTTTGTCGATTTGTGCTGACATACGCAGCCCCATGTGGATGTCTGGGCCTCCAGATTTGAACAAAGAGCCAACGAACGACTGTGTCACGCGTACGCTACCTTTGACGCGCGACCAGGTTGGTGAGGCCAAACTACTCTAAGAGTTACAACGGCAACACCCTCAAATCCAGCGAATTATCTATTCATACACCTTGAACGACACCGACAATAAGTATATACTAGCACTCCATTCTGCGGAAACACAGGAAGACATAACCACTCTTAGAGTCTATCTATCCCTCTAGAAGTGTCATTAAGGGCTCGGATAACCACATTCGCAATAAACCACGAGGGATGTTTCTTGGCTATTGAATGAGGGGCAAACAATCAGGACAAACCGCCAGAATTCTACTCGATCTCACTCACAATGAACGGCAGATACCACCTTGCCAACCGTGGGCCTTGCAACAGTCAACGCACGCCGGCCAAGGGTCAATGCATCCAGGATCGACTGCTTCGGACCTTGCTTCGACCTCAGACTTCTTGACGTGCTCATATCCCACGTTGATGCATTCAAATTGGCGCTTTGTGACGGCGGAAGCTTGAATAGCAGCGGTTGCTCCAAGAAGGACGAGAGTAGTTTCGAGAGAGAGCTTCATTGTGTGAATCGAGTAGATGGTGAAGTTTTCTTTAGAAAAACTTGGAGGTGAGTTTGGTTTCGATTTGGGACGATTCACTGCAAGACCTCATGCTTTTATACCTATCCAAGCGGCCTCCCGGGAGAACCTGTACTGGTAGGAGTCAAACACGTTTGGGGCGGCGTTGAGCTAATACTTTGGAAGAGTCCGGGTTTGAAGGACTATGGATTTGGGTTTAATATCCCGATTTGGAATTATTGCTTCGATTGAGCGCACTGAATTTCCGCAAACCTTGACAGTGGCGCTTCACAAAACCCCTATTGGTATGAATCAAGGAGGGCGGGTGTCCCGAGCTATTGCTACCTGGTTAGTCTGAAAGCCTTCAGTTTTGCACGTATTCCGAGTGCTATCTGTCCAAACAAGTCCGAGGCGGATTCAAATGGGAATCGCACATCTCCCCTCTGTATTCCCCAGCGATTCCAACCCTACCACAGGTTAGATTCTGAAGAATGTGAGCCTAGCCATGTGGTCGAAATGTACATTGAATCTTTACCCTCTGTCTCAGCCTACTTGAATACCGTTATGCCGTTGTTTGGAGTTGCAAGATTATGCCCTTTGGCGTTTGATACCCTCCTATGTTCAAACGTTCAGCGTTCAGGTTGGAGGCAAGGCGAACATCTGGGTGCAGTTAGGCAATACCATTTTGTTATTCAGAATATCTACTCACTTCGGAGTCTATCTGCCTGATAAGGCGAGTCCTTGTTGTTAATAGGGAGAGTAGACACTCAGTATTAGTTAGACATCGCACTTGCACCGCGACGGTAAGCGCCATGGCTGACGCCGACCATGTTGCTTCAAGACCTGTAGATCAGCTTGCGAACTTGAGCATGGAACATTAGCAACTTTTCGAGGTAGGCTGAATGAGGTGTACGCGTTCATGGAGCTGACAGAGGGGCATATGAGCTTCCTGTCGCGGAACATGAGTGAGCAAAGTGCTCATTGTGTTTCCGGCCCTTGGAGTCCCACGACAAGCAAGTCACGTAGCAACAATTTTCGACGACGAAAGTATGGATCAGTGACGTCGGGAATCATTGGATGCAGTAAAGCTGCGAGGAGCGTAGATACGAGGCAGCGTTTGGGCAGTTGTCTCCACAGTGTACGAAACAGCGTTTGATTGGACAATGTTCTCATGACGCCAGTATACCATTTTGTTCGAACTCCAGGATGTCGCTTGCAGCCAAGGACGGTTCAAGGGTATTCGAAGAGTTTGGTACGAGTTTGAGAGATTATTCCAGTCGACGTGTGTTTGGCACTCATCGGAATGGAGTAATTTCGGTTGTTAATTAGTGCTGACGTACGCAATCCCACGTGGAGGGCCGGGTCAAAGAGCTAAAGAGGCGAACGCCCGCCGGAGGACTTTGACGCGACCAGGCTGGTTAGCCCAAACAACTGCAGTCTTCCACCGGCAACACCCTCAAATCTGGCAAATCATTGATTTCTATACTTTGAACAACACCGACCCTAATTACATAGCACATTTTGCGAAAACCGCTGGCCTACATAACTACTCTGAGTTTTCAGATCCTGAGGCCTATCCGCTGGCGTCACTCCAGAAGCGTCCTTAACGCGGATAGCCACATTGGCAATAGACCACGAGGGATGTTTCTTGGCTATATGACGAAAGAAAATAATCAGGACCAACACCGACATTCTACTCGATCCCACTCACAACGAACGGCAAACACCGCCGTCCCAACCATGGGCTTTGCAACAGTCAACACACGCTGGCCAGGGGTCAATGCATCCGGGATCAACCGCCCCTGCTCTTGCTTCGACTTGAGATTTATTGACGTTCTCATATCCCACGCTGAGGCATTCATTTTGTCGCTTTACGACCGCGGAGGCTTGAATCGCAGTGGTTGTGCCAAGAACGACGAGAGTAGTTTCGACAAGAGAGAGCTTCATCGTGTGAAGTCGAGTAAAGGTTAGGGCTGTTTAGAGAACACTTGGAGATGAGTTGAATTTGATGAGGGCGGTTTATTGCTAGAGGTCCTGCTTTTATACCTGCACAACCGGCTTCCGGAGAGAACCTGTGACTAGTATTACTGGTAAGAATCAAACGGGTTTGATACGGCTGATAATTTGGATCTGGGCTTAGTATCTCAATCCGGAACAATCGGCTCGTTTGAGTTCACGGATCTTCCACAAACCTTGACAGTGGTGAGATACTTTCACGAAACTCCCACTGGCATGAATCAAGGACGGCGGGTATCCCGAGCTGTTGCCACCTGGTTAGTCTGAAAACCCTCAGTTTTGCACGTACTCTACATCGTTACATCTGAGGCCGCGATCGTCAGTTGGTTCAATATCCATCTTTTCAGAGTCGAAATCAAACGCATCGGTGTCCTAGCTCTGAGTTTGCCTGAGGGGCGCATCGAGGGCACATTCAAGTTCATTATTCTCCTTGCTATCATGTCAGCCTCAAATTGTATGGCACACTGCTCGATGCCTCAGAGTTTCTGTCAGTCACCCTTCTGTATACGAATCTATGTTTTCTCTACCGAACCTCGAGTATCATTTTCAACCAATATACATCGGAGTAGTGGGTGTAGTGGGTGATTTGCCTCCTCACTCGACGTCGATCAAGTCCGTGACAGCTCCATCACCGCCTCAACTCCCCCGGCTGCTGACGTTTACATGCCTCGACTCGTCCACTACGATCTCCTCAAGGTGACAACATGAGGCCTCGCATTCAATTTAGCGCAATTGCTATGTGTCCGAACAAATTCAGGGCAGATTTAGATGGGGGATCGCAAAAGAGGGTCCGCATTCTATGGTCTGTTCTCTGTCCTCAGGTTCCTTAGCGATTCCATCCGTACCAAAGGCCAGGTCATGAAAGACGTGAGTCTACCGTGTAGAGTGTTCGAAACATACACGCGTCTACTAGTACTTCTCTGCCTCAGATTCCTCTCAGACGTCGGTATTTAACTGCACAGCCCCATCAGGCGGTCTCTGATGCAAGTACCGAGTACGCCAATTAAGACTTTGAATTTGAACACCGTGATCGCTTCATCACTTCATAATCAAAATTCCAACTCTATCTCTAGCGAATGTGGCCGTCAGGTGTTGAACTTAATCCTCACTCGCACCAAGTAAGTTATTCGAGGGCATTTTGATGATCGTTCGAACAACCGTCTGCAGAGAATGAGATTGATCCCGTCCATTCACCACATATACATTTACAAACACCCAGTAATACTGGAACACTTCATCCCACAGGACAGTCTGCGTAGCCTCCCATCTCTTAAATGCTCTCTCAGACATAAGAACATTCGCAATAGATCACAAGAGAAGTTTCTTGGCTAAGCAGGATATAAGTATCCGAAGGGTGGCAAGACGTGGACTAAACTCACAATGAACGACATATGCCCGTCTTGTAGCCGTAGCCCTGGCAGCAGGTGGCGCATTCTGGCCAATAATCAGGGCAACCTGGGTCGTTGGCTGTAGATCGCTTGACGTTTTCGTAGCCAACATTGATGCATTCATAGAATGGTTGCCCGCGCTTATCAATCGCGGATCCTTGAACGGCAGCGCCAACGCCAAGAAGGAAGAGAGTAGAACTGATGAGAGTGAACTTCATTGTGCGAGGGTACTTGTTCGAGCTGTTACAGAGCTATAAAGCTGAGTCTGTTTGATGAGGATATTCGACCCGAGTTTCGAGGGCTTTTATACTTACCCTCCCTCGAAATGGAATAATGTGCACAGATAAAAATCGATGCATTTGTCTGGAAATTGGGGCTGGTAGAAATCGTGGCGTCGGGTGAGTGACGTTAACTGGTAGAGATCGTGACAGCTTCCACGAGCAGACCAGTGTAAGAGTCTTTCCAGCATCGCTGGCTTGGCGGAGATAATTGGCTGGCTCGAGGACTCGGAGTACAAGTCCCCACAAACGCCTGATGCCCAGAGAACTGTGAGCGCTCATGGACCCCAGCGTGACATGAATCAGTAAGCGCGAGTACGCTGAGATGTCAGTATCTGTCTGCTCGACACGAAGTTGGAAAACGAATGAACTCGCCTTGAACCTGATGGCGGGCACAGATGCTTGGCGGTTTAATAACACATCCCTGACTATCAAAATCAAACCTATTTTTAGCACTGTGAAGACCCCCCATAGTTTATTTTCGATTCTGAGGTTGCATTGGCCCATTTTTGCGAAGATTAATGATCGTGGTTAGAGAAGGGTGTAGGGTCGATCGAACCACGTCGGAGCCTTTTACGTCGATTCGCCTGATTTCCGCTTTCTCCTCTGGCGAATCTCGGCCACGGACTGCTGGCGCCGAACCCTATACTCATAAACCTGGTTTGTGGCTCGACGACGATCAAGTTTACTGACAGCACCACCGTAGCCTCGGCACCCGAGATTGACAGTCCTGTATGTCTATCAGCATAATCCTCCCATCTCAACACATGGCCGAACACTGCGGATATTTGGCAGCTCAGCGATGGTTGGGCAGAAAATGCCAGCGCTGAGTCCAGTCCGACAAGGATCATACTCTACTCTGTTCATTTTGGCGTACAAGTCGAAGTCCGAAAGGGAAAATCCACCGACGGCCATGGCCGACCTCAGTTCGCCTTTCAGCGCTCTGGTTGACTTTCGACCTGAAGCAACGATTCGTTGTTCTCATGATTCAGAACCGGACGGAATTTGGGCATCGCAGTCAATTTACATTGCAGACGTTTGTTGAAATGCGCGTGGTAGAATGGGAAATCTGAAATTGGCAATATGAGCGACCAGGAGGACAATCAACCAAGCTCACTGGGGCCACCAACATCGCCAGTGACCACCCCTTTCGAGGGATTTTCACCCGAGTCCAGAATGCGACAAGGCGAGTCGACACTCATCATCATAGTACAATCAAGTTACACTGGAAGTGGTGTCTGGACCGGATTCCATGCGGGTTTTGGTGGATGTCGCTGCGATAAAGCAGAGGGAAAGGTACGAAGAGATGGAGCTGGGTATGGTGGTGATCACATGTACTGTCCAACGCTACCCTGTGATGAGGGTGAAATGGGTCTGTGTCCACCCGCGGTCAAGATTTCGAGCCTTCGGGAAGTGTCGACGCTGTTCGTTGTATTTTGTGAATCAACTCCTGCCAGTGCTGTTACAACAAGTGTGATAAAGCTATGGCGTGGCGAGCGCATTTGTTGCCTTAAATACCAAAAGACATTTAGAAATGACGCTGATAGCATTGAATGCTGGCAGAGTAGCAGAGCCTCCTATGCCAACACGGCGGAGGAGATTGCTCAAGCCCCGATAGATTTGTATCATCTATAGCTGGATGAGCGAGGTCCTAGTCACGGTGTAGACAGTCCGACGCTGTCGTATTTGAGTACCGGGCCGATAATGGCAGCTCAATAGCTACTCAAGGTTGCAGATATCAGTATAGATATGGGAGCTTCCAGGTAGCATAAAGACATTTGGCGGGTGTGGTTCATGCGCAAGGACTCGTGGTGAATCCCGAGCCTTATACGTAACCAATGACTAATGACTCTAACATCCTCGTAGCCCCATCGGGAGCTCTGATGCAAAGTCTTGCAAAGTGCCCTGGCTCAATCCGCGTCGGTCTATAAACCCTCAGGCCACAGGAGCAACTTTTTCGACCTGAGCACCACGATCCTGACTCCATCGCTAAGTGAAGTGGTTATCAGATAGGCAATTCAAATTTAACATTATCTCAAGATTAATTGTTCAACCAGGGTTTGCATAGTAGGTTCAAGAATCCTGCCTCGGTTACAAACAAGGTTACAAATGCCTGTCAAATTTGACGCTACCACAATCTATCTCATAGAACAGTACTATGTGACATCTCATCTAATCTACTAGGCGTTATCTCGGGCATACTAGTAAGCGCACTCGCAATAGAACACCGTTTCGGACTCCTCGCTGAATAGGACATCAGTTTACGAAGAGCGGAAATACATGTCTCGAACTCACAAAGAATGGCATATACCGTTGTTATAGCCATAGCTTTTGCAGCAATTGACACATTCAGGCCAGACATCCGGGCACCCATAGTCGTTGTCTGCAGCTCGCTTTGTGCTTGGCTTTGTGACGTTCTGGTAGTTTATGTCGAGGCATTCGAAGAATTGGTTTTGGCGTTTGTCGAGGGCGGATCCTTGAACGGCAGCGCCGACGCCGAGCAGGAAGAGTGTAGTGTTGATGATAGTGAACTTCATTCTGTGTGAGTAGTTCTTCGAGCTTTGGTATGAATAGAAAGGGCGATTGTGTTTGATAATATTTTCGACTTCAATTCTGGAGGCTTTTATACCACAGACTGGTAGAGAGTCTCTCTATTCCGGTGGAATAATCTGAAATGACAGAGGTCGATGCATTCATCCGGAAAATTGGGCCGATAGAAATCTCTGTCTGCCTTGGTCACTCGGAGTTCAAGCTTCTATGAGCGCCTGATAACTACCAGAAGTAGAGAACTGTTGAGCTGGCACGGACTCCAGTGTGACAGGAATCATTAAACACGCATTTGTTCGGATGTCAGTATATGCGGGACACGGAACTGGGGAAATGATCGAACTCGTCTTCGAAGTTGGGGTGCCCGTAATAGATACACATCTCTGACTATCAAAATCAAGCCTATTTTTAGCACTGTGAAGACCCCCCAGAGTTTGCTTCGTACGCCCAAGGTCGTACTTTGGCCGCGAGGTGGGCGGCCAAACTCAGAGAGGAGGCGTGGCGTCAGTTGAACCACCAAATGTGTAGATGGTTTTGTCGATTGTCATGCCGCTATGCTCTCTAAAGCAATCGTGGCGCATGTCGGCCATGGAATGCTGACGCCGAACCCTATTACACCCACACCTGTTTGACCTCAACGACGATCAAGTCTTCTGACAGCACCAACGTGCTCCCGGCACCCGAAATTGACAGACCAAGAGGATGCTCTATGCTTATCACTCACCAGATGCTCTCGTCTCCGAACACAGCGGGTATTTGACGGTGCAGAGAAAGCAGCCTGTGTCCGACAAGGATCATGTTTTACTCTGTTCAGCTCGCCGAATTCCTGAAGTGCCAACAGAAAGCAAATCCCCTCTGCCATCGCCGATCTCAGTTCATCCTGCAGGCCAAATTCTGTGTAGATACCAGGCCATGATCTCTTTTTCTCATGATTCAGGACTTTGGAGAGGTCGGTTTGATGCCACGCTGCTTGAAGATGAGAGGAACGACGTGAGTGATCAAGACGACGAACGGATGGAACGCGAATCGTTACTGCCAACTTGAAACAACTTCCTCGAGGGATCTATAACACACACGCGTTGATTTCGAAGGCTGACTGTAACGGGTTACATTGCATTTGAGGTCTATAAACGTAGGACTTGACTCAGGTAGCCCCTTGGTATCATCTTCGAGCAGGCAAAATTGCAAATATTCTGCACAAAACCGTGAACGGCCATTGATGCAGCGCCTAGAGCCGGTACTCACGGATGGAAAGACGGGACGGTAGTTGAGATCACAGTCGTGTACGAGAATTCATTGACCGGCCCTGAAATTCCCAGGCGTTCCCTCACCAACAATGTACTGAGAATAGGCTCATATAATAGGGGCGACGTAGGCTTACCTTGGACGTTGCTAGTAGAGGACCGCGTCCAGCAGTCGGATGTGGCAGCCACAATCATGGTACTCAACCAAAGTCGACAAGACCTGGGGCGCTTCAAAGGGCGGGAGGTATCTATAAGTTTAATCAGCTATTCTTTGGTTCTTGACTAGAACTCGGTCCTAGAGACCTTGATCGTTGACTAGAAATTGATGCATTTCGAGAATAGATGTCCTGGGTCCGACGACGGGGTCAGTTGGGCGGGTGTGGTGTTAAAACTAGCCTGTCCAGACTTTCCTGATACGGAGGATGAAAGATCCAGAGGCCAATGTAGCTGAACGGGCGAAGATGTGGAGCCTTGCAAGATACTCGCCATGCATCAGGTGGGAAGCAAGGCAAAGCACATCTTGGAGTATGTTTTTGATGGACTAACTCACGAATACAGGCTTGATACCAAACAAATGGCGATCTAGACATGGAGTTGACAGCTGCGTACATCAGCAGACACCAATGCAAAGAATTTAGCGAGTAAGGGTATAAGGCCTTGAAACGATCGAATGGTGACGCGTCTGGGCGCCGAAGCCATGAAATTGTCAAGTCCCCGAATGTAGCGCTTCCAAAACAAAAGCGTCTACAACTTGCTGTGGGAAAGTTTCCGAGAAGGTCGAAATTGTTTGTGTATGTTCTCTGGAATGGAGTGACTTGCTTACACACATACAGTAGCGCCATCCCGAGGTTGAGGTGTTCCGGCTTGGCGGCTAAACCGAAAACAGGTCTGCACTCTGGAAGGATTTGATGCCGAGCACGATTTTGAATTCACCGAAAACAATACGACTACTCTAATACCAATTAGTCGATGCATAAACATGTAACATCCTCTTCTGAACAAGTCGAGGCAGCAACGGGAGCATAGGTGGAATGTCCAAGTGAGGGCCACCTTGATTCCGAAACAAGCGAACCTCGACGATTCTTAGTGTCGGAAAGCGGGCTTCGTCGAGAAGGTCATCTAGTTCACACCATGGGTTGCGATCTCCGGGAGGGATGGAGCGTCTTCCATCAACGGGAAAATAGAACGGGGAGACCCCAATTATGAGGCGCCGTAGACACGTATGTCGGCTAAGGTGGCGAAGCGTATGCATCACCACCTCCGAACAGGTGTGTGCAGCATAGCCCGGAATGACCAAGAGCTTGAGTGAGCGTAAGTTCGTCGCATGTGTCCGCACTGTATCCATGAGCACCTGCAAGTCTTAGTAGGACAGGAGTGGGTTGGTTAGCGACAAAGTACTTATCAACAGAAATGGGACCACTGACCTTCCAAGGTAGCCGAATGCAAGAAGGCTACACTCAGATGTTGCAACGAGCGGCCAGCTGCCACGATAAAGCTAGGATAAAACATTTTGCGTGCTGGAGCATATCTGTCTCGGTAAGGATACGTGAGATACAACTCTCGCAGTGATGAGAGAGCTGGTATAATCCATTCCAATACCAGGACGTCACAACAACTGTACACAGACATTTCCTCCAACTGGAATCGTGGTGGATCCAATCCAGCCGCGGCTTCACTTTCGCCATCTTCTCTGTGGCTACCCGCCTGGCATTCATCAAAAGAAATAATCTGTAGGTCGGGAAAGCGGTTCAAGAACCTGGGCAAAGCGGAGTCACCGTAATCCATGTCAGTCTCCTCGTATCCCGGTGGCATCTCTTCTTTGAGATGGATCTCCCGGACATGCTCCAGTGTCTGAAAAACAGGGTAAAAAAAGCGAGGATCTCCTGTCTCCTGTCGGCACTGATAGATTTCGAACGGAACTACGTTTGGAGACAGCTTCTCTAATCGTTCGTTGACGATCTTCGACCCCTGAATCCAGGGCTGTTGAGTCTCGGATAAACGAAGGTCTTTGATAAACGTTTGGAGATGAGCCGAGGATTCTAGCATGTCAAATAAAGCGACAACGTCGAGCACGGACTGTATCGTGACAGTGTGGAAAAGCGCAGCCTGAGCAGGCAAGGTCAAGGCTTTACACGTCAAGGCACATGCTCTCAAAACCTGTGCGTCTTCATCTGCAGCCGGATATGCAAGAATAGCGCGGATTAGCTCCAGCGGCAGTAGATGTAAGGGCATCTTGGATGACCATATAATAGGCGCTTATACTGAATGTCAAGACTGGCCGTTTGGGATAGATCGTCGTCTATCCTTTTGTGGTTCTGGTGAATGGCAGAAAAGAAGTGTGTGGCTGTGACCAAGTTCAGCTACTGATGCTTGTGGCTGTGAAGGCGGCAACGCTTCTTGATTGAATCCCATCTCCAGGTTCAATGCACTGGCGGGCCCTGGCAGGACCTTGACTGCTGATGACTTGACAGATGGAGCAACACGCACACCTATTTGTCAAAATGATATATATAAGAGGCCATGTCTCTCTCAGGCTCCTAACTGCGTCTTTCTTCCCCAGTAACTCCCAATCATGACCCAAGAACTCCCACCCGTGTTTGAGCCAACGACTCAGGTTGACCTGGTTTCTGTTGAAGCCAGCAAAATCTTGAGCGTCAATATTTACTCTGGTAGAGCAGAGATTACCCGGTTGTATAAATTCTCTGTGAAGACCGGTCAAAATCTCGTCAGTATCAATGGACTTCCTAACACCCTGGACCCAGATTCACTGCGGTAAGTCCTCTCCAAGAATATTTGAGGTGTTTGGCTGAATATCGTACAGTGTTGAGGGTCGAGGAGCTGCAACTATTCATGACGTGACGATATCAAATATGCCAGTCAACACTTCGGTGGAGGCAAAGCAGCGCGTGGACGAGCTGACTCGGGAAAGAAAAATCATCGAGGATCGTCTGGCTCGATGCAGGAAAGGACTCGGAGCGCTAGAAAAATATCTGTCGTCTTTCAGTGCCGAACATACCGACTCCACCAAACTTGCCACCATTCTCCAGGACTACGATGACGCTGGCGAGGCCTTGAATGCAAAGGCGCTCGACCTTGAAGAGAAGATCAAGAATGTTGATGCGGATATCGAAAAAGAGCGCAAGGCTATTGCTGGTACCCAGAAGGACGACAAGCTCCGCCTTAAGGCCTCGATTGGTGTCTTTGCGGCTTCAGAAGGCGAAATCGCCATAGCTCTCATCTATGGTAAGTCACATTCTTTGGGGTCAACGAACTCTGGCTGACGGTTTTGTCGTAGCCGTGAACGGAGCGACGTGGACAGCAGGCTACGATATCAGAGTGGACATGGACGCCAAAGAGAAGCCAGTCCGCCTTATCTACAAAGCAGCCATCACGCAGAATACTGGAGAGGTCAGTCTAGAATGTTCATATCGCATTTTCTTGCCCTGACGATGTTATTTAGTCATGGGAGGACGTCGAGCTGAACCTCGAAACAGCAGCTCCTACTTTCGGTGTAGCTCTACCAACTCTCAACGTCCAGAAGTTGACCTCGTACGATCCTGACGCCAAGTACAAATCCGCTCTTCCGGGGCAATATAGCAGCACCTTAAGTGGTTCATCCCGCAACATCAAGAAGAAGGCTGGGTCGTCATGGAGTCGACCAGAATCCCGGGGGCCTGCAGTAATATATCACTCTGAAGGAGAAAGTGAAGACGGATCTATGGAGACGATGGAACATCGTGGTGTATCTGTGTCCAAGGGCAAAGTCAACGCTACGTTCCGCGTCCCAGGTCTCACCACCCTTCCGAGTGATGGTGTTTCCCATACCGTTACTGTTGTCCAGCTGGACCTTGAAGCTGCGATGTCTTGGGTTGCTATCCCGAAAGTGGACGTGAAGACGCACCTTCAGGCGAAGATTACGAATGCTTCGGACTATACTCTCCTTCCTGGGACTGCTAGCATCTATGTGGATGGTAGCTTCATTGCGAGGACTCAGGTTCCTCTTGTAAGCCCGCAAGAAAACTTTGATTGTCCTCTCGGGTATGTGGATCACTTTTTAGTGTTCTTGACTAGCAGCCTAATGTTTGTTCTTTTGTAGCCTTGACCCATCCATCCGTATCACCTATCACCCACAAGTCAAGAAAGTCACCCAGACAGGTCTTCTCTCCAGAACATCCAACCGGGTCATCACCCAACGTATCACCATCTTCAACTCCAAAACCACCCCAGTCAATAAGATCAAGATTCTCGACCAGATGCCCATTTCTGAGATTGCCAACGTCACAGTGAAGCTCCTAAGTCCTGCTTTGACTATCCCTGAAGCCGTTCAGGGGCAGGCAAAGAAGATTCCAGCACCGGTCAAGGTTGGAGAGGGAGTAACGGCTCAATGGGAAGGTGCAGAGGAACAAGGATTTGATGTCGATGCGCTGGGTGCGGATGGGAAGTTTTATTGGATGTGTGCGATACCTGCTAAGGGCAAGGCTACTCTCGCATTGCAGTGGGAGATTGCCTCTCCGGCACGGACTCCCATATACGGGATGTAAGATTTACGTGTACTCTTGAAATATGCATTTGTTTCCTTTCTTTCACCTGACTTTCTTGACTTTCCCGATGAGCCTGTTCAATTGTTGAGGACAAGCGCCCAACTCGGCTCGAACACCAGAGAGCCAGACCTACATTGCCACCACTTAGGTAAGCCAAATTTTGGCGTTCAAGTCGACCACCACGACCTCCTCGATCGTCGTGCAGTACGATGGTCAGGAAACTAAAGTATCATGAGCAGAAGCTCCTGAAGAAAGTCGACTTTCTGAATGTGAGCCTACCCCAGAGATTAAATATGGGCTGTAGCTGAATGGACTTGGATGATCTAGTGGAAGCAAGATGCGAACCTTCGAGAGATCAAGGTCATGCGAAGGTATCATCTTCAGGATAGGGAGGATTACCACAAGTGAGTGCAAAAACCATCCTTGCGTGTGCTGAAGCTGATGCAGAACCAGATACAACAAACTATGTGGTTCACTCCGCCAATATGCTCATCGGCTCTCGATTCTCCCCGCCCAAGACCCCTTCCGATCCAAAATGGAGGGCCAACTTCTGTCAAAACTCTATGATATGGGCGTATTGAACTCTGCCGCCAAGCTCAGTGATATTGAGAACAAACTCACCGTGGCTGCGTTCTGTAGGAGGAGACTTGCAGTGTTTATGTGCATGTCGAAGATGGCGGAGACAGTCAGTGCGGTGGGTGGTTTTCTTGGGTGGAGATTACGGCAAAAGCTGACTTGAAATTCAGGCCGCTAAATTCATTGAGCAAGGACATGTAAGAGTTGGTCCTGATACCATAACCGATCCCGCATTCTTGGTGACAAGGTGAGTGTTTGTAGCATTTTTGAGGTTTGATTCTGACCTGTTTGATAGGCACATGGAAGACTTCGTGACATGGGTCGACACCTCTAAACTCAAGAGGACTATTATGGAGTACAATGATGAGGTTTGTCGAGTTTCCTATTGGTTTCTGTTCACTTTGCTCATTGCTGTTATAGCTTGACGACTACGACTTGCTGTAACCCGGTACTGCGTGGCTTCGTGATGTTCTGCTATCGCTACCATCTGGTAGCTTATCCTTGCCATTCGGAGCGAGAGTATGGCGCACTCACGCGTCTGAACTTCATCGGCTCCGACGCGAGAAGTGGGTGGTGGCCTTTGTCCCCTGGGATTTCGATGGTGACGAAAAGCCTGTGCAGCTATCTTCCTGGCTGCCAGTGTACTTCGATTGTACTCAGTACCAACATGTATCATAGTAACAACCAGACGCATTTTTCCTCTGAAGTTTGCAATTGTACGCTCAGGGTCGGTCCATAGTAGGATCAATAGCCCCATTCGCGCACGCGTGTTGTGCAAAGGCATGTGCGGCCTCAGGCTCACCCTCTAATCAACTTTGCTTCCTAACGACCACGACTCTCGCGTTTGCCACTCATTTCACCAAAGATACCCACATTGCTATACTAGAACGCGCATTGCGCGCGGAATTATACTATTCGCGAAGAAGGAGAAGACTTGCGTTGAGGAACAATGGCTGAAGCGGGGGATGGTAACATTAAGGTGGTGGTGCGGTGTAGACCGCTGAACTCTCGTGGTACGCTCAGTTCTCGACTGAAAGAGCGATACGCTCTACTTGTCTGGGTATGATACTGAAATGTCGCCCGAACAGAACTTGCCCGGGGAGCAAAGCCGCTCATTAAGATGTCCGGGAACCAGACGACCATAGAACCACCAGAAGCTGGTTCCTCGCAGGATACGAAGCGTGCAACAGAACGGAAACCGCTTTCTTTCAGCTTTGATAAGAGTTATTGGAGTGCTGGGCCGAGAGATGAACCGGGCTACTGTTCACAGCAAACGCTGTACGACGATTTGGGGAAGGAGCTGTTGGACCATGGATTTTCGGGATTTAATGCGTGTATTCTTGCTTGTGAGTTCCTTCAACTCTGCGAGTGGACTGGCGAGCTGATAGGATGACTTTAGATGGACAAACTGGTACGCCGAACAGCACCACACTATACCAGCGCCGTGACTAACTGAGGTATGACACCTACCAGGATCTGGGAAGTCGTACAGGTGAGCACCATTTGACTCGTATTTATGACTTAGAACTAATGATAATGCAGTATGATGGGCTGTAAGTCGCATTCCAGTCCTCCAAATCCCCGCCTTCGCTCACAGTGCTCCCAAATGCAGACGGTCCCGACAAAGGAATTATACCCCTTACCTGTCAAGAACTATTTACTCGTACAGAAGCCAAAGCAGCAGCAGATCCAAACTTGAGCTTTCAAGTCGAAGTCTCATATATTGAGGTCAGCCCGCCTGCCCAGTCCTATCGGATTCACCTTCTTACCTTTACCCGTTCTACTCTAGATCTACAACGAGAAAGTCCGAGATCTCCTGAACCCCAAGAACTCGGGGAATCTCAGGGTTCGAGAGCATCCCAGCTTGGGTCCCTACGTCGAGGATTTATCCAAATTGGTCGTAAGCAATTATGAAGAGATGATGAATCTTATGGACGAGGGAAATAAAGCGAGGACAGTAGCTGCGACCAATATGAATGAGACGTTCGTTTCTGTTCCCGCAAGCATACGATCGCCCTCTTTAATTAATACTTGTACCTTTCACACAGGTCGTCCCGTTCACATGCTGTGTTCACATTACTTCTGACCATGAAGAGGCACGACAACGATACTAATCTGGATACAGAGAAAGTCTCGCGTATTAAGTGAGTCTTCTGATCCTCTCATTAATATATCCCCGAGAGTCTTGGCCTTCTCATGCTGACGACACTGTTCCTTCTTCCCGCGATAGTTTGGTCGACCTCGCGGGATCTGAACGTGCCAATTCTACGGGTGCGACTGGTCAGCGCCTAAAGGAAGGTGCCAATATCAACAAGTCTCTTACCACGTTGGGAAAGGTCATCTCGTCCCTTGCTATTGCTAGTCAATCAGAAGGCAAGAAGGGGAAGAAGGGCAAAGCGGAAGAGTTCGTTCCATATCGTGACTCCGTGCGTATCGCGCTTTCATTCATTGCATCGCTCACGAGATACTTACTGAAGACTTTTGTGCTCGTCTTCAGGTGCTCACATGGCTTCTCAAAGACAGTCTAGGAGGAAATTCAAAGACAGCGATGATAGCTGCAATTTCTCCTGCTGATTATGAGGAAACGCTGAGTACCTTGCGTTATGCCGACCAAGCAAAGAAGATCAAGAACAAAGCTGTGGTTAATGAGGATCCGAACGCGAAGCTGGTCCGTGAGCTCAAGGAAGAGCTCGAGATGCTTAGAGGTACGCGATCAAATCGCTGTTCATTTTGATAAGGCTTCTTCCGTCCCCCCTCTTCCTACTGCGGCCCCTGCCCACCTTCTGCCCTCCAAGTACACACCTGCTGACTTATACCGCCTTTTACAGCTCGAGTTGCTGGGTCAACTGGAGAAGAAACCTTTGACCCGAAGATTCCTCCCGAGAAACAGAAAGTCACTTATCAGACGAAGGATGGAAAATTGAAGACGGTCACAAAGGCGGAACTGCAGGAGCAGATGGAAGCCAGCGAGAAGCTGATGGAGAGTCTGAATGAGACCTGGGAGGAGAAACTGCAGAGGACTCAAGAGGTGCAAAAGGAGCGAGAGAAGGCGCTGGAGGAGCTGGGAATTACTGTGGAGAAGAATAATGTTGGCGTGCACACACCCAAGAAGGTAGGTTATCCAATTATGGGACTTCATCTTCCTATTGCTCATACTGATGATTCCTTGCTCCCATAGATGCCTCATCTGGTCAATCTGGTGCGTCCAAATTAATCCCCTGAAATCGCAATCATACTGATTCGGCTGTTTCCCGCATAGAACGAAGGTATGATACTTTGGGTAATTCAATAAACCGGGGAGTAACCGAGCATATCTAGATCCTCTGATGAGTGAATGTTTGATCTACCAGTTGAAGCCTGGTCAGACGACTGTAAGTGTTATCCATGCATGCTCGTATCAAATATTCAAGTCTTCTCTTCTATTTTCCAGGTGGGCCGTCTTGATAACGAGAAACCGGCCGCCATTCGCTTAAGCGGCGAAAATATCCTGGAAGAACACTGTTGGTTTGATAACAATGACGGCAAGGTGATTTTGCAGAGTCTTCCCGACGCTGTCACTGTAAGTCATTGTCTTGGCCTTGCCCCCCATATTGTTTAGACGCTGAACATCTGCTTAGTTCCTAAACGGCAAACAAATAACCCCAGGACAGGTGAGCAGAATGTGAACGGCCGTATAAATCTCGATCGCTAATTATATACAGCCATACAAACTTCGCTCGGGGTATCGCATTATTCTCGGTCAGTGCTTCTCCACCAAGGCTGGTAATTAAATTGACAAAGATTTTCAGGGGATCATCATGTCTTCCGCTTTAACAATCCGGAAGAAGTTCGCAAGAAGCGGGACCGTGCAACAGCCAAGTCCAACCTGCATCTCTCCGTTACAGCTGCAGAGCTTGATGGCGACACTTCCACAAGACCGGACTCTCCCAACTCTTCAGGTGACGAGGCCGATGGGGATGTAGATTGGAATTTTGCCAAACGCGAGGCTGCGTTCGCGCGACTCGGCTTGGACCCGACGCTGGACAATCTTCCCGATGAAGATCTTAACAAGTTGTTCGAGAAGATTACGAAGGTCAAGACGATGCGAGATCACAAGTCGATGCCGTCAATGTCTATATCCAGACCGGACAGCAGCATGGGTCAAACGGATGATATTTGGAGTTCCTCCGTCTGGAGTGAAGGTCGCCCATTACCGAGCAGCAGCGATGCCATGACAGATGATACCAGCATACAGGGGAGCCCATTCGTCGACGGCCCCCTGACAAATGTCAAGCACGAGCTTGAGCATCGTCTCCAGGAGATGGTGGAGTCCTCTGCTGAAGCGGAAGACTTGAAAGTGGAGAAGGAACATATGGAACATCAACTCAAGCTTGTTCGTCTGCAAATGAAGCGGCTTATTGATGCCCGCGCTCGGGGTGAAGTCGATGCTGAAGCGGCTGAATTCGAGCCGGTGATTTACACCGCTAAGCAGCTGAGGCTAATACGCAAAACCCTGGATAGATGGCGGGCTCATAGGTCCTTCTCAATGGCCGAGACAGTTCTTTCAAACGCTGCCATGATAAAGGAAGCCAATGTGATCAGGTTCGTTATTCAACCAAAAATGTTGAACATATGCTCACGGCGCCCCAGCAAAGAACTTCGGAAAGAAGTGTCGTACAACTTCATGATTGCAGCAGGGGGTTCACTCGGGTCACCGACCTCTGCAGTAGACACAATCGCAGGATTGGACGAGTTCGGCGACGTCGCTGATCCTGTACTCGCCTCAAAGACCCAACCATCTGTTGCGGTTAAAATTCTAGATTATCGCCACAACGCCATTTATTCCTGGTCATTAGACAGGATGCAACAGCAACTTCAACGCATGCGGAATTTGACAACCTATATTGACCGACCATCTTATACCCAACATTTTTCCTCTGACGAACCATTTTACGACTCTCCGCCGCCGGAATATTCCTTCATCGGCAACGCTCTCATCCCACTTGCGCCGTTGGCTCGCCGCCTTTCTTCCACATCTACCGTTCCGATTTTCTGCCGCTATACCTCAGAAGCCATTGGATCATGCCGAGTCGATATCAAACTCGTCAGTGTTGTAGCCTCTGCAAGACACTCGGCCGCTTCAACACGAGCTTCATCCCCTATGCCTGGGACGATCCTTCCAAGCAGCAAAGTCATCTTCTTCCTGACTGTGGATTCTGTCAAGGGACTTTCCTCCCATGATTTTTCCGCCGTTCATCTACAAGTCCGCCTGTCGTCAATTCTGGGTCCAGGCTTGACTTCGGAGGAGGTCTTCCCTTCAACAGCACTGGACATGGATGCATCTTCACTATCGGAACTAAAATTCCGACGAAGCTTTTCCATTGTTGCAACATCGAAGGTTCTAAATCATCTTCGCCAAGGGTATGCTCCTATAGAGTTCTTTGCAACCATCCGGCCTACCTACTTAGAGCGCCTGGAACGATGGGACGAACTCCGGGAACAGAAGCAGGCTCGCCCCTCCAACTCTCCAGCTCTAAATGAATCGACCCCTGACAATGCTAGTGGATCAGCCATGCTCCCCGCAATGCGCCGGTCCGAGACAGACTTCATCGTTGAGCAATCTCATGACGTTGTGGCATGGCTACAAGTCTGCGAACTCGGTCCAGACGGCACCTATACGCCTGTTCCGGTGTTATCCCAAGGACAAGTTGATCCCGGCGCATTCATGCTTCACCAGGGGTTACAAAGGAGAATCGTCATCTCGCTATCCTCTAATTCCGGGCAGCAATTGCCTTGGACCGAATTTACGAAGATTCGGATAGGAAATGTCCGACTTCTCGATCCAAGCGGCCGGGTCCATGAATCGACATCGAAGGCGGTCATTAATCTGCCGCTGCTGAAAGAACAGACAGTGGAGTTCAAGCCGGATGGCACGGGATTCTTGGAAGCAACAGCCCTGTGGGATTCAAGTTTGCATGATTCAGCTCTTTTGAACAGGATCACCGCGAATAACCAACGCGTCCTCCTTCAAGTGAATTTCGCAGTCATTGTTGATACCTGCAGTGAACCAGTTCAATTCAACATGGACGCTGCAGTTGTCATGAGGACTCGAGATGCTAGTCCCCCATCCAAGTTCCGTGCATACTTCGGATCGACCAAGATTCTGTCGAAGACCAGTACCCTTTTCAGCGTTCGGCTTTCACCCCCTCTGACAAGATCGCCCCAAGATCTTTGGAGATTGGACACTTCAGAAAAATATGTTCGTGGAGAGGAAGTTCTAGGTTCATGGAAACCGAGAGGGATCACCGTTGTTGAGGATTATTCCCGCCTCGTTTCAACTGAAAGGCGTGCTGCGGATGTTCAAGCTACACGGGCCATCATGTCAAACATGATAGTACGGCCTGTACCCGTGGACATGGCTGATTGGAGAGCTGAAGAACTCGTTTCCAAATCGTTGACTCTGTGGCAAAGGCAACATGGACACCCTGGAAAGGTATATCAGATAAAATCTAGCTAACCGTCTTCCTGACACACTTGACCCAGATCGTTCTCTCACAAGACCCTACCGACTTGGACAAGGTTAGGGACACCAAATCCCCCAACTCGCAGTCATCGGAGGAACTCAAACTGAACTCCGAAACCAAGGTTATACCTCGCGCGTATGTCACTTGGGATCCTGCAGAAAGGCATACAATCTGATCCTATTATTTAGTGATGGTGCTACGAAGAAAGGTCACCTTATGATTCTGATGGACGCAAGCCAGGATCTCTGGGAAAGGCGATGGTTCGTCCTGAAAAGGTGAGACGCGGCCTCACTCTCAAGCCATCCCAGTTCTCACCGATTTCAGACCTCACTTGTACATCTATGCCCATTCGAACGAGCTCGAAGAGATTGGGGTGATTAGTCTCAATGGTGTCAATGTAGAGAGTGATCCTCACAAGGAACTGTTGCTTGGGGTAGGTCGCTATTTGCGTAGGCTACTTCGATGCTGACTACCTCGCATTCTAACAGAGACCTTTCTCGTTCACGTTATTCACTGCATCTAATTCACATGCTCTCGCAGCACCTAATGCCAAGGAGCTTCAGTCGTGGGTGACCAAGCTGGATCCTACCAGACTACCATCATAGGCACCCTCGAGATCAACCATACTATTTATCAGCTCTATCTCAACTACACATCGCTATCTTTCAAACCCTAGAAGGCCAATCTATATGATATACCACATCAACAAGCTCGTTTCCCTTATATTCCCACCTACACCTTTGGTCCTGTAATTTTCTAGAATAACTAAACGGAGCGTAGATCATTTGACAGGCGGCAGCCTGGACTCTAAAATCTGCTTAACTGTCTTGAGGGGATCTTGCCTTGACCATTGCTCCCGATGGCATGGAATGATCGACGACGGAGAGGCGGTCGGAAAGACTATGCTGGGATAGACGCAGATGGATACAATGGTACCAATAGTTTAACTCCTTCCGCTTCCGCAATTTTTCGGTTTTCGTTTCTGTCCTGCCTTTCCACCCCTGTAACTATGCATGAAGAGCATTGTGTGATTTGCCTGTAAGTTACTACTTTGGTTAGTATCCGATCCAACAGGACAAAGCCTCCTGAGTATGGCCATGTGTCCAATCGAACAGGCAGGCCACACTTTGGACGGGAGATCTATGGTTGATGATTTTCTTCGACAGATACTAGTTCTGCCATTCCCAAATACAAGGAGTATCCATCAATCTGAAGCATGGGCCTAGTCAATGGGCCGGATCTCGGCTTTCGAAGCAGGAGAGATAGGGAGACATAGAATACCAGCGAATTCTAGTTGGTTGAACGAAAGAAAGAAATATAAGATACATTGATAAACTATGGGCTACAGATCATCGAACTTTTAGGAAGGGGATAACGACTCTGGGGGCAGTCTAGAGTGTATATGTGGAAGGGGTATATGTCCTGAAAAAATACAGTCGGCGCTCATTAAGAGCGTATAAGTCTAATCAAATCAAAGAAAGAAGTCTATGTCAAGAAAACAGATAGATAGAATGTCGAATTCCATAGTATTTTCAACGCCGCACAAGTTGCTTGCGTCGTGTATGAGTCCGTACTTTTGGGTATGATGCGGATCTTCTCTATCAGGAGGGGTATGTTCCGTTTTGAGTAGGCGATGTATGATGCAAGGTTGCTTCTCTAGTCGCATTGGATGTCCGGTGTATCGTTCTAGACGGGAGCAATCAGACGAGACATCAAGCAAAATTAGAGATAGGGTACTGACCTGGCGTATGAATGTCAACATATGACATGTGATGTAACCCTTCGAGAACCCTGCACCAGCATAGGCAAATAGATAATGCCATTTCCGCTTGAATGCGTCATATTCAGCTCGATCTCTTAGACCGGGATAGTCTCGCGAGATCATGTCTTGCGTGAGATTTGCGTCCAGGCGACGACCCCATTCTCGCAGTGTGCGTGGATAATCTGAGGTACAGATTAGATAGAGAACGTAGGAAAATGGGTGGTATGACTTACGAGCAGCGTGGTTCTCAACACCCTCCAGAGTGAACCTTCCCTGTGTTGCGGTTTGTGCAGCAGTGATGAGAGCAGTTGCGCTAGGAAGGCAGGAATTAGGCCACATGTAGCGGCGCATGAAATCTTCAGATCTAGGCAAAATATCGTCAGGGCCAGCAGGATAAGAAACCTGGGAGGAACATACTGATAGCCAGTGAATCTGGATTCCGGGAATGTTGACCCGGTGACCACTGCTGTTGCACCTGTCGACTTGAGTGCGAAGTCGATAAGCTTGAAGTAGGTGTTGTAATGTTTTGCTCCCACGTGCTCAATCATCTCTACGCTGATGAAGGCATCGAAAGCCTTTTCGAACTCGGGAGGGATCTCGCGGTAGTCCATGAGATGTACACGAATTTTCCCTTCAAGACCCGCCTCTGCGATCCTCTCTTCTGCAAGCGCCTTTTGCTCGACAGAGAGTGTTAGTGTATCGACTTCGCATCCATAGTTCTTGGCAGCCTATGAGAAAGAGGTGACGTGAGTAAACAATGAAGGCACTACATTAAGAAGTTACCTACCTCGATGGCGAGCCCGCCCCACCCTGAGCCAAACTCGAGAATGCGGTGGCCGGGCTTAACACGGGCCTTGCCAAGAACGTGTCTGATCTTGCGAAGTTGAGCAGCCTCCAGGTCAAGGGGACCTGGACCGGAGGGAGCAAGGTCTCCTCGAACGCCTCCCTCCGCTTCGGACCAGAGTGCACAAGAGTACATCATTTCCTTGCTAAGGAACGCCTGTCAGTAATAGACGCCATGAGCATGATATTGACAGAAGAGAAGATGCCGAATCGCAGTACCTTGAATAGTGTATTTGATTGATCGTAGCTAGCAATCGCGTTGAGCCGTGCTTGGGCACGAGTTTGGCCAAGGAATGAGTTATATAGCCCTGTGACAGCAGCAGAGACACGAGAGACAATGGACGATAGAGTGTCCTCCATGCCCGCCTGGTTCTCTAGCCAAAGCTGAAGGCAGTGTCAGGTTCGTTCAACAATTGGAAGAAAAGAGGATACTCACGTCCATGCATGCCTTGAGGGACGATACGTCAATATCGCCAATCATGTAGGCTTCACTGACTGCGGTAAAGGGAACAAACCGAAGTCAGGACTGAATCTATTCATGAACATGAACGAAAATAAACTTACAGCCCAAGTCTCCGGATAGGAGAATCCGAAGCCAGAAGTTGTCATTGACAACGTTGATATGAGCGGTATTACCGCCAGGTGTACCGAAGTGTCGAATACCCTCAGCGTCAGTAATTGTGAGGTGGCCAACGGTGATGGCGTCATCCAAAACAGACAATATAGAGTGTCGAGCTACGAAATAGACGATAGAGCGCAGAGAATTTCCAGAAGCGGTCATGTCAGAGCTTAAACCTTATGTCAGGTAGACTTTTGAGCATACCTAAAGAGACTGCCCAAGAGCGTGGGCTGAGGAGTAGTGAGAGCGCCGACGAAGGTTGCAGCGATTTTACGGAGGTGGCAAAAGGACCACAAGGAGGTTGAGTCGCTGAAGACATGGCAAAACAGAAACAGGGGATGAACTGAGGACTTCTCCCCAAATTCAGAAGCCCTTAAGTAGATTTCTAGACCACCATACATTCTCTAATTTGCAACCAGGGCTTGTGCTCGAACGGTGTAATGCAAGTACGAGCTAAAGATCGAGCCGAGATCTGCCCGCGCACGTGCAGGGCATGGGAATCCCAAGAATCCCAGAGCGAATCCTACTATTGAGGCCGAAGATAGGCTTTTGACTTGTTCCAGAACAACCATCGCTGTTTGCCATGAGATACAACCAAATTCCTTGGTTAGCAGATGCCGCCTTCCGTTTCTCGTGCCCCGGATAATCATGCGAAGAAGCAAATAAACTGTGGGCCACCATATTCCCAAGCCACGCGTGTCACTACGAACTGACTCCTCCTCTTGATTGGGTGTCGAATACCGTTCCCCTTTCTTGGCCTCCAAAAATACATCTGACATATCTTCTTTCTCGGACTCTCTCTGCCATGCGCTTCCGTCCCGTCCACAATGGCGACTTGGTATCATCAAATGCTCCTCTGCTTTGCTCCCAACCAGATGATTCTCCGATATGCTGATCTTCTCGAGGCTTTCTATCTTGGAATAGCCCCATTAACCCCTTGCCATACCTATTACTTCCGCAGATATCCGCAAATGGATCCACCGAGATGAACGTGCCTAGAAAGAAAGGTTCCTGTAGCGCTAACAATGTCTGTCTCTCATTGAAACGATCCCTGATTCTTTGCCGGTTGAAGAAAAAGTACAAGGTAATTGTAGGCGAAACATCGGCCAATGACATACGGCTGTCGTCACGCTAGAATTGTGTCTATGCTTCCTAGCTCCCACTCATTGACTCGGTCAAGAATGCTCCCCATTTTGTGGCTCTGATATCATACACCCTCGTTCTTCGAACTCCAACTGTATTGAGATCCACGATCGAGTCGAAGACGGTACTAGAGGATTTTCTATCGTCGGTAACATCGGAAAAACCGACTCTTGTCCGATGAAAGTCGAGCGCCAACCAATTACCTGTTGCCAATCCTTTTTCTGAGACCTTCCAAGGGAACCGTTTATTATGATAATTTCGCGATGTCAATGATCTTGCCATCTATTTTCACCGAGATCACGTTTTGCTTGATGCTTGTGCTATCTATTGGCTGCTTAAATCCGTCTCTGGAATAAAACTCGTGCGTTACTCGGTATTTCCTTATTAGACATAGGCCTACAATGACGATCTGCGCCACGTTTGAGCGCCTATTGAAGATTTTCTGAACCTCCTTAACAGCGTTGAATCCGCATTAGGACCATTCAAGCTGAACAAATTGTGGCTCCTGCAGTGGGGACCTGCATTTTCGTGGTGCAAGGTTGCCTTCCAATAATTAGCACGAGTTACTGCGCCAATGATCGTCATTCCGAATGTTTACCGCTGAGAAAATCACTAGACATGTGAGCTTCGTTGGATGTTATCACCCCCGGTATGTGGTAAGTGCTCATACTTGACTAATTGCTACATTCGACGTCGGAACATTCTTGCCGAGTCGGCTCTCCACCCTCGCTCCTATCACACAAGGACGCTGGCGTTCTCGTGAGCTTCACTACGAAAAGTCCCTCTTTCCAATATTTGCAAGTTATCCTGATCAGGAACAAATCCGTCGGTGACTTCAAGCTTTTTGCCAGTGTTCGGTACCCAATTGACCTCAATCCGCATTTTTAACTCCCGGATACCATGACTATCCGGCGGTGCGATTTCCGTGAGTACACTCTCTCCTTCCGCCTACGGATACTCTCATACTTTTTTTGTGTCGTGAGGTCTAATCCCATGACCCACCAATACGTGTCAAAATCCAAGCCCGTGTGGCGTTGCCCCTCCCCAGGTTAGTGCAGACAGGTCCTGACAGGATCCAGAATATTCACTTCCCTGTGACATTTTATGCTCAATCAGATGCTATTGTGATCACCTCCCGCTTATTCTTGGATCTGCAACTTCCACGCTTCTCCCACTTCCCAAATCTAAAAGTTATGATTTGTTTTCCCATGAGGGCGTTCCTTTCGAAACGAGCCGCCCCGGCCCGGGTAGCGATTTTACATGTATGTGACTACTTGAGAAGGATTGTAGCTCTTCCAAGAGAACAATTGGTCCTTCTGAGTGCTAGTGTATACGTGGAACAAAGCATTCACGCTAAAATGTTCGAAGCATGTAGAACCTCGTCTGGTAAAGCCGCTTGACCACTTTGAATCCAATGCTTAGACAGAGAGAATCATGCATGACGCACCGAAGGCTCTCTTCTTCGCCAAGATTGAACGCCACATACCCGTGAGGATGGCACTCGCGTCAAAAGGTTATCTGGGGACCTACACGGGCAAGTACGGAGCTTCTTAGCATCTAGTCAGGTTTTTAAGTTTATGTTATGCGTAAGCTTTCTTGCCAACAAACTTTCTGGTGTCTTAAATGTGTATGGGCGTCCTCTTAGGTGACTACGTTGGTTACTCTTTGTTCTTTTGTTTCCGGAAACATAGAAGCGACGGATATCTTCAGCCATTGCTTCCGTGCAACAACAACCCAGAGTGGGATTTGACGATAGAAATTGCTTCCGTCAATTTGATAGGAACGTGGAGCAACATAAGTGGGACAAGCGAGTCATTTACTCATTTTGAGGCTCACAAGACTCTTGAGGCAAGAATGAAGGCACCTCTCCAGTCGTGCCTCTTTCAGGTCGAATCGAACTCCAGAAGAGAATCGTCTGCATTCTTTGCTCCTCCCGGCGGCAGGCAAGTGCAAATTAAGAACCTATCCATTCCAGGGCGGTTCATTGGAGCGCACCAATCGCATGGAACTTACGAAGTGCGGCAACGTGTCTGGAGAAAAGGTGGGGGTACACTTTGGAATGAACAAGGGCGGTTGAGAATCTAGGATCCACGTGAAAAGGTAATTTGAAGGTGGCATCGGGATCGGGCCACCTTCGCTCCATTAATATTCCGCCCTCATTTACGTGTCGCGGAGACCTGTACAAGGTGTGGTCGGGCATCGAAGGATGAACGGACCACTTGGCTATGCAAAACGGCATCTTTTCAGGTGTAACCAGTGCACGATCTCGTATGGAGACCTTTTTGTGACAGGAAATGTGATATCAAAACAGCAAACAAGTATCTGGATAACCTAAATTGCTAACGGAATGCCGAGTTGCCCTTGAATTTGCTCACACCTGGCCGATGGGATGCAATGCCAAGCACCACAGATAAGGTAGGCGAGTTCAGAGCATCTAATTGGGCTGAGGAGTAACTCCGATTGCTCATGGTCAAAGCGATTCGTATCATGAATTCCATTCAAGCTCCCAATCGCAGCAATTGATTATCTGCAAACTGTATCTCACACAGAATGGGGCAAGGTTCAAGCTCTGTGAACCTATCTGACTTGATAGAAGTGTGGCATTCGAGCTACCCAGCGTTTGGTAGGACGGGATTGAACACTGTAAACGATGTCGTTAGCTATGACAGAGGTTTGAGAACTGCGAAATTCACCCTTGGAAAGGCCTATGATGGATGTACATTTCTTCTTAGATTCCTACCTCCGAATGCAAAAGCCTCCGCTCGATTCTGTGTCAACCTGCGGCACGGTAAAGACTCGCATCAACTTGTCCTCAGATCACAACCTGAATGTATTCATTAGCGGACGTCTCGAAATCAGACGGATCTGAGAACATATGTCGACGAACCCTCTAGTGCCTCCGAAGTATGACGCACCGTCGAGAAAGTACTCTCCAATTCTCATAGAACGGGAGTTCGTGTCATCCCGGAAGGGATGCAACGTTTGATGAAGGTATACCGGGCACGAGACCAAGTGTCGTCGGGTACGACGTGGGTTATCTTCTCCAGCTTTCCTCATGTTTCAAGGGCATGTGTCGAGAGTGTAACGTGTAGCTGGGAAGTTGCATTCACATATCTGGATATTAGGATTCAAGAACATCCACAACCGCAAAATATACGGCCGAAAATCTCGGTTAGGTCTAGGCCCGACTGACCGACATATGATAGTCATTGCGCAGATCTAGATAAACAGAAATTGCGGAATTGGAAGGTCGAATGTCCAAGCGATCCTAGCGACGCTTCGCGTGCTATGCTACAGAACGCACGGAAGTAGTAGAAGGTTGCAAAGATGTCGTCGACATAGAACTTGATCTCTCCTGCACAGAAGTCGTCGCAGTGGAGCTATAGTATAATCTCCTTGCAACGTCATTGACGACCCAGTCGAGCCCTTCCACCAAGTTCTGTCCAGATATGGCGCTACATGGGCAGATCTTCCAGTGATGTGTCGTGATAGATCGCAAGTCTAAAATCTAAAGCGTTCGATCGATTAAAAAGAAGGTCAGCTTGAGCATGCGGGCAATGTCAGAACATAAGCTCAAATGTCGGAGAATCCCAGGGGATTGGCTCGGGGCTTCTCTGTCTCGAGCGCCGGAGGCTCTAAGATAAAGAAAAATCTAGGGGATATAACAAAATACGGCAAATGCTCACATGTTCAATTTCCGAATCCGACATCGAGCCTGGTAGATCTTGCTTGTTAGCGAAAACGAGTAGAGAAGCTCCAACGAGCCGCTGTCAACAAACAGACGTTAGCCATGGGGAAGGTGCGGAGAAAATAGAGCACATAGGCTACTGGTAGCGATAAGTGATCGCCGTCGAGAAGTAGCGACAGTATGTAGAATGGACAACTGATAAGCGGGGTGAAACTTACATCTTCTGTCAGAAGACTGTGAAGTTCTTCCTTGCAGTCTGCCATGCGCAATCTATCACCAGAGTCAACTACCCATACGAGTGCATCTGTTTGCTCGAAGTAATTCCTCCAGTAAGGTCTCAACGTGCGCTGGCCACCAACGTCCCCTAGAAATTTGAGATGGATACTTAGATCTGAGAAGTTTCCATGACCAGGAAGCTTCACTGACAGATGTTGAGCGTGTACCTCGAGTAGTAAATAAATGTAGGCTGTTATTCCGATTGGCTTCTATACTCACTTCCCATGCACAAACGTTTTGATGTTGAATCCTAATGTTGGACTGATACTCATGATATCCTCTCCGTTAATTTTTTTTAGGATAGTAGTCTTTCCTGCGTTGTCCAATCCCCTAGCAGCCCAATGAATGTCTGGTTTGACCTGCAAACTGAGAGATACGTGCAGGAACAAGATACGCATCTCCCTTTCTTTCTGCCGATTCTTTCGGATGACAGTGAGGAGGCCCATGATGAAGCCCAAAGACAAGTTCTACTGCGCTGAGCGGTCGACCTCGCTCGTCGTTGCGGACAATGAGCTCGGAACCGAAAAGGCGCTCAGATCTGCTGAAGTAAGTCCACACGTGACCTCTGCCTAATTCGGCCAGCCAATTACTGTCAGCGAGGCTCAGCGATATCTCTGGCTCACGAAAAGTTTTGAGGCTGCGTTAACGTCGGTACCGGCTTCACTAGTCACTACGACTATAACGGACATATAAGCATCCATCTGCCTTAGTTCTGTAACGAAATGGCACCTAAAAATAAGGGAAAGAAGGGCAAGAAGAACGACGATGACTTCTGGTATGCTTGATCTTGTTATTTGTACGCCATCGGCTTAATTATCGTGTGCTTAGGGACAAGGCTGGAGAGTCAGTAGAGCCACAGAAACTTGGCAGTGCTCCAGCGGACGACGATGAGGACAATGTCAAGCCAAAGGCTGGAGGTTTCTCCGCCTTTGCCGCACTTGGTGTGGACGGAGGCGCAGAGGAAGAAGAGGAAGATTTTGGTGGACTGATGGTATGTACAAGTAATATCGATTTGATATATGCTCTGTTTTGACTATCTGTAGTCCACACTGAAAGCTTCCGCAGCAAAGGGAAAGAAAGACAAAAAGAAGAAGAAACCTGCCTATGACGACTTCGAAGATGGCGAGTTGAACGGCGATGCAGACGCAGATGCTGCTGCCAGTAAAGCACCTGTGGAGGCCACAGCAGAAGATCTAGCAGATGAAGAATGGGGCCCTGCTAAAAGCAAGAAGAAGAAGGATAAAAAGAAGGGCAAGAAGGCAAAGGCGGACAGTGACGAGGAACCACCGGAAGGTACGTATACGTTATATGCTTAGGTTTCACGGCGCTAATATCTCGATCCAGATGAGGCCAAACCTGAAGAGGCCAAGGCACCTGTCCAAGTCGGTGCTGATGAACTTGCAGATGAGGAATGGGGTTCCGTGAAGGAAAAGAAGAGCAAAAAAGGAAAGGGGAAGAAGGACACGGCACCTGCGGCAGACGAAGATGAAAAAGCGGAAGGTGAGCATCATCGAATCAGTCACTCGTCTCCTCCGTTGAACTTGACTGCTAGATGCCGAAAAGGAAGCACCTACAGTTGCCGATGCTGGCGGAGACGATGAAGGAGAGGAAGGAGGTCCGAAGATACTCACAAAGAAGGAGAAAGAAAAACTCAAGAAGGAACGAGAAAAGGTGTCAAATTCGATTTTCGTCTTTCTTGTACACCCACTGACTATATGCTCTACAGGCCAAGAAGAAAGCACAAGCTGCAGCCAAAAAGGCTGAAGCTGGAGACGCTGCGCCTGCTGCAGAACCAACGCCTGCACCCGCTGCTGCTGCTGCTGCTGAGGAGGGCGACGATGATGCCGAAGAGGGTGCAGGTGCTGGAAAATCGGACTCGAAGAAGAAGAAAAAGAAGAAGGGCAAGAAAGATGAAGAGGCCGCACCTGCGCCTACACCAGCCCCGGCCGCTGGTAAGAAGGGGAAGGGTGGCATCAGTGCTTTGAGGGCATTGATGGAGGAGAAGAAGAGGTTAGAGGAGGAAGCAAAAAGGAAGATGGAAGAAGAGCAAAAGAGGATCGAGGAAGAAGAGAGGCGGCTGGAGGAGGAGGCGAAGAGAAAGGAGGATGAGAGGTTACGGAAGAAGGAGAAAGAAAAGGTCAGATCTCACTGTCAAAGAACACAGCGATTGAGAACTAACAATGCAATAGGCTAAGAAAGAACTCGCCAAGAAGGAAGGTCGACTCCTCACGAAAAAGCAGAAAGAGGAGAAACAAATGGCAGAAATCAGGAAACAAGCTCTGCTCGCATCTGGTGTCCAGATCGAGGGTCTTCAACAACAACCATCAACTTCCGGTCCACCCAAGAAATTCTCCTACGGTAACAAGAAAAAGAAAGGACCTGCCGCTAAAGATGCCTCTCCAGCTCCTGAATCTCGGCCCAGATCGCCAGAGTCAACAGCGGTCGCTACACCGTCGACTGTCGCGACGCATCTTCCTGAAGAATCGAAAGAAGAGGAGCCTAAGGATGACTGGGAAGCATCTAGTGATGAAGAACCTGCAAAGCCGGCCGAAGAGCCTGCACCTGCTGGTGTCAAGGATTCTTGGGACGAATCCAGCGATGAAGAGGAGGCTAAACCTGAGCCTGCAGCTGCAGCAGCGGAGAAGAAGCCTGCAAATGGCAAAGGTTAGTACCCACGTCATCCTGGCTGGACTCTTATTAACGACCCTCAGCCCCAGCTGCAAAGGCACCCACCACCAAAGCAGCACCACCTGCCAAAGCACCTGCAGGGAAAGCTGCACCTCCTGCCAAAGGCAAAGCTCAAGAAGAATCCTCATCTGAAGAGGAGTCGTCTTCCGAGGAATCAGATTCATCTGAGGAAGATTCAGACTCGGATGACTCTGATTCAGATAGCTCTGATGAGGAGTTGACTGCAGTGCAGAAGATGGCTGCAAAGAAGAAAGCTGAGGCTGCTGAGAGGAGGCAGAAGGCGCATGAGGAGGCGTTGGCTGCCAGAAGCAAGGATAATCTGCGAAGTCCTATTTGTTGTATCCTTGGACATGTCGATACTGGAAAGACGAAGTTGCTTGATAAGGTATGTATTTCAGACAGAAAGACACATATATACACTCTGATCTGCATTGCCGCATAGATTCGACAAACAAACGTCCAGGAAGGAGAAGCAGGTGGTATCACTCAGCAAATTGGTGCTACCTACTTCCCTGTTGACGCTATCAAGACCAAGACTGCCGTGATGAACAAGGTTTGTCTTTTTCCAAGTAGTAACGATGCATGCCTGATAGTGCTCGTCTAGGATGGCAAGCAAGAGTACAAGATCCCAGGTCTCCTCATTATTGATACCCCTGGACACGAGTCCTTCACCAACCTGCGTTCTCGTGGTAGCTCCTTGTGTAACATCGCTATCTTGGTCGTCGATATCATGGTAAGTGGCCCCGCTGTTTCCTTCCCTCTAGAGTCTTACCCATGTCCCTTCAGCACGGTCTTGAGGCTCAAACTCTTGAATCACTCCGATTGCTCAGAGATAGGAAGACTCCTTTCATCGTCGCTCTTAACAAGATTGATCGTATTTATGGATGGGACCCTACACCTAACGGTGCTTTCCAGGAGTCGCTTGCGAAGCAGACCAGGGCTGCACAACGCGAGTTCGAAGACCGTCTCGCCAAGACCATTGTCGCCTTCGCCGAGGAAGGTCTCAACGCCGTCCCCTACTACGACAACAAGAATTTCGCAAGGAACGTTTCCCTCGTACCAACATCTGCCATTACTGGTGAAGGCGTACCCGACATGATCATGCTTCTCGTCAATTTGACACAGCAGCGCATGAGTGACCGACTCATGTACCTTTCTGAATTGGAATGTACAGTCCTGGAAGTCAAGGTTATTGAAGGCCTTGGAACTACCATTGATGTTGTTCTGTCGAATGGTATCCTGCGGGAGGGAGAGAAGATTGTTATTTGCGGTCTCAATGGTCCTATCGTCACTCAAGTGCGAGCACTGCTCACGCCACAACCGCTCAGGGAACTTCGTATCAAGGTACCTTCCTGCGTCTCTTCTCATCTCTTCAGTGCTGATACCTCTGGTTCTAGTCCGCCTACGTCCATCACAAAGAGGTCAAAGCAGCCCTTGGTGTCAAGATCGTTGCCCCAGATCTGGAGAAAGCCATCGCAGGTTCTCGCCTAATGGTTGTCGGTCCCGATGACGACGAAGACGATCTCAAGGAGGAGATCATGTCCGATCTTACCACTTTGCTCAACAGCATCGACAAATCTGGTCGTGGTGTCTGCGTACAGGCATCTACTCTCGGTTCTCTTGAGGCTCTTCTCGACTTCCTCAAGTCCAGCAAGATTCCGGTGTCTGGTATCAACATCGGACCGGTGCATAAGAAGGATGTTATGCGCGCTGCTACGATGTTGGAGAAGGCGAAGGAGTTGGCTTGTATGCTTTGCTTCGACGTCAGTGTCGATAAGGAAGCAGAGAGGCTTGCAGAGGAAATGGGTATCAAGGTGTTCAAAGGTACATTGCTTTCTTTCCGCCTGAGAAATCGAAGAAGCTAATTGAGTCGTCGACAGCTGATATCATTTACCATCTCTTTGACGCCTTCACTGCGTACAACGAAGAAATCTTGGAAGCTAAGCGTAAGGATGCTGCTCCTCAAGCCGTCTGGCCTTGCCGCCTCAAGATCATTGCTGCGTTCTGTAAACGTGACCCTATCATTCTCGGTGTGGACATTCTGGACGGAACTCTTCGCATTGGCACCCCTCTTGCCGTCGTGAAGAAAGATGCTGTCACTGGAAAGAAGGATATCATTCCCCTCGGAAAGATGTCAGTACCGTTTCTTGTTGATTTCAATTTTTTGCCTGAACTTCCCTCCTCAGCACATCGCTCGAGATCAACCACAAGACACAGGAGATCGTCAAGAAGGCGCAAGCTGGTGCTGGTGTTGCTGTCAAGATCGAGCATGCTGTCTACCAGTCTGCAAAGATGTTTGGCCGTCACTTCGATGAAAAGGATGAGATCTACAGTCATATCAGCCGAACAAGTATCGATGTTCTCAAGGAATCGTTCAAAGCGGATGTGAGCATGGAGGAGTGGCAACTCATTCGCGCTCTCAAGCCTGTATGTTTTCCCTGTCTTTATTTTTGATTGAATGGCGATCGCTCATTATGTTGCAGAAATTTGATATTCCTTAAAGGATGCCATCTCATACACGAACAAGTGGTCATCGCAATAGCATGTAACAAACTAGGTTTACTGACTGAACTTCCTGTACTTCTCACCTCACAATAATGTACCTCCACGCATGCAATACAAGGGATTTGGATAGCCTCAGCTCCAGGAAAGGGCTCACTGGCAGCAGTCTGAGCAGGCCAAGTCGGCCGATCTGGGTGTCGGCATGTCGGCCCGTTGGTTCATACTCCGACACCAGTGCCTTGAAGTTGAAATGGTCTCATCGCTCGAAGGGCGCCGAGTACAAAGTTTATTCGACGTCTCCCACTTTCGCCTTGCCTCCTTCCTTCCACTCACTACCATGTCCAACGATAACAGCAGCAAGCACGACGTTGAAGAGAACGAATCCATCGACTCCGATGAGCTGCAACTGGTAAAGACCCAAAGGCATATCAGGGATCGAAGTTCCTACGCATAACTGAACCGTATCGGTAACGTCCAAAAATTTTCTTGGTCGATACTGGGGCATTATTATGGCTGCGGGTATCCCTCACTGTATCTTTGGCTTCACCGCTATCGATTATGTGGGGGATTGAGATTATACCGCTAGAACCTGACCAGAGTTCATACCTGCGTAGGGAAGCCCTCCCAGTATCGCCATTCTATCAACCCCTTCCTAGGGGTGCTGACTGACAGTACTGACCTTGTTTCCAGCGTCAACTCGGGTATAAACAGGTAAGTCCCAAGAGTTGGCATGCGTGAAACACTCTCACCCAGGTGAATATATTTGCGGCTTTAGCAACTTCATCGAACATGGCATATCGTGGAAAGTTTCGGCGCTAGTTTTTGTGCGCTGAACTTTATTGGCGGTGTGAGGTCGGTCTTCTTTGATTGTTTGATAACTATTCGAGGAAGCTGATCGGTATCTTTAGATCGGTTCTCTTCCTTGGTGTGCTCGCAGGTGGTCCTGCAGCGATTTGGTGACTATAACACGTCCATACTACTAAGCAGAGCGCTTATGCTAATCTAGGTCTTCCTATGTTATCACGATCATCTTCATGACGATCACGGCTGCCATCTTGGCAGAGATCGCCTCAGCTCTCCCGGTCTCAGGCTCTATTTACATCTGGGCCGCTGAGAGCGCAGGCCCCAAGTACGCTCGCTTCTTCGGGTTCATTGTCGCTTGGTGGTCCTGTACTGCGTGGATGACCTTCGCCGCCGGTAACTGTCAGGTTAGTAATCTCTATTTCTGTATCAGAACAGGGGCAAAATTGAATTGACCCCTCGTAATACAGACCACTGCGAACTACCTGGTGTCCCAACTCGCGGTCTGGGAAATTGACTTCCCTGGAGGCATTACCAATGACAATGTCAAATGGAGAGCCTTCATTTGGGCTGTCTCCGAAGCGATTCTCATCGTCTCTGTGGCTATCAATTATCTTCCTCCTCGCTTGTATTCCCTCATCTTCAGGATCTCCATTGGGCTCATTTTCCTCGACTTTCTCCTGTGCTTCACCTGGCTTCCTATTGGGGTCTCTAAGACCTATGGGTTCCGCACCGGGAAGGATGTCTTCACCGGAACTTGTATGTGACAGTTGAATCTCAAGAGATGTACCTTCACTCATACCCCTTGCAGATAATGGCACTGGAGCCCCAGCTGGATGGAACTGGCTACTTTCATTGTAAGATAGATACCTCCGACATTCGATACAGTGATCTGATGAAATTATAGCCTGTTTTCCGCCGGTACGATGACTGGCTTTGACGCTGCTGGTCACATCGCAGAGGAGACAAAGCAAGCTCGCGTTACAGTCGGAAAAGGCATCCTCAGCAGTGCCATCCTAACTGGTATCCTGGGATTCATAACCACCATCCTGTTCCTGTTCTGCTTGCCCGACTATGACACCCTCTTCTCCCTCAATGCTCCTCAGCCTTTCGTTCAACTGTATGCGGTCGCTTTGGGTCGCGGTGGTAGTATCTTCATGACTGCCATTGCTGTCATTGGTTTGATCTTGGTGAGTCTCCTTTCCCACATATATGCTCGCGGGATTGCTCACAGGCCTAACAGAACACCAGCATTGCCATCGTTGCTGCATCTCGCCTTGTATTCGCGGTGGCCAGGGACGGTGTACTTCCTCTCTCCGGGTGGATTGGCCAGGTTGACGAGCAGGGACAGCCCAAGCGCGCAGTCACCGTGATTTACATCTTCGGCGCCTGCCTCCTTTGCACTATCCTTCCCAGTCAAGTCGCCTTTACCTCCCTGGTTTCCGCTGGTGGCATCCCAACCATTGCAGCTTATGGCTTGATTGCATTGTTGCGTCTTACGATGACTCGCGGAAGGTTCACCAGCTCCTATTTCTACCTCGGAAAATGGGCCGTAACCTTCTACATCTCCGCCGCCATATTCAACGCACTCATCTTCGCGGTCGACATCTCCCCTTTCTTCTTCCCCGTCACATCCGAAACGTTCAACTTCGTAAGCTTTCTCGGTTCATTCGCCGCTGTCACCGATAATTGACCTTTTGACCCTTAGGCCTGCGTAATCTTTGGAAGCGTGACTATTTTCGGAATCATCAGCTGGTATTTCACTCCAGAAGATAGATGGCTTCGCCGGGAACTCATTGTCCAGGGATTGGAAAGCACCGATTCCGCTGCCGAACCTGCCGTCACCAGGCGTTTAGGCGAGGATTAGGTGAAACTTGGGAAGAGCGACGACGGCTCCTCTCAGCTATGATTATTATCAATTCCTCCTCCAGAATTCTTCCTTGTTGCGTCTCCAAGTACAGATTTGGGGTCTATATTTGTTTCTTATCCCATTGCTCATTTTGCTTCCCTTGCTCAATAATTTGACACCATTTTTCCTATCTACCGTCTACTGCGACCGCCTCTTCTCTGAGGATCTGTTATTTCTAGAAATATCACTCCGAGTTGACAATACACGTATCATGCTCATATGACCCTTCGTACCACCCTGTTGAGGATCAAACGTCAGAAAACGCGGCATTCTATGGCTGTGCAAGGAGGAATCTCATTCCATCAAACCTCCGCCACTATCTATTGACCTTAATCTCAATCAGCGGCACCTCACAATCACCCAAACGCCAAGAGAAAGAAACCTGTGGATGATATTTGCTTCGGAATCACCAAGGCTAAATCATGGTGAAAGTATATTTGCTTCTATTCAGTAAAGCTTCTAAGGAAGAATGATAGCATTCAAAGCAATTGGCCGGTAGGAGTGCCCTGGAACGGATCAAGAGCCGTCTTCTCGTAAACCAACGACCCACGTAGAAACACCTTCTCCACCTGACCTTGGAGTGTAAGCCCAACATATGGAGATAGCTTGTTCTTGAAATTCAGGGATTCGGTAGTCACCTAAACAATGTTCCAAGGATCGCGTTAGCCTTCAGTCGCTTCGAGCCAATGACTTGAAGAATGACGGCAAACCTTGAATTCAGCCTCGGGATCCCAAATGACGAAATCGCCATCCAGGCCGACTTCGAGTCCACCTTTCAGATGGCTCAACCCGGCATGTTCAGCAGTCTTCTTGCTTGTCCAGCTGATGATTTGAGCTAGCGTGACACCACGCTTCTTGCCTTCAGTCCACAAGAGGCTCAAACCCAAACCGAGTGTGCTAATACCACCCCAAGCCTCCATGATATTTCCGTCTTCCAACCGCTTCAGCGTAGCAACGCACGGGCTATGGTCCGAGACGACGCAGTCGATAAGGCCCTCCTTTAGACCTTCCCACAGTTCGTCCCGGTTTGCGGCCTCACGGACAGGAGGGCAGCACTTAAATTCCGGATGTCCATGTGGGATCTCCTGGGCCGAAAGACACAAGTAGTGAAAGCATGTTTCGACTGTAAGATTGAGACCAGTAGATCTTGCCGCTCGAATGAGAGGAAGTGCACTTGAAGCGGATAGATGGACAATGTGGCAACGTAGATCTGGGTATTGCTTCTGTAGACGGATTATTAGTGAGATGGCGTTCGTTTCTAGATCCTGCGGACGGGAGTGGAGAAATGTCGTATAGAGAGTGGGGTCAGAAGAGTTGGAATCGCTCGATTGTGGTGCCGCAGTGGAGGATTTCTCGGTGGCCGAGCCTGTGGCTTCTGAAGCGAGCTCCGCGTGGAAGAGAAGAACGGTTGGTGTGTGCTATAATCCCGGATTTCGTTGAGAAACCTGGGTTCAATGATTTCAAGGAAAACATACTTGGAGCTCCTTCATAGATACGACAAGGTCATTCTCGGTCACACATGGGAACTCCTAAGAGACTTGCGTTAGGGATCTGACATTCCCCTATACTCGGTATCGAGCATAAGGTTAGCGAACTCACATCGACACCACTTTCGATGAGGAAACATTTGAATCCTTTGATGCCGACATCAAGCAGAGGCTTCAAATCTCCCTATAGATAGGCGCCCGGAGCATTAACAACCTGCATCAAGCTGGATAACGAAGAAGACGGACTGACGTGATTGCCAGGAATTACGCCTCCCCAGAACGCAACGTCCGTGTGACACTGTCCATTGGCAGCTTCTCGTTTGATGCGCAAGTTGTCGACTGTCGTGGTAGGTGGAATCGAGTTTAATGGCATATCCACGACAGTAGTGACACCGCCAGATAACGCAGCTTTGGTGCCAGTCCAGAAGCCTTCCCAATCTGTACGTCCAGGTTCATTCAGATGAACATGAGCACTGCATTCAAGGGAATGATAATCTAGAAATCAATCATCCACACACCACTGATGAGCTTTTGCTCGAAAAGACTCACTCTACCAATCCTGGAAGGACCACCTTTTCGCCAGCATCGACCCACAGGGCCTGATCATCGTTTGGAGGCTGTGATCGATATTCAAGGGTGATATCTACTATCTTGCCTGTGGAACGATCGACCTTCAGGGTCGCAGGACTAGGCTCCTCCTTCTCCGGTAACGACACTTTCTTGCCTGAACAGATAACGAAACGTGCAGCAGAGCTCGTCATCGTCGAAGACGGTGATAATGAATCTATGGATAAAAAAGCAGCCCTGGCCCGACATTGATGATGGCGATGCTTTTCATCCAATTCTTACTTGTTTTGGCTGAATCTGATCAAGCTGAGCCCACTAAGCAACGCCACATTACTAGATCCAGCGCCATCTACGGCCCACGATGAAACTCTGAATTCAGGTTGAAACCCATTGGTGCCGTATCAAGGGTCGGGAGCCTCAATCAGCTGCAATCCATGACGCGGTTCGAACAAGACTCTGGCGACATTCTCCTATTCCCTCGGTCAAAAGAGACTCGAAGACAGCGAGCGCTTTCATTTTTGACTCGATTTCTCAGGCTCAATCTACAGCGGCTAGGGAAGGGCTGATGAACCGAGCACTCAAGCCCAGGGATGCCCATAAAAGTCAAGGTTGGCGGAGAAAATGGCGGACCGCCATCAAAATTTCCCAGCCAGGCTGAGCGAGCCGAGCGGCTTTCCCCCGACGGTGTCAGACCAGGTACAAATCTAAACATAAAACGATCAACAGAAATGCTATCACACCCTGCAACGACTATATACATAGGGCTACGCTCTTTAGGACAGCGCTCACATTTTCCCCTCGAATATTCCGCTTCCGCCCGTCCTTGAACGCGTCCCTGGTGTCGCGTCCTCTCGACTTTGACCATGAATACAATCTACGAGCTCGAAGTACCTCCCTCGATTAGCAGAGCTGCCTCCTCATCACCATCCCCACGCCGGTTACCTCCTGTACCACGTTCCGCTCGCCCTGTATCGCATGCTAGGCCACTACCCAGTGTCCCTCGACCGCTAACTTGCAAGAAATGTGGGACTTGCATCACCTCACATAATGTACTTCTACCCCCTAGCGCAGTAAGTGGAGCTGGCCTTGCTTGGCGGTTCGGCATTCCTGATCGATTTTGGTTTATCTAGTTCCCTGCCGACTCGAGGGGATTTAGGGGATTCTCAGGGAGAGCTAAATTATTCACTGAAACGTGCATATACATACATCTGTTGACATGTCGAACCATATATCTGACCGCCGCCTCATCTTCCAGATACAATGTCAAACTTTCGCGCCCATCCGTCCAACTTATGGTGACTGGTGCCCACACAATGCAAGAAATTACCTGTCTCGGCTGTTCAATATACCTGGGATGGAAAATTCTACGCGCCCATGAGCCCACAGAATCATGGAAAGAGGGGACATGTCTACTAGAAATGGAGAGTCTAAACAAGCACGCCGAGTCTTTCTTCTCCTCACCAAGAAGACTTCCTGATAGCCCACCTGCATCGGACTCAGACTCGGATTCCTGGCACTCATGATACCGCGTATCTTCCCACCTTCTCGATTAGACCTTCGACGCCCGCCTACTCGCCTACACAACCATCACGAAGACCAAAACGAAGCACGACATGATCGTCTAACGGACCCACATATAACCTTAACTTATCTTGTATACCTATACTTATTCATATTTATTAACCTAATGCTATCTTCTAATCATCATCTCCGAGTCCCAACTTTTCGACTTCACATCTCGTCTGCGTATCTCGCCATTCCCACATCTTGCTTATTTTTTTTTCTTGCATTGGTTTACATGGGGTCGACTTATCACACTGTATCTATGGAATGTGCCAATAAACTATGACAGTTGCTATGCTGAAAGCTCAGGCTGCTGGGTGGAGTGCAGAACCCTTATGATGAGCGACCATGTTGCTCCAGAGCTCCAATCTGTCAGGGTTCGCCGAAACAGACAAGCCTGGCTCGATACTCTGGCCGCAGTCCCGTTAGCCCAGTGGTCGAAGCATTACGAGAATCGACCTTCTCTCGAGCTCGAGTCTGCGGTGGTTGCATCATTTTTGTTTGACTTTTCCTTGATGGATCCCGAGGTGGGGTAGATGACCGGCAAGTGATCCTCATAGAAATCTTGCCGATTGTATAAAGAAGCTGCTGTTCGGTTAGTGCCTATCGATGCTTTCACTCAATGATCAGCTGCTGACGTTCTTGATTATTGATACCAAGATATCATCTCTGTTCGGTATCGTGAGCTCCCCGAGGACCCGGTTTTCCTTCACACCACTTTTCTCCGTTGCTAAAATTGTCAGCTAAGCGTTGTTTTCGCGCCATGTATGAAGTGGAGTAGGGGACAGGAATTTCGGCCAGTAAACGCCTGTGGCGCAAATGGGTAAATATATCATATGATACACTCCTTGTAACGAATTCAAAGTGGAACCATAAGCGAGTCAGTGCGTAATCGTAGATATGTGGTAGGTTGATTGAGGTAGCACCCCGACTTGGGTGGTGATGTACAGGGAAAGGGTCTATGTGTGGTGCAGTCGCGGTACTCTCCAATCGTCATCCAAAACGGGTTCGGCCAGCGCTTCCGCCTCGTCCTGAGTGACGTTAGGGAGGGCCACAAGGAGATGGCGCACCCAACTTGAAGCGAGCTTCTTCTGGACCACCTCAGTATGTCTGAAGAAGTTGAGGTGATCCCATTTCTCCTTGGCTTGAGCAAAGGCTGCAAGGTGCTCAGAGCTGGATTGCATGGATTCAGCTAGAATATAATCCATTCTCTGACGAAATTCAGTGGAACGCGCACTCTCAATGATGGGTACCAGTGGGACAAGCTTGTGCCACGTCGACGACTTTTGCACTTCAAGCTTGAGAGAATCCTTGCTTGGAAATAGCATGGTCCACATGCAGTAGATCATGGCATTTATGTCGAGTAGCTCCCTCGAAGGAGTTTTCAGCAACAATTCTCCGAAGGCTGTTGATTGCGCAATCAATTCCTTTGCGAACTCGCTTTCTAAGGTTACCATCTTGCCATGATCAATCCATGGACTGAGGTTAAATTCCGCGCAGCAGTGAAAGTAATACTGCCAAATGTCTCGAATCTGCAGTAAAGGCAGCCTGTTTCGAAGGCACAGCAGCAATATTTTCCAAACCGGGGAAACCTCGCCCATGATTTCGTTGGTCGTTTCCTCGGTGCGGAGCTGCCGTTCAACCACTGAGCATATTTGTTGATTCATGGGAATGAGTGTTTCATCCCGTCTGTTCTGTCGTTCGGATCGAGTGAAAGCAAGGATGGCAAGCATGTACCATAGGTAGGATCTCCGTCCATGTTGAGTGGTGTATCTGGACTGAAGATGAGCAAATATTGTTTCCCAATTGGAGAAAAGTAGCTCGTCTGCGACATGGTCCCGATGCGTAAAATGCAGAAGCAGTTCCTGAATTGTGCTGGATGAAACCTGAAGCTTGCCGAAGCGGTCTAGATGACCTTTGAGTACCCCAAGGAAGGTTCTCAACCGACCTGGCTTCTTCCAGATTTGTCCTGATGCTCCCCATCCGCCAATGCGGAAACGTTGTTTGATATACCATGAGAATTCTTCTTCAGCCAAGCCGTATGTCTCGTCCCCTGCTTCGTAGCCGGCCAATAGATCCATGACCAAACCGATCACCGTATCCATACGGGTCAGATCCTCGGATTTGACTGTACGCACTTCCTTGAGACTGTCAGTAATGAGAAACAGAGGATAACGAGAGGTAGTCCTGTTGAGGGTGCCTCCATTCTGGACCAGAAGACTACAGTTATGGATCAAATTAAATGAGGGTTGACGAACTGCTCCGGAGAGATAGTCTTTCAAGCAGTTTGAGATCACGTTTTGGAGAAGAGAGATGGCTTGTTGGCGAGTACAGAAAGTGGGCGGCACGCTGCCATCATCGGGGAAAGGGTTCAAGTTTGATGGGAATGATTTGTTACGGATAAGGGCAGCTTTGATCATACTAAGGTGTATTTTATCCTCAGTATGATTCTGGACCCTGTTGCGAATCACCCGAACGCGGTACAGCTGGTAGAGGGCAAAAATGCTGTCCGAGAACGTCTTGTCCAAGGCATCGGACTGAATGCCTACCTCAAGGCGTCGTATCATCTCATTGGACGAAAACATGGCTTCCAACGCTTCTAAGGAGGAGGCGACGGCTCCAGCTTTTTCGTCAACCAGTATCCGGCCCACAGCATAAAAGGTCCTAGCGCAGGCGATCCTGCAACGAACCCGATGTTCATTGGTATGCCAAATATTTTTAGCATCTTCCATAAGTATCAATGTCTTCGTAATGATATCTGGTTGCGTTTTCTCGGATCCTAGGAGGATTTGCACGAGGTGGAGATTACCCTCGCGTACACGGTCCAGGTTGCCTCCGAGGAGTGCGTCTGGAAGTGCCTCGACGAAGGAAAGGAGTTCTACGTCGTCGTTGAGTGTACGAAGGGTCCAAGCAATACACTGGGCTTCGCGGGTGTGATTCCGTTTCTGCGATTTCCTGATCGTGGCGTCACCGATACTGAGATATGGAACGCTTGGTCTTGCACTCGCCCCTGATTCTGTGAGGTTGACCAAAGGTCCGTCCTCCTTTGGAGTATTAAATTGTGCTTCCTCATCGCCAACCTGGGTAGAAGACATTGCATCATTTCCACAAGGGTACGTCTTCAACGATCGCTGTCTTCCTCGCAAGCTGTCAAATATTCGAATGACTCTTGATACGCTCGTCCCTCTTACAACCCTCAATATTCTCCACAGGAGCGGAGAGAGTGGGGTAGAATAGGGAGAACTCAATGTCACGATGGGCATTATCGTGAACACTGAATAAATGAGCAGCAAGGCGCCCAACACGACTGCGAAGATACAAGCAAGAACGCGATTGACATCATGGAGAAAGCCGATCAAGCCGGAGAAGAAGCTGAATAAGGAAAGGTGTAGGAGGAAAGGGATAAAGTCGACAATGTCCTGCATCTTCAAATCCTTGAGGCCGCAGTACAAGAATCGGAGCAGATGAGCGCGTGTTCCAGGCGACCGTACAGTAGATGTCCTATGAAGAAATCTTCGAGACCATTGCTGAACTAGAGTAGCCAAGAACGCGCAGCTAAGCGCCAGCGCCAGGCTAACGAACCACAGAACGTTGCACGCGAGAGCTGAAGGTGTCGGAATAAAAGTCGTTTCATCAGGGAATGGAGTAAGGTTTGAGCTATTTGAGGGTTGGCTCAACTGCTGCGAAATCCTCCTCAGTAGCGTGGCCGCATCCTCAGCTGAGTCTGGCCGGAGATTTTGATAGCTTTCAATGACGAAAGCTGTCAATATGGCGGAATACAGACCGGACTTGACGGGGAGTGAGCGACGTGAGTTGAATGTATACCAAAATGACCGACAACTCACGAAAACTAAGGTGATATCCATGTCTTCCTTCCAACTCCTGATTAGACCTTCGTCATACTGTTGCGCTTCTTTGACATATATGTCCCAAAGTTTTCGGCATGCTTCTGCATCTTCCCGTTCTTCCATACTTTTTGCTGGAGAGGTAGCTCATAAGCCAAAGTCAGATATATAAAGATAAAGCGGCGTACGGGTACTCGTGTGTGGAATTGACATTGGTTCGTTAATTGGGGTCTGAGCCTGAGGAAAAGTGGTGGAAGCGCTCAAAGGCAGTACCAAGTTCGCCACTATATTAGATTTCACAGCAGTTCCACAGCATAGTAGACGATTAGAGTTCAGGGGTTCTTGATGAACAAGTGCTCGGGAATAGGGTGCTCAGAGATGAGGGGGATCAAAGTTAAAACGATCAGAAAGAACCTTGTTGTGGTCACTTGGGTCATTTCACCGTGGCGCGTCACTAGAAGTGCCATGATGCAGAATCAACGATAGGCAGTGGAAATCATGATGCATACTGCACAGGGGACCGTCTCTACTCGTATTTGGACTAGCAGCTGGCCGACAGGTGTCTGCCTCCGCCTCTACTTCCCACCTAGCTAAACTCCTTTGCGGCCAGACGCCGGTCTGTGGGGGGTGTCAATTTAGCAAAAACGGTAGTGAAACTGATGCAGCTACCCACCTCGAGCTTTCTGTCGTCTATACTCGAAATAACCCAGTATCCCAATAATCAACAACGCGCCCGCGGATACACATGTCCCAGCAATGATTCTCGTCTTGATTGCATCGCTTAAGGTGGAATGGCTGCTAGATGAAGGGGGATAATACGTGCTGTATGACCCGGTATTATAGCTGTACGTGGTAAAAGCCCCCGTTGCTGGGGGAACTGTCGACGAGGTCGAGACAAGTAAATCGGAAAAATGTCCCGAGCATGTCGAATTATCTTGTGGTCGAATACAAGCTGCTGATGTCTGGTCTTTGACACAGAGCCAAAGATCAGGGTAAGCCGATGTTGTGTTGCAGGATTGGGTATAATCTTCTTCCTCGTCGCCATTCTGGTCAGCTAGGGTGCACCATGTTGATCCACAACAGTGAAACCCAAATGTCCTCCCTCCAAACTCCTGTGTCTCCGATAATAGATCCCGTAAACAAGGTGCCGCACTTGGTCCACTCCAATCAACAGCTGAGCAGTCTTCGCCGACAGCACATGCGTGTTGCTGACCTTGACCACCAATGCACAATGTGGTGTCCCAGTCAAAGCATGTCTTCACTGTCCCGGCGGTCGGATACGGTGAGGTTTTGTTGTGGCATTGTAGGACCAAAGGGTCTGAACTACCGTTATTGGACATGATTTTGTTGGCCAGTGAAGCGTTTACTTCATATCCAAAGCTGAACGGGCCACGGCCACAGGTGTTATTGAACGCGGGCGGTGGTACATTCGTATTCTGAGTTTCCATGTTCAGTCCAAGGTTCGGTCTGGAGCCAGCTGGTTCGGGAGATCGTGAGGCAGTTAGCGTAACATACAGAGAGCTGCTTCAAGGTTCCTTTTGTATTCTGTTGCCGAGTGAAAGTGACCAGGTTTATCATGAATCATCGCACGAAACAGTTAGGCTTGCGATGACTATCACACCCTGTGCCTGAGAAAACGGTGGAGGAGGCTTAGGCAAAGACGAGCGGAGCTGTGTTTTCCGCCCAGTCTAGAAATGTGCGCCACGGAGTTGAGAGAGCGCAATAGCTACTTTTGCTTGACTATCATGGCTTTCCAAGCCGTCCAGTGTCAGCTCTACAGTCTAGATGCTTCGTCGATGAAAACTCTGCCGTTCCAATGCCGATCATCCTACTTCCCCATCCGCCGTTCGGCAGGATAAAAGGCTTACCCTACCGAAACCGCCTGAGTCTTCAATAAAGTCCTTCCTGCAACAAGCATGGTCTGGCTAGATGCTCGGGATGCTATTCATGCCGTCAACGTCAATACCTTGCTATTATTCTTTGATTTTGTGAATAGTCACTCAGAATGAGAAGGCGGTGCCTAGTCGGCCCATGCCGAGCGGAGTGTCAAAATCTATATCTTCAACTTGACCCTTGCCTTGCTCTTACCAGTGACCATCGTGCAGAAATGCTCAATTTCCGTCCTCAAATCGTCTATGACTCTGGTTTCCAGAAGACCCTGCTATTTTATACTACGCTGAAATACTCTGTGAATGTTGGCTCGACCAATTCTATGAAAAGGGGCCATCTCCGTTGCTTATTCCAGGTCGCTCCTTTTACGAGAACTCCAGAACTCAGAGCAACTTCGTCCATGCCCCATCATCAGCTTTCTCCTAACTTTCTCCTAGCAATGAAATGACACTCATTCTATACTATGGCGTCATTACTTCCCTATTACAAGCAAAATTTTCTTGGAAGGAGGTTCCAGGATCGCGCAATAAGCACAGTCCTCGTTTTATAAGCGATGTCGTTGCTAGCATCAACTTCCATCTTTCTCTGCAAACTATCCTCATAACTTCATATCCGCCCTGGCCAATATCCAGCGCCTGCAATGTCGTCGCACTGTTTGCTTTGAATGGTCTGGCGAAGAACTCCTCTCAGTATCTGAAGAGACCCTATTTAAAGGGGATCGCGAACTCCTTATCCGCAATCCTTCGTTCCGGTAAGCTTTTATACCCCAGTTCTCCTTACCCAGCAAACTGTCGTGCTTACCGCTGCGGTAATGGGTGCAACCACCGGCGCTGACGGATTGACCGAAACAGTATGGTGTCGAGTTGATTTTGATTCAAACCTGGAAACTGATGACTTGTATTATTCTTCACAATATTGGATATCACAGGTTATGTTGACACTCGAAGCATGAACTGTCGCTGCTCTTAGCAAGTGTTTTCTACAAGCAAGGGGTTCGCTGTTCTCCTTATCTCCTCCTGCCCTCCTTAACAACGTCGACAGCATCTTTGACATCACTTCTCCTAGAGTGACGAGGTTCTCCTCTGGAGAAATGACCTCATCCGTCAAATCCTCCTATGTCGGAAATGCATAAATAGAGGGCCAATTCAGGGGAGCAATGGTATCAGGATTTGACTTTGAACTATACGCTCGCTCGACGCTAGCAAAGACCAACAATCACTTGAACTTTATAACTTTCATTCCAAACATACCTCCCAATCACCGTCTTCTTCAACGTCTGGTCACTTGAATAGAAGATGGCAACAGTCACCTCTCGAGTAGTCGACGACTATGAGGGGACGACATCCACTATGGTTTGGGTCGCCCCAACCGGTGACTACGAGAACGACGGATGGATTCCCCCACTCCCATCCTACGAATCTACCACCCCCACCGACCTTTTCGCTGCGCCAACTGGCACTTCCGTCGAGACCAAAAAGCTACTCGACAAGGACATCGACAAAAAACAACCAGAAAAGATCGTCGCCATTGCTATGGGCGTCGGACTTCCCGTCGCATGTTTCATCCTCTTTGGATTCTTGTGGATGTGGATGGTTCGCGACGGTGTCCGTCAGAAGAGAGACGCAGAGCGTAAGAAGATACAAGCTCGAGAGGCGAAGATGAAGAAGTATTACACTTCGGAGCTGGACTATTCGCTGGCCGCTCTCGACGATTTCAAAGAACCACCCCAAGTCTTCTCGGCGCCGGGTCGCCCTAGGAGTATCTTGAAGAATAGGGTTTCTCCTGTAAGTCCACCTTCTTCATCTTTTACGACAGGAGTGCTAAGTCGAACATTAATAGGATCTTCACCCTGATGATATTTACACCCTCCTACCTCCTAAACCCAAACCTCGTAGTGGGTGGTCCCCCAAGTTCAGCTATCAACGCTACTTGGATGAGATGGCCAAATGGAATAGAGCCAAGGAAGCCATCGAGAAGGCTCTGGAAGTCGCAAAGCGAAATGCCGCCTCCGTCGCTAGAACTCGCGAAAAAGACGAGGAAGCTCGTAGGCGAACTGCAGAGGCGATGAAGATGCAGGACCCTGAAATGCAGGCAGAGGAGGTAGAGGAAGACATTGAAAAGGGGAACAAATGTCAGGAGAAGAAGGTTTGCAAGAATCGACAGGAGGCGATGAGGAAACTTGAACAGGGGCCTGATCCCAACAAGTCTAGTCCGACCGTTGGGTATATGGACCATCTTGACGAATGTGAAAAAGGAGAATGGAATGGTGATGAGGGGTTCGAATATGAGCGGGCTCAAGAGGATGGGGATGATTATATTCAGCGACATAGTTGGGAGACTGGCGAGTCCTCTAAGTCAGCTAAGGCGAGGGGCAAGGAGAAGGAGGTTCAGATGCCTGCATCAGGATCGAGGTTTATCGAGGAGGTGTAGAGTTGGTTCCAGTTGACCGACTCTTTATTCACGGAGTTGCAGGGAGCTCGAGGCTCTATCAGAGATACAACGGTCATTGGCTGGACCTTTATTATATATCAACTTATTCATTAGTTAGTGCTTCCAAATAAATTTCCAATTCAACACCATTTTTTCGTTTGAGTTACAAACTTTCTCTCGAATTGATCTTTTTTCGTCTTTCTCTACCTCTTCTCCCTGAAGCTAAGAAATACTACGGATCATCATAGCTCTGACTCTTACCACCAAATCAGCTCACAGGAAAGCCAGTGACGGGCTTCTCCAAACCTTTCGAGGACGTTGTCTGCGTATCACCAGCAATCACAATGCATCGAAGTCACCGAGCCAAAACACCGATTGTCAATTTCGCCGAGCGTCAAGTTAGGACTGCTCGTCGCAGAAGAACCCAACCCCTGCATTGGAGACGGACTTCAAACCATGTTATTGCACAGCGAAAACGTCGAATGAGTAGTTGTGATCCCTGAGAAGAACGAGCATCGTATACAACTAATGGCCATGACATTCGTAAGTAGAGTACAGTGCATTCCGCAATAAATAGTAGCATGTACATAGCGCGAAAGGTACATCGGGAAGAAATGAGGATCGAAAGCAGGTATCCAATAGCAAACAACAAAAGGAATGGGAGCGCAAGAGTCAAGTGTGAAAACAGACTTCGAGAGTCCATAAAGGTAATACTATAGAACACTGGCCTTTCCAATGCTCATGGCTGTCGCCCTTCTCCTCTTGTTTCCCCTCCTGATCTCATTGAGATCATTTTCAATCTCGCTGTCCTTGGCTCCGTTCAAGATAATCAGGCTCTGGCCGGAAACCTTCTCTCTGCCATTCCCTGCTCCTCCCTTTTGTTTTTTCCTCCCTCCTCCACCGCCACCACCTCCCCCGGTATTCCCATAGCCCATGCCACCATATCCGTACCCGTTTCCATTATTTCCGGATAACGTAGAGGACGTGAGCGGTAGAGGGAAAGGCGAAGGCAGCTCATCAACAGCGAGTGAATGTGGATTATGGAATGGTCCCGTCTGGATATTGATACCACCACTACCAATGGGTAACCCATTCGGCCCAGTTCCATTCACTCCCAATCCCATGTAATGTATCGAGTGTGGTGTACTCGGAGGTGGTGAGGCAGCACCACTATTCGTACCACCACCACCGGCGCCTCTTCTCAATTTTCGCGTAAGATGAGGCCGAGTAGCCGTATCCAGGCTTGCATCTACAAAAAAAGAAAAGCGGAAGTCAGGTTACCGTTTTAGGAAATCAGAGTCCAAAAAAGGAAGGTGGGTAAAGGAACCCGACCAAGGACAAGACAGAGTGCAGACGTACCGGCCAAAGCACCTTCGCCATCCTTCTCCTCACGAGCTCGTCGTCTTCGTTCTTCGATGCCTTCGAGTAGTCGTTCGCGTACTTTGGCTCGGCCTTTGGTGAGTTCGTCTTCGACCCTCTTTTGCTCGTCTTCATACGCCGCTTCGGCACAGTCGATCGCGTACCGCTCTTCCCATTCGATAGTGGCAAGGGAGGAAGCACGCTCGATAGTGAGCGGTAGAAGTCTCAAGTTATACAGGGAGTACGATGATGGATGCGTGGAGAGTTGAAGGGAGATGGTGTGCAACGTCGATAGTGTCTCGTGGATGTGACGACCACTAATACAAATGTCAGTTGGCGCATCCACGATGAAACCCAGAGAGACCAGACGCACTCATCTCTTCGATCACTCATCTCCTTTCCAAGCTTTCCAGAGATATCTTTTCTCTTCTTTTCTTTCTTGCCATCATCTTGTATCATGCCTGCACCTGTCACGCCGGTAACTCAGTCAACTGGCTTGGAGGCGATGGCGTAAGGAGCCAGACTCACCATGACCTCTCTGACTAAAACCACTAGGACCAGCACCAACGGTAGCATGATGATATGCCACGCCCATGTCTACGTCTGTTCCATGATGTCCACTGGCAGCAGCACTCGCCCCACCTATCCTCGACGCCTTGTGTGTACCTGAGGATGAAGGGACTTGGAAAACTCCTGGTTGTGGTGGCATTGTTTTTGGCTATCTCTTAATTTTCTCGTGAGCCTTTTTGTGAGAGCGTGACGCCGTAGAGAACAGTAAGCTCGTTGTCGTCGCCGTTGGGCTCAGAGGCGTTGGACAGGATAATTCACGGGACGGTGTTGTTCCGTGGCCCTGGGCGATATTTGACCTCAGGTCACGTTTTTCTTGCGATCAAACGAGGATCTCAGATTAGCGCCGCTTCTCATTTTGGAAGGTTGGCTTGGCCAGCCTTCGCTTCGAGAGTTCGATTCCAGCAGGACGCATATCTTTTTATCGAATATGGATGGAGATGAATATCATAGTACATGCATGACATTATACAAAATCTTGTCTCCTCCTCGTCATCTGAACTCCACTTGCATCTGCGAAACTCAGTGCACTCGGTTTCTTCGAGATCACAGTAGCGGCACCGATACTCTCCGTCGCCGTCAGACAGACGCGGAGAATCTCATAGACGAACTTCTCCAGCGTCAAATAATCTGATTTGTCGATCAGCTGTAATGGTATAGTCAGAAAAACGGGATGCGCAGTTCAAATCTGTGCACAACTAACCTTGTACACATCTTCAACGATCTTCGCGTAATCTGGCTTCTCTCCACCCGTTGACGGTATCTCATAGAACACGATTTCCGTTTTAACTAGCTGTCTGGCCTTTCTCTCAGGTGGGTTGACACCTATCAATACTGGGAGCGTCAAGTCCTTGACCGTAACTTTCTTTAACCCTTGTATCTTGACCGCTCCGTCGCTCGAGTCCCTCGCGAACACGAAGTCCGTCTCCAATCCACCAATAGCAAGAAGCATAGCTTTCGGCTGTTCCACAACGACCTTCACCTCGTTCACCACTTCGCCTCCAAGATCGAATGCCTCCTTTGCTACCTCCTTCGCCAAGTCATCAACGCTGCGCCATCCTTTCGGAGTCTCTTCATGGTCGTTTGAGCCTGTGCTTCCTTTTCGCGGCATCTCCATACCCTCGACTAAAGCGCTGACTCTTTTCGCTAGATGTCCATAGTGTACGCTGTCTGTTACTTCATCGGATTTCCCGGCTGTTGTCAAGTAGCTTTGCTGAAGGTTCAGGTATGTAGATATTGTGATAGGTTGAGCTTTGGGACGGTTCCAGTGGTCACCCCCAATAGTAGAGGTGAGATGAAGGGATGAAATAAGCACGGTATCATTTGGCTCGGGAATCGTGATGGATGCCATTTTCCCCTAGTTTTCGGAATCGAATGAGAGAAAACGGTGGCAGCTTGAGAATTCTGAAGCCTTTGCACTTTTTATAGTCAAGACTAGACGCGTTGAAGGCAAGAATGTATCCGTGACACTTTGGCGTTCCCTTAAAGGATCAAAACGTCTCCCGTTAGGCTAGCATGTGGTGTGAAGCGAAAAGAATGAACCAAGGCCTCTGAGGAAATTCATCAGAGTTGCTGATAAGATTAGATTGCCCTGCTTTGAAAGACCTGATGAGGCAACTCTTTCCCACGGTCGGCATCCAGACGGTAAAGCGCTCAAGAACAGCATTTCAACCTGAAAGACCAGGATTGCTGTGGAAATGTCCCTTTCTTCAAACCTTGCACCTTCTCCACTAGCTCTGAGCTCTAGTACCTGTAACTATGCATTCCGCGTGGCTCGTCTACGAACTTCGAGAGCAAATTCTTGAGAACTTGAACCCAACGCGAAAATCTGACAGTCAGGCTTTATTGAGCATGACGACGACATGCACGGTCTTGTCAGGTAATACCTTCCCCTGCGTCATTCTGTGTAAGCTCTGATACTGATATATGGTAGATGCAAGCCTGGATCTCCTATGGAAATCGCAAGACGGCCTTTACAATCTAACGCGAACGATGCCTCGAAACCTGTGGACGCTCGTTCCGGTCAAAGACGGTCTACCTAAGCCTAGCGGGGCGGTAAAAGCATCACTCAAGAAACCCCCGCCCACTCAAATTCTGGTGAACGGAATCTTCTCTGTGTACCATAGCATGATTACTCACAATCCGTCTCAGAAATTTCGGCGGAGGCTGACTGACTCTGACTGGGATCGGTTCGACTACTACGCCCTCAAGATTCACAACCTCATACTCGGAGAAACAAAGTTTGAGCCTGAGTCATTCAGGCAACTTTGCAAGTATCGAGAAAATAAGAAGCTTTTCCCTTCCGTCACCTCACTTGAGGTAGTTTTATCCCGCTCCATCGCCAAATGTTTGGACTGCCTCCCGGCATTTCTAGGAGCCCAGATCACGACTCTGAAGATAAGTATTCCGTGGTACCATTGTCCAGATAAGAGTGGAGTCCTTTTGGGCCTCCCTGTCGTCTCTTCTGGTTGCCCCAGCTTACGAACTCTAAGCGTTGTTTCAAAAGCGCCCTATCCTTCGATCGGTCTTGCGATTGACGAGTTCTTAGCCGCCCGAGATGGACTTGAAGAACTCGTCTATAGTGTCGTCTGGAGCCCCTCCCCTTCCGTCCTCCGCTGTTTGAATGCCAACTCCAATCTCCGAGTTCTCAAATATCCCGTTTGTGACACCAGAACACGATACACCCTCATGACTTCTCTCAGCCGAGGATTTTCCTCCCTAAATACTTTAGGCTTGAGAGTCCGAGACTGGAAAGCAACGGCGGAAGTCTTGGGAAAGCTCAGGCAACCGCTTCAAGCGCTATACCTCGAAACTCCCTCTCACCTTCATTATGATAGATTACCGCCCCTACAGGCCACCGTATCGTTTGAGATAGCTCAAGCGCTCTTTCTGTCTATCACTCGTTTCAGTGCGTCTCTCACTCACCTCACCATCCACGAGCTCTTTCTGCTTGAAAGCGTCTCTCCGGAGGACGCGCATACACTGTCATCAATGCTCCTCGACCTCCGGAATTTACAGTCGCTTCATCTCAATGAAGCACTTGCAGTCGTTATTCTAGATGACGACTGGCTCGATTTTGCTTCTAGGGCATTTCCCGACCTTCGGGAATTAATAATGCGACCTCCACATCCGCCATTGTATGGCGAGACATCAAGGACTCAGATCCGTAAATGGCCTACTATATCTCTTCACGGCCTTTTGCCTCTCGTTACAAATTGTCGATCTCTGCACCACCTCTCCCTTTCAGTTGCCTGTACCCCTCTTGGTGAAGAAGTCTTAGTCGGAATGAAGGCGAATTGGATAGCCACAGTCAGGATATTCAATATTCGATGTGAGGTCGAGGAGAGGGATAGGATAACGTCGGATTTGAAGCTCGTATTTCCACATGCAAAAACCTTAATTACTACCTGGGCAGTTGAATAGCATTTAAAAACTGCATAGCTAGAACTTGTAGTGTCCGTGGGTTGACAGGCGAGATTCTAGCCCTGTTGTACCATAAACGAACTGCCAAGTACCGATAGGATTGCTAAGTAGTGTGAGCGCAAAAGCAGCGTTATTCATCAATCAAAGTTGGATGCGCATGCCATTGATATGATCACACCGCCTCTCTTGTGACCGTTTCAACCAGATCATCACATTACTCAAACAAATATCTTCCATTTTACTACAAATAAGACTCAGAACTGCTGTGAAATGATGTTTCAGCCCCACTATGCATTCTGTATGGTTCATCGATGAGCTTCGGAAGCAAATTCTTGATAACCTCAATCCAAAAAACCGATCCGACAATCAAGGCTTACTGTCTTTGGCGACGACTTGCTCGGTATTGTCAGGTATGCCCACCGTACTCAGGGATCGAAGCTGTACCTGTAAGCTGAAACACGACAGATGCAAGCTTAGATATTATGTGGCGATCGCAAGCTAACCTGTTTAATCTGGCGCGAACTATGCCTGAAGACTTGTGGGCACCTCACGACCGTAATGACAGAGGAAAACCGCTGGTGACCCGTCGCACCCCACTCTATGGTCGCTTAGTTGCTAATATATTATTTCAGACATGTCAACGGGAACTCACTGATTCAGACTGGCATCGTTTCGATTACTATGCCTCTAAGGTTCATCATCTCGCCGTAGGCGACCTAAGAATCAACATCGATTCATTCAGAAAAATTTGCGGCTATCGAACCAACAGGCGACTTTTCCCCTCCCTCACTTCCCTTGAGTTCTACTTCTGGGGGGCTCAACTGGAGCCTATCATCGGGCGGTCATTGGACTGCCTTCCTGAATTCCTGGGTGACAAGATCCAATCCGTGAACATTGGAATTCGCGGGTATCGTACGAATACAAGTGCTGTAATTTTGGCTCTTGCTGCCATATCCACAGGTTGCCCGAACATTAGGGATCTGACCATAACGAACCGTCATGGATTTGCTGGTATTTCTCTTGCAATCGACAAGCTTTTCTCTGCACGAGATGGATTCGAGAGAATAACCTACAGCCCGTCTTGTTCTAGCTCGGGTCCATCCTTTGCCACGCTCTGTTGCCTGGCTACTAGCTCTAAGCTCCGAGTTCTCGGATTCCTCGTGTGCGACAGCACCACACAACACACGCTCAGGGCTTCCCTCAATCATGGATTTTCAGCTCTTACAACTCTGGGCTTGAGAGTTCGAGATTGGCGAGCGACGGCGAATGTCCTGGCGGAAGTGGAACTACCGCTTCAAACTTTAAACCTAGAAACCGCAAGGTGGCCATACGTTCCATCACTACAGCTTGACGAAGCTGCCATCTCATTTGACACAATCTACCAACTATTCATTTCTATTGCTCGTTTGAGAGCCTCACTCATCCGCCTGAGTATTCACGAGCTTTACATCCGCGATAACGTCTCTCCCAAAGATGCATACAGATTGTCGACAACTCTACTGGAACTCCAAAATCTGCAATCGATCCAGTTCAACGAAGCACTTTCTTCTATGATTCTACATGATGGTTGGCTGAAGATGGCATCTGAGGCGTTTTCTGACCTGCAATCATTGGTACTGTCGCCCCTGCAACGGCCAGTCAACGATGAGCCCCATCCTTCGCTACTAGTAGGAGGTCCCGTGGGAGCGACCCAGGTTAGTATGTCTCTTCAGGGCATAGTGCCTCTCCTCGCCAAATGCCGGAAATTGAGGCGTTTGTCTCTTTCCGTTGTTTACGATGCGCTTGATGCAGAAACTATAGCGGGAGTGGAGGCTCAGACCAACTGGGTAGAGACAGTCGGGATTCACGTACGAAATGTAGTCGCCCCGAAGGACAGAGGTATCATATGGGCAGATCTGAAGCTCATGTTTCCACATGCGACGACTCGGATTACTACATGGGCAACGGAGTAGTGTATAAGTGTGACCTAGTATGTAGTCAATTTGACGGGCTTGCCGCGAGGGGCGCATGGTGTCAATGCACCAAGCGATTTGAGGCTTCTTTGCCCGTTGTCTACTTTTCTCTTTCACGAGTGTTCGTAGCAATTTGGACAAGAAAAAGCGGCGGAGTATCTATTCTCTGGATAGAACTCATATTTCCTCAACCACGATAAGATTAGATCGCTAAGTATAGTTCTAGATCTTCTCACGCCGACTAGCACTCAAGCCGCCTCGTGGGCCCTTGAATGTTGAACTTGAACCTTGCATCGTGGGAGGAGACGTCCTGTGTTCATGCATCCGTTATGGCTGGTTCCAGAGCTCCGCCTTCAAATTATTGATCACCTTAAGTCAGGAACGGGGAATGACCAACAGACGCTATTCAGTCTGGCGATGACTTGCATGAAATTTCTAGGTCCTTGCCCTCGCCGTTTTGGAGAATATCTTAGAGCCCTGATCCATTACAGACCCTTGCCTAGATCTCCTCTGGAGGTCGCAACCTGGATTATTCAATCTTGTTCGAATGATACCTCAGGACCCGCAGACGCTCGCCTCAGCCAATAATGGCGTTCAAAGCGAGGAGGCTCACGAGCAGGCAGGGACAGATACAAAGGCAGGTTTTCCGTTCTCGTATGATCCACCCAAAACAAAATACTCACCTATTCGGCCAGAAATCGAGAAAGGAGCTTACCAGCCCCGATTCGGCTCGGTTTCACTATTATGCACGCAAGATCCGCAGCCTTACCATCGGAAATGGAGCTGTTGCAGAGCGTGAAATGGAGACTTTCAATAAACTATGGAGTTGTTACGACAATCAGAGCCTCCTTCCCTCCCTCACTACTCTTTTTCTGAATTTCAGTCGTCCAGCCACTTCGCGGTGCTCGGATTACCTCCCCGCACTCCTAGGAGATGGAGTCACGTTCATCCGACTTGTTGCTCCTCCCATGGTGAAGAAGGAGACCCTGTCATTGTGCCTCTCTACTGTAGCACGCACCTGTCCTAACACCAAATCCGTGAGCATGTTTCTTAGCTCTCCGGACCAGCACAATGCTGCCCCTATCCACCAATTGATAAGCTCAAGCCGGCAGCTAGTGCACATAGATTTCACGGTGTCGTGGAATCCATCGCCTACCATTCTGCGGTCCTTAGCGGCTAATAACGGGCTTAGGACTCTCAAATTTGTGGCGTGTGATGATCGCTCGGGGTCTGCACTCATGGAATCGCTTAGCCAAGGATTTCTGGGTCTCACAGCATTGGGATTGAGGATCTATGATTGGAGTATAACAGTCAAGTTATTGGAACAGCTTAAACAACCCCTTCAGGTTCTTCGCCTCGAAACGCCCCCCGATTACAGTATAGCTGAATTACCACTTCCGTCTGACCGGGCTACGGTGTCTTTTGACCTAGCTCACACACTATTCCATTCCATTGCACGATTTGGAGCCTCACTGACTCGGCTTACCATCTATGGACTTATTTTGCACGACAACCACCCTCTGGAGACCACACGAACGCTCGCGGTAATATTATCGGACCTCAGAAATCTGCGATCACTCGAGCTTAGTGAACTGCTCGCCGCAGTTATTCTGGATAATGACTGGCTTGAACGTGCTTCCAAGGCATTTTCATACCTCCGTTCGCTCATAGTGCGGCCTCCGCCGTCCAGCAATGGGTCCTTGACCCTTTATCCTCGCAAAACGCCTTGCATTTCCCTTCAAGGTCTAGTTCCCTTACTCAGAAACTCCCGGAATTTGAAAAACCTCTCTCTCTCAATCACCTGCCCTTCTGATTTGGATTTTCAAGTCCTCGGATTGGAACGATGTTGGATTGACGTGATTCGACTGCAGATATATGACGTCCAGTCGGTCGAAGAGCAGGAGAGGGTAATGGCAGGCTTGAAGCTCGTGTTTTCGGATACAAAACTCTTGGCTGTAAATTACGTTGTTGCGATCGATGGCCTCTGGTAGTACACTAGATACACTAGATACACTAGACCATCGTAACGGATTTTCTTTTTCCAAAGTAGTTGTTGACTCAAAGAAGGTAACGAATTCCCACGGTCTCTTCTGGTGCGGTCCCTTGCAGATTTAGTAACCAAGACTCCTCCTACCATCCCATCACCGTCCCTCGGTTCATAATGCATTCATGCCTCACCATACCAGAATTACAGATGAACATCTTTCAATCCCTTGACTCCCGTGGTGTGAAAATAATCAATGGCCCGACTTTGCTGGCTTTAGCCACGACATGTAAAGCATTATCAGGTGAAATAATTTTCCTTTGGTAGGATAATTTCGAGACTGATGATGGATAGAGAGTAGCTTAGATGTCCTCTGGGGTGCGCAGAACGGACTCAAACGCCTCGTCTGCACAATGCCCAAAAGTCTATGGGAACACATCGATGATCAACCAATCGAATATGACGATTCAGTGCTTTACGCCCTCCCGCCCAAGATTGTGGTATTTTCATCCCAGTATTATTTCTCATAGAGAAGCGCTGAGAAGCGTGTTCATTCAGAAATTCAAGCGGAAATTGGTTGAATCAGACTGGGCCCGATATCATTATTACTCGCACAGAGTCCGAAAACTCAGCTTGACCTCACTGGGTGTAGACCTTGGATCCCTCGCTGCGCTGTGTGCATATCGACCTGTGCAAGCTTTGCTTCCTTGTCTGCGTACCTTTCACATAATTCTCTGGAACGACGAATTGCGTGACGCGGTCGATTATATTCCGGCGCTACTGGGGGACACAGTCTCGGAGCTGAACATCACCTTTCCTCATGAAAACCCACTTTCTTCCCCCCATCTTAAACCTCTTCTAGCCTCAATTACACGCATATGCATCAACGTACAGCGTGCTTTCGTTGGATTTAGTCAGATACGTCCACAGCACTTAGAGGCATTACATCACATGCTCTCGAACCTCGTCACATTGGAGCATGTCAATGTCGCAGGCGATTGGCGTCCCAATCGCGAAGCCTTTGGGAAGCTACTTCACCTTCCATCACTGAAATCCTTTGGGATGCCCATAATTGATGGTACAAATCACAGTGATTTGAGCGAGCTCATCTCTCAGCGAGCAGAGCTCTCTAGAATATCCATCTTGATTCAGGATTGGAAAGCTGCTGTTGAAGTAGTCAAAAGCATGTCAAACGCCTCACTCCGATCGGTCTCTCTGGTGGCACCAAATTCGGGTATAGCACCGAGATTTGCAAGTCTGTCGCAACCTCCCACAACCTCGCCGGATGTTTTCGACGCGTTGTTCAGGTCTCTTGGCTCTCTGACAACCCTCACCTCTCTCTCGCTAACTGGATTCTCTATCACGGATCGTTTGGACGGTGAAGATCCTATTTCGGGTTCAACGTTAGCAAAATACCTACTACGGCTTGTCAATTTGCAAGTTCTCAAGCTTGAGACATCGTCACAGCAGGCGTTGGGTGACGAGTGGCTACTTGAAGCGTCCAGAGCCTTCCCTAAACTTCACCGCCTTCTGCTCCATTGTTGCTCTCAGTCCGGACCTGAAATCACGCTAGAAGGTCTTGTCCCTCTCCTCATCACATGTACCCACCTCGAAGAATTATCGTTGCACATCGTCTGCAAACCTTTCGACTGGAAAAAACTCTACAACTCGCCACAGAATCGGGTACAGAGGGTATCTCTGCACCATTGCCCTGTCGATCAGCCCAAGCGTGTAATTGCTTGCCTATTGTTCATGTTTCCCAACGCAAGGAAAATTAGTGGAGCTTCGGCCCTCTCATTTGATGCCTTTGAGCATCAGTATCAGTCTATGAGGAACTGGGAGGAGATACGCAATTTCTTTTCCGACTATTACGCACAACGTACGCACATATAACGTAGAAGATAGGTTCGGGGTTACCTTTTTGACGAGAGAATACACGCATTATTCTTCGTCTAAGAAGTCTAAAGGGTCCTGCCGACGTTGGAAGGATAACTCAATTTATTACAGTAGACAATGTATATATTACCAGACAGAAGAGTGGACGTAGAACTTTGAGTTTCGGCTGTAGGCGCCCTTACTCACAATCCTCACATTTGGGGTAAACGTTGAGATGACATCGGGGAAGGTCAGAGGGCGACCTTTGAGGACGTTCATCAATCATCCAACACCTGTTGACAAAGGCGTGCAACTCTCGCATCCCATCTCTTCTCCGCTTCTGAGATTCGAGTCTCGTTGCGAGCCTTCAAGCAAGCGTGCGTAAACTTCGCAACATCATCCCAATGGCAGTATGAGTTTGGTGTATCATTGTAATTATAAAATCCCTGGATATCCTGTGCATTGGGAAACATCGCCAAGAGACAAGTAGCGAGCCATTCTGTGTGCTTGATCGGACTGCACAAAAGGCGGATCGTTTGGACTTTATTCGCGAGCACTTTGGGATCAACGGTGTGCAGAATGGCGTAGTCGAAGGGGTCACAGCACGTTGTAAGGCCGAGGGTAGTTAGGTGAGGGCAGTTCTGCAGGACTGGCAGGATGCCCTCGAGTGTCATTCGTGGTCTACCACAAGAGGTACGTCCAGCGTAGTACAGAACGAGAGAAGACAGGTGGGGAAAGGCAGATGAGATGCTCCTGAGGATGTCATCATCGAACCTGATTACGAACGACGAAGTTAGGCCTAAATCCTGAAGATTTGACAGGCGAAGTAAGGGAGTAAGTATCTGAGCAGCATCACTGGTAGAAATATGCTCCAAGTCGGTAATATTGAAATCGTCCAGAAGGAAATTCCTCAAGCTGGATTGAAGCACAATAGCTTCAAAGAGTCTCTGAAGCTGAAGTAGCGTTATGGAACTTCCGACCGCATCCCCCCCGCCATACTTGCTGTATATTGAAAGGCTGTTAAGGGAATTTGGGCGGATGAGATGCAGGAGGTGGAGGAGTGTGTCCCATGCTTGAGATTTGACATAAAGGGACAGGACTGAAAGGCTTGAAAACACATTGCCGTGTAGGTTCTGGTAGAGCTCGCACGTCTTCGGTGTTATTTCCATTAAATTGAAAACCTCGAGAGCCGGAAGGTTTATCAGGGCGTCAAGCATCGGGCCTGTAACTCGTAGGCCAGAATTCACTGTAAGCTTCGAGAGATCCTTCCCTATCGTCGGCGTGATAATATTCGGTATTTGGCGGTCAAGTTCTTCACTGTCTCTTGTTACGTCCCAAAATAGTTTCATCGACCGAAGATTCCTGCAAGTATCCACGAGAGTCTGAACTTGGGGGTATATCTCTGGCACGGGTTTAACAAGCCTCAAAACCTTGATAGAGAGTATTTCCACAGAGGAACCATTTCCAAGCAGTACTGGGATATACCTCAAAATAGGTACTGTTGCCTCATCATTTTGAATTTTGAGTCTCCGTAGAGATGGGAGGAGGGGCCGATCCCCTGCGCATCGGTGTTGTAACATGAAGTCGAGTGCCTCTGGCCTGACACCTAGCCCACGAGCGGTGACTTTCAAGCGTCGTATCTTCTTCGCGTAGTGATCAAAACGCTCCCAATCGGCAGCGCTTGGTATACCCTGAAAGGACTTCAAAGCGCGGTGAGCTCTAAGACACGAGTCGCATTTATAAAAGGACTTACAACTAAAAAGGGAAATGTCCATATCATATACGCGCCATGAGTATCTTGACGCTCGATCTTGCAGATATCTTGAGCCCGAGGCATTGTCTGGAAGAGCGGCAACAAGCTTGTTTGTATTCTCCACATATGATTTAAACATTCCTCTGAGGACATTCCAGTACGTTTCAATGAATAGATAGGTTATGAGCTTACCGGACAGAGATTTACATGTTAATGCGAGCGATAGAAGGCTTGATATTGATATACCTTCTAGCTCCTCCAGAACCAGATGTCGAAGTTCCGGAATTGCGAGGCAAGTACACATGGTATCTTCGCCGTCAGTCTGCATCCTTTATGAACTCACTCTTAGCTCAAGACTAGTCACTGTATAAGCCGCAGACGCAGGAGGACGATGGTGGTGAATCTGGTGGTCCGACGGTCAAGAGGCTACTAGTACTTATGCCACTGGGTCAACCCATCTCGGGCTTTGCCGAGGCGTCTTGTTCAACAGCAAAAACGGAAAATTCGTGCAAGGCCATATAATGCCTTGTATTCCCCCAGAGTGCCTTGTAGGACTCCATGTACCTAGCGACCAGTTTACCTGGCCCTGTGTACGATGGCGGATTGCACACAAGGCATTAAATTGTGATTCTCGCCCTTATGCTCCCCCTGGCAGAACAAACCTTGTAATCCGAGTCGTCCAACACCTGCGAAGTCTTCTCGTCTATTGATGCATGCTCTGAGGAGAGATCGACACCGAGTTGGACGGTCATTCATACGTAGTTGGCATAGATTATCATGTGGGATTACTCTGAAGATAGTTCGCTGACTAGTAGAGTTACCATGGAATCGCAGCAGCTGCGGCCCAAGTTAGAACATTGTATTCGCCGAAGCCCAAGAACAATGCGAATGGCTGCAAGCCTTGCAAAGGAATATACAACATTACTGTCCTGATCGGACCGTTGCCTTGCAACGCCTTCTGACGAACGTTTCCACCTGGTTAACCCTTACAAGATGTAGTAAAATGAATACATTGCCGTGGATTCAAAGCTTTGGTCACGGTATTGTATTCCTCGGCGATTTTGATCGCAATGCTGCATCAACTTTCCAATCTTACCTCGCGGCCAAATGGCCTTGGACTGGCCTATGGACCCTCAACCGGCCTTGTGAACATCGCATGGTATCACCCGACTTTCACGGTTCTGCTTATGTTTTGACTTTAGGAATTCCAACGGACGTCTCCCCCAAAGTATACGCTGTATTCAGATCTATTTGATTAGAAATTAAATACATTAGCACTGCAATTACTAGATTATGAGTTGTGATGATGTTGCAATCTCTCTAGGTGTTCTACACGAGTGAAGCCCTGAAAGCGATAAATACAAGTTCATGATGGATGCAGAACAAAATTGGTGTCATCAGCAGGTCGACCTCTAAACGGGGCTTCTAGCTTCAATCTTCATCTTGAACCTTCGACTGCTTGTGCACGAATAATAGAACGCCCTCGTATACGGCCCAGCCGACTGCTGAGCTCAGCACCTTCCTCGTCAGGCGAAGGGAAGCACCATCGAAGAAACCTGATACGCCCCTTTGCTATACACAAAATGCGCTCAGTTCGAGTCCTCTCTAATAGCTGAAAATCTCTGACCTTCCATATCGTACTAGTTGTTCTCCAAAGGCCATGGTAGCGATCCTCCTTGCGAACCTGCATTTTCGTCTGTGAAGCATCAGAATTGCGTACAAGTTTCTCATACTACCGGAAATGACCAACCTTTATCACATCGAATGGATGTGTTGCAAGAGTAGAAATGGCACCCGCTGAAGCTGCCGAAAACATGTGGGTAGCGGTAGCATTCGTTCCAGTTGCGTTGGTCAGTACTGGCCCTGTTCAAGATATAAGTACGGGGGTCAAGTTTTGGTGGAAAACTTGAACGACTGACCAACTCTCCGCTTGATACCTTCATAGAAAACTATGAAGATGCCTGCATAAGGTGCATCTCGCAAAGCACTAGGTAAAAATCCTCTGAAAAGCTCATGAGGTCCCTGCTTCGTTATCTCCAAGAACGCTCCCGATAGGCTCTTATACCCATACATACTACTCTGAACACTATAAATCAGGAGATTGAATCACAGAGACAAGGACACCAGGAAATTATACCTCATACCGGGCTTTCAAAACCGAGAACGGGTTGAGAACAAAGCCCACACTGACTCGAGAGAAAGCCCCAGAAATCAAGTTGCCTGTTGGTGTTAGTTGAGGAAGCACGGAAGATCGTGAGCTCGAGGATTGAGGTGAATTTCTTGTAGCAAAATAGGGACTGTTGGCCATAATTGTACGAAGTTGGGTTAGTGTGGCCATATACATAGCGACACCGGGAACATTCCTGGCAGTTATTTAGCCATAGTAGTCCGAAAATGGATAGCAAGGCCTTACCTGATCAACGAGGCGTTTGTTCCCCGCCAAAGTCCTTGAACACCTCGATCGTGGACTACATCCCGAGCAGTACGGAAGATCATAGTCCCATGACTAAATGGCAGCGACTTGAGTCACAAGTACCTGTAGGGTGAAACCGGATGCGTACTGTATGCTGGTCTTTCCGTCACCTTGCTGTAGGCGTGTCTTGAGCAAGTCCACTGGAGGTGCAATCGAGTGAGTTCGGGTGAGCAATTCGGCCATATTTTGGAACTTACAGGGCTGCAGTGATAGTGTTGTTGCAAGTCCTGATAATGCACCTGTTCCCCATTATTAGCCGCCAAAGTTTAGGAATTCTTGCGCATACCTGAATACAGCTGCTGCCCGACATTTTTCATTCGCTTATGCAGGGGTTTGGTGGGAAATTACTTGAATGATAGTCCTTTGACGCTAGTTCAGAGCAGCAGAGAGGAATCACAGTGCCTGCAAAGCCTTTTTGTGGCGTATTTATGCCGTCCTGGGCGCTGGAAAGGCTGTGGTCGTCGTGGTGAATAATAGGAACGCTTCGGGCATGGCTCTGACCTCATACGCGCCGGACGCGTGTCCAAATCGAGCAGAAGACACGTGATCCCATTGTTTGGGTCCGAGGCCACAGCCAAGCAAACGCTCTGCACGCTGCCAGAAATGCTCAGCTCATCGTCTTGACCAACGACCACACTTCGACTGGCGACGCCTGGGCTTTATCTCAGAGGACCAAGAGAACCCTTAGGAGTCTAAAACCACCTGAAACGACGGAAATGTCTGCCCCTGACGCGCCAATCCCCACTGCGCCGAAATCAAAACAGCTCAGAGCATGCATGCTTTGCTCAATCATCCTCATGCCTCAGGACTTTAAGCGCTATGGCTGCCCGAATTGCGAGGACGTTCTCCAGGTATGGTCAAAATAGATTTGTATATCAGAACGTGGAAGCTGACTTACCCCTGAAGCTCTCAAACATTGCAGATCGAGTTGGCACATGCACGACGCCCTATTTCGATGGTGTCATAGCTGTGGTAGACCCTGAAAACTCCTGGGTGGCACGGTGGCAACGAACATGTGTGTTTATTTCCCTGCCTGAATTCTCCAAGAGTAGGCTAACGGATTCGTCTTTCTACAGCAAAACACACACGAGGCATGTATGCAGTCCGCGTGAAAGGCAGAATACCGGAAGAAATCGAGGCAGAACTGTCAGATAGAGGTATCAAATACCGCCCAAGAGATCAAACAGAACAAGATTAGCTTCGACCCCGGATGTCAACCTGTACTCTAGGCCCCTGTAATATATTCGTTGAAGCATCTCTATGGCCGACGGTCTACAATTGCTAAAAGCCCCGGTGCAGACGTCCAATAGCTTCATGTTCCCGGAATCGACTGCCCGGCCTTTATGCTGTTTGCTGTTGCCCATCTTGCTTCTGGGATTCTAATGATAAGAGACTCAGCTAGGCGGTATGATACTCGTGACATCCCTCAGCCCCAGCCATTTGCAGAAATCTGACGCTCTGACGGGCCTTGATACTTGCGGAAGATTGATGCAGTCCATGGATTCATCAGGTAAGCGCAAGAGACTACTGGTACAAGGTGACATACGGAGAAGTTACAAGAAAGCTGAGTATATGTCCATCGATGAGGGTGCTCTACCCTTTGGAACTCATTTACTCGATGCTGGTAATGTTCCAGGACCCATTATCGTAGAGGATATTGACGACATTAGTACCAAGCTCAGTAAAATTGACCTCGAAAACTGGTGTGGTCGTCGTGTCGATCATATTGCCAGTCGACATGTCAGCACTGAAGAAAACCCCAGCAGTAACAATGGGTAGAAGGTTGCTGTCCGACGGCATTGGAAGGGCCTTGGAAGCATAGAATGGGTTGAAGGTAGGCTCCCCACTGTCGCCGATGGTCGCGCTCAGAACGATAGCGCAGCCGTTGTTCTGCCATTTATTGTCGACGACGAAGGGCGCACCGACTGTAGCTGTACCAGAAACAGTGGCAGAGCCAAGTTCGTTGAATACAGCGGTCTCCCCGTTGACGATTGAATATTGATGAGTGGCAACTTCGACTTTGGCACCAACCTAATTGGTTTGAGTTGCATCTCAACGTTAGATCGATGAGAAGAGATAGGTTGTGTCACGTACGACAAAGTCCCGAATCATTCCAACCTCATATTCTTCGGTCCATTGGAAGCTATTGTTGGGGGACAACTCAGCAGCCGTGACAGAGGAGAAAACGACATTTCCAGCGGAAACGCTCCCATCCTCGTTCACGGATTTGGTGAGGCAGAGGTTGAAACCGGAGGTCTTCAGTGTGACCAGCTCGGCGTCAGAGATCGATGCATTGATGATATAGTTCATTTCTGGAATACAAACAGGGTTAGCCAGCAAATTAGCCTCGTAAGCTATAGGGCAGTCTTACTGCAGAGTGATAGGGATAAACGAAGACTGTTGTCTAGGGTTTCGAAGTTTTGAAAGGATGGCGGAGATTCCTCTGCTGAAGGTGGTGCTGGCTCTAGGACCTTTTTATACGCTCAAAGAAAGCAAACCTGCGATAGGTAAGCATAAGATAAGGATCAGCATGCGAGTATACTTCCCTGTCGAAAATCCATGGAAGAACGCTGCAAACCTTGCTTCTCAGAAAGTATAGATGGCATGGCAGCTGTATTCATAAGCTTTTGCTAGATTACGTTCCTCGTAGTATGGAAGGCAGCAGATGGTTATCGCAACTTCTCCTCCAGCACGGTCGTCGTTGATGGAACCCAACAAACCGCTCAGGTAGCTAGATACAGATGCCTTTCGACATCAATGGAACGTGGGTGGGAGAAATTGTTGCTGCTAGAATATAGCTCCAAAGGTTAGCTATTTTGCCAGACCATGAAGATTCCCGGAGTGTGGAGGTGCGATTTATGCCCCATGGGAAACGTCGAGAAGTTACGCACATGCTTCGCAGTACGAGGCGGAAAGAAGGTAGTGGATCCATTGTGTTCCATTCGTAAGGCCTGAGGAGGATTCTGGAATTCATTCGATTACCTCTAGTAGCTCATTTCGCTCGCTTTCACCCCTATGGAACTTCTCCTATAACGCTTTATATTAGACGTAAGAGACTTCAAACTATAGGGGTGATCAGCTTCTGGCCCTCAACAGAATCCATGAGAATACGAGCAACGCAACGGAAGCAGCCCGAACCAGGCAAATTATCAGGACTCTAGTTACTCATCAGCGGAAAGCAGAGCATCGGTAGCCGTGTCGAAGTCAGAGTCGAGCTCGTAGCATCGAATTCGAAGCCATCGTACAGCACTTAGTACCACGAATGGAAGAGGATCAGTGGCGGTCGTCGATTAGACTTTGAGTAGACTTTGATTTGATCGAACTGATGCGCGGACAAGAACTTCCGAATGTTCTGTAATGATCATGGGAGCTTTTATCTCTGGCATGACTCCCCTTCGTCAAGCTGATATTGGCAAACGTGGGTTGACGGCCATTACTGCACATGGCAGGTAGGGAGTCAGGAATTCTTGATTGTTTCTCTTCGGTAACCATCCCTTAGCGTGTACATTTATTGGAGGATGGAAGTCCCTTCCACATTAGCGAATTTCTGGACGACGCCGTCGTGGCCGGGACGGCTAGGAGGCACATTCCTCCATATTCGCAATCAGTCATGTTGCGATAGAACTCTTGTACCCAATGGATGCTTTCTAGGAAGTGAGGGTATGACACTCTCACATATGGCGATTCTCGGAAGAAGATCGATACAGTCCATGGATTTCAGCAGGTAAGCAAGGCACACGAGGCTACTGGTACAAGGTAAAGAATCTGACGCTGGAACCACTGCGGGAAAGCTAAGTATGTGCCCATCAAGGAGAACGCGATCCCGTTTGGAACTCATTCAAGGGCTGGTAACGGTCCAGGTCCCATTATCGTACAAGATAGTGACGGTATTAGTACCAAGCTCAGTAAAATTGATCTCGAAAACTGGCGTGGTCGTCGTGTCGATCATATTGCCGGTCGACATATCAGCACTGAAGAAAACACCAGCGGTAACAATGGGTGTAAGGTCACTTTCCGACGGCAATGGGAGGGCCTCGGAAGCATAGAAGGGGTTGAAGGTGGGCTCCCCGGTATCACCGACGGTCGCGCTCAGAACGACAGCACGACCATTGTTCTGCCAGTTGTTGTTGACGATGAAGGGCACACCGACGGTCGGCTTCCCAGAGACAGCAGCAGAACCGTATTCGTTGAAGGTAGCAGTCTGCCCGTTGACAATTGGGTATTGATGAGTGGAGACCTGGACTTTGGCACCGACCTAGGGTACGTCCCATTGTCCTTCAGCTTCAAGTCAATAGCCAGTAGGTTGAAATTACTTACGACAAAGTTACGGATCATGCCAACCTCATATTCTTCGGTCCACTGGAAGCTATTGGTGGGAGACAGAAAAGTTGACAAGACAGAGGAGAAAATGACGTTTCCAGGGTAAACATTCCCGTCCTCATTGACGGATTTGGTGAGGCAGAGGTTGAAACCGGAGCTTTTCAGGACCGCCAGCTCTGCCTCGGAGATTTGTGCATTGATAGTATAGTCCATTTCTATGAGGTTTAATCGACGATCAGCCAATGGTCATTAAATGCGATAAAGGGGTCTTACAGAGAACAGACAATAAGTAGAAGACAGTGGGGTGAGGGTTAGAAGGCTCGAAAGGGCGGCCTCTACAGCAGATCAGCGGTGCCTCTCGAACTCTTTTTATATGCCTAGAAACCTTCATCCAGGTAGCAAAACAATGATACGCTTCTTCAAAGATGAGTCCGTGGATGAGGAGCAATTGCATGTATTGCATCCTCATACCACGCCGCACACTTGGTTCTCGAAACCTGGAACATGGTCATAGCGCAACTCCAGGGAAAGATGCCAACAGAAGCTCGTACTCGTGAGTGTGGAAGCCCCATATCCCAGTCAATAAAGCCCGTTAGAAAGGTCAGCCCAGTCTAGAACAATACTAGCGTGTGCAGAGGTTCATTCTAGCTCACGACAGTCGGATTAGATACCTTAATAGGAACAAAATCGGTAAAGCGCCACTTCAGTGCAAGCTTCGTTCAGGCAGTCTGCACGTCTGTACGCATCCGGAACCCTTGCTTGTTAATCAGTGGCCACTCAGCCACGCCAGGAAGACATCCGGGGTTTGGAAGTATCAGTTTACGTCTAGCAACGATGGTTCAGAACTCCTGCTTGACGGAAGAGGACCCAGGCAGGTGAGGCACCAGCCCCAGCCAAGGATTTGTTACTTGCATGGATGACCTGTGACGAGGAATCTTTCACCGTTGTGTATGTCTCGCGATTGTGAATGAGCGGGGTGCTGTACGGAAGAGCCATGATAGGAGAATCAGAGAAAACGAGATGAGGCACGTAATTGAAAGAGCTTGAGCATCAAAGCCTCCAATAAAGACCCTTCCATGCCGCACGTTAGAACCCTAGCCAGCGAAAATTACGGACTTCCAGTTGATCACGATACAAGCAACCATGTGGATTGAGTTGAATGAGATTATTTACTGGGACATCAGCGGCGGAAGTGGTAGCTTGGCGGTGGTGGTCGGATACAAACGTGCGCGAGAAGCGCCATCGATTCTCATATGAGTACAGGAGGCCACGCTTGTCTGTGTCGACGTTGAAGCTACCGTTGTGTTGAATGAAAGTCACCTAAGTGCCAGTGAGCGTAAGAACGAAAGAGGGTACTAGTTGTGGCGATCATCAGAGCTCTAATCATAATTCTTGATGAAGTCGTCATCATGTCGTGCTAAACCTATCATACAAGGTGTCATAAAGCCATACTGAAGCGCGACGAGGATGTTCATGAATGTTCTAGTAGAATATGGGAATTTTTGAAGGCAAGTAGCCTGCTCAACCATGGGTGTAATCGTCTCATGTCGACTTCGACGTCGCTCTGCTGTTCATCTCCTTTTCTTGCTTGCAGCAAGACAGCCATGCAAACCACATCATCGTCCTCAGCTGCAGCACGTCCTCTTTCCACACCTTCCTCTGGTTCTGTTCCCGGAACTCCCTCGTGAGCCGCTCACATCGCTCGACATTTTCTGGAGATACATAATCAACAGCAACTTTGATGCAATCGGCCAAGTTTGCGACCTGCGAAAAGAGGATTAGTTCAACAACCGACAAGAGCAAGGAACAGTAGGTCTTACCTGATGAGCACATCCAGCTGGAATAAAGATAGCCTCTCCAGGTCGCTGGTAATGCCGATAGCTGATCACATCATAAGTTTCCCAAAGCTCCTTCCTCAAGTCCTCGTCAAGGTAAAACTGTTGCCCATGTATAGGATCCGTATGGCCGTTCCACTCTTGTCCTGTTGGTTTCGCCTCCCCATTGGGTGTAGTGTTGGCCCCGTTGGTAACAGGCTTCGCTTTCCCAGGGCCAAACTTGTCGACGAGGAACTTTCTAATTTTGTCGCTGTCCTCAGCACGGAACAAGTCCCAAGCTGCGCAACCCTCGCTGCCGTCTGCACATGGCTCAGCGTAGGTCATGATGTTGAGTGCGTCTGCCATGTCCATGTGCAGCCTGGTCGACCCTTTGCTGCCCGCTGCTAAGCTGGAGGCCATGGCATTATACATCTTCGGTCCGAGGTCAGGAGCAATAGTATTTGAGGGGAAGTGTGATGCAATATTGAGGACACCATCTCGGCGAACGTAGCTTGGCACGGGGACCGCTTGTGAGAAGTCTCTATAAAGGTCTGGGTATGCAGATTTAAAGTCGGTCGAAGTTGGCCAATCCTATCCGATCATTGTCAGAATAAACCAACCAGACGACGTCGGCGCCGACTAACCTTGAGCTTCCAACACTGGTCTCTATCCTCATACTGCCCAAAGCTATTGAAGAACTCTCCGACCGTTATCCTCTTGTTGACTTCCGTCTGGCATTCGATAATAATGCAAGACTCAGTCCCATGCTTCTCCTTGAAGTATTCGGGAGTCCATTGGATCTTGAACTTCTGGCCCACGCCTTCAACAACCAAAGGACAGCCTCCCACCCACAGAGAAGGGAAGTTTTCCTCAGTGAGATCTTCGTCACGGTATCGTGGTATGACATGACTGGGTATAGAACGAGTGGTTTCCGATAAACAGCTTGGCAGGTATGATTCGCCTTCGAGAGGCAGAGGCAACGGCGCAGGAACGGGAGTGGAGTCGGATATAACTGGGGAGGCCGCAAGGGTCGGTGAGGGTGGAGCAGGCGCGGATGGGGCAGATAAAGTAGACGAGGAAGCTGTCTGTTCGCTGGGAGGGCTGGCCATCGATGCATCATCAGCGGGAGCTGGCTCGCTGACTGGAGGTGCAGATATCTGAATGCCTTCTTTTGGAATAACAATAGGGGCATTCGCAACAACGTCGTCGTCGTCCATAAGTTGATCCTCTTCTTCCGACTCAACGTCCCTATCATCATCCTCGACGATTGCCGTCTCCTTCTCCTGAGCAGCATCCTTGGGTGCCTCTGGGGTAGCTTCCTTCGTTCGTAGGCCCATCAATTCCTCCATGCCCTTAATAGCAGCCGCCAATTCCGTCTCACAGAACCTTGACACGGGAGAGAAGTCCTTCGCCGCATGTTCGTTCCTCCTCGTACAAGACAAGAAGAACGGGTTCGCATGGGCGTGTTTTTCCCTCTTCATCTGAAGTGCAACGGCTTCCAGTGGCGGTGCATTAGGCTGCTCGGCAGTCAGGTCGCTGACAGTGGCGTAACATTCCGCACAAGCCTCTCTGCCACAGAGTCGACACATCCATGAACTCGAAAAGATTGACGTCATACACGTGTCTAAACCAGTGTCAGGATTAGCTTTCAAAAACCGACAAGTCAAATAACGTACCGCAGGTAGCACGGACATCACTTTCTCGCGGTCGACGTATTATGTCTGGAAGTGCCGCATGCTTCTGTTCCTTCTGTAGAATAGGCAATAATGCCTCTGCAATCGTTCTCTGCACGCTTCACATTAGAATGGGCGATATGAAAAACAACCTCTACGTACCTTTGTTCGATCGATGTGTTTCGCCTCCAATGTCACGTTCCAAGCGTCAGGGAACTCCATATTCGGTCCATCCTCCTTTTGAGTTTCCAGAAAGGAAACTCCGACCAAATCCTGATTCGCGTTCTTCAGGAAAAACCTAATACCCTGGAATCGACACGTGTCCCCCGCCCATCGTCTCGTACAAGACACGCATCTTGGGAAGTGGTCGTTCTTGTATCGATTGGACATACACCTTGCGAATTGTAGTTCGGGTGAGAGGATTCCTATGGAGGATTCCACTGTCCCATTTTGATCTGTGGGTACAATCTGCATCCTCGCTGAGTAGTGAGACAAGTGGCCGTCAATGCTTGCGACTATCGGAGCGAAAGGAACGAACAAACCGTCAGCTTTCTGCTTCCCTTTACCATCTGCAAGCGCGGTGTATGAGACGTTCGGAATCATCGCAGCGGCTGTAGATCAATGAATATCAGGTGCTCAATACAAACGTCACTTGACGTACCATTTTGGGCTGCAATATGGGCAGCCTCGCTCCGCTTCTTAGCACTATAACCACGTTTCCCTGGAGCTTGAGGATTCTATTAAACATCGTGACATATGAGAAAGGAAAACGGCATACCAGGAAGAGGTTTGCTTACATTTCCCTTCGGTTTCTTAGCCTTGGAGCCACCGGCATCTGCGTCTTCTGACGCAGGCCGTTTGGTCAAGTGCGCACCTGCCGGTGAGATGACACGAACACCTTGGCCGAGCATTGCCTGCTGTTGCTGTTGGGCGGCCTTTGCCGTGTTCGCTGGCGCCATACCCATACCCATACCAATTACGAAGGGGGCATAGACTATAGCTGCCGGATACATCGCTGCTTGTGCATGTTCAGGCCGAGTTTCCCTGGCCGCTATGCGCACAGAAGCACGTTCAGTTGCCTGTAAACCTACGAACTCCTTTTAGTCAAGTCCTAATATGGAAATACGATGTCACTAACCTTTACCCATCGAAATAGAATCCTCACTTGGATACGCCGCCGCGTATGCACCTAGGATATCACAACCTTGTTCAGAACTGGGCGAGGTGGCGGCTGTGGATGTGAGAGGAACTGACTAGTTGCGTAATGCTGGTAATCCCCGGATAGCCCTGACCATGGTGTGAGAAAAAATAGAGAAATCGGACGCATCAGTCAACATTACAATTCTGGATTGAGCCTCGACATACCTGTTCTCTGATCACCTTGAGCGGGCTGGGGGATCATGGGGAAGCCATAAGAGAAGGCTCCTGCTTGTCCAGGTGGTGGCCAAGAGGTATACGGATTGGATGATGCTCTCGGCCGCGGGCTTGCAGCCGGCGGTGATGCTGGGCATTCCGAATTCTGGTCCTTGGGATTAATCGACCCTGGGGAGGGTTCGAACCGTAGAGTCCCGTTCACAGTGCTGAACTCGTGTCTTTCGTCGGAAACACTCCAATCTGCAGCACGTAGATTGAACGAGCCTCCGCTAGTAGTCGCTTGCAAGCCATAATGTTGTGCCTCATATAGACCGGCCGTCTGGGATGGCGCATGCCCCTGATGATTGGCGGCAATTGCACCCAAGGAAGGATTGGGCAGATGTGTTAAGGCGGAGGTCAATGCAGATGAAGAAGCTTCCGGATTGAGTAGAGAATTGATAGATGTCTTCCTGCCAGCTTCAGTTATCGTATTCATCGCCCTTGGAGGCGAGCAGGACGTTTCGGACGATGAGGGGAGAAACGAAAATGAGGGATTCAACGCTGAGAACGTCCAGGATATCGCGGAGTACAAAATCCGTGGATCCCACGTGTAATTTCCAAAAACGGAAAGACAGGCAGATTCCGTGTGTATTGCCAGATAGAAGAACAGAATGTCGTATGCAAGTGCTTATACAGTACAAAATGATATCAGCTAAAGATACAGCAAGTTTCTCATGTCACCACAGAATAAAAAGAACAAAGAAATCCAGAAATGCCCCCTTTTACGCGCTATCCTCATCTGTTCTAGTCGCCTCTTCATTTATTTGGCTTTTTGTGCTCCCAGGCCGACCATCTAATTCAATGAAAAAAGGGGTTCAGTTCCTTATGGCATTTGACATAACTCTAAAGTTCAACGCACCCTGTGCCAGATCTAGAAACCGGATATCAGAACCTGTCGTCATTTCAACAAATCATAAACATGACAAACCTTGTGCCGAGTCCTCTAATGACTTTCGTCGATGTGGAGACGAAGATGCTTCTACAAAAGGTTTAATCCACCGCCAAAATCCCAATAGAGTGAGATTTAACTTACCAACGTCAGACCGCCCACCACCGACGGTGGCTGGTGTCACGGTACTAGCCGAACTGTTTCTATTTGGCGACGGTGTTCTCCTCCCCCTCGCAGGGACATGCAGCCTCTCCGCCACAGACCTCGCCTGCTCAACGCCTACACCTCTCGGTCCATCCAGATTCGGATCCGCCCACCTCTGCAACGCCTTGATCGATCCCCATTCCACGATTTTACTGTTCAGCCAGCGCAAAGACACTGGTTTCGTCAAGAAATCATTGCACCCCGCCGTCAGCGCTGCCACCCTGTCAGACTCGAGGGACGATGCAGTGAGAGCGACAATAATAACTGAAGACCGATGAGGTGTAGATGCCGGCCGACTGCTGGTGCTAGTGGTGCTGGATGTTTCCGACGGTGTTCTCGACAAAATATGATCAGAAGGCGGGTAACCAGATGCTGCGTTCTGGGCCTCTGTACGGCGGATCTCCTTCGTAGCCTGGATCCCGTCCATGACCGGCATTTGAATGTCCATCTGATCGACCCCGTCAGCAACATGACCAGAAGGTTCCTTGAATTGAAAACATACCAAAATCAAGTGGAACTCTCCGGTCTTCCACTTCTCTACAGCTTCCTGACCATTATTCGCCACATCATACCTTATCTGCTTCTTCCTCATGAACGTTGACAGGATAGTTTGATTGATAGGGTTATCTATGTTATGGGTTCATTGATATCAACCTTCTCATCCCCAAAGAACAACATAGAGAATATAAAACTCACCATCAACAATCAGCACTTTGATCGGGGGAACAATTGTAGTTTCCGCTGGCCGAGCCTTCTTCTTCCCCACCAGACCACCTGAGGAACCAGGTGACCCACCACCATTTCCATCTAGCGTGCCTCTTCTGCCCCTTTTCCATGAAGGAGTTCCTCCTCCCGAAGCAAGGGCGCCGGACCTAGGACTAGCTGGAGGTGTAGGTCGCTTTTCAGTTTCCGGTGTAGATGGTCCTGATCGGCGAGGCATAACAGTTCCACCGCTACCTTCTCTCGATGGACCCGCCGAGCTGTTCTCGTCGATACTGCTCATCCTCGGTGACTTCCTAATCGAAGAAGGCGACCCAACAATAACTCGTCCCGTGGGTGATGTAGCATTAACAGGCGATGTGGAGGTCGGAGACGACGTAACAGCATGCAAGGAAGAGAAAGACAAGGTCGACGGACTCGTGTTTGTAACCGACAACCTTGACGATGACCTCCTCCTTGTCGCAGGATCAGTCGAAACCTGTAAGTGTCCCTTATCCCGTTCCATATTATGAGTAGATGGTGTTCTTGACGAGCCACCACGTTTAGGATTGAAGAAGATTCCAGCAGGTTGACCATCTGGGCTTTGGATGACCAAACCCGAGGAAGGCGAAGCTCCAAGTTTGGTGGCAGCTTCAGAGAAGTATTCGGCGTTATCAGAAAGGGCGAGGGGAGATGGAGATGGTGGATGATGATGGTAAAGTTCACCCGTCGTTGTAGACTTGGCCGAGCGATCTGAATTAGTGCGAGAGCCGTGTGGCCGACCGTTCTTCCCATTCGCCCGCGGACTACCAGATAAAGATTCCATATTGGCATGATGGTTTTGGAAGAAATATCCTCCAGAAGGGACGTTAGGGCTGGAGGGAGTTGTAGCGATAGGGGTGAATATAGGATCCACCATGGGCTTGGTGATAGCTGTATGAAGAGCAGTCAAGAACCTTCTTGGTCCAGCAGGTTTGGGAATGATCATTATCTCTGGGATGGGGAGATTCGAATTAAGATGAAATGCGATCACAGATTGTACAACGTCCTTCACAAGCTTGTAATTAGACAAGCTAGTGAAATGAACGATGACAGAGGGAGTTGCAGGTGTGGTTTGGGTCCCGATGGTCAGGTTGGCACCCATGGCTCTGGTGATTTGAGGTGACGACTTGGGGCGGTGATGAGCCGCTAAAGAAGGTCGTTGGCGAAGTTGTCCACCTAATGTTTTCTCTGCCCTGAGCAGCCGCATGCGTTCCCGGAGCACATCGATATCATCATCTATAAAGACGAAAGACGGAGCGGCTGCCACTGCTGCAGTCTTTTCCCTGCTCATAGCCGCTTGGGCTGTAGAAGCTGCTGCCGCCGCCGCCGTTACGGGTGCCAGGGGCATAGCAGCAACTAGCTGTCCAAAGACAGGATCGGCCAAACCATCAACCTCGCCGCTGGGGGAAACATGGGTGACATCCATACCCCAAGCCGTGAGGTAACTCGTGAGATGTTGAGCGAAAGATCCTTTCTCGTCCGCATATAGCGTCACTCTCCTGCCTCGGAGGCTTTCAGCAAATGAGATAAGTTGCTCAACCGTCGGCTCTCCTGAAATGGGGTCGTCTTCGTTGAGGAGACTTGCAGTGGGCGTTTCTGCTAGGGATACGCCTGCATCGAGGTTGAGTGATAGTTCGCAAGAGCGACCGTATGTGATGGATGAGGGCGGAGGAAGGTCAGTTGCAATGGTTGCGCCAAGTCCGTCCAATAGCCTCCGAAGCGTCAGGCTGACGAGGTTCGGTTGTGGTCTTGAAGGTAAGAGTTTGCCTTCCCCCGGAGTCTCGCCATTGAACTTGTGGGATATTCTAATCACACAAGACAATGACCTATCGGGTTCTTGTACGGACGGTTCCATGACGTCCTCTGGCACTTTGGTATCCGCAGGACCAATCAGCAAGCCCAATTCGATTGAGTCACCAGGTTTAGTGGTGTCAAGAATGCGGCGAACCATCTGGTATTTGATTAGCGTCCATAGAGGGGACAGTAGAACGTCATTCCAGACTTACATGCACCAGGATGTACGACATTCCGTTTTCGTCACCTTGCACGATAACGTGGCGTAAACCAATGTCGTCACCATGATAGAGCACGAGGTCGACGCCTGCCAACGCAGCCTCCCCGCTAAGAGCATCGCCCACGCTCTGAAGCATTTCTCCAATGTCGAACTCGGTGAACGTGAGTTGCTCAACGGATGGTGTGGTCGGAGATGCATTTCCCGATCTCGAAGGAGAACAAAGTCCTGACATATGTGCTGAAATGTAGTTGAGATTCTTCATCGTAGTGAGCATGGCGGACATGGATGCCATTGGTATAGACAAGGCGCAAGCCGAGAACTGTTCTTTTGCAGGGTCGAGGATGTGAGGTGGGGAAATATGGACCATAGTCTGGACTGCCATATGAACCGAGTCTGCCAGTTCGCGGGACAGCTCATGCAACCTAATGGAATCCGGAGTCGCCGACTCTTCCTGCATAGGCGACGTCACATCAGATCTATATGGATGCTTCAAGTATCCGAGTTGTGAAGGTAGGGGCAGCGAAAGTGCTCGAGAGAATCGAGGTGGGCCAGGGGATCTGGAGGGCTGGGAATTATCACTCCCACTTGCGCTAGGAGATCCAGCATCGTCCTGGTTCTCTTGTTCAGCGTCAGCTTCGTTAACATTACCATCTGAAGCATCTTCTTCCCCGAAAGGACCTCCGGTGGGCAACTGACCAGCAGGTGCAGTCTGCTGGCGCACCAGGTTTTCCTCTCGCCACGAAGGAGGCCCGTCAGATGGAGATGGTATGGCCACCACCTTTCCGTCTGGAGTCACAAATTCTTTCCCAGAGAGTCGTACAACCGGTAGCACAGGAAGAGTCATGGCCTAGGCTTGCCTCGTGCTGGGATGGCAGCGAGATGGTATGCACTTTCTGGAATTCAAGGTCAGTCCTGATCGTCGCTCTCAAAGCCCTCAATGAACTCTAAAAAATCACCTTAAACTCCAATAAAAGCCTCCAAATATCCCAAAAAATCCTTCCAAAAAGCCCAAAGAAAAGAAAAAGACGACGATGAAGGAGGTTACAACGCAGACCACCGTATGGTCGTCGACTTCCCGATAATGCAAGGAGGTGCCGACCAATTGTAAATCAAATAAAGCCAAATAAACCTCGATCGCCCACAGCTTACTGCGCAAAAATTCCGTTTTCCGTTCCTCGAAAAGTTTTCATATAAAGATTTGCATTTCATATTATCGACTACAGTGCCACACATAGCTAAATTACTCCAAGTGCTTCCAAAGAACCAACGGTCGAGTCTGCAAAAATTTAGCACCACTGCAAACCTAAAAACCCTTCAAAAGCCCTTGCCTCACGAATCGGAAATTTCTTTCGAGGATTAGTACATCAATTCCACGTCACCCTAAACAAATGCAAAAAAGGGTGATTTAGCAAGGGAAGAAAGTAATTCCGTAAGACAAGTAACCCACCTCAGCGACTGAATCCATATCATGATAACTAACTCTCTTGCCGCCGGCAGCGCGGGGATCTTCTTTAGCATCAGGCGGCGGTGGAGGTGGTGGTCCTCCAGCTGCAGCACCATTCCTTCGTCTACCTCCACCACCACCACCACCTCCTCCTCCTCCACCACCGCTGCTGCCACCACTCGTCAGAGCTTGGTCCAAAGCAGCAGGCGACGGCTTCGGTGGAAGCCCGATGCCAGGCGGCAAACTCGAGCTTTCATTGTTTGCGTATCCACTGATCCGCTCACTCAATCTACGAGCGGTGAGTGATTCATCCCGACGAGACGAAGGTGGAGGTGGGTAACCCATCGGGGGACCACCATAGGGGCCACCACCACCACCCTGGTAGTATGGGTCGAAATGACCAGTGTGATATGGCGGCGGATATCCTCCAGGAGGGTATCCACCTGGAGGTGGGTAGTGTGCGGGTCGTCCATAGTCGGCGCCATGGTATGCTGGAGGTGGTTGAATACCATAAGCCTGTGGAGGAGGTGCTTGACTGCTGGTATTCCCGGTAGTAGGTGGAGGATGAGTGAATGGCTGGATATGATGTGGATCGAGGGCGAAATTGTTGAAATAGGGGAGCTGCTTTAGTAGGTTAGTAATGTCACGCTCCTGTAAGGCAAGATGAACATACCTCGTCAAGGGTTTTGACTAATTCTGGATGTTTGTTTGAAATGTGCTTCTCGACGAAAGAGGTTGCCTTGAACAGTTTCTGACAGGTCTTGCACCTGAATTTGCCTTCGTCTTCTTGTTTGACATGAGGCTCAACAGCCTTCGCCAGCTCACTGCAAAAAGAAGCTTAATCCATCGTTCTAACTCAGGATTTCCTGTACGCACTCGTCATAGTTCTTGCCCATGTAAGCTCGAGGGTCAACATTATCACGGTTGATGAGCAAGGCAAGCTTGCTATCCAACCACTCAAGCCATCGATCGTCTGTTTTCACCCCGTTAACATCTCTTACCAGCTTCCGGACGATAATCAACATACCATTTCGCACATTCCGCTTATCTCCACCCTTAGCATTATCCTTCGTCTCTTTCTCTTTCTCCTTCTCCTTTTCAACCTGCACATCTTCCATCTCATCTCCCTCTTCTTTCTCTTTCTTCTCTGCCTCAGCACGTATCTGTTCTTGCAACGCCTTAGATAAAGGCTTGCGGACATGCTTGATACATTTGCGTTGAAGCTCTTCAACATGGTCCGTGACGACAGAGCAGTAATAGCATGTGTTGTACGCAGCACGAATATAAGCCAGGTAGAGGTCGAGCGAGATCACAGTCTAAGAAAGCTTCCTGAGCACTTGCAATTACGGAGACTACGAAATGCTGTTACCTTTTTCTCTTCATAAGCCTTCTCATCGTTGAGATCAACAAGCCCATGCTCTCTCATATCGCTCATCACTTTCTCAATCCTTCGCTCAACAGCCTCACTGCCGTTTTCCATAGGCTCCGGGTCATCTTCACTGTCTCCATTCTCAGCATCTCCGTTCATGTGTTCCGTGGCTTCGCCTTCGGGAACAGGTTCTTGCTCTGTTCCACTCTTGGTAGGCTTATAGTGACGGAGAGTAGCGGCTTGCTCCTCAAGAACCATGGCCAACTGCTTGACAGTAATCAGATCTTTCTGTAAGCGTTCCGGCTTGCTGGCAACATCAGGAGTATATCGGATTTTGTTGACAAAAGGCTTTATGTTGTGAGTGACATGGAGTTTGAAGCCTTCAATCTGCGGAGAATTTAGTCCCTATACCAAGTAAAAAGCTGGGGGACGTTACCTTCTTCTCAGTCAGCTCAGTGAGGACGGCAGGAATATCTGCGTCGTCACTGAATTTCATCCAGCCAGCGCGATAGAAATTCCTCTTTTGGAGGGGGTCACCCAAAGCGAGATGAATAAATCCAGAGATCTTGCCACACGCCTGAGAATCAAATACGTTAGTAGAGCAATTGACCAGTATTCGAGGAAGTACGAACGTCTTCGAGTTTCACGCGGCCAATGTCGGGAGGAATGGTACGAATCATGATTTGATTACCCTCAGTAGCAACAGAGATTTCTTCGCCGCGATTGTTGCGCTTGTCAAAGGTGAACCTACCGTTAGCATCACCTCGTGTGGGCTCATCGCCGGGAGCGTCATCGTCCGCGTCGTTGAAAGTAATATCCTCATCCGCAGGCTTAGATTCATCGTTGGCGCCATTAGTCTCCGGTTCGCCATTGGTAACAGAATCCTTGTTCGCAGCGTCCTCAGACTCGTTCAAATCGGGATCGAACTTGCCATTCTCAAGATCGTGAAGGAAGTTGTCAATGCGACCTTTCCAGCCTTCCTTCCTTACACGCATACGCAAGTTATGCATTTCAGGTGCGGGGTCGTACTTTTCTGCAAACCAAGGGAACTTTTTATGATGATCAAACATGGTTTGTAACTGCACATAATGTCAAAAAAGTGAGTCATAAGAAATGTGAAAGACGCCTACCTGGTTCGCAGCAAAATCCTTCTTATACTTCTCCCACCTACTCTTGATACCATTGCGAGGTTTGGAACCGTCTCCGGCTTCTTGCTCAGCAGCTTTGTCTGCGTTGTCTTCATCTGTTGCTTCCTGAGGGTGGAAAAAGCGGAACCACTCTGCGAACTGCTTCAAGCTGGCAGGGTATTCAAAAGTATGTGGGTCTGGAGGAGGTCGCCTTGTGGCAGGAGGGTAGCTAGAGCCATAGCTACGTCGTGGTGAGTAGCCTCCATATCCACCACGTGAATGACCGTCTTTGATATGATATTAGCTTGTTGCACAAAATGTGACCAGGAAATGATGCAAACCATAATCGTCGTAGCGGGGCCGCGGTTCGTAACGGTCTCGGTCATAAGGCGACGGTGTCCTTCTCCGTTTACGACCAACTGTAGAAAAAAGTCAGAAAAATACATTTCAACTGACTCCGAGCTCACTATCGTCCCCAGGTGGTGGACTTCGGCTTCTCCCACGTCGACCATAGTCGTATCCTCTGTCACGGTCATAACTACCGTACCTGTCATACTCCCAGTCAGAGCGGTAAGGGTCTGGGTTAGTATCCATATACGACGCCCGTGACCGCGGCGAACGTGAGCGAGAACGAGGAGGATAATACGACATGTTTTAAGAGAATAAACTGAGCGTATTCGAGAGAGAAGAGAGGAGATTATCAGAGACTTGAAGAGAGAGGTCGAGCATGATGAAGCACAGACCTCTTAGGATCACGACACGGTCAGCGCTTAACGCTGGCAAGAACAGTGAGCTTGACTTTGAGCTCGACGTGTGTACGCGATCAAGCTGTAAACGTACCCGTTACCACCAGGCTCAGGTGTAATTCAAGCGGAGAATGGGTGATTACAAACTCCGACTGACCCAAGGTATATAATGTCCATACGGTCTGTCCTTCACTCCGGATGATTTCCGCCCTCAAAGGACAATGATAATCGACTTTCTGATTCTTATCGTGTGCTACTATTACTGGAGATGCTATTGATACAGAGTTGCTGGAAACCAGGCTTCCCGAAAACACTCGCTTCAGACTGCAATAAAGGCTGTTTCCAGGCTTCAGTCGTGGGTTCTTGGACCTATCAAAGTGACACTCACGCTTTTTTGGAGGCGACATAAGATACGCCGAAGAAGTCTGGCTGTTGAAGGAATCTTCGTTGTTGCTCGGCATGGACACGCTTGGCCGCGAAGGCATCGGCTTGCGGGGTCCTTCCCTCAACCTTCTCATCCTCAGCCTGATGTTTAGGCTGACTGGTGTTCAGTCCAAAATGGCCATTGGATTGGAACAGGATCACTCACGAGAATAGTGCAGAGATTGCATAGACTAAGGATAGGTGAGTATTCGTTGAATGAGTGAAGAAAGAGGAAGGACTCACATCCGCATGCAGAATGGTACAGAGCAATCCATATCGCTGATACACGCTCGTTAGCTAGGTGCAAACGACTTGCTATTCAACTTACAGGAATGGTCGAAGATGAGGAACTGCGTAAACCAAGGTCAGTGTCGTTGAATTTTGGCTAGTCCAACTTGCACTCACGCAAATGATCATCGAAGCAGATATCAGGCTGGATCGAGGGTTATGTCAATTAGCCGCCTCTCCTTTCCACCGTGGTAATCTTACCTAGTGATGAGCTCAGTCCCTGTAAAACGGGTCAACATGGGAGCTTGACAATCTGGGCAAGAGATCCCACCAATACACCAGAATATTACACGCTCGATCAACATGGACGTTCTATTTCAACCTCGTCAGCAAGATAGCCACAGCAGAACGATTCTGCTCACTGATTGAAGGCATAGTTCTTCCGCGTCCACAGGTCATAGCACAGGGCTATCGTCATGAGGTTATCCGATACCGCCCCTAATTATCCAGAGGTCAGTCACCATTCGTAAGGCGTAATCTCCCAACTCACCTGCAATCCAAACAGAAACCAACAGCCACCGTGACCCATCCACCAGCTGGTTCATCGTCGGTGTAATCACACTCTTAACTCCAACAGTCGTCCCAAGACCTATTCTTGCCAGAATAACCACCGAAATGATGATCGGCATCACCCTTCGCTGTGTTACTTTCCAGAGGCGCAGGAGGAAGAACCCCTTGAAAGGCGCGTTGGCGAACCCCTTAGTGATATTTTGGAAAGACTTACCTGAACCATAGATGACACTATAACACTTAGGAATAGAATTACGTTCGTCGTTCTGGGTAGGACAATCCTCGCTTCATTGAAGTGTCCAGAGAGGCTGATGATCATCTTGTACGCAGCATGGGTCAAGCATATCTGATGGATGAACTCCAAGCCCCTGCAACTTCTTTAATATCACCTTTACTCTAGCGAGGCAATGTGCATTTACCAAAGAATCAGCACCTGGCGATCTTTATCAGCACTTTCTTGGTACGCTGCGGTATCGAAAAAGACTCACAAACAACTTTGTCGAAAGCGGATCATTCTTGAAGTTCTTGAAGTACGAATACGCCTATGATCATGACAGATCCAGTCAATATCACCATAGTTTCCCCCCATTCGTCAGATTCTTACCTGTACAGTCACAAACCCAAACAGAAATAGCGCAATCCCATGTCCTAGCTGAAGTGCTCCCAGATTTTGATCAATCGCTGTAGACACCATACCTCGCCACCTAGCTCAAATGACCAGGTTGGACTCGACGACGGTGGGCGGGTAAAGGACGGAGAATCCTCATACACTCTCTCGAGCGCAGCCGTCTATATTCGTTTTGAGCTAGATAGGGCATCAGTCACTCAAACCACATTCGAGGGTCCAATCATCCCATGATACAAGCCACAATTTGATACGAATGGCACTTTAGGCGCCCATAATGGAAGCTCCATCGCCGAGAAGCTATCTTGGTTCTTGCAAGAGCTTCTGAAGGTCTCCTGAGGGCGCAAACTGCAGTTCAGCAGAATAACTGAATTCAGTCGCTATTGTCGGCTAATAAGAAGGACCTTCCGATAAAGCTTCGTATGAGAGAAGAACATGAGAAGAACGGTCAATGACGGCTCTATGATGAAACTGAACCCTATCTCCCACGTCGGTCCGCCACAAACCTCGAGGGCTTGCGGGACCGCCGTTGCAGCGGATGGTCGGACAAGGTACAAGGATCCGGATACCACAGCCATTTTCAGTGTGAACAAATCTGCATTGGGCGAAGGTCATACCAGTTTGATGAAGTGGATCCAATTAGCAAGGTCCTCTGACCCACTTCAGGGCGAGTGGACACCAGACCTCACATGAGGCCCTGAAGCTTGAGGTCCAATGCAACGCGATAAATATGAACTAACATTCATTATGATAGCAAAGGTGAACAATTACAATAAAGAAGATACTCTACTCCTGACCAGTCGCAATATTCCAAGTCTTCTTGATCATCACAGCAGCAGGATCAGCAGACCCCTCAAGCCTAGCAAACGACAGCGTCGAGAGGGTAGTGGAGTAATTCCTCAGGTAGGGAGCATACTATTCAAAGGTTCATCAGCTTCATCCATCGACACCAAACATCAGTATACTTCAAAACACTTACAGCTCTGCAGAACTGCCTATACCAACTCCAAGTCTCCCAGGCATTCCACTCGTTTTTGCCCCAATTTGCGCGGTTATGCCAAGACCTTTCGGTAATGACTTCTTTTGCATAGGGGTTAGGGTGAACAGTAGCCTCCCCTGGCGCAAGTGCTGTAACGAATCCTTCGAGAGCTTTGAACAGAACAGCCTTTTGCTCCCTGATCAAGCTAGAAAACGCCTTCTGAGCAGTGATGAGAGCTTGATTCTCTGCAATATCCTCATCTACAACCTTGTCAACAATCTAGCCCAACATCAAGAAGAGAGTACACATACCAGGTTTAGTCTCCGTATCCACCTCCATCTGCACATTCGCATCTGCACTAGCCTTAGCCTTAGCTCTTGCCCTCGTATCATCATCTTCCTTCTTCAGTGCCACAACCTTCTTCCTAGCAGCAGCAACCCGTCCATTCGCCTTATCCAGCGCACTCTTCACCAAATCCCATTCAAACGCACTCAAAGCCAACGGTTCACCCTTCTTCCTTCCGAGTCCATCCGCCTTATTCAACTCAAACCCAGCTCCGTGGAAGAATAACCAATTAACGAGGTCCGTAGGATCAACGATTTGGTATTGCATGAGTTTGTCAAAGACAATAGCGACCATTTGACGGTTTGACCTCCAGAAAGAAGCAGCGGCTGTCATGATGTTGAGCTTTGATTCTGGGGTACCGCCCGATCCAGTTGAGGAGCCACCATCTGAAGCAATGTTTCGGAGGATGGGGAGGTACCTTTCGATGGCGTTGAGTAGATGGGAGAAGGAGCGGGAGCCGATGTAGAGCAGAGATTGGACAGCAATGGAACGGACAGTTGTGTCAACGTTGAGATGTACTTCATCGGAAGACTCGAGGGAAGATTTGAGGCTGTCAAGATGAGAAATGACATCTTCCGCTTTGGCACGTCCTCTGAGAAGGTTCAGAACACCTTGTGCGGCCTCATGATGAGGATGAGCTATCACCACCTGTCAACGACTCATTGCCAAAAATGTTCAGATGTAAGTACTTACAAGGGTCTTCATACTCGAAATGAGGTCCGGGTGCTTGCTCAGCAATGACAAGAGCGCTAGGATCTTGCATAGGTGGTGGCAAAGTCTTCAATATCCTATCATGGTAAGCCAGTCGAATTTCAAATTCGACAGCTCTCCTCATGAACGTCCTCCTAGGGTGTTCTTCATCCAACGAGAGATCAGGAACCCTGTCACCACAATCAGGACCAAATTCCAACTGAAAAACCTCGAAAGCTTACCACTCCTTCCATACCCACTGGAACCCAAAATTACTCATATGCACACTAAACCACTCCGTAAACCTCCTCGCAGCTTCAACCTCCAACCCCTCACTCAACATCCCATACAACTTCCTAATACTCTTCCCAACCGCCGGTCCCACCGTCTGCGGTGAAAGCTTACACAGCTCCGTGATCAAAGCGATATAATAAACACTCTTATGTTGACTCTCAGGCAACGCCAAAAGTGTTCCAAGCATTGTCTCAATGATCGTGCTTTCGAGCTGCCAGTCTTTGCCTGGGACAGGTGTGGGAGGGTCTTGACCTTCATCACCGGTAGGTGCACCAGGTTTAGGCTTGAATGTCCCTCGGAGTGTCCATTTGGGGTATTCGAGTAGAAGACGAGCACATTCTTTGCGGTTTATTTCGAAGACATCGATTATGTCGAGGATGGCTGAGCAGATGATATAGCCTGTGGGTGTTGAAGGGTCAGGGGAAATCTATTAGATTGAGTAAGTAAGCATATATGCGTGGTTTGGGATAGTGGAGGTGACCAACCTCGTTGTCAAAGACACGAATGGAATATTCAGGCCATTCTTCCTTTTTCACTGTAGCTTCTTCCTCTGTTTCCGTGTCCAAACCTTCTAGCTCGAGTACCTCAGGAGGTACAAGAACGAGAGGAAGGCTGAAGGGCGGAACGGAAGAATCAAGGTCGCCAATGGTAGAATATGGTTGAGGGAAACAGTTGGTAACCTCAGAGAATGAGGTGGAGATCAAAGACCGTAGAACAGCAATGGCAGAGTCAAGATGCTAATGGGTGGCAAGTTAGACGCTGTGGTCTCTGTATAGCAAAAACAGTGAACTCACCTCTGCGCCATTCTCGAAAGCAGCGCTCTCTTCATGCACTTTGATAGCTGGTTGCACAAGCCATTTCTGACTGGTGGCCGTCTCCGCGAACGTCTGTATTGAGTTGACAATATCTTCGACATTGATGCCGGCCTTGTCCACAAGAGCCAGACCTCCGATCATAAGGCCTTCAGCCGCACATAGAGCAGCTTTCTTGCCACGGCCGTAGGAACACCCAAACTCGTCAAGTACAGCAGTGAAGGATTGAATCAATGTGAAGAAAGATTCCGGAGCAATGAGGCCTGCCACTGTCAAGTGACCGAAGAGGTGCATCTGAATGTGGCGTAATGAGTTCAAAGGGAGCGGAACTGGGCAGTGCGGCCGGACGTACACAGAATCGAGCTTCTCTCCAGGCCAGTTTGTCAAGATACGCTTGGAACCCTTTCCAGTAGTCTTCCAGGATCTGGCGACCCAAAGACGGGCTTTCTGGAGTTTCGCCCGGTTGGTCATGTAACAATCTTATGAGGGCAGCATAGTATGGGATCTTATACGGTTGTTCGGTCACCCTATAATTCAGCAATAGTAAGAATCGTTCAGCACAGAGGCATTTTCATTACTCACGCTATCCGTAAGCTCTCTGCAACGTTTGAGACGCTGAGAGGCTGGAATTCGACAATGGTGCTAACCAGCCGAGGTAGTTCCTCCGTTGCGTCCTGTGTATGATTCCGTATTAGCGCTACCGCGACTAAACCGTGAAATGAATTGCTGACCACTTCTCCAAGCTTTATGATAGTATTTCTGAGCTTTTCTTCGGGACTTTCATAGACTTCTCGTCGTCTATCATCGTAGTCATCTAGAGGATGCGCACACAAGTCGCGCTTGAACCAAGTCCTAATAGTCATAGCAGAGTCCCTCTCTCACCTCTGTATTTTCGACGGTTATAGCCACCGCCGCCGCCACGTCGGTCGTAACTCATTCTTTTGTCAGAGAGATAATAATCTTATAGCTTTTATCGAATTCCAAGTTGCCGTCCTCGTCGACGACGTTTAACGCGTAAAAGCCTTTGAACGCTGCAAAGTTCGAGTTGGCAGCGAAAGTTTGATGAGCACGTGACCATACGCTGGACTCTGCTCACTGTCCGAAAACGTCCCGTCAACTCTTCGGACTTGGTCCTCGTCGTCGAAATCAGCGAGCAGAAGCCTTTTGTCGTCGGTGGGTAACGCAGGAGTGCATGGTGTGTAATAGTGGTGCAAATTCCTCTGGCTCAATGCTCACAATTTTTTCAGGTATGCAAACCACATGCCATGTCTCTCGCCTACCACAGCCAGAACGGCATTTCGAGGCATAAAGACCCTTCATAAAGCTCATAAAAATGTAACAAGCAGCTGCGGAATATTGAGGCAGTATGCTGTGACTGCTCATGCTACGCAGCAGTCCAGTTCAGAACTTGCATCTCCTGCTACGCCACCAAATCCTACCCCTACGCTCACCTTGGCTCAAACTTCACGGGCAGCATGCAAGGCCGTCCACGTAGCACTCAAAGACCCTTCTGGACTGAACCGTGCTTTACACATTGTCAACTCTCTTCACTTTTCCAATCTTCGGCACCAACCTAATGCAGAAGACCACCCATTTTACCAGAAGTTCAAGGATACTGCCATTCCATTCGACCGACCTATTCCACCTGGTCTTGCTTCCACAGCCCTTCTTCACGGGCTTCTGCGCCTTGGTAGGACCAAAGAGGCAGGCCGTTTGGCTGTCCAAATGATGGCTACAGGCCTCCACCTCAAACCCAAAACCTTGACCTTGGTTCATACACGTCTCGCCCCACCCACCACAGATATCAGCAATCCCGAGAAATTAATCCCGGTGCCCGACTTCATTCCCAACCCTACGTCACTCTCCGAAATCGCATCCATGGCCCAGACAGAGTCTACACGTCTAGCTCTAGATCTCTTCGCAGTGGCCGAGAATCACCAACATGACACTAAGCGTGGAATGTTTGCGACCTTGATTACTCTCTGTCTTGTCAACGGTGAAATCATCCTCGCGTCTCTCCTTGTAGCATTCATCGCGAAGGATGCTCATACCCGTTCTATTTCCACCACTCATGCCAAGCCCGAAGAACTCGAATTGTCCTCTTCCGTTCAACGCGGGGAGGGTGAGCACGAGCAGGTACACGAGCACGAGCCCGGTGCTGCATTCCATCCACGACATATTGACGTCCGGCGGATTCTCAAAGTGATCGACCGTTCATTCACACAGACCATGGACGGCTCTTCATCTTTCCAATCACTCCAAATAGCACTTCAAGCGCTCGCCAACCTCGCTTCCCTGCTTGAACACGAAACAATCATCATACCCGAACTGAGCACTTTACTTCGCACTCTTTACCGGGTACCAAGAGTGGGAAACCTCGTTTGGATAGTTGACGGGAGTGGTCAGCCGATAGAGGTTGAAGTGTACGACTACGCCCACTTGGTGTTATCAAGGGTGATTGAGAGGTTGCCTACGGCAAGAGAAAAACATCTGTCAGAAACAGCTAAGACGCCTCCATCACCCGAGTCTTTGCCTACGGCAGAGCCAGGAGTCCGATCATTACCGCTCGAGAAAACACCCAGGAGCACGTCACCGGATCTGCACATCACAGTGTACAATACTCTGCTCAACTACGCTCTTCGACATCAGTTTTCTATCCCCTTTGCCGAGCGCATTTTGTTGCACATGATGCGAGGGAGACAAGGCGAACCCGTAGCTCCGCCAAGGGATGCATTCAATATTGTTCTTCGCTCCGGCACCCTGCTTAAACAACCTGATATTGCGGAGCAGGCTATTGCAGCCTACCGTACCTTCTACCCCCATGTTGTCAGCACGAACTTGGCCACCAACAAGAAGGACTCCAGGGAAGGCGCTAGAAGAAGGGTCAAACGACAAAGAGACCGAGCATTTGCTAAGCTCAAGATCGACCACAAGAACGATGAGCATAAAACTGCGCATGCCGTCGAGCTCATGACGAATTTATCACAATCCCGTCTCACCAAGTCGAAATGGGCCAGGCCAATGCAGCTCCACACACCTGGTGATTTCATACCGGAAAACCACGCTCTCTCCAACCTCATCCTTCACGTCACTTCCACCGGATCACCTCGAGTTGTTTCGAGTATCGTTATGACCATGTTTCCTGAGATATTCATCCCTCTTCACCGACATAACCCTGGCGTGTATACATCTGTGTTCACTCCCTTGGGTGGTCTAGACCTCCGAGGTCGTATACTTGCGAAAAGGAGAGCTGCAAATCGAGGTATCAGCTATGGTCCTTGGGTTTTCTCTGCCCTTCTCAACGCGCTAAGCAAGGCTGGTCAATCAAAACTAGCAATGGCGGTCTGGCGTCTTGCTCTGATTAGCGAGCAAAGGAGTTGGTCGACGAAGGAGCCTTGGCTATTGCATATTTCTGCATACGATTCGATGCTCAAAACCCTCAGCATGGAGTTGCGGCATGAATCTACCCCACCAGCCGGACTCACCCTCAAACAGAAGCGTCTGCGTCGCCGTTATCGCTCGAGGCAAGCTTCTCGGGAGGGTATAAGAGACAGCTTCGCATTCAATGCCGCTTGGAAGGTATACATGAACATGAAGTCGAAACGTCAACATCTCCGACATGATTTCTACCAATACAAGAACAGGACAAGGGAGCTTTGGAATAAACTCGAACTGAGCCAACAAGTTCCCAGACCGGACGCGAGGTGGTTCAACTCGACTTTGAACCTGTTCATTCTCCCCACGTTACGAGCCAAGAGGAGAGCCCAGGCTGCTGCGGCCAAGGAACAACAAGAACAGATGGAAGACACCCCTGTTGCTACTCCGCAAACGGAGGAAGCTTCTCAACCATTGGCAGAGAATCACTCAACTCCACCCCAACGGACAGTAGACGAAGTCTGGGAAGAATTCGACCATCTGAGGAGGATCAACCTAGAAACGGGATATGTCTCCGAGGATTGGAATCCTTTCTTCCAGGTCATCGCCGAGGATATGCTCGCTGCTGGGTATCCTATACCTGCTGGCCTACGATACATGTTTATTGGGAGGTGGGAACCTGGTATGTTGAATATGCCAGAACCAAAGAAGCTGGAGCAAACTCCATATGCTCTACCCTACGGAGTTGAGAAGGGGAAGTTCTCGCCATATTATCTTTCCGCGCCACCGGCGAAGAGCTTGGCTCTGAGAAGGAGAAGAAGGGATCGAATCGCTCGATTTGGATTGAAGAAGGCTAGGAGTAGTCGGGATATATAGAGTCAAAATTATTCCTGTATTATATTCTAATATTCAAAGCGTAATACTAAATGGGTACTTCTACTTTTCACCGTGTAGAGGTTGGGGGTTATGGGGCCGGCGCAGCGGCTTTCGCGGCCTTTGCCTTTTCCATCCTGCGTTGCTCTCGTAGCTTACGTTCCGCTTTGGCCTTGCTTTGTGTAACCGTAACCGGTGCTGGTGCATCGTCAGGTTCCTGAGCAGCATCCTTCTCAGCTTTCGCTGGAGACAATGGCTGCAGATAAATAGAAGCCGTCGAGAAACGATGTTCTCTAGGCTTCCACTCCTTAGAGATCTCTGAAAACTCCTGCACGACTTCTTCGACCCTCGTCACCATACCTTCCTTCGACGGCACCCGCTGTCCCTTCTTGAACATGAACACGAGATTCACCCTCATCCCCTTCTCCAGATACTCTTTCGTCAGGCCGAACTTGGTATCGAGATCGTTTTGGTCGGCACCCCATCCAACCTGCACTTCCTTCTCTCTCGATTGCTGAGCGACCTTCCTTGCTTTCCTCCTCGCCGCTTTATCCTTTTCGTATTCCTCCACCCTGTCAAGAATCTCGACGATAGGGTCTGGGTTCTCAGACACCAATCGGACGAAATACTCATGCTTTGGTGTGTCTGGATTCTCTCTTTGACGCTTTCTTTGGCTCTCTCTTAGCTCCCTAAGAGAGTCCAGAAGAGAGGCCAACCGTTTCGGTTCGGAGAGCGGTTGCTTTTTCCGTTCCTCTATGGGCAACCTAGCATCATACCGAACTTGAACGTAGCGGTAATCGATTTCTTCGTTAATTGGCGGTCGTTGGGGTCCCTTCTTCTTCCCTCCTTTGGTCCCGCCTTCCTTAAGTATGTTTAGGACAGTGTCACTCTTCAGAACACTGGCTGTTCCCTGGAAGCTTCGGACCTGTTGACGCAGGCAGAGTGTGACTGGAACCTTGGTCGAGTGCAGACATGCAGCCGCGGCCCGAAATGCCAGGAAAGCACTCATGTTTTTCGGTACTTCTGTGCATCAGTAGACTATCAGAATGCTTTCGTTTATATTGTACCAAGAATAATACTACGAACCTGCAAGGTCGCTGCCTGAAAGCTAGCTGCCACCGAAAGCCAGCGAGTAGCGCTCGATGCAAAGTGCATTATGTAAGCCGAGGTTCAAGCGAAAGACCATCATGATTGTCTGCTTTTGGCAAGATTCTCCCATGAGCTCAATGCAACCAGAGGTATTTCTGTAGGCACCCTCGTTGTTTTGCCCTTGAGACCGGTCTGTAGTCCTGATGCCAGGAGATATCTTTCGCTAATGGCTTATCAGGTGGTCATCTATCAGGCTTGCAGCGAGAACTTCGCAGTATCATCAAAATTTCTCAAGGTAGACCCTTATCGAAACATCCTTGACAGATTCTTTGAAAGGAGCTCTGTCGACATCATTGCGGTATCGGATTCTTGCCGGCGGTCATTAGACGCACAATTGACTCGTGTACTCAACTGTACCCTAACTTCTTCTTTCTTCTGATTTCAACCAGAACTACAACGTTGACCGTTTGACCGTTCAACTCACACGCATCTATTTAAATAATGCAACTCGGTGCTGCGGTAAGTTCTTGTATCAACATAACATGGTTCCGGAGTAGTCTTGAGTAAACATTACTCATGTGTCATTTTCTAGGGTGCCGCCAATGACGAAGCGGTGTTCATTGTCAGCCCAAAAGAGGGCTCGTTGTCTACAGACCTCAGTAGCGGCGCTCGTACCGTAGGGCTTGGCGGGAAGGCTCCAAAACAACGCGTTATTCTCGCTAGCAAAGTCTTTGATCCATTTGAGGAAGCGTTCGTTCTTGATCAAGCTATCACTATTGACCTCATCCGAGGGACAATCATTGACATTGAACCTCTTTCGACCTGGTACTCTGGACGTCATACTCGGGAGGCCCAGGACGATCAAGGCAAGTAAATTGAACGGGCCTGGCACCAGCTCGAGATCATTGTCCTCATCATTTCCAACAGCCTGTCTAACCGATGAAGAGGTGATTGATCTACGCCACTTGACGATTTTACCTGGTTTCGTAGACGCACATGTCCATCGTGAGTTTCTTTTACTTCAATACAGTCGGTCAGAAGTGGCTTCGAGTTCAACTCCGCGATGCGATGGAAAATCTCGGTTCTTCGTCCGTTATCTAACTAGACATATCTAGTATTCTTACATTCGTACGCGGAGACGTCATGGAATGACCAGTTGACCAAAGAAAGCTTGGCTGAAAGGACGCTAAGAGCAAGCGTTCACGCTCGACAGACGCTCCAAGCAGGGTATACAACCGTCAGGTGCGTATTGCGGTCCGAACTTTCTCTTGGCCGTAGTCAGAACCAACCTTCTCATGCAGGGATCTGGGAACAGAAGGCGCTGAGGATGCAGATATTGCCCTTCGCAAATGCATGGCATTCCCCTCGAATGGAGGTCTCCCTCTCATCACAGGTCCACGGTACTACTGCTCCAGTCGAGCGATTGTGCCTACCGGAAGTTACGGTGAGTACATACGTAGTCGTGTGTTTGCTATTTTTGCTTCCACCTCTGCCGTATCGTTATTTTTGGGGTCAACTTCCCGCTTTCATACCGTTACATCGATCAAAAATCTCTTTTGGAAAACATTGGGTAAAGAAGGAACTCGGTTAAATTGATCTGACATGACTTCTGCCCCTCGCACAGGCCCGAAGAGTAGTTTGTACCCTTCACAGAACAACATCGAAGGTGTCACCGGTGCTGAATCGGCGGACGGTGTCGATGCTTGCATCCGTGCCGTCCGTAGACAAGTGGGGGCAGGCGCTGATTGGATTAAGGTAGGTAAAATATTATTTACAAGTTCTAGACCTCTAAGTGATGCATTATTTTTTACTAACAATGAACCGCTGTCGTAATGTAGATATACGGAGGTAAGCGACGGTAACGCCTGACATAGCTACAATTCATTCCCTGACGGCATTGACTCTTACAGATTATCGATTTCGATCCCGGATGTCCGATGTATCTGACGATATCGCAGCACGATCCCTCAACAACTTTAACGATGCGGAATTGAAAGCAATGATCGATACGGCGCATTCCTTGGGCGTCAAAGTCTCAATTCATGCAAACACAGCGGATGTCTTGGACCGATTACTCGATTTGGGTCCCGATAGCATCGAGCACGGGGGGAGCTTCTTCACAGGTCCTCGTGGTCGACAGCTTATAGAGAAATGGGTCAGGTGCGGAAGGAAGATCACCTGGGTCCCCACGCTCTCGGTCTACTGGTTTTTCGCGCAATTGAACTCGGGCGACGGACGAGCGGCTGAGACATGGGAGAGTATGAAGGACGGTTTCGAACAGGTTCTCAAGGTTAACTGTGTGTTGGGTCATGGGAACCGCAATGATGGTGGGATGGCGGCGGCTCCAAGCGGCATACCCATCGCCTGTGGTGGTGACACTGGGGCATTTCCGCATGGAGAGAATGCATTGGAATTGACATTGATGCGTCGGTTAGGGGCTCCTTGGAGCAAGGTACTCACCTGGGCGACTCTAGGTGGTTGGAGGTGTGTTAGAGGCATGGAATGGGAAGGAATCGAGGGAAAGGAGAGACTCGACGTTATCGATGACGTCTCAAGCACCGGGTCCAGTAGGAGTCGTCGGCCAGCTGGGAGATTTGGACTTGAAAGAAACGTGCCGTTTGGAGCGATAAGGAAAGGATGGGCCGCGGATATAGTAGGCGTGGAGGGAACGTTGGACGGAAACGCGGAGGAGTTCCAGGAGAGTGTTGGTCACGGAATAAGGTTTGTCATGAAGGGAGGTTTGATCCATAAATCCAATGGGTTAGAACTTGCGAAATCCGTGTAGTGACAGCTATATTGAATGTGGCATTGCAGATCGCGCAGACCAGATTTCAGGAACTCAACAATCGGAAACTAGCACTTGGGGTGAGCTCAGATGACCTTGCTTCCTTCGAGTGCAGAGTAAAGCGATTTTTTATTGCATGTTACCGAGTATCTTCTGGCTTATTCTACTAATAGTACTATGATACATGATTGCTTTGTAGGGTAGCGACCTTGGGTGTCGACCGACGGGAGTCCCCGGTTAACAGACTTGCCGCACGTTACCGACGGCACCGGTTACTCAAATGGGGAAATGGCGGGATCAATTACTGGGATTACTAGAAAGGGTGATCAGCCTTCCCTGTCAAATGGCCGCCCCTCGAATCCACGCTGGCATTTGGCTACCTCAGTCTTGGTTCGGTTCGAATTCGATAGCAGATATATATACAACGTGAGACTGAAGATGTGGGATCTTTCACCTTACACACTTGGTCGTTGCAATACTGGCGTCTCCTCTTTCCCAAGTCTCTTCCTTCCACTCATCGACGTCGACGCTGCGCTGTATGGAAACGACCAGCGCTGCGAGCCGTGTCACTACTGCGAAGGATTCTGTGACAACAACGATTCATACAGAACCGGAACTCAGCGAATCGGATGATAGTGAGGGTGGCTGGGCAGGGTGGCTGGCAGTGGCTGGAGCGTAAGTGATCCCCCCTATCAAGAGTTCGAATCCCTCATCATGCAACTTTTTTTCTTTCGTACAGTTTCTTGGTACAGTTCTGCGGATTTGGGTACGTCGTCACCGTCTCCAACATTGACAAAGAATTTTTGCTAATTATGCATCCTAGCTTCTCAACATCTTTCGGAGTATACCAGGGTAAATCCCCTTCTATCTCCATAACCACCGCGGTTCTCTCATGGAATTTCTGTTTGGTGTCCCTAGACTTTTATACTCGGATCTACATCACCAATGAAACCCCCTCGACGATAGCGTGAGTGTTCCTTGGGAGTTTCCAAGCCGCGCTAAGCTCACATCATTGTTCTAGTTGGATCGGCAGCACTAATGCGTGCCTTGTCTCCTTATGTGGACTATTGTCCGGCAGGCTCTATGATAGAGGTTATTTGTGAGTCCTCCTCTTCATTTCGAAAAGTCCCTTTGCTCAACGTGAATTAGCTACCATCTCACCTACGGAGGAACATTCCTCATCTCCCTCTCCCTCTTTTCCCTCTCATTCGTAAAACCGAACCATTTCTACCAGGTAAGATTTTCCCGTTATCGACATCGCTTGTTTCGCGAGCGCTGACAGCACCTCCTATATTTTTCCCAACACTAGGCCTTTCTCAGTCATGGACTAGGATTTGGACTTGGTGCGGGAGCGATGTACATCCCCAGTCTAGCAGTCATTTCACACCATTTCCGCCACCGCCGAGCCATGGCAATGAGCATCGTCGCCTCGGGATCCTCCTTCGGTGCTTTCATCCATCCCATTATCCTCAACAACACATTGAATGGTCGACTCGGGTTTGCAAACGCCACTCGTCTACAAGCCTCGATCATTACCGCACTCCTCCTCGTTGGTTGCCTCATGATGAAAACGAAACCTGAGGTCAGCTCAGTGCCGGCTCCTGCGCTCTCAGTTTGTATACGCAAGTTCCTTAGAGATAAGGCCTACATTGCTGGTATCGTCGGGTGCGTAATTCATTTGTCTGAGACGTGCTCCATCGCTCATCCCATTCATGCAACAGGTCCATGCTCTTTCTACTCGGGTACTATTACCCAATTTTCTACCTGCAGCTTGACGCTGTATCCCACGGTCTTAGCAAGGAGTTCGCGTTCTATGCAGTGAGTTCAGATCTCATGCCTGACATGACGATCGTACCAGGTGCTTAATATAATTCGTTTATTTTTAGCTCGTTATTCTCAGTGTGTCGGGCTTCATCGGAAGACTTGCAACTGGAGTTTTTGTGCGCCACTTCGACGTTGCCAAAATGGCTATCGCTACCACTTTTGCCTGCGCGGTCATGATTTTCGCCATGATCGGTCTCAACTCTTCAGCAAGTGTCATTGTCATAGCTATTATTTTTGGATTTTTTGCTGGGATGTGTAAGTCCTATTTCCTTCCTTTCTTCTTTCTCCGAAAATGCATGTGCACTTGGTGTTCGGCTATTTTCAGCCTTATTTCTTGCTTCTCTCTCCCGTGATCAACTGGGAACTGACTTTTTCGGCTTTTCCCTAACAGATATCTCGTTACTCGCACCCCTGTTTTCACTGTTATCGGATGACATCTCAGAACTTGGGTATGTCCCTCTCACGCACAAGGGGTTGCCAATTGAATCGAAGTCTGATCTCTTGATTTCTCTCTGACAGGATGCGCATGGGTGTTGGCATCTCGTTCGGTGGTACGTTCTTTCTAACACCAATTTAGAACCCATTCTGACTCTTATGTTCCTTGTGAAATAGGTCTAGGCGTTCTTGTTGGACCGCCAATACATGGAGCACTACTTGGCAAACCATACGCTTGGTGGAAGTCTGCCATATTCAGCGGGGTAAGTCTCGGTGTTCCGCATTGACGTATTTTTCCGAAGAGAACTAACGCCGACGTTTGCTTAGGCTGTTTCGCTATTAGGCTGTGCCTGCTTCGTGACAATGTCGCTCATTCTCTACTATCGCAGACGGCGGCGCACAGAAGTCGTTGTAGATATTGAAAAATACCCTCCGTCGAGGACAGACGATATGGGGGAAGACGCAAAAGTGTAATCGACCATTATGTTTATTCTTGACCAGGGACATTTCGATAAAAATGCGGTCTGCACATCGTTGCTTGTATTATTAGCATATCCTACAGCATACAGTATATGAATGTAATCGTAATCCATAGCATTAGAAGGGTGTAGCCTCTACTAGATTACAATGCAAACAAAAAAAGTTTGAACACCCCATATAAATTCACCTTCTTCCCACTTTAGTCTTGAACTATCTGCTACTTATCTGCTCTGTTGACTCGGAGGTATCGCGAGTGTTTGGCAAGATGGTGCCTCCAGATCACCAACCAAGCCAATAGGACATTCTTCGAAAGCCAGAGAGAACGTGATATCAGGATTCCTTAAGCAGTTATCCACGTCGATGGCCCTCGAGAGCAAACGTGCTCAAGGCATTGATAACGGCATGATATCAGGTCGACGGTCATTCGCCCCAGCCAGCTAGGATCAATTGATCACGGAGTGCATATGCATTCTCACACAACTTGCACACGACCACACCGATCGAGCCTTTGTCCACTTCCTTATGACAGATATCCAGATGGAATGTGCCACGAAGCCTTCGGAAAACATACTGTAGATAACAAACCCACACTCGTTAAGTCTTCACTCTATTGGATTTACGCGGGCCATAAAAGGTGATTTAGCAACCTTGTTACCACTATGCGTGGCATCGGCCCTCTCCTCTTTCACTCAGTCCCCCGGACCCCCAGTGTCGGATGGAACTCACCGTGATTGAGAGATTCATGGATGCATCCGGTATCACAACGACGGGGCTTGCCATGCTGATAATGTCATTTACTACTCCTCCACCGGCGGAAGCAAATGTTCTTGTGTCTAGACCTTCTACCTAGACTTCGTCCTCAATTACAGAGTACCCAGCCACCAATAGTTACCTCTCAAGTTCCTCCGAGTCGACCTCGAGCCCCGAATGATCGTTGTCGTCGTCCACGTACGTATATGATTGAAGATCCCACATGGATCGATCACCACTGGACCGAATCGACAATTCTCCCTCCCTGTCCCTTCACAAGCTCTCTTTAGAAAACCAATTTTAGACTACAACGGAACTCACTCGAGAATCCTCCAGCCTCGTCCCTTCACTGCCTAAAGCCCACGGCGGCCGGATAGGCACGGTATGATTCTGAATTGAAGTATCACCGACATCAGAGCATACCTATGAACGCAATGACACCTGTCGATCTCCACTGCTTACTCTGAGATAGCTCGCTCTCGCGAGTGCTCGTCCCTGGGAGAACTGCTACACCACAACCCGGACTCTTTAATCAAGCGGATGAGACGGTTCATTCACATCAACCTTGCGTCGCTGATCTTTTATGGGACCAGGATGGGGCTTCCTTTTGATCCGCCGGGTAGTCTGAAATGAATAGAGTGGGACATGGTATTTTCTGAGAAATGGAAGCCTCCAAGACAGGTAACAAGTTGAACGTGTTCTTTACATCCGGTTTCAGATGCATGCAGCAAAAGATCCTCGGCTTTCGTGTCGGAGTGTACTTGAGTGAAGTTGCAGTTCATAGAATGCATTGTGGGTGTTCGATGACAAGATGGGCACATAATCTTCCCGACATTCGATCAGAAATAGGTAACCCAGGGGTATCATTCAAGTTATTAAGGAGATTTCATAGAACAGTCGGCACTTGATCGAGAATCCAAAATCAGAAGGAGGCTTCTAGACTGCTATAAAAACTAGTCAAGGCACCGATGTCATGCTTTGCGGCACATTTATTTTGCGCCACTGAGAGCCTGAGGGAAGGATTTGCGGGATGTTCTTCAGTTGGCCTTCATCTAACTCTGTGTTCAGACAACTCTTCAGATGTGAAGCACCTCCGCCGATGCCGTGCTATGCTGTATAGTTCAATACTAGAGAATGTCATTAATCCTCGGCGAGTATGTAGGGACGACGATGTCGTATGGCCTTGGAAGGGCTTGATCGATGCAGTGACGCAATCATCAATTACTCCTTCATGATTGAGGCTTCGAGATTTGTTGACTTTCCGTTTGGATGAGCCCCGTTCGTCCAACATTCCCGAAGTTACCTTGCAGGCAGTCGTTACTGTATCTCGAGTGGCATTCAGAAGTCGGTGACGCCTTATCCTGCGAAGATACAAACAGAGACTGTCATAACTTACTGGAGTGGGCATGATTAGGCTCGACGTCCTTTGCTTTGGCCTAGGTGTAGGAGCAGAAATGCGAAGAAATGAACCCTGTTGGCACCATGCGTCAAAGACATGATGCTCCCTGCGTTATGTACCACCTAGTAGACGATGAAGGTGGTTCCATTGAGCAACTTGAGCGCCTCAACTCTGAAATTCAATGAAATTGTGCAGGTGGATTCGAAGGATGGGACATCAGCGTAGCCTTTGTTCTGCAATCACCGTTCAATGCAGATTCGCGAGAGTTCTATCTTTTGCGATTGCAAGGTATCACGTAAAGTTTTATAATCAATAATGGGGAATTCCAAGGGTATCATACAGTACTTCAAGCAGGCTTGTGCCTGGTAAGGCGCTTTCAATGGGGTAGATAGTCTCAGAGAAGAGCGTAGAGGGCGCCCATGCCAGCAGCAGTCACCATTCCAACATTGGCAAAGTTAGAAGTCAATGCACCATTGCCGTTTCCTGAAGCCACCGAGACGGGCTTCAGGCTGATACCGCCACTGTTGCATCCGTCGATGTACTCTGTAATGAGGTCAGCTTCATGCCACAAAGCGTCAATATATGGGGGCGCTTACGGTTAACGCTGGTCTGAGCATCCTGCTCAGTGATGCCGCTACCCTTGAGGTCAACAGCACAGCCGAAGCATTTGGCGAGAGCTTGTGCGTTCGAGTCACTGCAGATGCACTTGAGGAGATCGGCAGCATCGGTGGTGGTGCAGCTCTGTGGTCTCGTTTAATCGCTATTCCAAGGGTTAGACGGAACGAACTGACCTGCAATGAAGTACTGAGACTCTGGCAGTCGTTCTTGCAAGCGGATGGAATTTGATCAGTACCAAAAGGGTTCGAGCTCTGTGCAGAAACTGAAGATGACAATGGTTAGATGAAATTCTGGGGCCTGAAAAACAGAAGACTCACCTTGAAGAGAAGCGAGAAGGAGGGTAGCAGAAGCAGAAAGAACGGTGGTGAGCTTGAACGAAACCATGGTGAAAGCGAAGGAGATGTGAGGATGCAGGCCGTCGACCTGACGTGGTGACCTTTATAACAGCAACCGTCCGTCGAAGACGGTGCAAAACAATTCCTAGAACTCAAGGACCCTGCGCGGCAACGTCAACGCCCATGATGATAAACATCGCGATGCCCCAACAGCCGCAGAGGACTTCTTAAGGGAGGAGAAGTTCTTGACATACTGCCTCAGTATTGATTCATTGAAACGTGCCCAAACGACGTTCCTCCACGAAGTCGTCGAGGCTGGAGTTATCAAGGAAAGTGAGAAGCAAGTTTTGTAGCTTCATTGTTCAAGCGAAATTTTCGCTTCCGTTCATCAAGAAGCAACGAGGTCAGGCCTGGACCGTCTGGTGAGGTCAAGCGAGCCATGAGTGTGATAAATATCTCCTAAAACACTAGGCAACGGCGACCAGGAAATCAACGAGACTGCCAGTGGAGCATCATCGCCGCCAAAGAATGAGTATGGCGAAAGCATCGCAGGCACAAAGAAACCAAGAAGAAATTGCTTCTTGGCACCGCACTCCCTTCATGGAGGAAGCAGCCACTGGCACATCTTCAGCTGAAAGTTCATCTGCGTGGGCTTTCTTCGTGACAGGGCGAACAGAGCACTGCTTGTACGTAAGTAACCAGGTGGAGGAGTGGAAACAAGGGTGCATCAAGGGCGGAATGTCAAGCACTGCCACGGGAAGACATTGTCCCCTGCGCTTGGGACAAGCCGTGTGCGGCTTGGTGTACATTCCGTGTCGTTGAATTTGACCTCAGGTTTCATGATTATCTACTTAAGAGACCAGTTGAACAACAAGATCCAGGATGATCCCCAAGATGTCACGGATAAACGAGGTTTTCATTGTAGAATGTATCGTTGGGTTTGAACGATTGGAAGGTAGGTAGGTAAAGGGATATGACGGAAATTAACGATAGTGTGTATCATAACATAATGATGTGGAGATGAGCGTTCATGAGATCATGAGGGGAATAGTGTGTACATGTGCTGGGATAGGATTGTCCGAGAAACATATCAAGAAAAAGTCCCAACAAGAAAAACGAAAGTTATATGTCTAGCACGTCAGAAATAAAAGGAGAGAATGCCGTCTATGCACACCAAGTAGACCAGAGAAAGAGAGTAAAAGAAGCACCGACATGGAGAACCCTGCGCCGATGCCCAGAGGGCCACACCCGCTATTGAACCAACTTCTTCGCCGTATTGACCACTGCCGCCGGGACAGATTGATGCAATGGGGAATCAACCTCGCTCCCACCCTTCTCCTTGTCAGATATCTTGACCGCACCGAACACCCGACTGAGGAAACTCGTAGTACTGCTCGACTTAAGAGAGCCAGAGCTACTCGAAGGAGTAGGCTTCCCGTTTGCGACCGCGGATCCTAAACCACGCTTGGCATCCCTGAGGACTCGTGTAGATCTTCCAGGGAGGGAAGGGGGGAGGGGTGGTGAAGAGGCAGTGACCGTGTGCACTGAAGAGGTGTCGGAAGGTTTTCTAGAGCGGTTCTGCATCACGCGATGATTCTTGGATGGATACAAGGGGCCTGGCCTAAGAGAAAATGGCTTCTTCGTGATAGTGGTATCAGCCGTTGGGTAGGAGAGCTCGCCTCCCTCAGACGATGATGAGGTACTGTAGACCTCTGCTTGATCTTCATCAGAGCACTCGCATTCCGTGTCCGAGGACAGCCATCCCGAAGACGAAGACGATGAAGAACCTGTATCATCGACAAGAGATCCAACCTCAGATGATGACGTCGAGGAAAGGGAGTCGATACTTGGGGAAGCCCGCATCGGCGGGGGAGCGAGTAGGTTCTTCTTGACATGGGAAATCGCCGAAGGCCGTTCTTGAACAGATTCGACGATTGGCGACGAGGGTTCAGAAGGCGACACCGATCCGGGACCCTCTCCAGATGGTGTTGTGGATCTACGTTCCTGCTGAGCCTGCGCCTCTGCCCTCGCCTTTCCAGCCTTTACAACCCTATCGAGAGCCTTCGCCCTTGTTGAAACGTCGATGACACTTGATGACATGAATGGTACAAACGCCCTACACGCCTCGGCCTCATCGAACCTCAGATCATAGTCGAGGAGGAAAAGGAGCTGCTTCTCCATGAGGTTGATCTCGGTGACGTCGAACATGACTGAGTAGTTCGCCCAATGACAATTCTTCGGCGAAGAGTCGTTAAGGTACTTGGCGGTAACGATGAGGGTAGCCAAGAACACTCGATGGCGGGTGCACGATATTCCTATTCAATAAGGGCGGGTTAGTATCGACCAGGAAACATGGGACAAACAGACGAACCTTTGGCCATTGGTGGTAGCTTTGCCCGCAAGCGATCAAGGAATATCAGCGTTGTGAGAAGAGTCGGCACCTGCACGTTTGAGCATTTGACGAGGTGGAGGATGAAGTTTTCCAGCGAGATCATCTGGTGAGGAAGCGGTCCTTTCTGGTCGAGGAAAGTGATCTTCTGGGTGCTAGAAGTCGCTATCGGCGTATCCTGATCGTCCGTCGGTGACTCTCCTTCGATCTTGATCACATTTGCTGCATGGCGGGCGACGTATTCGATCATCTCCATTGAAACTCGCTTCCCGAGCAGGTGTACGAGGGCCGGGTCATGCAAGTTGAGCGGCACGAGCGACGCAGGATGGCGTATACTCGATCGAGAAGCCATAGGGCAGGAGAGAGAAAGGAGATCCCGGATATAGAATATGTATTTTTCTAAGAAACCCCTTCAAGGGATGAAAGAGGAAAACAAAGGAAAAGGTGGAGGGTGAAGAAGCAAACGACGCCGGCAGCTCGAAGTTATTAGGGGCCTGTAGCCTAGCAGGGGCAAACAAGTGGCTGGCAGAGATGGAGCAACGTTGGGCTCGGAATGAATGGCGCCGTGCAGAAAACAGCTGGGTCGATCTCAGCTGTTGGTTCGAATCCGGCTGGGTGCCATTATCTTTAATCTTGACGAAGGCTTGGGTGGAATTCACTAGTGCCAAGATCTTTGGACAGGAGGTCAACCTTCAAGAGCCATGTGCTCAATGATCTATCCAAATTATTCGTGTTAGGATGCAAAAGCATCGAGTCCTCCAATTCTACCGGAATTTGACGGATCGGCAGGGTCTTGCCCAACTATTCCAGTTAAAATTGGTTACACTCCCAACTGTTCACGGAATAAAACGGCACTCCTTCTTCTACGAGTTGCCCCGAGAACCACAAATCCTCGAAGTCGAGTTCGTTGTGATTAGACTAGCTTTTTATGATGCGAGACGATCTTCGACCACATTGTCACTCATAGTTCAGTAAGCAGAGAAAGGAAAGAGAGCAAGTTCTTCTAAAAATTGAGAAGGTGAGTAATTTTGAACGTTCTGTGATGAGGGTTTGCGGAAAGGATCATCGACAATCCGCTGCCATGTCAATTCAATACTACCAAATAAATATGGTGTAGGAATTCTACGACTTCAACGAGAAATGGATCCTGCATTGGATTTGCTCGAAACAAGCCAGCAGGAAGGCAGTGGGCCAACCATGGAGAAAGATCCATCCCAGCAATTGCGACGGCAATTCTGTTCACCTCCTTATACCATTTTAAGCAAGGTCTCCGTCGGCGCCAGCCCATCCATGATTAATGAATTGTCAAATTTCCAACCTCACTGTCAGAACCATCTACGTTTCCTGCGGCTGATTCACCGATACACACGTATGCACCCACACCGCTGACCAACAACACAACGGAATGCCGTGATGAACCTTCGAAGACCACAAAAAGAGCCAAATGACGTCGGATGCCTTCCGGCAGCCGCATCCAAATCCAACAAGGTGGTCACGACCAAATGACCTTTATAAACTGTTGTCTGCATTGCGAGTCCATTAACCAACCATTGACTGAACATGCCTGAAATCACCAAGATCCCCACTGGCCCTCTCGGAAAGAATGGCCCAACTGTTGCCAAGTTAGGCTTCGGAACCATGGGTAAGTGCAATCACTTTCTCATCCTCGACTTTATTGCTCAATATATCTTACAATAGGTATTGGTGCATTCTACGGTAGCTCCTCCGCAGATGAGGATACCATCATGAAGACTTTGACCCGCGCTGCGGATATTGGTATGACGTTCTGGGATTCTGCTGATATCTACGGAACCTGTAAGCATCCTTCGTTAAAGCTCATCGTTGGCAGATCTGACGGGCTATTTCTTTGCTTTTCCAGCCGAAGCTACCCTTGGAAAATGGTTCGCGGCTACTGGTCGTCGAAAGGAGATCTTCCTCGCCACCAAATTCGGTGCCTTCGACGTCACTGGTCCTCCCCAAAAGTTCGTGTTCCAATAGCACACCATTCAATTCTGCGGTCCTAAACCTTTATTCTTCTAGCGGAGTCACTTCTCGCCCTTCGTATGTCCGCCGCGCGGTCCTGCGCTCCCTTGACCAACTCAAGACCGATTACATCGACCTCTACTACCAGCACCGTGTCGACCCCAAAGTTCCCATCGAAGTCGTTCTTGAAGTTCTCCGAGAGTTCGTCGACAACGGAAAGATCAAATACCTTGGTCTCTCTGAATGTAGCATTGATACCTTGAAGAGAGCCAAGAAGGTTCCTGGGCTCGGAGAGAAGATCATTGCTGTTCAGGTTGAATACTCACCTTTCACTCTGGATATCGAGCAACCGTGAGTCTTTATCCTCTTTTTTTTTTTTTGAAGCTGGCAAGACTGACTTTGCCTCCTCCGATAGTGGTCCTGAAGGAGAGAAGAGTTTCGCTCAACAATGCGAAGAGCTCGGTGTCTCCGTCATTGCCTACAGCCCTCTCGCTCGTGGTCTCGTCACTGGCCGGTACGTACCTATATTCACACCCTTCAAGTACCTCATCTCACATATCCTCCAGCTACCGCTCCAGAGACGACTTTGACAAAGACGACCTCCGCCTCACTCTCCCTCGCTGGTCTGAGGAGAACTTCCCCAAGAATCTCGAAATCGTCGACAAGATCCAAGAGGTTGCAGACAAGAACGGTGCTTCACCTTCTCAGATCACTCTGGCCTGGATCTTGGCTGAACATCCTAACTGTGCGTATTCATCCATTCCACCCTCCAAACCCACTTGCTCATTACTTTTGTTCATTCCCTAGGGTTCCCCATCCCAGGATGCCGTACCGTGGCCCGCCTCGAGGAGAACGCTCAGAGCGCACACCTCAAGCTCTCCCCTGAAGTGGTCAAGGAGATTCGTACGCTCGTCAACAACGCAGAAGTCGCTGGTACCAGGAATCGTACCCTGAGCTGGATCAAGGCTGGCTTCGAAGGGAACTGTCTTCCTTTGGCAGAATGGAAGGACGAGGAGAATATGTGAATCCCGAAGCTTTGATAGAGGGTGACGGTGGATATGTCATATACCTATGTTTCTCTAACTTCATATTTCACTTGCATGTATGTATGTGATGCGATGCACAATACCACTATGTTTCTTTGCTTTTGCTCTATATTTCTCTGCTCAACGCACTGAGCTGAGTCAATGCTACTGAGTGGATCATGGTCAGCGTCAGGGCGCGGATAGGGTTGTTCGCCTGGGACGCCAGAGCATATATGCTAGAGTTGTGGGCATCAAGTCAAGACTTGGAAGGTAATGTGCTCCAATGAAGGATCAGAAGAGTTAGCTATATGTCGTATGGCTCTCAACGTTCACCAACTACGATGTGATGGACTTCCCTCATGCAACTCTGAAAATCCTCACTGACATCACGACTGCTAGCACACACCCTCCTCTCGCTTCATACGGAATGTCCTGTGAATTATCGATCCGTCTGTACCATCGAGTACGTGCGGTTGAACAAGCCAGCGATCGGGTAGGAAATTCGTTGATGGTGAAGACCTGCGAATAGAGTATGATACATTCTTGGCCTACATCGTATAGAGCTGGATCGTGGCGATATAAGAGTTTGCGCCTACATATTATACCAAGGCCGTTGCGGAGGCAAGAGTGAGAAAGAGGAAGCACCGTTAGGTTGCTCTGCTCAGAGGGATCTATCTTTGGTTTTCAAAGCCCATAAGTAGCGAGGAAATGGCAACCAAGACAACAATTAGAGAAGAGAAATGCATTCATTTTTTTGTAGATGATAAGAATATTTATGGGATAAACAGATTATTAAGAGTAACATTCGATATGTTCTATACCAGGCCCCGGACTCAAACTTCAGGACTCAATCTAGGTGGTCTTGCAGATAGACTGCTCGTCCCAACCCTCAGAGTTGACACCCTTGTAGACGATGAACAGGTCATGAGGGTCAACCTTTTGTTTGAGAGCACGGAGTCGAGGATAGTGTGCGCCCCAGAAAGTACCTTGCCAGTTCTCCTCGAGGTAATCGGCCTAGTATGACAGGTGCAAACTTGATCGTCAAGCCCTGCACAAGTTGGAGTCGAGGCGCGGTTGCCCACAGCGTTTTTCTAAGGCTTCCTTGGCTCAGTTGGTTAGAGCGCCGGTCTCATATTTCAATATGACACACTCTGAGTGTGCAATCCGGAGGTCGCAAGTTCGAGCCTTGCAGGGAGCAATTTGAGGCGCCTGATTAGCCAAAATTCCTTTTTGCCCCTCCATTAGCTGCATTTGCGTACAACAATGTAATTTAGATAGCATTATTTAGTGCATTGAATTGAGTAAGGAGATCCCGAAATATATTAGATCTAATACGTATCATACAGTCTACGACAAATATCCATGGGTATCAGCCCCCTGGTACTAATCTAGCCCACTTTCCCGTGCCTCTCTCCGTGCGGCAGACGATCGTAGTAGCCAGGCCAGATTTTCGTATACAACGAACGTGACACAAGTGCCTGGTAGAACGCGAACAAGATTTGTGCCCAGTCCCCGGTAGAACCCGCGTACCCCATCTTGTGCCCACGTCCGCTTGATCGTCGTAGGAATATCTGGGAATTGCGTGGCAGATGCTTTGTTCTACACGCGCGCTACCGTTAGGATTTGCAGTTCCTGCAATAGATAACAGGACACTAACCTGAATCCGGGACCGTACGACTTGATAGGGATAGGTTGCGATCAGAGCGATTATTTTGCTGGAAACAGACATTATTGTATACGCCGTGTTCGACTAGAGGAGGTGTGCTGATCAGGGAAGGGCCCATGGGGAAAAACATACGGAAAATACCGACCAGCTTGTCTACTTCAGGTGTCCATTCAAGACCGGCTTTCCTGTACTGTCGTTTTTTCCTATCAAAACCCCATTTCTTCATTTTCTCGTAGGCCATGAACTGAATAGCGCCGGTACTGACTCCAACGAGGGCGAGCGATGTGCCTCGAAAGAGGCCTAGTGTACCTTCCGTTCTCACAATCGTCGAGAGGCCATCTAGAATTTGGTACCCCTAAGCTCAGCGGAAAAGGCGTTCCTGATGGGATCACACTCACCCCAAAGCCCCCGATACGCCGACGGAGAATTCGCTTGTGTTGCGAACATTCTGACTCGGACGAGCCATAGTGGGTTCGTCAGGATAGCCGTGGCAGCACCTAGAGAGAAATGTGAGTATGTGTCCAGGGGTATTGGAAGGAAGACGCGGACTTGCTTCTGCAGAACAGAGTAGGTATTCGCCCGCAGAAAGACTCTTATTCAAGTCGCCGCCTGATGCATTCTTCTTGAGCATGTTATAGCTATGGGGGCATTCGGGTGAGCTAAGCCTAAAACGAGGACGCAACTGACTCACAACAGGAAGTAGAGTCCCCAGCTAGATGCATTCCCAGCAATATTCGGGCTAAGCCCACGATATAAACCCTTCCATCCCTGAGTCTGTTGAATGTCCTTTATCGAGTACCATATGTGCTTCCCAATCCCTCCCGGCTGCTTTCCAGTTTCCACTTGAAATTTGATTTTCAGTAAGTCCAGCGGGTTCATGCACAGCGTGGTGACCACGCCTGCTCCAATTCCCGCCGCTGCATGATCCTATGGTCAATGATAATTGGCATTCGCTTCAGACTCCAATTCAGTTGACTCACCAGCGCCGACGTAGCGAAAAAGCTGGCAGGTTGCTTGCTTATGCCATCTCTAGAGCTTTCTGGCATATCAAACCGTAGCAGCTGTTGAAGCCAGAGTCCTGCAAAACCGTGGCGCTCTGCTATGAAAGTTCTGACGATGACTTGACAAAACCTGACTGTGGCCAACGCGCCATTTCGTGCCGATCCGCCGGTGACCTCACCAGCACGTGACTATGCTAAAAACGCCAGTAATTCCGTGGGAAGGAGTTGCCTAAAGTATTCACTCTGGCCAATTGATGAATGATCTATGAGCTCTTCAACTTAGACGCTCACCATCCTTTATACTTGATAACGTTGAATCTAACCGGCTGCATGCGAAGACCCCTTGTGGAGCTCTCATAAGAAACGGGGGCTATAAGGAACTACTTCCGCAATTCTCAGCAGATCTCAGCGACAACAAATGGGTCACTTTCGATGTCCGGGAAAATGCATGCAGATGAACCTGGTGTTTACATTCAGAAGAATGGGATCTAATCCTACAGAATCACTCGATTAGACTCTCCGGGGGCCTCAATACCGGAAACATACTGGTTCCTGCCCCGTTATTTGCGGTGGCTTTTGCTTCCAGGATCTGTCCCCAACGGAATTCCGAAGATTGAATGGACCTGAAAACTTCAACTCGGATCTATTCCTTGGAAGCTCCTGTGGAAACGTCGAACACGTCGATATAAGGTTCAAGAACTCAAACATACTGCTTGAGAGGTACTTCGACGCACCCAAGTTGCCATATAGAGTGACGTCTGATTCCCGTTTTCTGGGATGACTGTCCTCATCCAGAACAAGCGATCTTTATCTCAGAAGTTTACTACAATTCTTGTAAACTCTAACTGAATAAACTCATACCATCCAATAGGATGGCGTGATGTCTTCAAAGATAACGTTTTTGACGCATGGTCACATCGCATTCCCGGAAGCCATCTCCCTGAAGGGCTGTGCCCATTAGGCTCCACGAGGATCCCTGCAAGTGACTCTCCTTCCGAAATTCGGCGTTCAATTGAGCTCATGGTCCGTGGATATGACGACCATGCTGCATTCCTCCGGACAGCAGGTGTACGGCATCATCGTAATCTTGTCGATGATCTCATAATCACATCGATTGCACTGGCACCCACCTCGAGTTGTTATCTCCCATCCACATTTGGCAAAGGTCGTCATATCTGGTTATATTCCTTTAGACCTCATCCAGATCTACCTGGACCGGCGGCAGGAAGTACTTCTCGTGCTCGAGGATCATGCATGCCTTGGTTGTCAAACAGCCATCCCCGACGTCGGATAAATATTGCAGGTAAGTCCTTAGGGCTATACCAACCCTGAAAAACATGGGACGGATCCATGAAGCCTGAGCTTGTTCAAACCTAGATAGCACGTTGCATCGCAATGGTCGGCCGATGGTCAGTGCCAGTGAAACTGCGATTCCGTCCCAAATTGAATCGGCTGTTCAACGACGTTGAACCTGGGGATGAACGGTTATGTGGACATCTGCTGCGATACCCCAGTTTTGAACGGCCATGAAATGAACAGCTGTTCATATGTTCTCCTAGAATTTCATTATCGTTCATTCTGTCGTTCATATAGACCATATATTCACTGGACATCACAAATGCCGCGGTGTATCCAGTGCGACCACGGAGAACTGAGTTATGAATTGGCTTGCGATATTTGCTATTAGTGGAAAGTATGCAATAAATCGCGATCGTCCGACCGGAATGTTGTTTAAGCATCTACGACTATTTGTCGGTGACTTGTAGTATGGATCCACTTTATGTCAACCCGTCAGGATTGTGTCAGGCATAACACTTCGGTACCAGTTAATTTCTATTAGGCGATAGCTGTGGTCGCGAGCAAAGGGCAGCCTGAGGGAAAATAAGGGTGGGCGTAGTTTTTGAGAGATCAGGCAACTGGGTTTCCATATCTGATCGGACCGTGGTGTTCATGGGATTAATCCGTGCTCCGATAAATCGTATGTTTTTTCTGAATCTTTCGAGCACCTGAATGGATTAACACCGATAGGAGCTCACTACAATCAATACACCTTCCACATGACTGCATAGGAGTGGCGACGAGTTATAAACGCGTTTCCACCCACTTGCGCCGAGCTCAGGCTTTCAACGGCGAGCTTCTCAGAATCTGGGGGGCGTGGCAGAGAACCTGATGGCTTTCATGAAACTAACCGGTCCGAGAACGATCGGGATGTTCCTGGGACCCAGCCAGTTCTTATGGAGGTGGTCCACCCTTTGATCAGGCTTTCATGTCGGTCGACCGAAAGGCGTATTGGACCTCTCAGATGCTCTTGCTTCATTTCAAGGGTGACAATTTCATCGATGCGGCGATGAGAGGGACCCCTGAAACGCGGTTTATGTAATAACGACCGAAATATCAGCTTTTCCCTTATAAAGGCCATCTCCATCCTCACATGTTGCGCTTTGCGATACAGAATTGGCGTATCTCGACCCCTCGCGGACTTAGAGCTAATACTCGCTTTGTTTCTACTACGGTTACTCGAATGGCGCCAACTCCTTGGACTCCTGGAACCTATCCTGCCACTCGCAGATCCGACCATGTTGATATCTATAAGAGCGCGTCTCGCGGCGAAGTAAAGATCGCTGACCCATACCAATGGCTCGAGGAATCTTCCGAAGAGACAGACAAATGGACAACTGTCCAGCAGGACTACACGAGGGCGTACCTGGACAAGAATCCGGAGCGTGAAAAACTTGAAGGCGTGTTCCGCGCCAGTATGGATTACGCCAAGGTAACTCCTACATTGCTCCAATTCGACGGTGTAATGGAGCCTTCTTTCTTCCTAGTTCTCTGCTCCTGTCCTTGTGGGCGACGGCCACTGGTACTGGATCTTCAACACAGGTCTCCAAGCCCAATCTGGTACGTCGGCAAAGCGGCTCCGTGTTCCTTTCAATGACACTCATTTGACGCGTAGTTATCTATCGTTCGAAGACCAAGGCGCTCCCTGACTTCTCCAAACCCGACGAAGAAGTTGGTGACGTGTTTTTCGATGTAAGATTTTCGCGTCCTATCGCTACCACGGAAGAGCTGCCGACTGATGGTGATCGACGATGATGTAGCCCAATTTGCTCACGGACGATGGGACCGCCGCGCTCTCCACATCCGATTGGTCTGAAGATGGTAAATACTTTGCATATGGTATTTCCCTCTCTGTGAGTTTCCACATCGTGCTCAGTTGAACACGAGTTCTCATTGATACGTGTCAGGGAAGCGACTTTTCGACGGTTTACATCCGGTCTACGGAATCTCCCTTATCAAGGGCCAGTAAAGCCTCCGGCGTCGAAGATGGGAGGCTTAAAGATGAAATCCATCACGTGAAGTTTTCTTCTATCACCTGGACGCGCGACTCGAAGGGCTTTTTCTACCAGGCATGTCTTTGCATCTGCCATCGAATTGCACCTCCGACTGACTATTTTCGCAGAGATACCCGGCCAAGGGTCAATTGAATAATGGAATCGAGACCGGCAGTGATAGAGATGCTATGTTGTATTACCACCGAGTCGGGACATCACAAGGTTTGTCAATCCCTGGGCTATTTTATTTCAGAGTTTCATGCGTTTCTTTTAGACCAAGATATCCTGATCTATAGCGACAAGGAGAATCCCGAATGGATGTGGAGTGCCGAGGCGACGGAAGATGGCAAATACCTGATCATGTATGTCACGCGCGATACTGCCAGAGTAAGAGTTCCTCTCTCGGCCCACCCCGCATCCCACTCAGCCGCTCGCGCCCATTCTTAGAAAAATCTTTTCTGGGTCGCCGACCTCACGAAGACCGAGATCAATCCCAAGATTCAGTGGAAGAAGATTGTGAACGAATTTGACTCCCAATACAATCTGTAAGTCCGCTACCTTCTGACCTATGCAAACATATACTAACTCAGTGGCTCCAAGCATCACCAACGATGGCCCTATCTTCTACCTTACTACAAACGCTAACGCCCCTAAGGAGAAACTGGTTACCATCGATGTCTCGGCTGATAAACCTACGTTCAAGGACCTCATCCCTGAGGACCCCAAGGCGACTTTGGATTCAATACGCTGCGTGAACAAGGACTACCTCGCCTTGGTATACAAGCGTGATGTACGTTTCCAATGATTGCCTCTATTCCCTTCATTGTCTGATGTATTGCGGCAGGTCAAGGACGAGATCTACATCTACAACAAGGCAGGCAAACAACTTACTCGGCTAGCTCCCGACTTCGTTGGAACTGCCTCGATCTCTGGCGAGGAGAAACATGCGCACTTGTTCGTCACCATGTCGAGTTTCAATACTCCGGGAACGATCGCTCGCTATGATTTCACGGCACCAGAGGAGCAGCGATGGAGTACCTTCAGGACAACCAAGGTTAATGGTCTTGTCCCTGAAGACTTTGAGGCGACCCAGGTAGATTCTCCTCGCTCACGAACATGGACGGTAATGCTAACCACGAGTCTTTAGGTGTGGTTCACCAGCAAGGATGGCACCAAGGTTCCGATGTTCGTTGTTCATCATAAGGACACCAAGCTGGATGGGACTGCCCCAGCGATTCAGTATGGTATGTAGTATTGCGATGCATGCTTGAGAGGTCATCTAATCTCACCCTGACTTAGGCTATGGTGGTTTCAGCGTCGCCATCAACCCCTTCTTCAGCCCTACTATGCTATCCTTCGCTCAAACCTACGGCGCAGTCATCGCGATCCCCAATATCCGTGGAGGCTCCGAGTTTGGTGAGGATTGGCATCTGGCTGGAACCAGGGAACGAAAACACAACTGCTTCGATGACTTCATTGCCGCAACGTAAGTTCCATCCGAGGGTACCCTATTTTCAATACCGACTCTAATTCTGGTACCCGCATTGCAGGGAATACCTTGTTAAAAACAAATACGCCGGCGCTGGCAAGGTCGCGATCAATGGCGGCTCTAACGGAGGTCCGTTCGCAACTCTTTACATCTTGACTGCAGGTTAATCTTCGTCCCCTATTTACAGGTCTTTTGATCGCCGCGTGCATCGAGCGAGCACCCGAGGGTACTTTTGGCGCTGCTGTCGCAGAGGTCGGAGTCATGGATCTGCTCAAGGTGAGTGTTATGAACGACCTAGTTGGACAATCTTGACTCATGAAACGTCCTCAAGTTCCACAAATTTACCATTGGTAAGTCATCTCGTTCGATCACTTGGTATTGGTGCTGATGACCACTTTCTTAGGCAAGGCTTGGACAAGCGACTACGGTAACCCTGACGAACCAAAGGATTTCGACTTCATCTATCCTTTGTCTCCTGTCCACAATGTCGATCCCAAGAAGAAGCTGCCCCCGACGATACTACTGACGGCTGATCGTGAGTATTTCGTGGGTCGATCACAGCTGCTGTACTCATCGTGCTATGCCAGACGATGATCGTGTAGTACCCATGCATTCGTTCAAGCTTGCGGCAACGTTGCAGCACACTCTTCCCCAGAACCCTAGCCCGCTGCTCCTTCGCGTGGACAAGAAGGCTGGGCATGGCGCTGGAAAATCAACGGAAAAGAGGCAAGTCATTCGGTGGCGTTCTGTTTCATTCAGTGCTAACTTCTCTTCTCAGGATCCAAGAAGCTGCCGACAAGTGGGGCTTCGTAGCCCAGTCTCTTGGCCTAGTATGGAAAAATTCCCTCAAGGGCTCATCTCCATCTCTTTAACTTACTTCCGGGAACGTTTTCGGGGCATCTGTCTTTACCTTCTTACTCTGGGTATTCTATGGACTATTCGTTCAATTTGTTTAGTAGGCTCTTACTTTTGTACCCTCCTTATTCGTAGCACATGAGGATATATTTTCTATTGACTATTAACGGAGACTATCGGTGATTTCGACATTAAAACCCTAGAGCGGTAATTAATCAGGCGCCCTTGGACGGCGTTATCTCTGTTTTCAGGACGCGATTTGCTTTTGACTTCGGCACAGGTGCTTAGTATATGGTCAGATGAGGTGACCCACAAGAAATAGGTACAAATAATTCCCTAGACGCACCGTTGACATTTTCGGTGATGTAAAATCGACGAAGGATCATGATTGCATCCTCGCGGAGATAGCCTCCAATCGCCTTATAGCTCGGGTGCGCAGGATGCTTTAGTCTAAAATCAATTTAATCCATTGAGCTGAGACCCCAAAATGCGAAGTCAAGGAGGCAGATGACGAACGATTCATTCACCCCAAGAACACTACCACAACCCCCAAAACGTTCGTTTTCGCATCCATAGAAAACTTCACGAATACCGAGTTGCCTCAAGGCGGATGCACACATCATGCATGGCTCTACTGTGACATAGAGTGTTGTAGTTGAAAGGGGATACGATTGAGACCGGTCTGGTGTCAATACCTCAGAGGCAAGAATCTCATCGATAGCTTCCAATTCGGCGTGCCGCGTTGCCTGTCGGAATTATACCCTTGACATATAGATCCTCGGGATGGTAATATGTATACTCACATTTCGTAGTTCGTTAGTGCGATTACGAGCTTTGGCGATGACCGCATTATCTCTCACGAATATACAGCCCACGGGGACTTCTCCGGCTGCCAGAGCTTCTTCAGCCTGTGGAATCAAGTGCCAAAATCAAGTCAAATGGACGTCCGCGTCATACTGATGAGGAATAATACCATATTCATAGCTTCCTTCATCCAATTGAGATGGATCTCATCGTGTTCCATGACGCTGTGATCGTGGTAAATGAAGAAGGTTGATCATGAGGCGCCGATGACTCCGGGACTAGCCTCTCTACATTATAGGGCTCAACAACTTGGCTCGCTTGATTCCAATACATTTTACAAAACAAGAGTATTGCGCGAAATAGATCAATCAAAAGTTCCCCGAAAGGTGCGGTATTCTGATTCCATCTTACAGCTTAGCCTCCCTCGGCATCTTCTTAAGCGCCTGCCTAACGCCCAAATCTCCCAGGACGTCCTCTGCACCCGCGAGAATTGCATCGAAGCCTGAAGTTCGGTGGTACTGCGTCGCAAACACACCAAAATCAATATTTCTGTCAGATACGATTTTGTAGGGAAAATACATACATTCTCAATCAATTTACCCATTCCAGTCACCGTAAGTGCCCGTCCTCCGAATATCTGAGTCGCATCCTCCGCAGTCTCGCGTGCAGTTCTTGAAACGAATTGTTTATGGAGACCGATGGGCCCGGCGAGTTTGTCACTCATTTCTTTGTAGGACATCTATACGAATGAGTAAGTGACCGGCGACGGAAGGAGAGAGGGTACGGAAGGATACTGACGTTGTTCATCTGATAGGTGATGCTCTCGAACCAGTTTTGGCATGCCTCTACTCGTGAAATCATAGCAGCGAGTTTTGCCCTGATGACAGCTTGAGAGGTCAAAGGCTTGCCAAAGACGTGTCTTTGGCTTGACCACCTAAAGAAACATCGTCAACCAATGTTCAAAGAAAGGTGAAACTATAACACTGACTTCAAACTCTCTTCCACGATCAACCTCTGTGCAGAAATACTCGTAGCGCAGACCATCCACCTCTCATGATTGAAATTGCTCAGGATGACACTCATACCCTTCCCGACCGGTCCAAGCGTGTTCCCAACTGGCACTCTCACTTTATCAAATGTGACGAAAGCGGTACCAGCGACGGAGGAGTAAGCTGTCTTGATTTGCTTCGTTTCAACCCCTGGACCTCGGGGAATGAGAAGGACGGTGAACCCTGTTTCGGTTTTACACCCGGTGGTGAAGTAGTCTGCGAAAGTTCCATTCGTTATCCACCTTTGAAGTAAGGGTCAGAAATCTCAGAATGTGTGGGGGAGAGGGAGAAATAGCCCACTGACTTCTTGGTACCAGTGACAACCCATTCGTCTCCATCCCGTACAGCAGTAGTCTGTAGACCACCCACATCGCTACCTGCAAATGCTTCAGAGATGGCAAGGGCAATGTACTTCTTCCCAGCAAGACACTGTGCATTTTATCAGCCTTTGGCGCATTTAAGAGGGCAAAAATGCAAGGGAGAACGTACGTCGGGGACTACTTTCTGAATAAGCTCCTGGGAGCCGTAGTTGAGCACTGGTGGAAGACCAATAACGAGGCCAGCGAGGAGACCGTCGACAACAGCTCGTGAGCTGACGCGAGCAAGCTCATTGTGTACGATGGCCTGAAAGAGTCAAATGAGTAAAGAGTTTGGCGGCATCATGAATTTAACGGACCTCATGGAAATAATCGAATTCCTCAGGCTTGACCGCACCATACATCAGGGTACGCCCTTGGAGGTGCTTGCCAGGACCAAGTCGCATAGCAATAATATTGGCTTCGCTAGAAGAGTATCCTGTTTAGCAACATCGAACAATAAGTCCGTCGTAGACCACCTACGCCATTTTATCAACAACCTCCTGACTGATCCTCTTCCCACTATCCTCGCACTTAATGCTCTCTGGAGCAACAACATCCATGAAGAACTTCCTCACTTCCTTCTGGAACTTCCTATGACCATCATTATAATAAACACTATAATATCCACTGCTCAACCACGTAGGTTCAGCATAAGGAACCTTGCTCAATTCGCCAGAGGCAAGAGGCTTGATGACTTCCTCTTGTCCTGCGATTTTGCCGATTTGAAGGCGCTTATATTGTGGTCGAAGCAAGACCTCATGTCTGTGGAGAGAGAAGAAGGCTTGGGTTGCATCCTTTCCAGCTGTGGATAGGAAAGAGGCAATTTAGCTGTCGAGTATGGTCCGGAGTGCATAGGGACGAACCAATGCCTGGAGCGAAGAGGACGTTCTCGCCACCAGGGTGCATCCCGGCGAATTTGGAGAGGTCATAGACCTTTGAGTCGACGACAATCCACTGTTTGACGTCGTATTAGTTCTCCTGCTCGTCGCTACTTGAGAAGTGAATGGAGCGCTCACCAGATCGCCTTCCTTGTTATGCTATCATACGCCAGTTAGCTCAGTTATCATTCAAGTTCGTTGCAGTACCAAACCGCACCTTAGCAACTTCCTCGAGGGTGAACTCCTTTGGTGCTGCCATTTCTGCTGTCTTTGCTGTCGTCGACGTTGACGACAAGGTTATAAACGGTGAGCTCGCCTCCGAGAACTGGGGAAGGTGATTCTGGTTTAGACCGGGTACCTTCTCCGGCAACTTGGCGGGCCTCGATGCCCTAATTTGGCAGTATCTCCGGCCATGTGATTAACTTCAGCCAATCAGAGGGCGGGCTTTAGTGGTCGAGGCCTTCGGCCAAGGCAAGTTGAATTTGAGGCAATTTGGTGCGACGGGAGTCCGAATTTACACAGAGTATCTACATAGAACACAAGGAATATACAGGAAATAATGGTACGTGTATAGGTGAGAGTATAACATATAGCGCGAAATAAATAATTACAACTGGGAGAAGGAAAGTTAGCCATGGACGAGGAAGACGATGCAGAGAGGAATACTCACTCTAAACAAGAAGCCCAACTGTATCACAAAAACAAGCAGCGTCAGCTCTCTGCTATCTGCATCTGGGGAAAATGCAACTTACATCCTCAGGCGTCAACCTCCCCATAGCAGAATCATCAGTCGAAAGAGTCGCATCTACCATAGCACTCTTCTTCTCCTGCAACTGAACGATCCTGCTCTCTATACTGTCCTCAACAACTAGCTTGATGGCTTGTACTGGTCGCTTCTGACCCAAACGATGGATACGATCCATAGCCTCTGTATGGCATCTATCAGATTGGTTCTGGTGGAAGGAAGAAAACGTAACGAACGGTATTCAACGGCAGGATTCCACCAGCTGTCCATGAGGTAGACTCGAGAAGCTTCAGTGAGGTTGAGTGCAACACCTCCAGCCTTGAGGGATACAAGGAATACAGTCACGTCCACGTTGTTCACTGTCCGCACATCAGCGCCGTTTCAGGGCGAAATCAAACAGGAGCTTACTGAAATGCTGGATGGTGGCATCACGAGCCTGAGGACTCATCGTCCCCTCCAAACGACAAATCTAGATCGTCCCCATTAGCACCAACGCCTCCAGTGAAGCAAAGAGATAAAAATCTTCACATTAAACCCAGCCCTCTGCAACCTAAACGCAATCAAATCCAAAAAGTTCACAAACTGGCTAAACACAATCGACTTCGTCGTGCTCTCCGTTTTTCTCAAATTCGTCAACTCTTCGACAAGAGCTTCAATCTTGGTAGAACTCCTCCATGTATCGAGGTTAAGTCTGCCAAGGATGCCCTGTCGGGCATGGGCTGCGGGGTCTATGTTCTCGTTGATTTCTAGTGCAGGAGCTTCTAGGTCTATGGTTAGGGGAAGATGGCAGACTGGACAAGCGGGCTGGAAGTGGACGAATGAGCTACTATTGGGTAAGAAGGAATGAGAGAAGAACAAACCTGGTTCTCTAAAGCAGCTTCTAGATATTGCTTGATACACTCCCGATCAAAGATATGACGACATTTGCTCTGGATAGCATCTTCTGCGATATCGTTACAAAGCCTACAAACAGTGGCTTCGCCAACATCTTCGATGAACTTGGATGCGTTAGTCTTGGAGCGGATGACGAGGTCGGGATGGCAGGCCATTTGACGCATGCGGGTCAGTAAGCTGAAAATGTTGGAGTAGTCTGCAAAAGAGTCATGATCAGCGACATGAAATGAGAAACAATGGTGGAGTGAGAACGTACTGTTGAGAACGGTCCCCTGGTCAAGGTAAGTGGTGAATTGCCTCTTCGCATCAGAGAAAAGAGAGAGATAGAGTTCCTTCTCCTCTGGGCTGAAGTAATCCCTACGAACGATAACAGTTCGCGGAGGAAGTCCGAGATCGTCTGCACGTTGAAGCTGAGGTAATTTCAATCAGCATCAAACCGAAGGTACAGAGGTATTGACCTGGACCAACCTTAGTACGACGCAACATCACCCTATCCAACAAAATCTTCAGCTTCTTGAAGGCTGGTCTTCCTGTACCCGCCATGCCGAACTTCTGGATAGGTGTAAGGATCTCATTGTTCCAGAAACACGTATGTTGCATTGGGCTATGTCCACAGTCTATCGAAGGAAGGAAGATTAGTCAATGCCAGTCCGGAAGGCTAATTTCAATTGAAACGTACCATCACAAGTCCTCTTGTCAGTGAACTTCCAGTGAAGGCTTTTACAATCACATTGCTTGCCTGAAATTTGACATCATCAGCGTTGGATAATAATGATACGTTGTACAGTAGGACTTACAGAAATAATAACTGAACGGATCTCCGCCCAAGAACCTGACAAGACTGTAAAGCTCTCCGACTCGGTTCTGTAATGGTGTGCCAGAGAGACACCACTTGTAGTTACTCTTGAGATTAAAAGCAGCTCTTGCCGTATTCGTAGACCGTTCCTTGATGTTATGTGCTTCATCGAGCTGAAAATCGCAAGCCATCAACCAAAGCACAAGGCGAGTATTAGCAGGACGTAACGTACCACGATCCTATGCCAGTTAACTTCATGGATAGGAGACTTTTCTTTGACGATCAAGCCCTTTCGCTTGAACCCGCTATGTTGCTTGCGGAAACAACTCTCAAGAACAGCATATGTAGTCAGAACCTTTCATTACTCATCAGAGGTACTCCAGAGTAGATACATATCAAAGATACGTACCACGTCGTATTTCTTCAGTTCCTTGATGTTGGATTCACGTGAGGCACCGTGCCAGACGAGTACCTTGAGGGAATCCGTGTGGGTGGTTAGTTCGTTGCGCCATTGCATGATGGCAACGGTCGGACTGGGAGACAAGTTAGATGAGAGCGAGTAGAGAAGACGAAACGCACGCAATAACGAGGTTTGGCTTGGCTTTGTCAGAAAGGAAGAGGGCAATCATCTGGATGGTTTTACCCATACTAGAGAACATATTAGCAGGAATCATTACTGGAGAGTAATCGATAGTTACCCCATTTCATCCTGGGGAATAGATGTCAGCCGCAAGAATGAGGTTGAAACGATGTCCGACTTACCGCCAACATTCCACCGTGCCAAATGCCTTGTTCTTGCTTCTGCATCCAAGACAAACTTTCGCGTTGGAAAGGCAAGAGCGTCAGCTTGAGGTCAGCAGGTTGGTCCACCACAGTAGGCTTAACGATGGGTATCGACGCCTCTACATCGCCCCAGACGTCAACCAGCTCGGGGTGATGTTTCTCAAGTGCTATTTGATTTTTCTCTCCCTAAGAGCACATCAGTACGTGTGCCATTAGCAATAGGGTAGAATCATATACCTGAGTCAATTTACGGCCCAGTTTGCGACGAAGAGCCTGTTCCTCGGCCTTGTTGGCTCTCTTGGCAGATTGGGCAGCACGTCGTTGCTCGCGCTTCCATTTGCGCAGCTCTGCAAGCGTCATATGCTTGGGAGGCTTTAGAGGCACAGGCGCTGGTGCCGCTTTCGCCTTAGCAGGAGCTTTTGCTTTCCCCTTGCCTTTCCCCTTTTTTGATGAAAGAGGTTCATCTGATTCAGCCCCAGAAGAATTGGCTTCCTCTTCGCTGGCAGACCCCCAACCCATATCATCCGGGGGAGCAGGAGAATCGTCCATGTCCTCCGCATCCTCCGCATCCTCCGCGTCGTCTACATCCATCTTCTGTTGTCGCCTAGAGAGCCTACGTTCAGCTGCAGCTGCCCTCTTTGCAGCTTCGGGGTTTACAGGTGCAAGACGGACAGCGGAAGAGCTGGCAACCTTTGTTCGGCTAGAGTTGATGGACATCTCCACAGCAGCAGCGAGCATGATAGCTTCGTCTTCTGAGCTGTCGACAACATCGTCTTCAGCTTCAGAAGCCTGGAATTCAGAGCCACTGTCCTCTGATTCTTCGATTATGGGGTCCTCGTCATCACTGAGCTCTGAGCTCGCAGACTCAACAACAACAGGTGATTTAGCGCGGGCGCGTCCTTTGCCTTTGCTTGCAGCAGGAGCCGCAGATTTCTAGAGTAGGTTGCGTTTGTATGCGTGGTTACTTTGAGTGGTGGGTTCACTCTCACCGTAGCTTTGCCTTTTCCTGACAACGGACTGTAGGGTATCTCAACATAGGCGGTTCTTGTTGTGGCTCGACGCTTCCTGACAGGCCTGCCTTCCGTCTCTACATCTTCCTCTTCGATTTTGCTTTCGACTTCAATTACAGCTGCCTTCCTCTTGCTACTTGCTCTTGTGGTCTTGATTTCAACTTCCCCGTCAGAGGTTGCCGGTGTTTCACCACTAGCAACCGACGCTTGTGCGCTGAAAATTGGGGATACATTGCTCGTAGACGGAGACGGGGAGGCTGGTGGTGCCCGTCGACGAGGTGCTGGCTTCGTCCTGGCCATGGTAACCACCTACTGAGGTGCAGAATAGCGGGGAACAAGGAAAAACTTCGTGGCGCGGCTTTGTTAATTAGAGTGACAGGTTCTGTCACGCAGTCACGTGGGCGCGTTCAATGATTGATTCATGCTTGCTTCGGTTCCGGCTGGGTATCGTTCACCGATTGAACATCGTCTCAGAACATATAGCTTCATCGTGATTTTCTGGCCGAACGGCGAGCCTGGTGAAGGTGTAGCATCAGACGATAAAGAGGTGACGCCACTGGGTTCTACAATATCGAGAAATGATTCCATATGTAATCGTTACGGAGTTGAGCTCTGCAATAGCTGAGAATCTCGCAGGGGAATTCCAGTCACTCTTGAACCTGGCATTAACATGTAAAGCGTTCCTTGGTCAGTTATTTATATTATATCAAGTTGTCAATCACGTACTTGCGCTTACTCAGTTTGAGGATACAGATCCTTGCTTAGACGTCATGTGGTACAAGCAGGACTCCCTTCGCCCGCTCGTGAAAACTATGCCTCAGGATCTATGGGAAGAGCAGGAGCCAGAAGAAGGTTTTGTAATTGAATTCCAGTGAGTTTATCTTCGATTTTTTCTTTCACAATTACGTCTCTGACAACACCTCAGAAGAGCCATTTACGAGAGCGATTTGGTTCGCTTCTCATATTACTCCGCCAAGATTCGTGATTTCTACCTCGACTTTTCCCTAGGAGTCAGCGTAGAAGCATTGCTCTCATTATGCTCGTTTCGCCCTGCAAAAATGCTATTGCCTCGTCTCTTGGCTCTACATGTCGCCTTCAGAGATCAGCTAGAGAGCAAACACCTTTCTGTGCTACTGTCCAGTAGCATCCGACACCTTTCAATCGCATGCTTCGACTTCGAATCTGCCGAAAAGGCATTTATGTTCGGGATAGCTCGATTGTGCCCAAACCTTCTGAGTCTTAGATTGCACGATCCAGCGCAAAGCATAAGATTCGGAGACTCCACGCACCAAGTTATACAATCCCAGTTTTACTTGCGACATTTGGAGGTCGAGTTTCTGGACGTATCTCCAGAGGTCATCAACCACCTCAGGAGCCTCGACGTTCTGAAATCACTCCAACAACTAGCCATTTCCCAGGACTCAACACCTGCATTTCAGAGCATATCACCGGCCGACTTTCCCGAACTGGAGAGCATGGGACTAACTCCGATAAACTGGGGTGCGGCGGCGACAGCGTTGGGACGGTTCCACTCTCCCCTCACCAACCTCACACTATTTTCTCCCATTCACGGGGACAACTGGGAGTTCGAACGAGACCCAATGTCTCCCACAGATATTCATTCTATTTTCCTCGGCATAGCCCGGTTCCAGGCGCTAACGGATCTCCACGTTTCTGGCTTCGCACCTGAGCCCTATAGCAGCGAAGACGTAGAGAATGGACTCTCGCCGCTTTTCGCACTCCCCAAGCTCAAAAAAATCAAACTCCAATCACCCTGCCTCTCGGCCATCCGAAACGAATGGATCGTCACTGCCGTTGCTAATAACGCCTTTCCTTTAGTCGAGGATTTTGAACTGATCCCGCCAGATCTTGCACCTGAGCAACACCCGCGAATTACGCTTCAAGGCCTTGTCCCTTTAATTCAACATTGTCATCTCCTCAAAAAGTTGAGGGTATCCGCTACCTGCCAAGCGTTTGACGTAACGGAATTGTACAACTCTAACCCAAGTCGCATCGTGGACATAGGGTTCCACCACTCCCCAATACCAGATTCAAAAGGGCTAGTCCGTTGTCTCATTTGCATGTTCCCTATGGTAGAGAGATTGTGGGGTGCCCAGCGACCTGGCTTCCTGCTGAGAGACGGTGATCCATGGGGCGCTGTCTATAAGAAGTGGAAGGCTTGTTTGTGAAGCTGTAGAAGGGGAATCAAGTGGGATGCTGGTAGTCTTCGCGTCAGTGGTTTTGATCGTATGATATAGTCGCCGTATAACTTCACGTCTATCCCTCATAGGGTGTTAAATTATCAACTCTCACCAAAGGCACTCCGCACTTGGAGCCAAGCTCAGGATATGACTCTACAAAGAGGAACATTCGGTCGTCTAATTTATTGGTCTACCAAGACCACTGAGCAGGCACCGGCAAACGCCGAAACGCGTCTCAATTAATTTATCCGGACGCGATCGCGACGCTGCGCCATTCAAGACGAAATTTTCCCTATAATCTCTCAACCCCTCTCAGCCAGTGAAAGAAATATCAGGTCGAGCAAACGCACATCAAGCCGAATTGACACCCACCTCTTTGGAATGAGACACTGTGCCGATATTGCGGAGCTGCGCTGTGCCATAGCTGAGAACTTGGAAGGAGACTGGGGGTCACTTTTCAAACTCGCCTTGACATGTAAAGCATTCCTTGGTCAGTCGGGTTGAATTTTGATCAATCGCGTAGAGCTAATCCGGATGGAGGACTTAGATCCTTGTTTCGACGTCCTGTGGTATAAACAGACCTCTCTCGAGAACCTGGTGAAAACCATGCCTCCGGATCTATGGGAAGAGCCGACACAGGTTGAAGGAGATTCGTCATCTAAATTGCTGGTATACACACAATGAATATTCTTCATACGTCTTTCGCTTATTCTTCAATAGAACCTCAAAAGACCCCTTTGCGAAGACGATTGGGACCGATTTTGGTACTATTCCAACAAAATTCGCTGCCTGAGTACCGTCGGCTCTCTAGGCATCAGCTCCGAAGCGATGCTATCATTGTCCTCATTCCACCCTCAAAGTGCACTTCTTCCTCGCCTGTTAGAGCTTTACGGTCTCTTCATAGCTGGCCAAGATGGAAATGACCTGTCTGCGTTGCTTTCCGGAAGCCTCCGACATGTTTCACTCAGACTTTTCTCTAGTGAAGCGGGAGGGAATGTATTTTTATCGGAGGTCACTCGAATGTGCCCGAATCTTCTGAGCCTGAGGTTGTTCGACCCAAGGCTCACCGGAAGATTTGGAAATTTAGCGCATCAGGTTATACAATCCACGTCCTCTCTGCAAGATCTGGATGTCACGCTTCTTGACGTATCTCGAGAGGTAATCGACCACCTTAAGAGTCTGACCTCCCTAGAATCACTAGGACAATTGGTCGTCACCGAAGATTCGATACCTGCCTTCAAAAGCATAGCATCAACCCACTTTCCCAGACTGGACGACCTATCGCTAACTCCGCTGAACTGGCGTGCTGCCGCGGTAGCCTTGGCGCGGTTTCACTCTCCCCTCACCAATCTCACTCTAGATTACCCCATCGATGAAGATGACGAAGAGTTTAAACAAGATCCAATAGTCCCCTCCACCATGCATTCTGTTTTCTCCACCATCTCACGTTTCCAATCGTTAACGGATATCCAAGTGTCTGGCTTCGTCGTTCCAAAGCCCTATAATAGCGAAGATATCGAGAGTGGACTATCGCCACTTCTCTCTCTCCCCAAGCTCAAGACACTCATCCTCCGATCATCTTGTTTCCGGGTCATAAGAAATCAGTGGATTGCCGCCGCTGCCAAAGCTTTCCCAGTCATTGAAGAGTTTGAGCTAACAACGATCGAATCTGGCAGGAGAAATCCATGCATCACACTTAAGGGCCTCATCCCTTTGACCCAACACTGTCATCTCCTTGAAAAGTTGATCGTCTCTGCAACTTGCCAACCATTTGATGTGACGGATTTGTACGAGTCCAAAGCAAGCGGCATCCGCGAAGTGACCTTCGTAAACTCCCCCATAGTACCAACGCGGAAGGGATTGGTTCGTCGTCTCCTTTGCATGTTTCCTAAAGCAACGACGATCTGGGGTTCCCAGAAACCAGGCCTTCCGAGTCCAGACGATCCATGGACTGCGATCTGTCACCTATTAGATGATGCTCTGTGAGGTTTTCGGAGAGGTCGAAAGAGGCTGGAGTGGTTCTAATTACAGGCCTGAGGCCCAGGTGCTCCTATCGTATCCTACTGTTGGAATAATGTATCGTAAAAATAGGCAACCAATAATCATGGGCCGAGCTATCAACACCGATTACAATTGAAGATAAACTACTGACAACCAAGCTGAGATCTGAAGGGACGGCGGGCACGCCTTCAACTTGAAGTTAGCCCGCTGGCGAGGGTGGCCCCTTTGATCCCATCAGGTCGTCGCGTTCACGGTTCAGGTGAAAACGCGTCAATTTCTTCCTTGTCCCACGACCATCACAAAACGCTGCAGACCATTTCATCGACATTCTCTCATTCTCATGCACCCATGCATCGGCATCCCCGAATTACGAGGTATTATTTGCGAGCACCTGAAGGGAGAACCGGGTTCGTTGTTGGCGCTAGCGTTGACATCTAAAGGGCTTTCTGGTGCGTCTACCTGGAATCGAAGCCTCGATGCGGATCGGTGACCCATATGACACAGAAACCTGCTTGAATGCCCTCTGGTATAAACAAGAATGGCTCCTTCCTTTGGTCAAGACTATGCCATCCAGTCTATGGACAGAAGGGCCAGGCGACAACTCACGGCTACAAATTGTTCGTCCATAGTCTCAGTAAAGATCAATAAACTCATGCGTTGAGATATAACTTCACTCGGCCACTTGTGGAATCTGATTGGACACGATACAACTACTATTCCGGAAAGATTCGTCAACTTACGCTAGAAGTCAACATTGGGGTTTCGGTTGCGGCGTTGCTGGCTCTGTGCTCGTATCGCCCTCACCAGGAGCTCCTTCCGTCCTTGCGTAGGCTTCATCTCTCACTGAATGAAGATGAAGACTCGAGATTCGAGCACTATGCGTCATTTCTACTTGGTAGCGAGCTATTGGAGCTCTACCTATTGACAAACGGCGACATTCACACGAAGCTCAACCCCATCCTATTAACCCTTCCACGACTTTCCCCGAATCTTAGGGTGCTTGACATCCAAGATGGAGACCAATTTATGTGCGAGCACGAGTATTTTAATCATGAAATCCAATGTGCCATCGGAGCACTACCGAAATTAGAAGTTTTCAGCGTGTCAGACCTGCTTGTGTCACACAGCTTCCTCAAAAGCATCTTCCGTCTTAACCTACACTCTGTGGGCAACCTCTCCATTGAAGAATCTGTGACGTCAGATCTAGTACGAGATCCACCTTGCCACAATTCCTCGACCCTAACGGCCTTGAGGCTATATCCAGCACATTGGCCAACGGTGTGCATCCTTCTCGAATGTTTATCTCTTTCCCCTTTGAAGTCATTGCACTGCAATGCACCACCTTACTATCTTCAGCAGGTTTCGATTCAGACACTCCAGCTACTGCTCGCAAGAGTCACCCATTTCCGCGGCGTAACGGACTTTTCAATGTATATGCCTGTGGAACTGAAGATGGCGGAACTCGATCCTACGGCAATAGAGAACGCACTCTCTAGTGTCTTTGAACTCAAAGAACTCCGTTCGCTGCAGTTGAGGTCATCTGTTATGTACAGCCTCACAAATCAGTGGTTCCAGCGACTTCCAGCAGCCCTCCCACATATTCAAACTCTGGCTTTGACAAATATCCCAGGCGAGAGAACGAACAAGGTTCCTAAATCAACCTTGGAAGGCCTGGTTCCATTGGTTCAACATTGCCGCAAGCTTCAGTCCCTTGAGGTCACCGTCGAATGCACTCCCTTCGACTTCACTAAGCTGTATCAATCACAGCCCAGCACTGCAAGCACCGTCAAATTTGTCAACTGCCCCTTGAAGGAGCCTTACCGCGTCCTCCCCTGCTTATTATCCATGTTTCCTCGAGTCAAGCAGCTTGAATATCCGGACTTCCCTCCGTCACAAAGCTGGCAAGAGCTCCGCCACCTATTCGACAGATGCATGTCGCCTTCATGAGGAATACTTACGCGGGGGGAAACTGAGAAGACCAAGGAGATTGGGCAGGGTCTGGGCAGGAAATTGGTGGCTTTAGTTGCGAGGGAACTCATAGCGTTCTCCGGCCAAATGAACGAAAGTGGAGGAAGTAGGTGATGCTAGTCCAGAACGGGCCCAAACTGTATGTTAATGCCTTTTTACCTTATTAATGATACTTTATTCTTTTTTGGAATTTTCGTGGGTCTCCGGGTGGCCTGGTCATAATATGCGGTGGCCTGAGCATTACAGTGATACGATAAGTTCAAGGATGTAGTAATTGGCGTTTCGATGTACCCAGCTCCCTTATTTCACAGGCTGATTGCATCAGGAGGCATCGCTGTCAAGGCTAGACGCGTCAATTTATTGACCTCGGTTCCACTAACCACCACCGTCGTGACCGCACAATACGTCGCCGACAGTGCTTTCCTCCATATCCCGCTTGTTGTTATGAACCCATGCCTTGATATTCCAGAACTGAGGTCTTTCGTTTTTGAACACCTGGAGGAATATCCAGGTTCATTGCTTGCCTTAGCTTTGACGTGTCAAGAGATTTCTGGTACGTGTTTCTGGCAGTTTGTTCTTCAATCGACATCAATGCAACATGCTTCTCAGAATCTGCCTTGGATGTCCTTTGGTCCACGCAGTACTCGCTTTTTTTCTTAGTCAAGACCATGCCAGAGGACCTATGGGAAATGGTATTTGACGACCATACTAGTGTGTCACAGCTCGTGAGTGCTTACCTATAGCTAGAATTCCTCGACGTTGACATATTGACCCCAACAGTTATTTACAAGGCCTCTCGAAGAGTCTGACTGGATGCGGTACAATTTCTACTCTCGCAAGATTCGCCACATGGAGCTGGAAGATTCCATTGGGGTCACAACTGGTGTCTTGCTAGCATTATGCTCTTACCAGCCCCACCAGCCACTTCTTCCATCTCTAAGGACACTCAAAATAACGCTCAAGGAAGACGAAGATATTAAGTTTGAAGATTACACGTCATTTCTGCTTGGCGGAAGCTTGACGGAACTTTCCTTGAGGACCGAAGGAAACGATGTCGATCACAAGCTCAATCCCTTCATACAAGCTCTTCCTCGACTTTCGCCAAGCCTACGGGTACTCAAAATAGTCGACGGCGAGGGACTAGGGTTTCCTTGCGATGAACGTTATTTCAATACTCGTATCCAATGTGCCATAGCCTCACTCTCAAAACTCGAGGTTCTAAACATCTCCTGGCTAAAAGTTTCTCCCAGTTTCTTTAAAAACATCATCCCCCTCGGCCTCCACTGCATAGGCGAATTTGTTATCGGCCAAACCGCAGTGTCTATTCTGGAAAAGGAGCCCATACTCCGGAACCTACCTGCCTTGATCACCTTGAGGATCATACCATCGAACTGGACCGCAGTATGCACGCTTTTACAGCATTTATCCTCCTCTCCCTTGAAGTCACTGCACTGTGGCCTGCAGGAACCTTCAGCGGGACCGATCTCAGCACGGACCCTCAGATCATTATTTGCAGCGGTGGCTCGTTTCCGACACCTGACCGAGTTGTCATTCGAGGAGTTAGAGTTAGAAACGGGGAATCCGGAACCCGCAGTGATCGAAGAAGCATTCTCGAATATCCTGAACCTCCAAGAACTCCGATGGTTACGAGTCAGGTCAGCTGCTACATCCACTCTGCCAAATCAGTGGTTCCGGCGGCTTCCAGCTGCATTTCCTCATATCCAGACTCTGGCTTTAACAGGTGCGGCTAATAAACAACCTCGAGCCACCCTTGAAGATCTGGTGCCGTTGATTCAGCAATGTCGCGACCTTCACTCCCTCGAGGTCACCATCCGTTGTCTTCCCTTCGATTACGTTAAGCTATACCAATCACAACCTAGCAACATACGCCGCGTCAAATTTGTCAACAGCCCCATGAAGCAGTCCCAGCGCATCCTTCCCTGCCTGCTATTCTTGTTCCCCAAGGTCAGGCGGCTGAAATATACGCAATTGCTCCCCAAATACATGCAAACATGGACGACTCTTGAGAAAATGTTCAACAGTTCTATACCACCTGCGTAGGGAGCCGATTTGGTCGAACATGGATTCTGGAAGATGTTCATCGCACTGTCACTCTAGCCGTCCCAACGATCCGGGGAGCGTTTAAGTGGACTGAGCTGCGAGAAGCAGCGCCGACTTATTTATTTATTTTCACCAAGATTTGGATGAAAGAAGACCTTTCAGAAATTGCCAATGGGAAACGACGCTATAGAACAACCCAAATCAAAATCCTATCACTACGATAATTCATTTTTAATGTTACATACATCTTTTCCCTATCGTGCTAAATAGATATATAATTCACCAGATCTTGTCCTCGAGTTGGAATATCCTTTGGCTATACCTTTCCGAGAATTAAGTGGTGACTCGGGTATAAACATTAGACCAATAAGTCCAGGAAACGATGCAGTCTTTGTGCAGTCTCTGAGATTTCTCAAGAATCCTTGCCTCAGGCTTGTGATCGCATCAGTGCCAAGCCAGACACGCGAATTTATCGACGTCGGTTCCACTTTCCGCCACCACCACTGTGACCGTTGCACCGCGCTGATAGAGCTCTATTTTACCCGCTCTTCACTGCCATGTATGCATGCATCGGTATTCCAGAATTGAGGTCTCTTGTTTGCGAGCATTTGGAGGAGTATGAGGGTTCTTTACTGGCCTTGGCCCTGACCTGTAAGGAGGTTTCTGGTACGTTCTTTTCGGGAGTCACTTCTCCAATTCTATGCCGCTGAACTCCACCTCTCAGAATCTTCCTTGGACGCCCTTTGGTCAAGACAGGAGTGGCTTCTTCCCTTGGTACAGACCATGCCACCGGACCTATGGGAAGAGGAGGACGATGATAATGGTACGGCACAGATTGTGAGTGAACAACCAAAACCCACAACTGCAGTGATAGTCTGACGCCAACAGGTATTTCTAAGACCGCTCGAAGAATCTGACTGGATGCGGTATAATTACTACTCTCGTAAAATTCGACACCTGGTGTTGGAAGACACTCTCGGCGTTTCCGTCAGCGCGTTGCTAGCGTTATGCTCATATTGGCCCCACCAGCAGCTCCTCCCCTCTCTGAGGACTCTCAAAGTTACTCTCAAAGAAGACGACAACGTGAAATTTGAAGATTACACATCATTCCTGCTCGGTAGGGGGTTAACAGAACTATTCTTAACGACCGAAGGGGACGATGTTGCTCATAAGCTCAACCCCATCCTACGAGCTCTCCCTCGACTTTCGCCAAACTTGCGCCTGCTTAACATAAGCGACAGAGAGGAATCAGGATTTGCTTGCAATCCTGACTATTTCGATGATCAAATTCAACGTGCCATAGTGGCACTTCCAAAACTCGAGGTTCTCCACATTTTAGGCCTGGAGATTTCGTCCAGCTTTCTCAAGAAGCTCATACCTCTCGGCCTCCGCTCCCTAGGGGAACTCGTTATCGGTCAACCCGCAGTGTCAAGACTGGAGCAAGCACCAATACACCTCAACTTGGCCGCCTTGACGACCTTGAAGATAAAACCGTTGCATTGGCCGTCAGTATGCACCCTTTTACAACATGTATCCTCCTCCCCTTTGAAGTCACTGTCCTGCGGCCGACAGGAGGATTCAACGCGACCGATATCGACACGGACCCTCAAAACGTTGTTTGCGGCAGTGGCTAGTCTTCGGGACCTCACCGAGCTATCAATCGAGGAACTGGAAATAGAAACAGGAGATGTGGACCTTGCAGCACTTGAAGAAGCGTTCTCAAGCATCCTCGAACTCAGAAGGCTTCAGCTATTGCGAATAGGGTCAGCCGCTGTGACGACTTTGTCAAAACAGTGGTTCCGGCAACTTCCAGCTGCATTTCCCCGCATTCAAACCTTGGCGCTAACGTCAGGGGTTGCCGAACAACCGCCTCAAGCTACACTCGAAGATCTGGTACCGTTGATTCAGCAGTGTCGGAGCCTTCACTCCCTCGAAATTACAATTCATTGCCTTCCTTTCAATTACATCAAGCTATACCAATCGCAACCCAGTAACGTGTGCAATGTCAAGTTCGTCAACAGCCCCATAAAGCATTCTCAGCGGGTCTTTCCCTGCTTGTTATTCTTGTTTCCCAGAGTCAAGCGGCTGAAGTATTCGCACTTGCTCCCACGGCACATGCACAACTGGGCGAAGCTCGGGGAAATGCACAACTCTTGTATACCGCATGAGTAGGAAATCCAATATAGTTGTTTGAATTTCCGGGAGAGCGTGCAGATAGGCCGTCACTACGAGATGCAAGGCCAATTTTATTCATCAGGAAAATTGGACACGAGACGAGCTTTGGGAAACGGGGTGACGGCGTTATCGAACGGGCCAACGTGAGGTCCGATTACAATGATCTCTGTAATGTGAATCTATCTTTTACTTATCACACAACCGTGGTACCATTCCTTCAGAGCCAGTCCACTTTAGCCACCATTTTCCCTGAGCCAAATGTCTATCGTGGTGACTTGAGTGCAAAAGATAGATCAATAAGTCATGGTCCAGGAATTGATGCGGGACGCACTTGTGGAACCGCAGTCCGCTGAAATATTCCTATTGCTTAGCTTTCTAGTTATGCTCTCCGAGACGGTTCATGCGTTCACGCATAACAATAACAATAACGCGACCAAATCGTACCAGGATTCCTTTCCTGTGATCGCATCAGACTTGGTGGGATCGCTGTCAGACGCTGTCAGACGCGCCAATTTAGTTCCACTCAACACCACCACCACCACGATTGCTTTGCGCCCAGCCTCCCTGACAAAACTCTACTCTACACCGCCTACCATCATGAACCCGGTCATCAGGATTCCAGAACTGAGATCCTTCGTTTGCGAGAACCTCGAGGGATGTTCAACTTCGTTACTGGCCCTGGCTCTGACTTGCAAGGAACTATCTGGTACGCGTCTTTGAAGTCACTTCTTCAATATTTGCCATTGAATTTCGCGTCTCAGAATCTTTCTTGGATGCTCTTTGGATGAGCCAGGAATCTCTATGTCCTTTGGTCAAGACCATGCCGTCCGACCTTTGGGAAGAAGCCGAAACTGGCGAAAGGAGCTCGGAAGTTGTGAGTACTACCATTCAATCGAATTTCCATCATGTTTACATCTTGGTTCTCAACAGGAATTTTTAAGGCCACTTGAAGAGTCTGATTGGACGCGGTACCATCACTACGCTTCCAAAGTTCGTCACCTGGCGCTGACCGATAGTCTTGGCTTCGGAGTCGCATTCAGCGCCTTATTAGCGATGTGCACATATTACCCTTATCAGCAACTTCTTCCCTCTCTGAGTGTTCTCAAAATAACGCTCCAGGAAGACATGGATGCGAAGCTCGAACATTACACATCTTTCTTGCTTGGTAGAGGGTTGATGGAATTGCACCTAATTGCCGAAGGAGACGTTGTTCTCGATAAGCTCAACCCCATCCTACGAGCACTTCCTCGACTCTCTCCCAATCTACGCGTTCTCACTATACAAGACGAATGCGGGGATGGATTTCCCTGCATTCCCGGATATTTCGATGAGGAAATTCAACGTGCTATAATAGCCCTTTCAAAGCTCGAAGTCCTCGATGTTTGGGCATTGGAGGTTTCCTCCAGCTTCCTCCGAAACCTCATACCTCTCAGCCTACACTCTTTAGGCGAGCTAATTATCAGCGAAACCACGGTATCCCTACTTGAGCGTGAGCCAAGTCTCCGAAATCTACCCGCCTTGACCACGTTGAGGCTCTATCCGTCTGATTGGCCTGCGACGTGCACCCTCTTACACTGCTTATCCTCTTCTCCTTTGAAGTCATTTTGGTGTAGACCACGCCACTCGACGCCGACAATGTCGATGCAGACCTTCGCGTGGTTATTTACCACAGTGACTCGTTTCCGAGACCTGACCGAGCTGTCGATATACTTGGAAATGGAAAATCCGGACTCGGCCGTAGTCGAAGAAGTCTTCTCGAGTATCCTCCAACTCAGAGAGCTCCGATCTTTGGATCTCGAGTCAGTCGCAGTCTCAACTTTGTCAAACAAGTGGTTCTGGCGGCTTCCAGTCGCTCTCCCCCATATTCAAACCCTGGCTTTAACAACTCCGTTACATGAAAATAAAACACCCCAAATTTCACTCGAAGATTTGGTTCCAGTGATCCAACAGTGTCGGAATCTCCACTCCCTCGAAACGACCGTTTGCTGTCTTCCCTTCAACTACACCAGGCTATATCAATCCCAACCTAGTAACATTTCCAGTGTTGCCTTCATCAATTGCCCATTGAAACAACCTGAACGATTGCTCTCCTGCCTGTTATTTTTGTTCCCTAGGGTCAAACAGCTTCAGTGTTTGCACAATGACTCGGCAGAGTCGCGAGAGTGGGCAACACTCAAGAAATTGTATTCCAAATTTACGCCACCTGTGTAGGAACTTTGGTCTGGTTGTATATGGAAGGTTGACGAGATTACTCCCTCGCTTCTCCTACGTCCAATAGATCTTGCAAGTGGTCCGCTAGTAGCAGAGTCCCGTTATGTATGACGTCCGGTTTGGAAAACCAGGCGATTGGACGATATTAGAATAATGTTTGAACTTTCACTCATCATAGTAGACTCTCAGAGCCCTTTCGTTCTTCGTCCATTCTTCCTTCAGAGCGAATTTTTCCTTTACCCAAGTACACTGCGGTGTCTTGTTCCGAAGCTGGATGAGGAAAGCATTGAATTTTGGCTCCAGATGGCTCCTAGTTAGTAGCTGCAAGCCGTTTCAGAATTCGTGCCCGAATTGTGCTCTCGGAGACTGACCAGCGCCAATTAGCCTTAAACTCGAGGTGCAGAGTTGCGATGAACAAATGTAAGAACAAAGAGATGGTTGATCGCATGTGGGTTCGCTGTTTGCCGAATTGAAGTGGCGTCGGGCCACTTCCACAGTTCCAATTCCACCATTCGACCTTGCATTCACGACGCAAGAGGCTTCGTCTTTCATTCTTGGAACAGAGTGATCACCTAGGGAACCCAAATATGCACGCTTGTATCGCTATCCCTGAGTTACGCATGCTTATTGTCCAGAAACTGGTAAACCCTTCGAGAATCTCAAAAAAATCGTTGTTGGCTCTGGCATTGACATGCAAAGATGTGTCAGGTAGGAGAGCAGTAAACTAGCGTCGTTTACGAAACAAATGACTCCTAAAATCGCACCAGAAACAGCCTTGAACGCCCTATGGCACACGCAGGAGGAACTCATGCCTCTGCTGAAGACAATGCCGCCCGACCTGTGGAAGATAGTTCCCCGTCCCAGGCACAGGGATATATTAGAAATCGTGAGTTATTTCTCTAAGACCTAAAGAAAGCTCAGTAAATTAACTAGATCTAAGAACTTCGTTAGGCCACTCCGAGAGTCCGACTGGATCCGATACCAATCCTACGCTAGACGCGTCCGAAAGCTTACCTTGTTTGGCCCTCCAGGGTTTACCATGAAAACTCTTTTACTGCTGTGCTCGTATCGGCCACAGCAAGAACTCCTGCCTCAGTTGCGGGAACTGACGATCCACACGGACGAGTATTGCTCAGGCGACTTTGTGGATCATGCCTCCGTACTACTCTCCAGCTCACTAGTCAAGCTGTGTCTATTCGTTGACAAAAAACAAGATTTCCGAGTAGCTGGGAATTTACTCACGGACCTACCTCGAATCTCGCCAAAACTTCAAATCCTTGAAATCGACAACAGGCCAGGTGTCACTGGAGACAAGGTGTTTCTGTCTTCTATCCAAACAGCAATCTCCGCCCTACCGAATTTGGAAACATTTTACATCAGGATGCTAGAACCGTCCTCTGAACTCATTTCAAGCATCGCGTCCAGCACCCTCGATACTGTGGAGAATTTCATCATTACCAACAACAATTTGAAGGGACTTGGACCAACAGGAGCATCTGGTTGGCGTAATCCGATGGTGAAGACCCTCAAGATTTTACCTCTTCCGTGGACTACGGGTATCACTCTATTGCAACACGTTCGCTCGACACCCTTGACCACACTCCACCTTTCATACCCTCCTCAGCATGCGTCTCGGAACGATCCGCTCTCAATGCAGAATTTCGAGCTGCTGTTCAGCATTATCGGTCAATTTCAAGGCATGACCGATCTACTCGAGTATTGATTTCGGATCTCAACATCTTAGGGATAGGTACAGCCAGCTCAAAGGATGTAGAGGGAACACTAGCACACCTTTTTGTGCTCAAGAATCTCCGCAAACTACGACTCAAGTCTCATGCCCTAGCAGTCGTTGGAAAAGGATGGCTTCAGGCACTGGCAGATGCATTCCCGTGTATCGAAGAGCTGGAACTCTCATTCGAAGATCAAGACCTCATGCCTCGACTGGCCTTTCAAGATTTGGCGCCAATTCTACAGAAATGCCAAAAACTCTTAACCCTCGACGTCACCGTACTATGTCATCCGTTTTCTGATGCGGTCGACGCTCATACAGCGACTCTGGACCAATCCCAACCAACAAGCGTTCAGGAACTCGGCTTCACCAATTGCCTCCTAGAAGACCCTCACGCATTCCTACCTAGCCTGGTAGCTTTCTTCCCAAAACTCAAAGCATTCGGCTATTCTCCCTCCTGTGACCGGCGCAAGCGCGGCACATTTGATACTCTCGTGAATCTTCTTTTCCGCCCACGACGACCTGCAGAGTCAAAAGAAGGCCTAGCATAAGTTGTTGGTTTTTTTCTTGCGAGGAGATGGTTTCGGAGAGGGGAGAAGAGGTTCTCGCGCCCAAGAGGTCAAGATAATCCAGAACGACAAACTCTACGCAAAACGATCACCGCCCTTGAAGAAGTCCCGGACCACCTCAAAGACCCGTTGCGATGAAGGAGACAAGGAGTTGAGCAGGCGGAAGCTGATGGAAGAGAGGAGCAAATATGTCCGTGGGGTCGACGAGGACTTTGGTCGGGACCATTTCAATCTCTACTTCTACGAACATTAACAATGCAGATTTCATCACGAGAGATCGTGAGTCCACTACCTCGGCGGTTTCAGCCCCATCAAGCAAATGACCACGACCGCCAGGTACATCTATACCTCGAATGAATAGGTACTGGAAATCACCGTACGAGCATGGTAGACTTCCATAAGTCCAGAGTCATCAGAATTCGCCAAGCCCCAGACAACTCACAAGGAGTCACAGACTCACGCGGCGTAAGTGCGAAGCTCTGTGTCAGGACTCGGACTCAGGAGGTGAATTGAATTCAAGTTGACACGTGTGTCACAAATTAGTCACGCGTTCAGGGACGCGTTCGTGACAGGGCAGCTTCAGCCAATCGGAGTTTTCCCAACGACCACGACCTGGCAGCCAGGCTGACTACTACAGTGACTAGGACTCCTGGTATAAAACCTGAGCAGACTTCCTGTATTATCCCCAGGTTCTCCAAGAGCAACTGCCACATTCATCAAGTCAACAAGATATGACAGACACAGATTCTTCCACCTCCTTTGATCCGAAATTCTCTCTCCCTGGCTTCAACTTACCAATAAACTTCAAGCCGCACTCGGGATTCTGGCAACAATCTGATCCGAAGGGTGAAGGCAAAGATCTCTTTCCGAACGCCCTCGACACCGAAGATGCTGACCGGGGATTTCACAAGTAGGTGGTCTGTATTTCATGGGGTTCATTCTGCTGAGACCCAAATAGTCGAAGATTGACCCCGCTTCGAGAATTGACCATGATGCACATCATGAATGAAATAACGGACAAGCCTGACTGGCATATCAAGGTATGGAGACTCTTTATCGTGTTCTCGGACAAGGATTACTCACAGTCTTTGAGGTGTTCGACGAAGCCATCGTTTCCAAGTGGAAGACTGAAGCGCTCAACGCCAAAGGCCAAGATGTCACCGAGAAGATGATGGAATGGTGTATCGCAGAGCTACGCTTCAAAGCCAAAGGTTTTAAGAAGACGAGCTTTGTCGTTGCCTACGATGGTGGCGTTGTTAAATCTGACACCGCTGTCTCTCCAGAAATCAAGCAAGCTCTACGTGAAGCTGTTTCTGTCCTTGAGAATGTGCCAGATCATCTCAAAGACTGGCATCCTGGATCTAACGACAAGGTTCTGGATCTCGTGCACCCGTCCTTGTTTCCGCTTGTGTATGGGCGCTCTAGGATCCTAGAGAACAAGACGACTACCCTCGAGGACTTTGTCCGACGAACTGGAGAGGGAACCGTGCTGCCGGTACCTCCTGAAGACCAAATGGTCTTACCACCCCTGTATCAAACAATGTTTCCCGACAGGGACCCAGCGAAGCCTTTTAGCAGGACATTCCAGTGGCTTCCATGTGACGTAGATTTGTCCGAGAACGGGAAAGATGCCAAGTATGTCTTTGACACCTATTCCTCGATTGCTCAACACTAAGACTGCTCTGCAGAATTACTAGCTATATCAACAACCTCCACCCATTTGACCATAAGAAGCTATATGGCGTCATTGAACAGATTATAGCTCGTACCATACCGCTCTGGAATGAGGTTCTAACCAATGTCAAGCCGATGCTGGGGGCGGGTCGTTGGGAGAGAATCAAATTTAACCGCGTCGTCTACAACCCAGATCCAGAAAATGGACCTCGTGAGGACGGCCCGCAGCAGGAAGAGGGCGAGGACTACGATGACTACTACCAACGCCGCCATCAATGGTATAGGGAAACCCGAAAGGTTGTTCTTCCTGAACCTGGCGACTTTGTTCTTCCGAAACTCCGTTGGACAATGCGCTATGACGATGATGGGCTAATCCAAGGGAATGGGCCTGTAGACATCTTCCGAGATTATCGTCATCGAGGGCTTCAGGTGATTGTCAAACTCGCCAACATTCACCTCACGCCAGAGAAGCCCGAATACGGAGGAGGCTCCTGGCATGTCGAAGGGCAATTAGTGCGTTTATCTCATTGAACCTCTCCAGAACCATCACTAATTGGGATCATCTCTAGAACGAACACATTTGTGCCTCTGCCATCTACTACTATGACAACGAGAACATAACCTCTAGCCACCTTAGCTTCCGCCACAGAGTAGCCCATGACTCGACTATAAACATCCGTTATGAACAGGATCATCGCGATTGGCTAGAGGACGTCTTCGGGTGCAGAAACGATGGTGCAACCATTCAAGAACTTGGGTCGGTGGTCACTTCAGAAGATCGCCTCTTGGCCTGGCCCAACGTCCTTCAACATCAAGTTCAGCCTTTCAAACTCGCTGACCCTACCAAACCTGGACACAGGAAGATTCTCGCGCTGTTCCTTGTTGATCCTCATATCAGGATTATCTCTACTGCGAACATCCCTTGCCAGCGGAAGGATTGGTGGGCTGCACATGTCAAGGAGCTCGAGGAGTCTGTGGCGAAGCTGCCCGTGGAACTGCAAGACAAGATCTACAAGGATGTCGATTTCCCATTGACGATGGAGGAGGCTAAAGAGCTGAGGTTGAAGCTGATGGAAGAAAGGAGTCGGTATGTTGATAGAATGGGGAGGATGTTTACGCAGCACCAGTTCTCGCTCTGCGAACATTGAAAGATTGGTCGTGTAGGGCACACCCAGCTGTTTCGTCACGGTCTCACAAACTTGTTAGGTAGTTTCCCATCAATGCGTAAATGCCCGCTTCCACTCTCCACTTAGGGGGCAAATTTATCAACTGTTCACTCATTCTTCTTGACCGATCTCCGCTTTGACACCCGCAAATTTCATATTGAGTGGCCTGCCGTAGTAATGGTTACCCCAGCCATGTCGGAACTAGGGGGTTCCCACAGACCGCGATAGTAATGACCACAGGTCCACTGGCATCACTTCAACACGCGTGAGAATCGATCCTCATGAGGCATTTCCCTACAAAGATGCCGTAGAATAGGTAACAACAGCGAATGCACGCGAGCTGGAACTCAGGAGAATTTTTGAACGCGTTGTGCACGTGGTGGCGCAGCTGACAAATTTCATGCATGCTGGACGCGTCGGACGCGCCATTGCCCGCCTGGTTCCTCCGCTGACTACATGCACTCAAAAGCCCCTCATCTCCTGACGCTATGCACCCCTGTCTAGCCGTTCCAGAACTTCGGTATCTCATTGCACAGCAGCTAGCCTTTGAGCCAGCGACGCTGTTATCCCTCGCTTTAACATGCAAGGCAATGATAGGTCAGTGACCACGACGTACAACACCGACAAAGCGCTCACAAATGTAGAAGATCCATGTACAGATGTTCTTTGGATCCACCAAGAATCTCTCCATGACTTGGTTAAGACTATGCCTGAAGACCTATGGAGTGACGATTTGAATCACAATGCCCAGCCTGGTGGGCGTTACCGCCTGAGGCTGAGCGACGGAATAGAACTGGTAGGGAGCGTCTCGTATTCATTCACGACACCAGAATGCACTCAAAACCCTGAATTAAGCGGTTTTATCGGGGCCTCAGGGAGTCAGATTGGGCCAGGTACAAGTACTACTCAAAAAAAATCCGTCGCCTCAATCTGGGCTATCTTCCTTTTGGCCTCCAACTGGGACCTTTATTTGCGTTGAGCGCTTATCGTCCGCAGCAAAATCTCCTCCCCAACCTCCATTCCCTCCAGATTTCTTTCCCTTATTCGATGACGGCAGAGTGGCAAGCCTATATGACCATCTTACTTGGCCATACCATCAAGGATATACACGTGGATATCAATGGCGACGAATCTTACAGCGTTACTTTCTTGGAGGCTATTCCAGACTCGTGCCCCAATATTACCTCTCTTACAATACAGGCCTCAAATCCATCATACCATGAAGGGTTTGAACTGCTCGGCCCTGTCTCTGCCGAAGTCCTCAAGCGTTTGTATAACATAGAGTTCCTGCATGCGGAACTGCAAGAGGCCTCAAAAGAGCTTATAAATCATCTCAAATCCCTCCCATCTCTGCACACGTTGCAATATCTCGTCGTACGTCCGCAGACAATTGACGCATACGATGATATACACGAGCACGACTTCGCTTCTCTCGATACCCTACGCTTTGCGCCATTTGATTGGAAGGCTGTGACCCCCGTTCTTCGGCAATTTCACCCCTGTCATAGTCTTCTCAGCTTGGAAATCGACCACCCTGCCGAGAGATTTGGAGAGAAGGAGGCCCCATTCTCCATCCTGAAGGATCTCTTCTTTGAGATTGGTACATTCGTTAACCTTACCGATCTCACTCTCTCTGGATTTGGAACAGACGACGAAGTGGAAGCTGAAGCAGTTGAAAAGGCGTTTGCTGCCCTCTTCAACCTGCGGAACCTCTGCTCGTTGCGTATTGTATCTCCATTAGCATTGCAATTAGGAGATGCTTGGATTGGCAAGTTTTCTCAAACTTTCCCTGCAATCGAATCGCTGGAAATTATCAATGAAGAGGAGGATTTTGAAGGCATGGATTCAAAGATGACTCTCGAGGGACTCCTCCCTGTCGTTCTAAACTGCCCACTACTCCGCAGCCTCCAAGTGACCGCTACCTGCCACCCCTTCGATTTGGCGCCATACTTCGATAGGCAGTTTTCCACAAGTCTTACATCGGTCGATTTCGTCAATAGTCCAGCATACCAAATTTGGGATCTAGGAGAGTGCATGCGTAGCATGTTTCCCATTGCAAACATCAGAGCAACTCCCAGAGGTTCGAGTGAAGAAAGCTGGTGTCAATTGGAAGGGCTCCTCAAAGACAGCTTCCCTCGGACTAATAAATACGATTCCGCCTGAGGATTGTATCGTAGTAATGACTTCTGTTCCAAAACCGAATATTTAACTCCATACCTAACGTCTCTATCACCCTCTTTATATCTAAGTTATCCTATCGTGAGGAGTAATCAGTGGGAGTTGTAACTGTAATAGAGAGGGGTAACACATCAGACGACTTCTGTACTAACTACCAGGGATCGATCCCAGCCAAGATTTCACTGATTTAGTGGTCGGAAATCAGCACGATACATGGTAGGATATATATCTCGTATCATGTAGGGAACATCGACGAGGCTCGTATGTGCAATATAGACATGGAAGAAGGACGTTTGGTGGCGCAAGCTGACAAATTTCAATTTCATTCAAGATTTCGTTCGCGTCGGAGGTGTTAGGCGCTCTGGCTTACTCACTGACCACATACACTCACAAGAGCCTTCCGTCGCCTTGCACTACGCATCCCTGTCTAAGCGTTCCCGAGCTTCGGTATCTCATTGCCCGGCAGCTAGATTTTGAGCCTGCGACACTGTTATCCCTCGCTTTGACATGCAAAGCAATGACAGGTGAGTGGCCTCGAGGTACAACACCTACAAACCACTCACGAATGTACAAGATCCATGTACAGATGCTCTTTGGCTTCATCAAGATTCTCTCTACTATTTAATCAAGACCATGCCAGAGGATCTATGGAGCGAAGATTTTGATCATCCTGCGCGATCTTGTGGGCGCAGCATCACAGAATTGGTAGAGAGCATATCTCTTTCATGACACCGGTATCACACTAATAATGTAAATACAGCGTTTCAACCGATCGCTACGAGAGTCTGATTGGATGAGATATAATTACTATTCTATGAAGGTCCGCCGCATTATTCTTTACGATGCCACCCTCGGGCTCCAGCTTGGCGCTCTGCTTGCTTTGTGTGCTTACCGACCACAGCAAAACCTGCTCCCCAACCTTTATTTCATCCAAATTTTATTCCCACCGTCGATCTCAGCAATATGGCAGCAGTATGCTACTATTTTGCTCGGGAACACTGTAAGGGAAATACGCGTGGACATAAATGACGACGAACTCTACAGTGATACATTTTTGGAGACCATTCCTCGAGTTTGCCCCGGTATTACCGACCTCACAGTAGAGAAATATACAGAATCCTGCATTGGCTTTGAACTGCTTGGCCACGAATCCAAAGAAGTTATCCTGCGTCTGTCCAATTTAAAATGCATTCGCGCGGGCCTCCTGGATGTTTCCAGGGCACTGGTCAACCATTTCAGGTCCCTCACCTCCCTTCACACATTAGCAGACCTTGTCGTCCGCCACAAAACAAACCACGCATACGTTGATATGAACGAAAATGATTTCGCCTCTCTCCAGACGCTTTGTCTTTCACCCTTTGAATGGGGGGCCATACTACCCGTCCTGCCGCGCTTCCGCTCCTGCCCAAAGCTTACCATGTTGGTAATAGTTTATCCAAACGAACTACTTGGGCAAAAAGAGGCACCAATCCCATCATTGGAAGACCTTTTCGTCGAAATCGGAAGTTTCCATAATCTCACCGCCCTCTCATTGTCTGGTTTCGATTCCGACGATGATCTGGAAAACGAAGAAATCAAAGAGGCATTCGCCATGCTGTTCATCTTGCGGAGCCTTTGGTGGTTGCGGATTGAGTCCCCGTTGGTGTTAGGGTTGGGAGATGCTTGGATTGCTCAGCTAGCTCGTGCATGTCCTGAACTGAGAACCCTGGCGCTCGGGAACACAGAAGAGGTGCCTAGCCGTGTAGATCCAAAAATGACGCTTGAAGGGTTACTTCCGATTATTTCGAATTGTCAACTACTCCACACGCTCGAGGTGACCGTTACCTGCCGTCCATTCGACCTGGGACAAATCCCACCGTTCCAAACCAGCGTTAAGCTGGTGGAATTTGTTTGCAGTCCGTTATACCAACCGTCTCGGTTACCGAAGTGCATGCGGGCCATGTTTCCATTCGCAGACATCACACCAGGCATTGTGGGATGGGAAGATGATGCATGGTTTGAGCATAGTTTAAGGGAACAACTCCAAGAAAGATTTCCAAAACGCATCAGCTAATGACCTTTGCTTCGTTTGAGGACCACGCAATGTAGCGTCAATTGTTGTACGTTGTATCATACCAATCCACAAATGCTCGATGTCTCCACATTCAAAAAAGAGAGGAGCCCGAACCAAGGACGAGGTTCCTGGGGTCGTCCCAAAAAGAAGAGAGGAAGTTCAGAAAATGCTGGATAAGACTGTATCCAGTTGTCCATCTGTCGTCTTTCTCCGTTTTCTTGCATCACCGTCTCCGTCGCCTCCATTCTTTCCTTCCTCCTTCCGCTTAGTAGGTCGCTCTTTGAAAGGTTTGAGCTCCATCTCCTCTCCTTTCTCTCGTTTCTTCTCAACGCGCTTCTCCAGGACACGAGCAAGTTCAACATTCTTGAGGTACTGGTGCTGCTCAGCTTTTGATTGCGAAAGCTCGGCGCGTAGTTTAGCAGTTCTGAGAGCTGCTTCATGAGCTATAAGGAAGAGTGGTTGAGCATATGCGAAAGAACGATCGCGTAAATAACAACACACCGACTTGTTCCGTGAGCATATTCCATTTGAACTTGGGTAGGTATTTCATGGTCCAGACATCGTCTCTCCACCTTGACCCTTTCTTCCCTCCTATGGGCTGTGCGTTCAGCATAGCCGCAACGCTCCTCGCGACCTTCTTGTCTTTGAATTCTACCCAACCTTCTGTGTAGTGAGCCTTTTTCGTTGAGGTGAACTTCTTCCTAAGGTAAGCTCGTTTGGGATCTGAGGGAGGAAAATTATTAGACCAAGTCACACAGAAAACGGTCTACTCCTACACACCTTCTTGCTGTAGGTATACTCTACCAACATCTCCGTAAGCACTCATCAGATGCCTGACTTTTGGTGGTCGCATCCCCGGTGGTATTCGGGATATGTAGATAACCCCAGCCTTCTCCTGCGCCACCTTAAACGCGGCAAGGGCCTCTTTTGTTAGAGGTTTGACCACTTTTTCGGATGGTCCAGCGAAGCCTTCAGGATCCATGCCCTCTGCCAAGTCTCCGTTTTCTTCAACATCCTCGTCGTCGTCAAACCCAAGGTCTTCATGTCGTTCTTCGGCTTCGAAATCACCTCCTTGATCAGATATAGGCTCTTCTATGGGAATTTTTGACGGCCCCGCCCCGTTCCCAGAGGCAGAAAAATCGCTGGAGCCCATGGTGGTTCAGAAAAGGAAATTTCAAAGCCGACAACTTTAGATCCAAACAAAGCCAAATGATCTAATCATCTTTAGTCAAAAGTTTTGAGTCCGCTGTTTACGACGTTGCCGACGACCATCATGGCACCCCGCACCTGCGCGCTCTGCGAGACGAACAGGGCTATGCTCAAGCGGCCAAAGACTGGCCAGCAGATTTGCAGAGACTGTTTCTTCTACGTCTTCGAGACAGAGGTGCACAATACCATAACTCAAGCTCAGCTGTTTAAACCTGGAGATCGAGTTGCTATCGGTGCCTCTGGAGGGAAAGGTACGTGCTCGATGCCTCTGTCTGTTGCACTTGCTAATCAGCAGACCGCCCTTAGATTCTACTGTGCTGGCACATGTCATGAAGACCCTGAACGAACGATACCATTATGGACTTGAGCTTTTCTTGCTTTCAATCGACGAGGGAATCACAGGATACAGGGATGATTCACTAGAGGTATACAGTCTCCTCAACGTATACGATATCTTACTCAACGTTTCTTGCAGACGGTTAAGCGAAACCAACAGCAATATGACATGCCCCTCAAGATTCTATCCTACGACGAGCTATACGGTTGGACAATGGACGCAATCGTCTCCCAGGTCGGCAGGAAGAACAATTGCACCTTCTGCGGTGTCTTCAGACGGCAGGCTCTTGACAGAGGAGCAGCCATGTTGAATGTGGACCACATTGTGACTGGCCATAATGCAGACGATATTGCGGAGACTGTCCTCATGAACAGTACGTCTTTCAGCTGCCTGAATAATCGTTTCGGACGCTGACATATTGTATAGTTATGCGCGGCGATATCGCACGACTTGGAAGGTGTACGAGCATATGTACCCAAGGAGAAGATACGATCAAGCGCTCAAAGCCTTTCAAGTACGCATATGAGAAGGAGATTGTCATGTAGGTCCAATCCTTCGTTTGCTACACTGCTCTTAACTGACTCATACGGTAGGTATGCATACTTCAAGAAACTGGATTACTTCTCCACAGAGTGCATATACTCACCCGACGCGTATCGTGGACACGCTCGTGTCTTCCTGAAGGAGCTGGAAGCCGCTAGACCAAGTGCTATTATTGACATTATCCATTCTGGTGAGGCATTTGAAATCAAGGACGAGGTAAAGGCGACGCAGAAGCTTCAGCGTGAGTTGACTTGGTCATGCATAGTTAGATCCCGTGCTGATGATATTGTTCAGAGACCTGCAAGCGTTGCGGATACATGTCGAGTAATGAACTTTGTAAGGCATGTACACTGTTGGAAGGACTAGAGCGTGGGATGGCAAGTGCTGGTATTGTAGGTTTCTTTCAACGTACCTTCCTCAAATTCAGCTTCTGATCAATACCCTTTTCCACAGACAGATCGTGGCAAAAAGGAGATGGAATCCCAAGGCCCTGCCCCCGAGGGTTTGCGCACAATACCTATGTTCAAGCTTCCGACAGGAGCACCATCCGTAACGATCGAATCCAGTTCATGACTCAACTATTACGATGAAACAACCATTCATCTTCGCATTCCCTAGCCTCTGAGAGGGATAACTTATTAGATGTACATCTAGACTGTATCATACTGCACTACAACATTGCATATTTACATACCAGCATCGTGTATAACCATCTCTAATTAGCTTCTGAATGTACAATTCAAATGACCAGAACGACCCAAAGCAAAGGAGTATATGATCCCAAGTACCAAGTAATGAGTTGTCCATGAGCATGCTCATTCCATGCTTAGCCCGCAACCTTAACAACAGCCGTCCCACCCTCGGCGAGCAAGCTTCCTCTCCCGGGTATAAATGCCTTTGGTGCCTTCTCGAATGGCAACACTCTTCCTCCAGCCTCTTCCACAGCCTCTTCCTCTTCCGACAGTCCTACCCAAGGGCGGACCCCATCCTGTACAGCTGTTCGAAGCACACTCCTCAATGTCTCTCTCACATTCTCCCCTTCCCAATCGACGTCCTGCGCAAGATTGACCCAAGCATACCCAACCTTCCCACTTCCACGTTCACCATCACTGCCACCACCTCCCATCCCAAAGTTGAACGATCGAAGACCAGCACGGAAGTGATCCCCTGCAGTAGGTATAGCACGACCCGGATAATCACCGACCAAAGTCGTGAATTGCTTTATTGGTGGAGGCTCCGAAGCCTTTCGACTATTCTTGTCCTTCTTCCCGAAGCCATTGATCTTGGATGTAACAGGGGTTATAGGAGGTTCGTTCCCAATGGATTTGAGCAGCCTCTCCGAAGCCTCCCATATTTCCTTCCCACCCACGGTGTCGAGGATAGCGTCGAATACGTCTCCGTCCTCCCTCAGCCTATCGATCACCCTCACCACAGGTCCGATCACAGCATCCTCTCCTCCACCAATCGCCTCCCCATCATCAAAAACGACCTCTTCTCCACCCCAAGCCCTGACTCTCTCCTCGACTCTCCTCATCCCCAACTCTATCCACCTGTCCTTCTCCATCGACGATCCAGGTCCATCCTCCACCACCTCTGGCTCATGTTCAGCACCAGAAATATCCGCGATACCAGCTTCATGCAAGAGACATGAATAGGGCACATGAACGCAGACGCGCCATCCTGCCTTGACCAACATCTGTACAGCGATCGCTCCAGCTCCATCATGGCCACCAAGAACCAGAGCTCTCCGTCGTTTCACCTGTGGTCGTGGTGGAACGCGATCTCCTGTCCCTTCTCTCTCTTTGCCCTTCCCTTTCCCATTTGGTGAGTTCTCAGGAGAACTCGGGCTGGCATCATATGCATCCACACTGCTCCCGAATGTCCCCCAATTCCCATTAATACCAGGATGTAGACCTTCCTTAGTCGATGAAAATGCAAAGACGAAGGTTCGAACGGCACGGTATGCTGCGAGCCCACAAAGTGGTAGTAGTGAGAGTTCTTCAAGACTCAGGGGTTCAACAGCCAGAGCGCTTTTGACAGTGCGAACACTATTGCTTCGAGTTGGTAGACGTGACCCTGAACCTGAGGGACCAGGTCTTGAAGGGTTTTGGTAAGGTGCGGGTTGTGGTTGGGATGGTACAAGTGCTGCAAGACCAGGTTCCATGTGTGGATGTGGTACTCGATGGATTCGATTTCGGTCAACGATCACAAACTCTGTCAGGGCACCACTCTGAATGGATAAACCTAGTCAGAGATGGGTGAAAGGCACGCATATGAATCACATACCTTCTTGATATCCATAAGCCCGACCACCCAATCCCCTCTCTTCGCAATATCCTCCGGGTCGACCTCCCATCCACACTCCAACACCCTCCCTACAAAACTTCGTCCAGGTATAAATCCAACTTCCGCAGGCGGTGTCCCAGCACCAGCATTCCCTGAATTATGTGCATGCACATTCAGGTTCGGAACCGTCTCTGCAGTTAGTAATGCCCCAGGAGCCGAGCGTCCAGAATCGGAGCGTCCAAGTTTACCAAAGGCAGCACGTAAGCTTGCTGTTCTTTTCGGTGTTGGTCGTCCTGATTGTGTAGAGGGAAGGTTTGGTCTTGGTGGCGGAGGTGTGCTCAGATCCTTGCTAGAGACTGATCGTAGTTGACCTGGCTGTATGCGCTGTCCCTGACTTGAATTGCTTCCGAAGACCAATAGTCGATCAACACTATCAATACCGACAGCCCAAACTTGCACCAGAACGCTGTTGCTGGGTATGTATCTCGGTGGTGGTCGATAGGAGGTAAATGCCAAGGGTGATTCTGGAATATGATGTTTCGCAGCGCTTTGTTGTGCAAGACCGACCCCATCCTCACTCTGACTTCTCCCTCTTGGCACAGGCACTGACGACGAAGAAGACGAACCCCGTCTAAACAACCCCAACAACTTCCTATTCCCCGTTCCTCCACTCAACCCTTTCACAACCTCCACACTCGCCATCGTCGTCTGCGCAACACCACTCTTCGTCAAGTCCACTCTTCCCTCACTATCAACAACAGCATTGACCAACTCCTTTCCCAACGCCGCTCCCAAGCCCAGTATTCCCTTCGATGGATTGGATTTTTGAGATAACGGCACTGGGGCACGGGGTAAAACGAGGGAAGTATACCCTGGGGTACCTTGAGAAGGTAAACTGCCAGGAGTGAATGTCGGAAGTGACGTGTTGGTAGCATCGTATGGGTCACCAGACGAAGAAGCATATTTCCCTGTTCTTGATGTCCTTTGACTACTTGTTGTGTGAGAGGATGCGTATGAGGTGGTAGAGCCGTGCCCGACCGACGACGGTGTTTTGGAACTCCCGTATGTGAATTCGTTTTGGCCTAATGACCTAGACCGTCTCCGTGAAACGGTACTAGAGGTGCCGAGAGGTGATGGATGTTTGGGTCTAGATGTCGAAGAGGAGGATGCTGTGGAAGGGGAAGGGCCGGATGGCATACGTGGCCTGGATGCTGGTGGAGGAGGTGCGTTTCGGTGTGGTTGCTTTGGAGGGGAGATCAGTACAGCACTACGTGGCTGGCGGTTGGTAACATATGTGAGACTCTGTAGCTCATCGTCTTCAAGGAGTGCAGCCATGGAGGTCATGATGCTGGGTGTGGTCTTGGAGACATTCTTGCTGATTGGGGTATTGGGTTTCGACCTTGTGCTTGGCTTGGTCATGGGTGCAGATGGTGGCTTTTCGTCTGTCTTCTGCGGTGGTTTAGCTTTGGGTGTAGTCGTTGATCGTACCGCAGGAGTTGGAACAAGCCATCTGACGTCTTTAGCCCATTCCTGCTTAGCGTAACCATTGGCTTTTGTTCTTGGATTCGACTTGGCGCCATGACCGGTATCAGATTGAAGGGGAGTCGTTACATGAGTCGATTCAGATTCAGACATAATGTCTGAGAACAAAGAATGAGCATCCAGGGCTGAAGACGAGATCGACGTTGTCGATAGGTTCGCGTGGGATAACGACGTTTTAGTCGCTAGCACCCTGGTCTCAGCAGGACTCGGGGGTCGATAAGAAGGTATCATAGTAGATGCCATAGATGTTCTCGGCGACGCATTCGGCGTATAGAAGGCGTCGTTGTCGCTGTCAGAGTCCTCTTCGTCGTCAGGATCACCGTTGTTGTCAAAGGTGGCGCCTGACCCGGAGATGGGCTGAGGCTGGGAACGCTCGGATAGAGCGGGAACATCATCCATTGGTTTCTGGAAATTTTGTCAAGCCATCGAGCTTCGGATTGAGTGCCAGTAAGAGGACTCACGACGCGGATTGAACGCTCGACGACGTTGGGCACGATGCTGGCGTGTGCTTGGCTTCGGCCTTGGGTCTCGGCTACAGCACGAGCAATCTCATGCTTGGCTGAAAAGTAGACTTTCTCTTGCGGAAAGGAATATGTTTGCGATGGCCTATTGAGAACCTTCTGCAACACCGTCGGTTTGACCATGCTGAACGGCACAGACGATGAGCAGACAGCCGTGGTCGTCGTCGTCGGCCTCGGTGAGCTTGAAACTGCGAATAACGATGCGATGATGATGATGTCAGGTAAATTCCGAAACGGAAAGTTGTTCCCACACCTGCTAACTGCCGTTAATGCCGTCGCGTCGCGCTCAAATGACCAGCCACAGGGTCTTCCGTTAACCACGATATTCGAGTCAATGGCGCAGCAGTGCATTGCAATTACAGAGCTGCGTGAGTGTATCTTTGACAATTTGGATCCCAAGAACATCTACGGTCGAAGAGCACTCGTCGCTTTGTCCAGGACCTCCAAAGTAGTATCTGGTCAGTCTGATCGACTTCATTTTTCGCGCAGTCATTTTATGGGTTCGAAGAGTCTAGCTTGAATGTGCTCTGGAGGTCACAGCGCTCTCTTAGGAATGTCTTCCGGACTTTTCCCGCGGATCTTATTGGCTATGGACCGGAAGAATATTATGTCCAACCAATCGTCAGTAACTATGACATGCTTCCATCCTGAATTATGGCTGACCCCACAGAGAAGATTTTTACACGGAGTCTAGTAGACTCTGACTTCGAAAGATTCAACTACTACTCAGCGAAGATCAGAACGATCTCAGCTGAATACAGCCTAGGGGTCGACCCTGTGACTTTGGATACTCTTGTTGGTTACAAGGGACTTCCTCTCCTAAAGCTACTTCCCCACCTTAATGAACTCCGAATCTCTTTCGCCATCAAAGGAGCCCGGAAAAGAATGACCGATACCATCATATACCTCTTTCACGAGAACATCACCCATCTCGACTTATCCGGTATCCCGACGTATATGCCAGGCATTGAGACTCTCTTTCCCATCATCCCACAGCGTTGTCCAGATATACGGACGCTCAAGTTGAGTTGCATGCTACGTCCCGGAAGTCGGCCTGATGGCGTCTTCTTTGACTATTTGCCAAACATGCTCTCTAGCCTTCATAGGGTCAAGAGGTTGGATATCAATGAGCTACCAGGGACACCACCCATCATCGAGCATCTAGCTTCTCTTGATTCGCTCGTTTCACTTCGAAGCTTGAGCATAACCAAAGCTACGCCAGTCGGTAGACGTAGCTCTACCTCAAGCTTTGCTTCCCTCCGTATCCTTCAATTACAGCCGACCAATTGGGATGCGTTGATAGGATTTCTAGAATCGTGTCATCCGCCCCTTGAGACCCTTATCATTACTCACCCACCACCAGACGGTCCCTCCGTCGACGAATTGAGGTCCCTATTCAACATCGTCGTTACATTTACCCGATTGACCACATTCAAACTAAGCACGGAAGCGATTCTTGATTCCAGTCCGGAATCCATCAACGACACTTTTTCTATCCTATTCGCGCTCTCAGAACTGCGTTTACTCGCGATAGATTCCCCTTTAATTCATCACTTACATGATTCATGGCTGAAAGAAGCTTCGAAATCATTCCCATGCTTGGAAAGACTCGCAATCAAAGACGGTGGTTATTCCGTCGACCCACTATCACGCGAGATTCATTTCCTCCGCCCTCGTCTCACCCTGTATGGACTCATCCCTGTTCTTCAAAACTGCAAGCACCTGAAAGACCTCGAATTATCACTACTTTGTGTCCCCTTTGATCCTAACCTTGAATGTAACTTTGATCTCTCCGAGATAAGCCACGTTCAAACAGTGGAATTGATCAGTCCTTCACCGGAAGAGATTAATCCACTGGTAGAATGTCTTCTTGTCTTCTTCCCTAATGCTAGAGAGATTAGAGGATCATCTATGGATCGGGAGGTGGATGCGAATTGGCCTGCTGTGAATGAGATGTTGAAGGAGAGATTACCAATGGATGAGAGGATTTGGCCGGGGGAGGATTTAATTCGTGAGTTGATGTAGAACTTCATCCTTCAGTGTGATGTGTACGTCTAGATTAGACGTCGACCTAGTATCCAATCATAGAGAGTTAGTACGAAAGGCGCTCAGGGATTTAGGCGCCCAAGTCCAGGCAGCTTCCCGAAACGGAAGGCCATTCCCATACCCCTTCTGACTGTGAAATCAGTCGCGTCGCGTCGTTTGAAGGTCATTTCATTACCACCATCATATACCGTGACATGGCACAACGGTGCATTCTCATCCCAGAACTACGTGAAAGTATCTTCGATAACTTGAACGCTGCACTTGATGATGACAGGAAAGCACTCGTAGCTTTATATCAGAGTTCTAAAGTAGTATCTGGTCCGTCTGATCGAATCCAACTTATCGCATTCGGCTCATGTATTCACAGATTCTGCCTTGAACATGCTCTGGAGGACGCAAGACACCCTAATTAATCTCTTCATGACCTTTCCCGAAGACCTGGTTAGCTGCAAGGAAGAAGAACCCTATTATGAACGCATTGTTAGTAGACTCTGTAGTATGCCTCGTCCGTAGGATATGACTAACCCCACAGGGAGAAGATATTCAAACGAAGCCTAGTCGACTCTGACTTCGAAAGATTTGAACATTACTCAAGCAAAATAAAGAGGATCTCACCCGCGTACTACCTAGGGATTAATCCTGCGACTTTTGCGACCCTGGTCAGTTATAACGGGATCACGGATGGCTGGAAGCTACTTCCCAACCTCGAGGTGCTCGATGTATCTTTTGCCGACCAGACAGCTCGAGATACATTAGCCAAAACAGTTGGTTATCTGCTTCACAGAAACATCACCTCCCTCAGCCTCTCGAGCTTTAGGGCCTCGATGCCAGGCTTGGAAACCTTCCTTCCCCTCATTCCACAGCGATGCCCAGAGATTCAAACGCTCACTCTGAAATGCATAATACACCCTCAGAGCTCGCACGTTGGTATTTTTTTCGACAAATTGCCAACTGTGCTTTGTAGCCTTCATCGGCTCAAAGGGTTGTACGTCAGTAAATTGCCTGGGACGCTACCAATCATTGCACATCTAGCTTCGCTTGACTCTCTCGTTTCCCTTCGAAGCTTGAGTATTATCGAACCATCTTCGTCGACCATGAAATTCATTTCCCTTCGCTCCCTACGATTACAGCCAACTCGTTGGGATGGTTTGATCGAATTCTTGGCTTCTTGTCACGCACCTCTTGAAGAGCTTTTCATCGACTTTCCACCCCCGGAAGGCCCTTCCCTTCACGAGCTGAAAGCTCTCATGAATGCAGTTGGTAAATTTGCTCGCCTAGCTTGCTTCACTTTGACCACGGATGCAGTAGTTGACTTCGCGGTCAATTCGGAATCCATCGAGACCGCCTTTTCCCTCCTGCTTAGGCTCTCCGAACTACGGATCCTCTGCCTAGACTCCCCTCTTATCTACGGCTTGGGAAACGCATGGGCGAAAGGCGCTTCGGAAGCATTTCCTCTCCTAGAAACGCTCGTGATCAAAGACGGTCGCTATCACCTCAACCCCCATTCGCGCAACGTCCTATCCCTCCGCCCCCATCTCACTCTCCGCGGCCTCATACCCCTCCTTACAAACTGCAAGCACTTCACGGATATTGATTTGACTCTTCTCTGCGAACCTTTTGAATGTGATTCCGATCTCTCCGAAATAAGTCATGTCAAGACAGTGGGGTTGGTGAGCTATGCCCCAGAAGATCCCGATGCCCTAGCAGAGTGTCTCCTGACCTTGTTCCCTAACGCTGTGGAAATCGAGGGTTTGTGCTTGGATCGTATATCTGATACGAGGTGGCCAGAGGTGAACAAGCTGGTATCGGCGGGACTTTGTTCATCGAGCACTTTTGTTTAGGCAAGGGGGCAGTTGATAGACTAGCCTGAGGGTAGGATTGTATTATTGAAGAGATATTACTTACTACGGGGCCAATTCTATAAACTCCGACAGAAGTACTCATTCAGTGAGCGCCTGAGCCTAAAAGAAGAGGCCCTTAGCGCCCGTTGACGTCAAGTCCTGGGGTGGAAGGTGGTTCCCACGTTGCTTCCTCTTGCGTCCTGGTTCGATCCACCATGAGCCATACTTCTATCAACGCCCAAGGCCACCATGACGAAGTTTTGGGGCGAGGAGCCAGTGTTCCAAGGACATTCCGTAGCGAAGTCGAAACCAAACACTGGTTGATGATGCGGCAAACACGTTGACCTCTCGCCTATCCTTCTTGCCCACATACTCGACAATGACCCCATCTATGCATAGAATCTGGTCTATCCCAGACCTTCTTAGCCTGATTCTCGATTCTACAGACGACTTCAACGACAAAATCAAGGACAAGGTGCTACTATCTCTTGCTTTGACAAGTAAACTGTTCACGGGTGAGCATGCATTTTCCGTATCCAACGGAATATGAGTAAAACTTAACCTGCCACAGAGGCTGCGCTTTGTAGACTCTGGGCAACTCAAAAGACACTTGACAATGTCGTTAAGACCCTACCAGCTGACCTCATCCAAGAGTCTACAGGTCTGAAGGACCAGATAGTGAGCGACACCCAGTGGCGACCACGAGGTCAAACGTACTTACCTCCTCGTTCCCCAGACATTTACGCGAAAACCAGACAAGTCAGACTGGGAGCGATTCGACCAATATGCAGCCAAAATCACAGACTTGATGCTTGTATCCATGCCCAACATTGAAGAACGGTCTTTGGTCGCACTCATGAGCTCCATTCCTGATCACCAACTTTTCCCCCGTCTCAAGACACTCAACATCATTGTAGTGGCGGACTGTGAAGAGTCTACCCATCTCATTAGACTCACAAACCTTATCCTCTGCGACTCCATATCGTCGCTCCGAGTCTCTATTCTACCCAACCTCCCTGGAACAAATGACCTTCTGTCGTCAATCCCCCGTCTCTGCAAGAACTTGCAGCTCTTTCATTGGCGGTGGCTAGGCCCGCACCAGAATGATCACATACAAGCTGTGAATACGGCCGTTCGACACCTACCCAAACTTCGAGACGTCGATACAGGCGTATTGGATGCTACAGAAGACGTGGCCAAATACTTCATGTCTTTGGGGCATTTACAATGTCTGAAGAGCGTTCTAGTGGAGAAGGGATCGAAGCTTGTTGAAAGTGATTTGTGGGATGGAGGTTTAGCGGTGTTGGAAGAGCTATCGCTTGCACCACTCCAATACTGCGCTGCAACCAATGTTCTACAACGCCTTCACAGCCAAGGCGCGCCACTTCGAAAGCTCATTTTGGACCATCATTTACTCCACCATTATGGGTACACACCAGAAGCACCAACATATTCGGAAATATTCGATCTCGTTTCCGTGGTCGCCAACTTCACGAATCTCACCGAACTTGAGATCTTCCCCAAAGACAACATCGTCGGAGCTTTCCATGAAAATGAAGCTAGACTTTTGACCAGCAAGTTGCTTACGTTGAGAAACCTCCGAAATCTCAAACTGCAGGCACTCGCCGCGCAGTATATCGACGATGAATGGCTTGAACAAGCCTCAGAATCGTTTCCCCAGCTGGAACATCTAGGGGTCACATACGGTTTGGGGCCGGGTGGCGAATGGGCACCCCGAGCTACGCTCAAAGGGCTCGTTCCTCTTTTGACCAAGTGTCACCATCTACAAGGTTTACATCTGACCGTCAAATGCGATCCTTTCGACGTTCGCCCACTTTACTCCACCTCCTTCCCACCCTCTCCAAAGACCGTGGTCTTTCAGGACTCCCCGTTCAACTATGATGCACCCCTCCCTTTACTTCGATGTCTCCTCGTTATGTTCCCTTGCGTTAGTTATATTCGTGGGAGTGCAGATACCGAAATTGACGGCGGGTTGCTCCATGCAAACTGGACCAAGCTAGATTCACTGTTGGATGATTCCATGGCTGGAGCTCGTTAGTTTGATACAACCTTCGTTCTGTTAGGATCACAATATTTACAGCCATAGAGCAACTATTTTATGTGGTCAGCCTCGAGGAATTTCCTCCAGAATGCAGGCTAAGGCTTGACTGGTCATTTCGGATCACTTCCGAGTCCGAGTCCGAATGGAAGCGTCGCCGTTTCAATTATATTCTCACGGCGATCTTCCCTCACCGCCACTGACGATGACGGTTGAAGGCTTTCTTCAGAACTGCAACGCTCCTCTGCATACTGTATCCTCTACTTGACCGAGTGCTCTCAATCGGGTTAGATTTCTCTATCAAATAGTGCACTTTACCTCTGGCTGAGAAGATGAAGAGGATGGCCTTGAACCAGCCTATATGGTGGAGCATATACCGGCCATACATCTGTGGAAGACAAGGCGAAAAGGACTATGATCACTCATCACTCAAGGTTGAACGATTTGAAGCGCACCATCGGAAAATCTGCGTCAGAATGCTTATGATGCTCACGCTCTGGCGTCCTTGTAGCTCCAACGTTGCGAAACAAAAAAAAAAACCAAAGTCGACACGGTCATGGATTTCCTTGAGAGTTTCCCTGAGTTACCTCACGGTTGATTAACCGCCATCTCCGTATTCGGTAATGTATCCGTAGCCTATCATCCCCGCCATGATTGTCCTGAGTACGTGATTTTTCCTTTCGTTCACTTCAACTCACACTGATCATGCCTGGTAAGAATCTACAGGCGTCGGAACCGTTGCCTTGATCTGCCCCTTGTTTATTTTTAGTCTCTTTGAGTAAGAGACTGCTACCCTCCGATGTTCCAGCAGCTTCCTAAGAGTTAGGACGAGAGGCGTGTCATTGGAAGTAGAGCGGTTGGTCGACAAACAGACCGCATCCTGGCCCAACCAAGTATTATGCCCTCCCCCAATCTGATATCACCATCGCCTGGACCTTTGGTGACTCGATTGGGTAGCAATCTCTGGCCATATGATGTCAATTGCAACCCTCAGCATCATCCTCATTTTGAAAACACGGAACCCACTCGGAGTTCTTCTCCTCCCCGACTGCGCTTGCTAAGGGTGTGGGCACATGTTCCTTGAGACATCAATATATAATGGGGAGGATTTCTAGACATTTCTTCGTTCCTTTGGGCCCCTTACGGTGATGGCAGCGAACGACGATACGACCGTGGACGAAAAAGTGTCAAACAGAACGATGACACCGCAAAATCCGCCACCAGGCGAATTCCAGGAGGGCGGATTACAGGGTTGGGCAACTGTTTTCGGAGTGTTCGTCTGTTTTGCTATCATGTTCAAATATAAACTGACATCTCCTTAGATTTCTGGTACAATTTTGTGGGTTTGGGTAAGTGATAACAAGGCATCGGGGATCGTTAATGTCCTGATCACTCTTTCTTATTAGATTCGCATCCTCGTTCGGCGTATACCAAGGTATGCCTGACTTGAATGTAATCTTGAAATGGGCATGACGCTCATTCACTTCAGACTATTATGTCAGGATATACCTCACGAATAGTTCAGCATCTACGATTTCGTAGGTAACTCCGGTTTATTGTTGCGTATAAATGCTTACCCTTCTTCTAGCTGGGTGGGAAGCACAAATGTCTGTATCGTCTCAATTGCAGGAATATTTGCGGGAAGGCTCTACGACAAGGGCCACTTGTACGCCCTCCTACCATTACTCGTTTGATTGCTAACCAAACGCTCATTTTTGCTTCCAGTTACTACCTGATCTGGGGAGGCACTTTACTAAGTTCTTTCTCCCTCTTCATGCTCTCCTTGGCGAAACCCAATCAGTTCTACCAAGTGAGTCCCGAGCTACTCGTCGTTGTCTTTGGTGCTCATGCTCCATCAGGTCTTCTTGGCTCAAGGGCTGGGTCTAGGGATTGGTGCAGGAATCATGTATGTCCCAAGTCTCGCCGTCATCTCCCACCACTTCAGAAGAAAAAGAGCTCTTGCAATGGGTCTCGTCGCCTCCGGATCCTCGCTCGGCACTGTTATCCACCCTATCCTTCTCAACAACACGCTTCACGGCAAGTTGGGCTTCGCAAATGCAACTCGAATCGAGGCTGGATTGATCACGTTCTTACTGATCATCGGGTGTTTGTTGATGAAGACGAAGATTTCCGCCCAGGCACCGGCCCCATCGATGGATTTGGGAAAATGCTTGAAGAAGTTTGTGAAAGATAAGCCGTATATGATTGCAAATCTGGCGTGAGTAACCTCTCGTCTATGAGTGAATACTGGCTGATTGAATCATGTAGGTCGACTCTGTACTTCCTGGGTTATCAGTTCCCCCTGTTCTATCTCCAACTCGACGCAATCACCCATGGGCTCAGCAATGACTTTGCTTTTTACGCTGTAAGTTCCAAACTCAAACGTCGTACAGCTTGATCCGCGTAGTCTGACGCAATCTCCAGCTTGTCATTTTGAGCGCTTGCAGCATCGGCGGACGTCTAGCAGCCAGCTACTTGGTTCATCGTTTCGACGTCGGACTGATAATCACGGTTGCAACTACCTCCAGCTCTGCAGTGATTCTTGGTATGATTGGAGTTAAGTCTGTGGCAAGCGTCGTATGCATTGCGATTTTCTATGGATTCTTTGCTGGAATGTGTAAGCTTGTTCGAAAATCTCCTACTTTCTTCTCTCACTGACCTATTGATATAGATATCGCACTTCTTGCCCCCCTGTATGCTGCTCTATCTGATAACATGTCAGAACTTGGGTACGTCTTCGTTATTCTTCGAATCTATGCATATACTCAGTTGCTGAACGATGAACAGGATGCGAATGGGAATTGGCCTCGCGGTAGCAGGTAAGCTAAGCAGTTTCAACCCATGATTTGCCCACTGATATGATTCATTCAGGTATTGGTGTTTTAATCGGTAAGATCACGGAAACTATCCAGGTCTAGAGCGTATACCAAACTGATGTTTTCAGGTCCTCCCATTCATGGTGCCCTTCTCGGAGATCCATACGAGCTACACTACTGGAAACCTGCCCTGTTCAGCGGAGTGCGACCCTCTCCCCGATCCTCATTTGACCATTATACTGATCATTCGTCTCAGCTGGCTGGAGTAGCGGGATCGGCACTTTACCTTCTCATGATTACCCTCCTGCGCCAGAAGCGCCGCAAGGACCTCATCAGTCAAGATACGACAACGCCACAAGAGGAAGTAGAAAGCGATGAAAAGACGATCGAGACGGCGTGAGGTGGAACACAAGGATCGAATGGCAGCAGACCATGGGGTCACGGTACGAATAGACAGAGATTAGATCTGTTGCACACTGAATAATGTATTTTCATCGTGCAGACAACAGACGGTGCCCTATAATTGCACTGTTGGACCACAACGGCCAACTTTAGTACCACGCTATTCTTGCTTTCTCGCTGCAAGAGCATATAGACGATTGTGACTTTGACCAATGGGCATCACCACAACAACTGGAGAAACCTCCGTTCTTGGTCGAGTAACCGCCCCGGCCGGCAAAAGGTCCGATCTACCGCTGTTCAAACTTCGCACCAACCATGATGCTCATCCTGAGTACGTGATCCCGCCCAACTGACGGGCTGAAACCCGATCATGCACGGAAATGAGTCTATCGACTTCAGAACCGTCAACCTCCGTCGACATATGTCCCTGCTTGATCTGATGGGGCTACATACACGATTCCCTTGAACAAGAGAAGGCCAGAGATCGTTGACAATCTCCAAGCTTTGAGGCCCCATCGGCTGGCACAAAGACGCAAAACTTCGCCCAATCCGCGATCAACATCACTTGACTTCGACGGGTCAATGATCAGCCGTATCCAGCTTCACCTTCTGTGCAACACGGAAGTCACTCCGGGTTCGTGCACTCCCAGGCCTCAAAGCACTTCTTCCCCTGGCGATGCTTGCTAACGGGAGCCACATGTCTCTCTGGAGATATCCACGTATATAAGTCAAGAGGATTTGCAAACACATCCCTTCCTTCCCCTGGCTCCGCACTTGTACCTATCAATACAGCCACTTTGATCAATGGAAGTGAAAGGCGACACAACCGTGCAAGATGAGAAAGTATCGATTAGAACAATGACCCCAGAAAACTCACCACCAGACGAATTCCAAGAAGGCGGTTTACAAGGTTGGGCAACCGTTCTTGGAGTGTATGTGCTTTTGACGTCATCTCAGGATGTGAAAAACTGATGTCTCCTACTATTAGGTTCCTCGTCCAATTCTGTGGGTTTGGGTGAGTGACTACAGTGCATCGAAATCACAGATGCACTAATCATCCTTTACGGCAGGTTCTCGACTTCATTCGGCGTATACCAAGGTACGCCTGACGTCATTTCACCTTCCAACAGCCATTGAATAGTTGCTTTCCTCAGATTACTATGTCAGAATATACCTCAAGAACAGCTCGGCGTCCACAATATCGTAAGCAATCCAAATGACCCAATACGTTCAATCGTTTTGCTAAGTTCCCATTAGCTGGGTAGGAAGCACAAATGCATGCATTGTCTCTTTTGCGGGGATATTTGCGGGAAGACTCTATGATAAAGGCTATTTGTACGTTCTCTAAGATTGCTTCGTCGGGCCAACTAACCCTCACTTGCAGCTATTACTTGATCTGGGGAGGTGCACTATTGAGCTCTTTCTGCCTCTTCATGCTCTCCTTGGCGAAACCAAACCAGTTCTATCAAGTAGGTTCTGCCCTTGCGCCATCATCCCCCAGGCTTACGCATCGAAGGTGTTCTTGACTCAAGGGCTTGGACTAGGTATTGGCGCTGGTATCATGTATGTCCCAAGCCTGGCCGTAATCTCCCACCACTTCAGACGAAAGAGAGCTCTTGCAATGGGTCTCGTCGCCTCCGGTTCCTCGCTTGGCGCCGTGGTTCACCCTATCCTTCTCAACAACACGCTGAATGGCAAGTTGGGCTTCGCAAATGCAACTCGAATCGAGGCTGGAATGATCACGGTCCTACTGATAATTGGGTGCTTGCTGATGAAGACGAAGGCTCAAACGCAGGCACCGGCACCGTCAATGAATGTGGGCAAATCGTTGAAGAAGTTTGTGAGAGATAAACCATACATGATCGGCAACCTGGCGTGAGTGCAACCATGTCTGCATCGAATGAAAACTGACGAGTCGCCGCAGGTCTCTTCTGTACTTCCTAGGCTACCAGTTCCCTTTGTTCTACATTCAACTTGACGCAATCACCCACGGCCTGAGCGCTAATTTCGCCTTCTATGCAGTGAGCAGCAAACGGTATTTGTGGTAGACCCCCTGATCTGATACAATTCTAGCTTGTCATCCTTAGCGCCTGTAGCATCGGCGGGCGTCTAGCTGCAAGCTACCTGGTTCATCGCTTCAACGTCGGGCTGATAGTCATGCTTGCAACCGCGAGCAGCTCTGCAGTAATTTTCGGCATGCTCGGTATCAAAACGGTTGTAAGCGTCGTGTTCATTGCGATTTTCTATGGCTTCTTTGGTGGAATGTGTAAGCTTGACCAGAACGATTCCAATCCTCTCCCTTACCGAAATCTCTTGTCCTAGATATCGCACTTCTCGCTCCTTTATACGCCACTCTATCTGACAACATGTCAGAACTCGGGTAAGTCTTCGATTTTCCATGAACCGTGCAATGAATTATACTCATCTGACTGGGCAAAAGGATGCGAATGGGGATCGGCCTCTCGGTAGCGGGTAAGTAGAGCGATCAGACACTGCTCATCAATTCCCTACTGACATGCCTGGCCTAGGTTTTGGTGTCTTAGTCGGTGAGAACTTTGAAGATGGTCATCTCTCCCAATTTGTCTCACTGATTTCTCTCAGGTCCACCCATTCATGGTGCTTTACTTGGAGATCCATATGAACTACAATATTGGAAACCGGCGCTTTTCAGTGCAGTGCGTCCTTTTCATCCCCGCTGTTGTATAATGTACTGACGAGAAATTTCAGCTGACTGGCCTCTCGGGATCGGCACTCTACCTTGTCATGAACATCATCCTGCGTCAGAAACGCCGCCAAGATGAGATCAGCCAGGCCACGACAACACCGCCAGAGGCAGTCGAAGCTGATGAGAAGGATGTCGAGACGGCCTGATGGAGAACGACAAGTTAGGACTGCAGTGAACCATGAGGCCACGGTACGAATAGATTTAGAATCTTACCATGTTACATCTCGGAATAATGCATGTTCATGGAGCAGATGACCATTAATTGTGCCATTACCGCCCGCGATCATCCACCCCGTGAAATTGCCCCATACTGCGGGATGTCACCTCGGCTTACCTACCCACCCGAACCGAAAAGAATTCATCCTGTCCCCGTCCATGTCAGTCTCCCATTCGAGATCGAGCCGAATAATCCGAGCATTCGCTTCTATTCGCCTGTTGGATGACGGCGATGTTGACATATAAGCCACGGTCTTGGAGGTGTCTCTCTATCCTTATCCTTTCCTCCTTCAAGGCTGCGCTATTGCCCGGCCCGTATAATGGAAGAGAAGCCTTTGACCCCGAATGTAACGCAAAACCTCTCTTGGGAGCACCACGGTAGAAGTTGATTCAGAACGAATGGAGGGAGGTTGGGCAGGTTGGACGGCCCTCCTCGGAGCGTATGTCTGCCTCTTTATCAAAAGTCACCTGTCAGGATGCTAAGATCAGTTTATTGCTGTTTGCAGAAATGTTGGCCAGACGCGGATTTCGACCAAACACATCAACATTGTGTAAACTCGCGTCACTTAGAGTACTCAATCTTCCACCTCCATTATCTCGTGTTCTACCGCCCTTATACCCTCAACGCGGTGCCCTCTGGCATCGCTCGCATGTACTCTATCTTAATATAACATCATCCGCTACTATTTACCATCAAAGTCACGGAATAATAACCGAAACCCAAGACTGTGTGCCCTACACCCAAGATGCCCCGAGGCGTCAAGATACCAACAGCACTACGTGTTGCAGTCATCAGGATGTCTGAAGTCCTTTCTCCTCTGGAGATATGTGGACTGACGACAGTCTCTGAACGGCAGCAACGGCGGATTTTGAAGGAGTGGAGGCAGACCGGCGACGTGCATAAACCTGCAACAGATGTCCGCAAAAGAGGACGACCAAGACTCTTGACGGCGGACGACGCCTTTGTAAGACTTCCAGGTACTCCTTGTGTGTATACTTATTGGCCTAGTACAGTTCTTGCAGGGCTGTGTCAACCGTACATGCGACATTTACCTTGACGAACTCCAGGATTCTCTAGAAGTAATCTGCGGGGTTCGCGCCTCTCAAGCAACGATTTGGCGAACTCTCAAGCGTTCTGGGTATCGTATGAAAAAGGTGAGCAGCCTTCGTCTGCATACCATGTTACGTGTATGTACTAGAATCTCTCATGATAGCTATCACGTCAAGCCCTCGAACGAAATGTCGAACTCCGTGCAGAGTATACTATCAAAATGGCTGCTGCATACTCAGCTGAACAGCTGGTATTTGTTGATGAGAGTGCTGCAGACAGGAGGACAACATATCGAGGATATGCATGGGCCTTCAAGGGGAGGCGAGCGGTGCGGAAATCTTTTTTTGTTCGGGGGCGGCGGTGAGTAGTCGTGGAATGTCATCTGCCAGAGTCACTAACACCAACACTCCCTACAACAGGTACTCTATTCTGCCAGCAATGAGTCTTGATGGTATCATTGCTCTGGACATCGTTGAAGGCTCCTACAACACCCGCCGCTTCGCCCATTTCATCGACGGTTTACTTGATCAAATGAACCCTTGGCCGCTTCCAAATTCTGTTATTGTGATGGACAACTGTCGAATACACAAGCACCCGGCGGTCCTGCAGATGATAGTAGATCGGTGAGCTCTAGGTACCTCATACCTAGAGGACTCAGCTTTACTCACACTCGTTGTTCCAGAGGAATGAAATATGAGTTCCTGCCACCATACTCCCCGGATTACAACCCAATAGAACTGGCATTTTCAGCAATCAAAGCTACTATTCGTCGTCTCGGAGTAGACTCCCGGAAGGCTATGGAGAAGAGGGATGACACTGATGTATATGCATTACTTTGTCGAGCTGTATATTCTATTTCGGAGGACAATGCAAAAGGATGGTTTATTCATTCGGGGTATACGATGTAACTACTATTTCAATGTACTATATAGCCTAGCCCAGCTCTTCTAATATAGCCATCATTCCGTGCTTCTACATCCGGCGTGAGTTCTTCTGCTGCTTCTTACGAATGGATAGGGTATCTTCCTTTGCATACTTGAGTAATTTGTGAGCTGTGCCCATCGTCATACCTGGACATGTTGCCATCATTCCATCTTCAGATAAGTCTGCAATATCGCATACACGGAAGAACTCTTCGTCAATGAATCTTTGGGTATACTGCGCGAAATTTCGATTGTCCCGGCCCCGAGGTCCTTCGTCTAGTTCCTTGAGCCAATCCTCCAAACGAGGGAAGATGGTAACATCCTCTATATGGGCTTCCGGAGGTGACGAGCTCATTGGATTTGCCATTGAGCCGTCACGGTGGCTCCGACGTGAACTGGCACCATGACTGCCAGTGGGGACAGCTGGAGATGCCCAGGGAGGTGGAGGTGGGTAGTATGGGTATGGTGTTGTCATTGGCGGGTATGGGAATGGAGGGTACGGCATTCCAGGGGGAAATGCGGGAGCCTGACCTTGAAGTTGGATGTCGGGTCGAGCAGGTGTCTTTGGGTTGCCACGGCGGCTTGTTACGGTGGCATCTGCTATTTTCAAGGCTGATGGCGGATTCGTAGTCGATGCATAACCGTTCATCAACATCATCGACCAAAGACCGATCTCATCCCGTTGATACTGATGATGTTCTCCTCCAACAGGTTTGTAGCACGGACCGTTGTGTTCTTTACAGAAATTATCCTTCTTGATTTTATCTTGCCACTGCGCAGAGCTGCGTTTCTTCTTCCTGATCTTCTCAGGATCAATCGTGTCACTATCATCGTCGGATTCGGAGGAAGCAGCGCTGGCAGCCTGAGAACTGTCGCTACTCTGGTCAATGAAGGCATCATCAGTCCGTGAAGTTATCGTTCAGGTTGGTACAGCTTACCCTGGCTCGTTTTTTCGCCTTCCCGCTCACACCCTTCTTCGATCCTGACTTCTTCTTATTCTTGGCTTGCCGCTGTTTGGAATTGTCACGAAGGTCTTTAATTTCCACATAGAAATCGTTGCGGGTGTTCTCTTGACGGCGGCTGTGTTCCAACGTGACTATGGCTTTCCGAGCAGCTTTGACCAACGTATTGAGGGCATCCTGATCGGGAAGATGTTCATATGCAGTTGTTCGAGTACTGGTACTGAAACGATAGGCAACTTTGACTTGCTTCGGCGCGATGGACCAAATATTAGCAAGTCGGCCCTCCAATTCACCCCAGCTGATGCCAACTGGCACCGAAACCTTGGACGAGGCTCCATCATGAGGTACCAGCAAGACGAGCTCGGTAATCGGGACAGGCGATGGTTCACGGTCCTCCTTTACTTTCCCCGCCGCCTTTGCTGTGGCTTTCTTAGACCCCTTTACTGGTGCTGCTACCGTATGTCGACGTTTCTTCGCTAGCGTCAATCTATCAGCAAACAATCTCCAATTGGCAAGAGCGGCCATACCAGGGGGAGGAGTTGGTTCAGGCTTGAGAGGAGAGCTTGGCTCAAGCTCGTCGATGTCTTCCTCCTCGCTATCACTCTCGCGATCTGATCCACCTTCACTGCTTGGGTCAGGCCCAGCACCAGTGACCCCGTTGCTGCTATCCTCGTTGGGGTTATTGCCGTCTGATTCCAGCTCGTCAACTTCAATACCGCTATCGCTGTCAAGTTCTTCAGGGCTGTCTGCACCAGATTCCTTTGCCCGTTGCTCCCGTTCATACCGTTTCATTTCGCGTGCAGCAAGCTTATCAAGGTCTTCAAGAAGGGTATTTGGCTCGGGTTTGGGTGCATTTTTGCTCCTGTTGCGAAGAGAGCGACGCTGCCCAAGCAACTGGGTAACTCCTTTCCGGACTGCCTTGGCGACCTCCTCGGGGACAAGAGGTGGCGGAGTTATGTCCTTGGAACGTTCAGCTGCTCTAGCTCGGAACCGGGGAGGGATGGTGAGCGTAAGGGTCCCGGAAGTTGCTGGATCATCCTCTGCTGTTTGTGGAGCAGGAGACGGTTCTTCTATTGGGACAATTATGAATTATCACAGTGTTCAAATAATATCAGTATATTTTCTTACCATCAAGGAGCTCTTTCACGGGTTTTGAGTGCTTTTTAACCTTCCTCTTGCCCATGATATGTTGGTGAGACAAAAAATAGAGATAATTGCGATCAAAAATGGTGTGACATTTATTTTTTGCCTAACTTGGAAATTTACATCTTAACTGTTGCGGATTATTGAATAGATGCATACTCCCGATGTATACCAAAAGACTACAAGCAATATAAATACTGTCACTACTTTGTAGCGAGCTCTCGAGGGCTCGGAAGATTGGCTCGAAGATTGGACGCGAGTTTACACAATGTTGACGTGTTTGGTCGAAATCCGCGTCTGGCCAACATTTCTGCAAACAGCAATAATAAGGTTTTTGGTGCAGTTTTGTGGTTATGGGTGAGGATGAGGACGTTATTCGAACCAGATCGTTCCATTGATATCTCCGTCTGGCAGCTTGTCTACATCATTCGGGGTTTATGAAGGTCAGTCATTCAGCCCTTTTTCGTTGTTTTAATGTTGGTCCTCTAATAGCGTTGTTGAAATGACTACTTGACACTATGTCTAATATGTCGTTTCATATCGGACTTTGTCATTCTGACAATAGGACTTCATGTGGATACACGGACCTTCATGTTAACATTCATACGTATTGTTATACTTAGAACGTTAACATATTAACATCTTTACATATGTCTTTAGCAGTATAAATACCCTGTATGTATACCTCAATAATCATCGCATTACATTGCACTCTCAAGTCGTTAAGCCTCTACTGTCTTATCTACCTCAAGCTCTACCTAACAAGGTGAGTAGTAGCTAGTCTACTTCCCATGCATGCTCGACAGGTTATGGGCCCTGGTCGCCGTCTCTAGCGCCTTTTAGGCTGCTGTTGACTATGGCTGACTGGCTACCTATTGAGCTCTCGACGTCGCCGTTATATGCGCCCTCGTTGGCTGCTATAACTTGGCTGACTATGTCGATCTCAAGTATAGCACACTTGTGCTGGCCTAGCTCGCTGTCGACTGCGCTGTCATGGCTGCGTCAGACAACGATGCTGATGTAGTTTCTTAACAGAACTATGTCTTCCTCTGGTATCACTACGGTTCCGGTCTTCGATGGCGCCAACTATATTGAGTGGGCTGCCAAGATGACCGCTTACCTCCGCTCTATCGGACTCTGGCGCATTGTCAAAGGAGAGGTTGAAAAACCCTCCGTTCAGAGTGGGGCTCCCCTCACTAGCGAGGCTTCTGCTGCCTATGCCCAGAAGAAGGAAGAGTGGATGGCTAAGGATGACCAAGCCATTGGATGTATTTCCCTTCGTATGGTGCAGTCCTTACAGCATCATATTAAAGCGACTTCCAAGGCAACTTGGGATGACCTTAAGAAGGAATACGATACTCCTGGTCCTGCTGTACTCTTCGGAGTTTTCAAGCAGACCATTAGCTTCAGGATCTCTGGCAATCAAAGTCCAGCAGGGGAACTCAATACCCTTAAAGGACTATTTGAACGCCTTTCAGAGAATGGTATGACTCAAACTGAGCTTACCAAATGCCTGATTATTCTCTCCGCGATACCCCAGAAATGGGATCATCTTGTATCGCAAATCCTTACCACTTGCAAGGTCGATGATCTTACATTCGACTCTATTGCAACGCTTATTACCAACGAGTGGGATCGTAAAAACCCCCAACCTCTCTCCAATAAGGTCTCCGCTGTAAAAGGCAAGAAGGATGACCCGAATTGGAAAGGAAAAGGGTCCCATCGTGGAAAGCGTTCTGGTAAAAAGGAGAAGAAGAAGCAAGCTAAAAAGGAAAAAAAGTCCAAAGGCAAAGGCCACGATCACGGACATGATCACGATCATGGGCATGGATTTGCAATCACAGCTGCATCCGTTTTTGAGCCATCTGATGGTCTCAAGGAAGCGCTTAGCGATCCTGCCTCTCGTGTCTTCCATCGGGTCCATGGTATTCGCCCGGATCAGTTTTCCGGCACCTCACCTGGCACTCCCTCCATCTATCCGGAGGTAAACAAGACTCGTAGTCTTGCCGAGCGCCTTGGTGTTGTCAAAACTACCGAGACGCTTCGTCGTCTTGATCCTATTGCAAACCATGCATCATCCTCTAAGGAGACCCTTGATGACATCGCTCCGGCTGCTAAACGCGCCAAGTACACCCATTCCTCAGATGAGGAGTCGACTGTGTCGATTCCAGCCACATCGGATGGGGAGTATAGCGATGAAGAGGACATGGACGATCTCGATCCTCTGTTCGATGATATGAACAACGATACTACCCACTTGGACTCCGAAAGGTACGCCCTTCATCACCGGAAATTCAAGCGTTTGACTAAGCGTGCCCGTAAACAGCGCCCTCTTTCATTAGGCATGGCTGCTCGGGTAGATTACTCTCTTGATGTATCTAACACGCTAAATAAATTCTATCGTCACGCCTCTGAATGTCCCGAGTGTATGAGAGCCAAGAAAGGAAAAGCCGCACATGTGAATCATGACTGGATCATGGATTCAGGGGCATCGATACATGTCACTGGTAGTCTTGATGACTTCCTCGAGTACGAAGAAGGCGACTTCGGACATACTCGGACAGCCAGTGGTGTTGAGCGTATCACAGCGCGAGGCACTGTGCTTCTTGAGCACGACATTATCTTTGCAAACGGCGAGAAAGAAACGGTTGTAACTCGCTTGTTCCCTGTGCTGTACTTTAAGGCACTTGGCGATGCTAAGTTGCTTTCTATGGGACAGTTACTTCAGTCGCGCGACCTCTACGTTAGAGGTAACGCACGCTATCTCGGATTTTACCAAGAGAAAGGTGACTATCTGCGGTTAACGTGTCATCCGCATGGTAGTTATGATACGATCTTCTGGATCAAGGGGAAATGTCTATCTTCCGATGACATTCCTGTCACCAAATCTGTCATCTACAAGGCAGATTACGAGACTTGGCATAGACGATATGGGCATCCGTCAAAAGAAGCTCTGCGACGTGCACGGAAATCCACTACGGGTATTCCAGAAAGTCTACAGATTCCACCTGAATCACCGTTTTGCCGAGGCTGTGCCGAAGGCAAGATGCCGGAGAAATCTTTTCCGCCATCGGTTTCACGTGCTAAAGACCCGTTTGATTTGATTCATTCGGATCTGAAGGAATTCCCCACACTGTCTTATGGGAAGTTTAAGTATTACATCTCCTTCCTTGATGACGCTTCGTCTCATGGTTGGATCGTAAAGCTTAAGCGTAAGTCCGAAGCAGTTATCGCCACGCGAAAATTTTTAGCCTTTGTGGAGACACAATATGGCAAGAAAGTTAAAGCGTTTATGAGCGATTTTGGTGGAGAATATTCATCCGACGAGTTTAAAACTGAGTTGGAATCACGTGGAATTAAAATGCTACATAGCGCACCTAATACACCCCAACAAAATGGGCGCGCTGAGCGTTTTAATCGGACGATTATGGACAAAGCGCAAGCCATGCGGTTTGCTGCTTGTCTACCACCTTCTTGGTGGGAATTCTGTGTTGACTATGCCGTCCACGTCTATAACCGCACGCCTATACAGCGGCTAAAATGGGTAACTCCATTTGAAGCGCTAACAGGCAATAAGCCGGATGTCTCACATCTCCGAGTTCTTGGATGTGGAGCCTATGTTTATTTACCGGAGGAGAGGCGAGCTAATAAGCTTGCTCCGCGATCGGAACTAATGACCTTTATTGGTTTCTCCGAAGGTGTCAAGGCGTATAGATTTATGCGTCAAAATAACTCCATTTTCATCGGAACCACCGCCGTGTGGGATGAGCAGTTGTTCCCCCGATGCACAAACAAGAACAAGGAACCAGGTGTTACCCCTCTAGGAGATAATCCACCTGACTCTGATCACCCGGATCACGATTCTCCGGAAGACTTTGATGATTTTGCGCCGGATGCACCTGATGCTCCAAATGGCGGCGAATATCAAAGACCTCCTTCACCAACCTCTGAAAAGAGCGATGACAACTTAGGACCGGCCACTCCTGAGAAACCGTCAGCGCAGCCGTTACCGTCACGGGAAAGTTACCCTCCTACACCAACTAAAAAGCCTGGAAAGCATGATCGAGAAGTTCAACAGACTCCTCGTGAAAAGCGACCCAAGGTGAAAGCTCCACCAGCGCAGCTACCACAGCAGCAGGAGGAAAGGGGGAGTAATTCCGATCAACCTCGACGATCGGGACGAGAACGGAAAGCAAGGAAATATCCCGATAATGTGTATGGGGATGACCCCGCGTCTAAGATACGCGATATTGAGGATGATCGTCGTTGGAAACAATTGGAAAAGCAAGGGGTTCCCGACTCTATTGCTAATCCACCATCCAACGATAACGACCGATCTCCCGATAATGCACCGGGACCTTCTATCAGGGAATACGACCCTGATGACGAGGATACCTGGCTTACCAAAATAGCCGAGGAAGGGGGAGTACCGCTTATCCAATACTTGCTCGAAAGAGCATATACGTTTGAGGATGAGCATCAACTTCCAAAACCTATCCGGGATATGACGTTCCGTGATATTATGCGCTTACCAAAGTCGCTAAAGGAGAAATGGATCAAGGCTTGCCGCGAAGAGATTGAGGCACTTCGCAAGCGCCAGGTCTATGAACTCGTTGAACCACCAAAAGGGATTAAACCTATTAAAAACCGTTGGGTATTCGACATCAAATCCGATGGTCGGTACCGTGCCCGCCTTGTTGGTAAAGGTTTCTCACAGCGCGAAGGCATCGACTATGATGAGATCTTCTCACCTGTAGTCAGATTCGAGACTGTTCGGATCATGATGGCCCTTGCTGCTTTAGAGAACTGGCACATTCAAGGCCTCGACGTCAAGAATGCGTTCCTTTACGGACCTCTTGATGAAGAAATCTATATGGAGCAACCGGAAGGATTTGCTGTCAAAGGCAAAGAACATCTGGTATGGCGACTTATGCGCGCCTTATATGGACTCAAACAGGCTTCACGTGCCTGGTGGAAAGAACTCTGCAAGTCCATTGCTCAACTAGGCTTCCAACGCATTACTTCTGATGCAGGAGTCTTTATCCACAAAACGGACGATGATGATTTTGTTATCATTGTTGTATACGTCGATGACGCTTTGTTTTTTGGACCAAACCTTGCTTCGGTTTTGAAGACAAAAGCGGAATTCATGAAACGATGGGAATGTCGTGACTTAGGCGAAGTCAAGGAATTCTTGCGTATGCGCATCACTCGGTCAGAAGGAGAAATCCGACTTGATCAGACTGATTATCTCAAGAAGGTGCTGCAACGCTTCGGCATGTCAGATGCCAAGCCGCATCAAATTCCTATGGTTAAAGGTTATCAACCGCTTAATTCCACGCAACCTGCTTCCAAGGAACTTCGTCAACGATATCAATCTGTGATCGGATCACTCCTATACCTTACCTTAGGAACCCGTCCAGATATTGCGTTCGCCGTAGCTAAGTTAGCTCAACAATCTGCTAACCCCAATAAGGAACACCTAACACGTGCCCTTGGAATCTGCAAGTACCTTGTGGGAACACAGAACTATGCGCTTATCTACAATGGCAGAACGCAAAAAGGACTCATTGCCTTCACAGATTCTGATTGGGCTTCTGATCCCAATACTCGACGATCTCAGACAGGTTTCTTCTTGAAGCTTGCTGATGCCGCTATCTGCTGGCAATCTCGTGCGCAACGTACTGTAGCGCATTCAAGTACAGAAGCTGAGTACATGGCTTTATCCGACACATGTCGACAAGTCATGTGGTTGCAATCTCTTCTTGGAGAAATAGGTTATGAAGAGACTTCCACTCCGATCTGTGGGGACAACTCCGGATCAATCTTTGTCGGCAATAACCCTGTTCAAGAACGACGTACCAAACATATTGACATCCGATATCATTACATTCGTGAATGTATTGAAAACGGAAACGTCCAGGCGTTCTTTATTCCTGGAAAGGAAAATCCCGCTGACGTGCTCACAAAGGCACTTGCTCGCGATGATTTCCAGCATTGTTTGGAATCTTATGGCTTGAAGTTTTACTCGCCAAAGAAATAGTCATATTCGCAAGAGCGCTATACAGCTGCACTTAGCGAGGGGGAGTGTTGAAATGACTACTTGACACTATGTCTAATATGTCGTTTCATATCGGACTTTGTCATTCTGACAATAGGACTTCATGTGGATACACGGACCTTCATGTTAACATTCATACGTATTGTTATACTTAGAACGTTAACATATTAACATCTTTACATATGTCTTTAGCAGTATAAATACCCTGTATGTATACCTCAATAATCATCGCATTACATTGCACTCTCAAGTCGTTAAGCCTCTACTGTCTTATCTACCTCAAGCTCTACCTAACAAGGTGAGTAGTAGCTAGTCTACTTCCCATGCATGCTCGACAAGCGTTGTCATCTGTAGATTTCTATGTGCGAACCTACCTCACCGATTACACGCCTTCCATGATTGCTTGGATCGGAAGCTTGAATAACTGTCTCGGTGCAGTAAGCGGCCTTGTTGCTGGTAGACTGCATGATCGAGGATATTTGTAAGTAATGTCTTCAAGCTATCTTTGAAGGCCACGACTAACCTCCTGTTAGCTATCACCTGATGATTGGCGGCACCATCCTGTCATCGTTCTCACTTTTTATGCTTTCTTTGTCGAAACCAAATGGTTTTTACCAGGTAAGCTTCACGTTCTCATAAATTGCGTCCCTATCGAATTACTCTTTGCACTCCAGGCCCTCCTGACCCAAGGTTTAGGTCTGGGCATCGGTACGGGGGCCATGTACGTTCCCAGCTTCGCCATACTATCCCATCACTTCCACCGGTACCGGATGCCCGCAATGACCATCGTTGCTTGTGGAGCATCCACAGGAGCTATCGTGTGGCCAATCCTGCTCAACAACACCCTAAACGGAAAGATTGGATTTGCCAATGCTACTCGTCTTCTCGCTTCGCTAGTCAGCGTCCTCCTCGGCCTCGCCTGCTGCCTCATGCGCACCCAGCCGCAGACGGTGACGCCTCTAAGGTTCAGCGTCTGTCTGAGGAAGTTTTCCCGGGATTGGGCATACATCTTCATCCTTCTGGGGTATGGTCTTATGGACATCTTCTGTATCCTTACTCAAGCAGACCGCAGGGCATTCTTCTTTTTTATGGCATATAATTTTCCACTATTTTTTCTGCAACTTGACTCCATCAAACACGGGCTGAGCAAGGACTTTGCATTTTATGTGGTATGTCATCACCTATCAAAGGAATGGATAATTTGGCCTGACAAGGAGCAAAGCTTGTCTTTCTCAGCGCCTCCAGCTGCATCAGCCGCATCCTTACGAGCTTGTTGGTACGAAGGCTTGCATTAGAGAAACTGGCTCCATTCTCTGTGGCTTGCTGTGCACTAGTTATCTTCGGGATAGTTGGTGCAAAAACGGTTCCTGGCATCGTCTCAGTTGCCATCTTATACGGTTACTTTTCTGGAATGTGTGAGTCTTCCCGGTACAATCAAGTGTGTCATTGTTCTGATGCGTAACCGTACAGATATGTCCTTGAACGCTCCTCTCTTCGCTCTTTTAGCTGATGACTCGACGGAAATTGGGTGAGGACACTTAGGCTGACGAGCCTGGAGCTATGCAACTGAGGATCCTATACCATAGATTGAGAATGGGCATAGGGCTTACGTTTTCTGGTTTTGGGTTGCTTATCGGTGCGGAATGTTCGATCTGAGTGGCTTCTGCGAGTTCATTCCTTGTTTCCCAGGTGGGCCTATCCATGGTGCCGCTTTGGGAGGCTCCTATGTTTGGTGGCGACCAGCAGTCTTTAGTGGCGTGAGTCCCCATGATTATGCGTTGATCGCGATGGATGCTTAGCTTTATTTTGTTAGCTGGCTTGCATGATGAGCAGTTGCTTCTTGCTAGCATCTATTTGCATTCTGCGTCGGAGGCGGAAGGTGAGAGCAGGTGACGCCGCGACATCGACTTCAGAAGAAACGTCGACACCATGTGAGAAACCGTTCGAATGAGACGTTTGAAAGCATATCAAGAAGCGTGTTGTAGGGACGGCGCCCAGGCTGAGAGGGCCAATCACTTATCTCCAGAGTAAATGCTACTGGTTGTCGTGGAACGGAAAAAGAAGCAAAAAGACCACAATCATATTGTTTTGATACTCTAACCAAAGATACAATGGAACGAGTAGTAGGTGGTGTATGATACAAATTTTGGAAGATAAATATACTACAGTGGGAACCTATGCTCTTTTGAAAGTTTTGTGAAGGAATCCCAAGCAGAACGGAACAGTCCAACGACTTAGAGACACTGGTAGTAGTAGTCGTTGAGCTTAGTGCAAGTCGTGCCGCTAGTGCAGACAGTTGGGCCAGACCAGCCAATACCACCGCACTGACCCCACTTAGATTGAGTGGCACCAGAGGGAGGGGGAGAGGTGGTAGTAGGAGGAGTAGTCGTAGGGGGAGTGGTGGTAGGGGGAACGCTGGTGGGAGGAGTGGTGGTTCCGCTGCCAGAGCCGGTGTAGGTGGATCCGATGTCACCAAAGCGAATGTTGGAGTAGGTAACGGAGGCGTTGGGGCTGTTGGCCTCGACGTCAGCGGGAGCACCAGAGGTGGTTGCGCAAGTACCACGAGCAGCGCCGAGGGTGGAGGCGGTGGCGGTAGTGGGGTAGGTAGAGTCGAGCCAGAGCATGTTGACTGCGTGATCGTCCCAGACGGACATGACGAGGACCATTCCGTTGGCCATGGCCTTGCCCATGCGAGCCAAACCACCTTGCTTCTGGAATTGCTGGGTGTCACCGAAGACGGTCTTCTGGGCGTCGCAGTAAGCCTCGGTGATGGAGTTGCCGACGGGGATTCCTGGGATGTTGACGTTGGAGTTCTGGATGACGACACCGTTCTGGACGTAGAGACGGCGGATCTCCTGGAGGTTACCAGTAGCGGTACCACTGTCGGTAATGAATTGAGTGACGACGGTGATCTTCTGCTTGGTGTCGATGGTCTTGCCTGGGCCGTAGAAGGTGGTGTCGCCCATACGGTAGGAGTTGAAATCGCAACCATCGGGATCGCAAACGGTGGCGTAACGGTCATCGGTACCGCAGTCAGTGCCTGAGCAGCGGCTGATACCATCGGCCTGGCAAGGATGAGGAGTGACAGCAGCGGAGATGGAGTTGGCTTCCCAGATATCCATCTCGTTACAGCAAGCACCCCAGTTTCCTGTACCGGAGTTGGCATCGCTAGCAGAGGCATCCCAGCCGGCAACGTTAGCCTATCGTAAATCTTGTTAGTGAATGATAATGGCACAAAAAATAAGGATATGTACCTCGCCGTTGATGAACTTGAGATCACGGGGGCATTGAGAGTCGCAGTAACCAGTACCGTACTTGGCACCAGCCTTGTTGCCAGAGTACTCGGAGAGACCACCATCGGCAGCCATCTCGGAGAAGTAGAGAGCACCGTTGAGACCACAAGGGAGGTTGGAAACATCGACGTCGAAGGTGAACTCCTGGTTAAGGAGCTTGAAGACCTGGTATTCGGTATCGGAGGCCATGAGGTAGGTACGGGAACCGACGTTCTTGTTGGAACCGGTGGTGACGAACTTGAGGGTCAGGGCATTGCCGCTGGTGGTGATACCGTAAGTGCCAGAGTAGTCAGCACCATCGAGAGCGCAGTTCTGGGCGCAAGTATCGGCATCGGGGCAAAGAGTTGCGTCCCAAGTGTTGCCGGTGTAGCAGTTAGTGTAACCGCTGGTGGTGTGGAGCCAACGCCAGTTAGCGTCGAGGGTGATAGCACCGTTGTTGTTGGTGGTGCATCCGCCGCTCTTGGTGCAAGTTTCCCAGGAAAGTTTGGGGTGAACTTCAGCGGTGGAGGTACCGACCTGCTGAGCAGAGACGGCAGCTGCGAGGAAAGAGAGGGCTAGAAGAGAGGCTTTTGGGAACATCGCTGAGAAGACGAAGTTGGTAGGACTGGGTTGGTGTTGTCGACAATGAGATATCCATGTTTTATACCACAGCTTGAACGGAGAATATCCGGGCTGCTATGACCTCGCTTGTTATGACGAAGTTAGGGGGTAGACCGTGGCTGCAGAACCGCATCGTTATCATCGTCGTTGGCGAGAGGCACGCCAGTTGTTGCAGGTAAGCCGTGGCCCAGTCGAGCAGTCGAACAATGCGCCATATCCGAGGAGTCGCCGATTTGGTTTTTTCCGGGGTACGCAGGCTGTAATCCCTATGGCAGTCAGGTCAGGCGTTGTATGGTTATACTTCGGGACTAACCTCGAGATGCGCCTATCATTACAAAAATAGACTCGTCGGGTCAAATCCCAGTTTAAGGGCAATGAACAAGCTGGCATCGCAGGGTAAGGAGCCATTGCTACCGTTGCGGAAAAACTGCTGCATAGATTAACAGCAAATGCTGGCTGGCAAGGTGGGTGACGCAGGGTTCAGAGCTCATAAATTTCTGCAGGTATGATCCGTAATTTCCCAGTATGCTCTGTTCTATACTTAGTGCTCGTTGTGGAGGTAGGGGCTTGCGTTTTGAAGAGGCAGGGATGCGTAAAGTTGTTTCCATTCTCGGGAATATAACTTCAAGACTGATCTTTGCAAACAAAGTCGTCAACTCCTCGTTCTCGTAGCTTTCCTAGCCAGCGGGCCTTGCAGCGGGCCGCAGATTGGGACACAACTAAGAAATGAATTGGGACCAGATATCATCAAGTGACAAAAATAACTCAACTTGACAGGTCAACCAGCCAATGTAACGCGGGATATCGCACCTGGGATTCATAAATAGCCCTGCGACGGAGCCATCAAGGATCATTGGGTCACAAGCTACCAGGTCAACTTGGACGGAGATTATCAGCAATTTATGCTCTAAGTTTAGCCTGTTATCGACTATTGAAGCCGTAGCTCTGCCAGCTGGCTTGGAGGAGATTGACCAAGCTGTCCATTTGGTCGCTCAAAGAAAAGGTGAGCGCTAGACAAGCGCCCAAAGCTCCAAAAGCAGTGGCGAAATCTGGCAGTCACGTGACGGCCATTTCGACGACCGGCCCTAAAGCTCACAGTATCAGACGGAAAAGCCTGAACTTGAAACTCAATGTACTGTCGTTCCGAATTCGGGACCGTATGGCAGTCATAACATAACATGTAAATCCCTTGGTCAATGGCGAAGGTGTATCTTACCGCCTTCCATAAACTGTTCTTACGGATGTCCTTGAGGAGAAACAAATTACTTATGTTCTAGTTCAATACACTGTAGTATTTGAGCCTATCTCGTACATACAAGAATGCGCAATACAGCGAACATCGCACAGGAATTGAACGCTGAACGTCGACCCTGACTTGCTACCAACTTCAGCTTCCTTCCGTTACAATATTGCGGCGAGCGGCAATCTGTCTGACCAGCAGCTCATTGATTGCTTTTGTGAGATCAGCGTCACCCGGACCATGACAGAGATGTAATTGAATCTTTCTGGCGATTGGCAACATTTTCAAAAGACGTTGGGCGAGCCAGGCGGGGCTGATAAGGGCAAGATCCAAACTTTGGACGTAAAGAGTGATTGACTTGATATTTTGATTGCGCCTATCGCCGAGGGGAATGTCAGAAAGCCCCATGCTTCCGAGTCGCACTGCGATGCTCAATGTATCGAGACGGGTGCATCCGTTGAGGGGCGGAATTCCGTGAAGCGTCATTCGAGGCGTCTGGTTGCAAAGGTAATAATCCAAACCTAAATCCAATAGATGTGGAAGCGTTGCAGGAATTTGTGCGAGCCATGCATTGTCCAGGAGTGAAACAATTGGAGAGTTGATGCGAAGATGACGCAGATTCCGGAATTTGGATAAGGCTGAAAGCAGCACTGTTGGTATCGACGCCATCTCTTGGTTACCTTCGTCATAGACCGATGGAAAATCCGCAAGGTCGTAAGACAGTTCGAGTGATTTCAATGAGCGATGGGTTGAAAGTGAGGTAACCAGCACAGGAAAATCTGTAATTCTCTCTAGAACCTCGTCTTCATCGGGATCACCCATCTCACAGGTGATGGTTATACAGTTCAAAACGGGTGAATCTTGTGCAATAGACTTAAGCATGCTGATGACTCCTCGAGGACTGAATTCCGAGGTGGCCACAAAGGTCTTTAGAGCGTTGAACGTATGGCGAGGCTCCAACCTGTTTTGTACGTGTATTGGAAACGGGGAAGGGTGGCGCACGGACCATGCTCTAAGGTCTGGCATTCGTCCAAGAGCATCGACGATTTGAGGGGTAGTAAAACCGGAATACAGTCCGTCAACGAATCGAATTTCGGGATGCGCGAAGAAGACGTTTTGCACAGCTTGATTGAGAGCATCGACTGGTGACCATATGTACGGGACTTGGAATTCCCATCGGTGTATCACACCGCAGCGCTGAGCTATGAGATTAAGCAGGCGGGACTGCCATAGAACTTCCGCTTCCGAAGGTCCGCCGTCGTCTCTCGATTCGTTGGGGAATTCACCCCTGATAGAGATTATACGAGTTTGTCTGCTGAAAAACTTGAGGAAGTCTTCAGGGGTCACTTCGTCCACGATTAACTCGTCATTAAGCTCGAGGTTTATACTCCGGAGGCGGGGAAACAAGCAATCATGTTGTGAGCGAGCGAGAATCTGGCTGATGCTTTGCGTATTTGTGCTGTCGACCTCCAAAGACAGGCTGGCGACGAACTTCGCGTAAAACGTGAAACGGCTCCAATCTTGTTCGCCGATTTCACGGCTTATAACCTATAGTGGGCTTTGTTAATAGGTTTACACCAAGCCGTATCTCAAACGAAAGCTCATACGGTATAACGAGAGCCGGTACGAGTATCGGTGGCCATCCTGAGGATAGATGGAGACATTACTCGTATAAGATTCTCCAGCGAATGTTGAAAACGCCACAATTTGGAAAGTGCTGGAGCTGGTAGACATTCGTAAATAACGTTCATAGATAATAAAAATATTTTGTCTTTACCAGAGAAAGCTTTTGAAACTCGAGCAAGACTAGCAAACGTCTTCCTGATGACATCGCGCTCCTGCCATCCTGAGGGAGAATCATCCTGAGACACTTTCTCGCATATTAGATGCAGAAGTTCTTCTATCGAGAACAGTCTACTAGTAGACGCCATATTTCTGTCGTTTGAGGTTCTCAAAGAGAGCTGCTGAGGCCGTAATTAGCCGGTCGCGCTTGGTCACCGTGAAAGAGTCTTCTCGGAATCGGAACTCGGGCGAAAGGCTGATAGGTGGTGGTGGTGTAACCGCATATGGGAACGCGTAAAGAGTGCTCTTGGTTCTAATCTTTCGGCGGATTATAAGTTCTACGAGGAAACGCAGTTGAACGACAGAATCATTTAACTCAATATATTTGCGGTAGTTATGGTGTATGAAAGGAACTATACACCATAGATCATCTTCAACTCCCTCCTCCTGTGCCGGGCGCAGCTCCAAGTCTGTCGCGATGCGAGCGAATGACTGCCTCTATAATGTTGTTAATTAGCCTAGCATTTCTTGAGGCTTCGGTTTCTGTAGAATCGTCCAACAGAGGGAACTTGATTTTCTCGGCAGCTGGAAACATCAAGGGCAAACATTGAAATAATGCGAGAGGTTCGTCGCCAGTGATATCATCATAGTAGGCCAGCAGGATAACCCTTTTAATCTTCTGCTTCTGCATAGCAGGGATGTTTTGAGGCAGCGGCCCGCAGCTCAAGGGTATTTTGATTTTTGCCAGGCATCCACAACCTTGGAGAACGGGAATGAGGCCGCATAGGGTCATCTTAGGCATTAAACCTGGGGTTTTGTAAGATAAAGTCAAGTCCTCTACATTGGGAAACGCTTGCGGAATCCTTGAAAGCCACGGATCGTCAAGAAGGCATACAATGGGGGAATATATGTCCAGAACGCGAAGTTGACTAAGGGTTGGCTGGCTCGATAAGGCCATTGAGAGCAACGTTGAACTTTGTGCCATTTCGACATTGTTTTCGTTGTAAACCGGAAGGAAGACTGGGATGGAATAGTTGATATCAAGCGATCGTAACGAGGTTAAGGCTATGAGAGCCCGAAAAAGTGCTGCAAACGCCGTAACTCTTTCGAGAAGCTCGTCGCCATCTAGATCATAGTTGCAGGTGACGTTGACTCGACGTAATTTTTGGGGTTCTTGGGCGATGGATTCAAGAATTCGAATGATACCTTGTGGGTTGGTTCCTGTTATGGCTTCGAAGGTCTGCAGGGCATTGAAGCTCGGGTGCTCCCCTATTTTCACGATATCCGGTAGAGGGGGAGGGTGGCGCACTGACCAAGTCCTTAGGTGGGGCATCTGTCCGAGAATATTGATGAATCGGGCTGTTATAAACCCTGAATACATCTCTTCGATGTATGTAATCTCTGGATGCGTGGCGAAAATATCCTGGAAGGCTTTATTCAAAGTGTAGACTGACGACCACAGGTATGGCAGCTCAAAGCCAAAGTTGTGTATGCTGTCACAGTGCCGGGAGATGAGTTCGAGCAGGCGACAAAGCCAAAGAATCTCCGGTTCCGGAGCCTCGGGTCGAGTGTTTCGTTGGGGAACTCGCATCTAATAGAGAGGATACGGATTTGCTTGCTAAAGAGCTTGAGAAGCTGTTCTGGGGGGATTTCTTCTGTAATTTCCCAATCATTCATGGTGAGGCTGAGATTTTCAAGGCGGGGAAACAAGGGAGCATCTTGAAAACGAGTGAAAAGTTTCTTCATCGTGTCGAAGGTAGTTCTGTCGAGTTCAAGCGACAAGCTCTTGATGAATTTGGCATAAAATGTGAAACGCGACCAGTCTTTTTCGCCAATTTCACCGCATATAACCTATGTTTTTGGCCGTCAACAAATATTTTCGTCAAGACACGTCGAGAAACAAGCACTGTGACTTGAGAATCGCCAGTATAATCGTCGGCCGTTACAGTCCATACCGATGGGGACATTACTCGTATGAGGTGTTCAAAATCTCCATGCTTACGCCAGAGAGTAGAGATTGCAGGCTCTTGTAATAGTCATGAGCGTTACTGAGTTAGAAAGCTTCATTATTCTCACCAGAAAAAGCTTTTGAAACTCGGGCGAGGCGCGCGAGTGAAGCTGTGGTCATCTGCCTACCCTTCCAACCCAAGGACGAGTCATATTTAGACAAGTATTTGCAGATCATATACAGAAGCTCCTGCACTTCCAACATTCTAGAAGCCATGCCTTCCCTTGAGGAAAAGTCACGAGCGGGTGGAGGTTCTGGTCGAAGTTTGCCAAAAGTGACCTGGATCGCCTTTCGGAATCTTTACGCGTTCCCTCCACGTGATCCAAGATTTCAGAAGCGTGAGTGGCTGTGCGGGTCGACTTGACTGACTTGAGCCCTTGAAGCCTGAGGGTTTGCTCACAGAAATATTCTTGTAATCTTGTGCACAATCTCGTATTAATGACCTATAACATCCTGGGCACCCTTCTTGCATCTCGATCAGGAATGAGCGGTCTCCTGACTGGTTACAGGCTGGAATTCCGGTATCTTCGCCTCTGGTATCCTCAGGGCCCGCTTCGAAAATGAAATACCGCCGTTGCATTACGGACTAAGGGGTTCCTGGCCATTACTCACGGAAAGGGTGGCCCTGCGAAGATCACTTCTTGTCATGTCTGGATCCAGCCAAAGGCCAGGACAAAGGCTTCCTGCGCGAGGAAAACAGAGTATGCTATGCGGAATGATTCATGAACCCTGGTCTCCTATGGTGCTATCGAAGAAGACTCTCGAGTCGGCGGTCATAGTCGTCAGAGACGAGTAACTAACTAGGTAAGAAGCATGATTAACGAAGATTGTCGAATGTGAATACTAAAGCGTGAAGGATTCACGACTGCCGATATCAATCTGGTGAAAGGCCAAACCGGATCTTTCGTCGTGTTATTGAGCGATTGCACCATCCCAATGCATCAATGATAGACCTAGTGATTCCTGTCAGAGCTAGATTGTGCGGATCTTTTCTGAATGCCACCTTCTCACCTTGCTGTCTTCTCTGACTCCATGAAATTGAATGGAGCCGGAGGGCTGGCTAGATCTAGCTTGCCTGCGCCGTGACATCAGTGTTGGTGTCATCGGCATTCTCGAAGCTAGTGTCTGCCCCGTTCCTGCCTGCTGTCTGTTGGGGCATAGCATACAAGCATACAGAATGGCCCGCCGATCATATTCTGGACTCTGGGAAGATTCACTTCATCCAATGACGACTGCCCACAAGCGCCATGTGCTTCTCAGGAGGCTCGAGTGTGAAAGATATGTCGGTTACGCAAGGTTTACCAGATTTACGGTCCAGAAGGCCGAATGTATTGATATGAGCCTATATAGGCATCAACGGCATTCTATCGAATGCAGACCAGCCATTTATGTGGTGTCCCGCCTGCAAGGCACCGAGCGCATTTATCCACGATCGTGTGGACAATTTTAGATCCTGCAGGCGAGGTCTTTCGGTCGCAAAAAGGAAAGGGTTGCCGAGCCAAGGTTTTTCGGTATTGACAATCATGGGGATGATCGTAGATTCGTTTGAGATGATAAGTACGTATATATATGGAGAGCTGATAGTTGTTTGAGGGCACTGTTGGATTCTTAATTCTGATAGGACGTGATTCGCGGGCGACAGGTGCTTGAAGGGAGGGCGATAGCATGGAAACCGAATCGGACCTTCGAATCTTGGGATTGGAGGCGGCGAGCTCGGTTCCTGAAGCTTTACATTATCTTTCAACTTATACCACGATGTTCTCTAACGTTTCTAGTCGCCATGTAGTGTCTGGTCATCGTGGGCAACGACGACGACGGCTGCATCAACGATTGAGACTCCGCCGTCACACGGCCTTCAGACCAGTTGGCGACGAACCTTACCCTCATCCGCCAGGAGGCCGAATTCCCAAATTTCGCAAATCTCAGCCAATTTGGCTCAGTGACTCACGTACGGCGAGGAGACGCGAAGGAGTGCAGTTTCTGTAACCGCCGGGACAAGCGTGGAGGCCACCGACGACAAGGCAGTGCAGCATCAACACCAACCCAAACCGTCGCACATAGCTGGCAGCATCTGGCCCCGTGTCAGCGGTTTCTGCCTCTTGATTTCCGCTGAAAGTTGGCGGAAGTCTTCCATATCATGATAACTATTGATCACAATCACCATCCGTCGTCGCCGCAAAATTCCAAACACAACAACATCATCCACGACCACAAAATCCTGGATTGGAACGATATAAACCCCGCCGGGGACGGGACGGACTTCCTCTCAAGCGCTCTTGGGGTTGACCCTATAGACATAAACCCCGACAGCCTGGACGATGACTTTTCTAGTTTCATCAATGAAACCAGCCTCGCATCCCGTCCTGCCACCCCGGTCAAGCCGACCGAAGGTATAGAGGATATATCCCCTCTCGGAGACAGAAGTTCATCTCTTTCTCCACCGCCAGATACTGTCTCTCCTGCACCCGTGACAGGAACCACCCTGGCTGGGGAGGAGAATGAGGAAGGCGAAAGTGGGGAACCTCAGCGCGAGGAGGAGGAAGAAGACGAAGAGGAGAATGTCAATGGGGCAACCGCGTCGAAGGATGAAAACCAAGAACATGAGGGGAAGAAAGAAGAAGAACAGCAGCAATTCCTCAGTACAACAGATAGTCTTGGGTCACCTTTGAGCGAGCTTTCTCCGCCCCCGGATCAAGATGACGACGAGCCAGCACAACCTGAGCAGGAAGAGCAGCCTCAGACTTCTCCCTCCACGCGGCCGCAGGAAACAAGTAAGCATCGTTTTCTATTTCAGTTCTCGTTGTTAAAAGGATTTTAGACAAAGTCTCAAAACCAGAATCCACCAAATCAATATCAACAACGGCTGCACAACCAGCCTCAGGTGCCAGTGGAAGTAGTGGAGATGCCACGTCGTCGACGGCGTCGAAAAATGGTTTACCTGCCTCCAACGCTGTGACGCCTATGGCTGGCTCCTCGTCGAATATGGGTGCAATGTCCGGTGTAGGTGAACTCCTAACCATGTTGAAATCATGAACTGATGGTTTTTCTACACCAGTTACCGACCTCAAACCAGTTCCCTCACCCCCGCGTCGACGGAATGCAATCGATGCAAGGGTCCGTTCCACACCCCGCGGGACCCTCAACGACTGATGAAAGAGTGACGACCATATTGGAATTAAACAATGAACTCTTCAAGTATGCCCTTCTTTGTCAATTAACGGGCAGCTTGTTCATGGTTTTCGTAGAATTGGAGCAGAATTTCAAGCAAAAGGACTAATCCCAGGCGATGAACGATGGACCCAGTGAGTCGCCATGAGGCTTACTTCGCGCTCTCTGCTAATAGCGATCCGCCCAGGTTTTCGACACGGATGCAATCCAACCTTACATGGCTTGCAGCATCTGCAGATCAACGGGTAAGGTTACTTCTCACCTCCGTGCGCATACATGCTCACCAAGAGACAGAATACGGTTGCTTCGCTACCAATAATGGCACCACCCCCTCCGGTTGATTTCTACTCAATGGAACGCATACTACAAATATATGCGGAGCTTCCTCGGCTGTTTGCTAAGGATATCGCTCGTCGACAGACTAGTCAGCATGCACCTAGCTCAGCTGGCCCTTTGATGGGTATGGGTCTAGGTGCAGGCGCGCCTATGACACCCGTTCATCCTGTCACGCCGTCTCTTAAACGAGACCGACCAGTCGATGACGTACAAGGCGCTGGTGATATGAACGCGCTTAAACGCAGGAATACAGGCAGTGCGATGGATGGAGCAATGATGCCTCCACCGTCGACATCGCCTACGAATCCTCGACCTCCTTCGGCAGCTTCAAACCACAGCCAGCCCCCCAACTCTGTATCCATTTCCTCACCTCTGTCTGCGGGACCTGGTTCAACGGGGCATACCTCACCTCCCTCATCCAACGGGTTACCAGGATCCATATCCGCCCCTGGTAGTTTCCCAAGGTCAACACCTACACCAGCCCCAGGCCAAACACCGTCAGCTCCTCACAGCTCTTCTACTTCTCCTCGTCAACAAACGCCCTCACTCTCTGGTCTCTCCGGACACGAGCTTGCAGAAGCACAAGCTGCAGCTAACAACCGGGAACGTGTTCGTCAGCAACAGATACGGGAAGCTCAAATGCGTGCCCATCAACAGGCTCAGCAACAAGCTCAACAACAGGCACATGCTCGTGAGCAACAAGCTCGAGAAGCACAACAGAAGCAACAGATGGCGGCAAGACAAATGTCTGGTACGCCAGGTACGCCAGGGAACCCCATGTCCATGGGTGCAACTGACGCTTCGGCTTCAGCTGGTATGAGTATGAATGGAATGCCAGGTGCTCATAATCCTGCGGGAGCGAGTTCGATAGGCAGCGGTCTCGCTCCCTCAGAGATCCAACGGCAGCTCCTTACGGTTCTCCAAACACCAAATCACCCAATGGTTCTCTACATGCATCGTATGGATCCCAACTTTGGCAATTTGCCCATCCAGACCCAAATGCAGAAGATGTGGGCGACTCAGGTGAATAAACTGTGCCCTAAACCGAATTCCACTGACTAACGGTTGCAGAATATGATGAAGCAACAACAGCAACAACGACAGAACCAACAAAATCAACAAGGCTTCCCCAACCCAGGCGGCAATCCCAACCCGATGTCCCAGATGTCGTCGCCTCCCAATCCACACGCCCAACAAAAACCTAGTGGTTTGGGCCAGAACTCATTCCCCAGCATCGGTGTTACTCCTTCATCTCCAGCTCCACCACAATCTCCTGCAATACCTCAACTAGCAGGCGGTGGTGGAATTAATATGTTCGGACTGGATAGTCCTGCAAACCAAAACGCAGGTGGTGGTCAAGGTGCTGGTGGTGGTATCGACCCTCGTCTGCTCCCTCCAGGAATGAACATCAATAACATGACACCTCTTCAACGCCAACAACTTCTTATGATGCAGCAGCAGCAGCAAGCTGCTCGCGGAGGTTCAGGAACACCCAATCCCATGGGTATGGGCATGGGTGGTGCTGGGCCTGGTGGTATGGGTGGCCCAAGTGGCATGGGTGGCCTTGGGGGCGGTATGGGCGGAAACGCTCAGAATATGATGAACATGATGAATCCTCAGCAACAAATGATGCAGCAACAGCAACAGGAGCAGCGCATGCGAGAACAAAGGCAGCAGCAGCAGCAAATGGCAATGGGCATGGGAATGCCATCACGAGATGGTGGTGTCAATCCTGGTCTTATGGCTGGCCCTTCCATCGCTCGCAGTGCTCGATCCCCATCGGATACTGTGCCTAACCCGATGACCCCGCGGATGCCGCAGCAACATTTAGCACCAGGATCGGGAATGTCAAGACCTCCGACCTCAGAGGAATATTCTCGTCTGATGCAACAACAAGCTGCTCAGGCTGCACAAGCGCAGAGGGTCTTGTCTGCGCGAAGTCCCTCCAACTTCAACCCCCAGCAATCAGGCGGCGCTGGACCTGGTGGTTGGCAAGGTCAGCAGCAACAGGGTATGAACATGGGAATGAACATGGGTGGAGGTGGTATGGGTATGGGTATGGGTATGAACCCTCAACAACAGCAAAACTCAGGCGCTGGCTACGGAATGTCGCCACCCGGAAGCGCTGGAGGGATGTACACTGGCGCTTCCTCACCAACAGGTGGTAATCAAGGACCGATGTGGTCATCGACTGCCAATGTTGATCATGCCTCGCAAATGAGGCATATGTCTGGTACGCCTGGTCCTCAGCAACCACAAAATATGGGACCTTCTATGATGGACTCATCTATACCTTCTGAACTTGATCTTTTTAGCAGTTGGACGCAGTAGACGGCCTTCAAGTTGAAGTTTCATTTTAATATTCACTGCTGCTTTTGCTGCAGATTATACACACCTTTACTCTTGCCTTGCTTGGTCTTCAGTTTTATTGAAACGCCTATGGGTCTTCTTCATAATTGTTTTCGTCCCTACCTTGCCCTTCGTATTTGTTCGTTGCTGCTGTGTTAACTATAACCTGGATATGTGTACCTATACTGTACGGTTATGTCGTTTTATTGATCACCACGGCTTAGACCTCTTCGCCTAAGCAATATGTATGCCAAAAGTCGTGAGAGCCTGTTCTTCAGAGTCCAGACATTCAGCAGTGCTCTGATGAGTTCTGATCGTGATCACGAACAAGATTGATCGAGGTTTGGTCGCTGCGCGTTCAGGCCGTACACGACTCTTTCTGCAACTACGATGGTCTTCTCAAACCTGCGCGGCGACGAAAAGGAGGCGTTCTTCGGACTGTTGGACGAGTTGAGTACGAAAGTAGATCGTCCTTTAACCCATAGATTGACCGCAGTTCTGTTATCTCCAGATACTTCACGTCACGGCCAGAAGTCCTCGCTCATCTTGCGGCGCAGTCTTCAGGATCGACCCCATCTGCCGTAGCTTCAAAGGCTGCATCAGCAGTACAACGAGCTGTAGCGTCTAAACCTGATATTGCGTCGCGTTTTACCCCATCCGCTGCCAGACATCAGGCGACACCATCCACAACAGCAGTGAGCTGCGGAACGTCATCCTCAGTCTCGCCGTGATGCTTATTAGTACCGCAGAACCAAGGAAATGATACAAATGAAGACGAAGATGAACAACCTGTTAGTGTCGCTGCAAGAATGGCTGCCTTTGCATCGAAGCATGCGAGCCAACCACCTCCCGGCAGAGGTCCTCCCCCAGTCGCTCCAAAACCTTCTACCTCAGGACTGGTTACCTCAAAGGTGGGTGTTCGTTTTCGACAACCAGAAACTCCTTGCTGATGTATTTTGGCCAATTGCAGACATTTGGTGGAATCGATACCACATCTACCAGGAACGCACTAGGGTCAATATATGCGAACAGATCTGGGGCCAAACCAGCAGAACCACCCCAACCTCCTCCTGCTCCTCCTGCGTTTCCCAAGCGAAATAATTTTGCACCTCCTCCGAGCCGAGGTGCTGCCTCTGCTACGCCACCACCGCCCCCTCCCAGAGCGCCCTCGCCCCCTCCTCCTGAGCCAGAAGAAGAGGAAGAACAAGGCGAATGGGCTGAAGCATTGTACGCTTATAGCTCGAACGTATGTGACTTTTGGCTTCTCTTTCGTTCGTTGAGCTCCTGCTGAAGGTCTCTAAAAGGAACCTGCGGATTTGAGCTTCAACGAAGATGATAGGATCCTCATTGTCGAGAGAACCTCAGACGATTGGTCAGTATCACTGGTCAATCCCACATGCGTGTGCAGAAAGCTGACGTGATGTTCCTTGTAGGTGGACGGGAGAGTGCAATGGACGTCGGGGCTTACTCCCAGCTTCGTACGTCAAACTTCTGTAAACTCTTAACCTATTCGAAGCCTGTCTATGTCAGTGGATATTGTGTGTGTCCGTATGATCTTGTGGGCGCCCCAGGATACTGGGCGTAATCAATGCAACACACTTCCTTCTGTCCTTTTTCTTGCTTTCTCTCGAGAGCAATTCAAGCGCTCGGAGAACAACGGCATGCTTATCGCCCAGACGCTGACAAGTTTAAAGTGAGTCTGACAACAATCGTGAGGCTATTTAAGCGGCACTCTTGATCGATATAAATTGAATGATCCGAAACACAGGCTTGTGCATGCCTACCCCTGAGGCGAATGGTCTCGAGATCAACCACCATCATCGCCTTGATGAATGTATATAAACTCGGGGATGGCAAGCATGGCACGTTCCTGCCTGTATCGAACGACACGCTCAAGGTTGCTGGTTCAGCCTTTCCCGCTTTCTCTCTCATTTCTCAACGCTGCGCGTTATCAGGACCTTATCTTTATCCTTGACGGATCAAGATGCCTCTCAAGAAGGATGGTAACAAGAGGATAAGCAGGCTGCGCCTGACTCTACCTCTTGCCAGTCCCTATCAGAATAGCTTCGCGGTTGGTAGCGACGATGAACAGGTATGTATTGCCCTTCTTTCTGGTCATCCCATGCTGACCCTTAGGATAGCAGAAGCTCGTTTCGGCCGCCGGTTCCGAGTGGACGTTGTCTGCCGCACCCGCTTCGACTGCAAGTGCTTACAGTCAAGAATCGTACACGTTGTCACCCGTACCTTTCCGTTCGGCTAAAGTTGACAAACGTCGTTTCGCTCTTGCCATAGGGAGCGCAAACTGGGAGGGGCAGTGGTCTGCTCCCATACGCACTGCCCAAAGCCCAGACGCTGCCACCTTTGTGCTAGACCTCCACAGTGCTACTCTAGAGCCGGAGGAGCAAGATATTACAGACAACAGGTCAAACGAGACGCTTCTCAAGAAGGTAGATGTCGAAGAAGATAAGAAACCGGAGATAGTTGTCGGGGAGGAAGCCGAACACTCGTTGAAGGAAACGAAGAAGGAGATTGTCTCTAAAGAGCTCTCTCAAGCTAAGGCGCAGAAACCTCGGGCCAAATCTGTCTTTGGGAAGTTTTTCTCCAGACGTTCGACTCAACCCGCTCCTCAGAGTGGCCAAGGAGCTTCGGATGAAGAGGAAGATCGACCTCTCCTACCCTCCCTTCCTCCTCGTATCGAAATCACAGTTCCATCTCCTGGCATCAAAGGTGTTCACGACTTGCCAGACACCGAGATCACACCCGCTGACTTGGTCAGATCTCTTCAATCAGCAGGCATCCCGGGTAACAGGGCAACCATGCCATCTGGATGGAAACCGCATCGCCCTCCCTCCCCGGTACCAAAGATGCTGAAGAAGAACAAGAACGGTTACAAGCGAGTTGCTGCTTCTGTAGCGCTGCCTATGGCACATTCGCCTATCCCCCCAATGCCGGCCCTCCCCAAAGACCCTACCGGTCCTTCTCTCTCCTCTACGGACGCAGGTGCTGAAGCGGAGCTTGCGGAGAGCGCTGACCAAGCTACACCCTTGGTGAAGAGCCAGAAATCCCGAAGGAGAACGTCGTGGACGGATTCCTTCTTGCAAGTCACCGTTAAGGCGAGGGCTATGCAGAGTGCTAACTATGCTCCTGTACCTGAGGACGTTTTGAGCCCTCCTAGTAGTGCCATGTAGAATTTTTGTGGTCCTTAGCGAACAATACATGTCGTATACAGTTCGAGGGAATTCAACTTCTGATACTCATCGCCAAATGATGTAAGTTTTGCTGTGACATGTTCGCGGGAAGAATTCGAAGGTCTTCGTGTTCGTGATGTAAGTACAGAGGCTCTCTTGCGAGCTATATTTACTTGGCCCAATCACACCCTGAGCCTGCCTGCATTGATGAACTTCTTTTGTGGAGAACATGAGGCAGGACAGCGTCTAGCCGGTCATCTGTCTCCTTAATTTTGGAGCAAGCGCTTCCTTGTCAGTACTCAATCGATTTGCCGTGCTTTAAGGTTTCGGTACCATGTAGAATACCGAGTGTTAGAGTGCCAAAAGCGGGTGGTAATGAAGTGGTAATAGAAGTACAATTTCCACGGGTATGTACGCAGTGGAATCGTTACTTTTCTCATGACTGCATTGTTCCGACCTCACTTCGACAGCTCTCCGGCCCAAAACCTCTCTCGCCGTCTAGGTAAATAAGCGTCAGATGATTAGCAGGATGGTCACACTGAATTCAGAGAGTTCAACTTACAGAAGTCACACAAAGCATAGAAACCCGAAACTATGGCGGCCACCCTTCGGGTAAATACTCCACCTAACACAAATGACCTGGCCGAAAACCCGTCGAAAGTGAACCAAACAACTTCGAGATATCTCCCCTGCAAGGTTTAAGGACAGGACTACGTGCGTGAGCTGCGTAGAAGCGACGAAAGAAAAAAATACAAGGACACCGCTTGTAACGATCTGCGTTGAGCTAGTTTTGGTAAGTCACGGAGTTGACAACTTGTACAAATTTCAGCCCACAAGACAGACATCTGCCAAGGCGAGCATGAAGCAACGACCGGAGGCATAGGACAGGCTGCACACCCCTGGATGGCTCTATGTTCTCCTTGTATTCTCACCTTCGAAATTCTGGCGACGTTCTCGATGACTTCTTCAGGGCTCCAGTCTGGCGTGGTTGAGTGCCCAGAATCGACCACTAACTCGAGGCTCTGTGTAGGTCATAAGGATGCAATGGATACATGACACATAGTCCCTCCAAGCCCGATGTTGGCGATAAACCGCCTCTCGAAGGGCGGACGTACGCCTCTAGTATTTATCTGGTCGTGTGCGTGTAGAGGGTGACCGCTTCGAAGTGACGACCTCGGTGAAAAAGGAGAGCCTGGATCCGTAGAACGCGAACATTGGTTCTCTGTTCTAAGCACCTGACCAACGGGAACCAGATAGGTTTGCCAGATCCGCAGCGCTGCGGGACGGACCATGGTCTACGCCCTCCATTTCCATGGTACTTGCCCTGACCTATCCTTCTCCATAAATCTATGGGATGGCTGGAGAGTGCAAGTACCATGATGGATGGCTGTAGACCAAAGTCATTGTAGGGCGATAGCTCAGACGTTGATATATCATCTTCGGCAGAGACCTAGACGTCATCTCTTTGAAAGGGCATTGCCTAGTAGCCAGCCTGCGAAGCTCCATGGACCGCCATCTTGCAAGAGGGCCCGGATAGAGCCAGAAGAGCCACTGGGGAGACAGAGAAGGAGCTGGAGAAATAATTCGAAGAGAGACTCTGAAGACTTGAGGGCAAGTTAATGAAGGTCGATGTCATGGAATCTCTTTTTAAACGTCTCGGCTCTCCCAATTATGGAGCTAGTATTCAACTCAGCAGACTCCGAGTCCGACTCCCCATGCAGAATATCCTCGTTGGTTCGTCAGTGACGATAATGGAGAATCTTCTAGAACCTCTCGTAGAGCCCCAGAATTTGAAGATGTCACCTCGTTTCGCCAGCCTCGAAGTGGCGCTAGGATGGACGGAGACTTGCTGCGTGGGTCCCACAAAGTAGGTTGGTTGTATGACATGAATGATTTTCGGCTTTCACCTCCACTCCGACATTACCGTCAACTGCCACGCCCATATGTCTTCTCTAAATCTTTCTTACTCAATGCCGTCAGCTCTCCCTTGACAATTACAGCAGAGAAATACTCGCCTTCCCAGGCGAATCCCATGGAAGCGATTTCATGTGACTATTATATTTGCCAACACACTGCGACACGCCGATTCATGATCTTCACCATAACCTCATGCCCATGTCAAGTGTCAAAGAAGCTCTTTCAGAACCTGTGGCGGTCCGAGAAGAGGAAAATTAACCGGCGGAGGGGGTTTTGAGTCATGTTGTAACGGATTTGGAAGTATGTTCAAGTTTTCTTCGAAACACGAAGTTGAGCATCTAAGAGTCATTCACAGGCCCCAGCCACTCTGTTGCTTCTCCCGGATTTCCTCGACTCGATTCAGATGAAGGCTGACCTTAGGAAAGACCCCAACACGCCTGCACACACCTGTTGAATGTCACCAAAAAAATCAAATTCGGCCGACGGTTTTTCCAACCCTCCAGGCGCCTTTGCTGGGTCACAGGGCTCAGGAAACTTCCGCTCCACATGGTCCCCCAGCGCAGAATACTGCAAGTCGTTATCTCGAAGGATCCGCCTGTTCAAACGGACCCACACTGCATGCAGGTACACAGCACACACTCGCATCCCCTCTTTAATTCCCCGGTTCGAATGATTTAATATACGGTGACTATCGACATGCAATACTTCTATATCCGACAAATCAACAAACGCTATGAGGAGGTGATTCTAAATGGGCTCAGGTAAAAATCTCCGTCATCGCGATAAAAGGGCTCCATGTCATAACTGAACTCGATTATCAATTGTAGAGCCCTTCCGATTCTCCGAGCCGCTAATTAAGACAAGAGCTCCTACAACGACGTCAGTAACCGGGTTATTGACTACTGAGCATGCATACGTCTTCCAGAAGCTCGACATAGACTCGAGGGTGTAATATTTGGGGTCGATAGTGTGGCAGAATCTCACCCCGACGAAAGCGGTTCCCTCCCTTCCTGGTTCACCCTCGATGCGACCCCGCCTTTACCAGCTGACCAGCTGACCGACGGAATACAAAGGACGATCCTCACTTACAGGTCTATATCGATTTGCCCCCATTTACGGTTGACAGGTGTCCCCTGGTCCTATCTACATGCGTTCCCGCGAAGGGTGCCCTTGTTCCCAAGATGGTTCGAGGTACTCCTAGCTCACACGTTCACAGATATGAGTGACAAGATGTCCACAGAGCTGAACTCTAAGCAGAGCCCCCGATCACCGAAGGTAGAATTCTACAATCCAAGCATTCACAAGCGATTGGCTGGTCATGAGATCACCAAGTACTTTTTTTTAGTAGGTAGAACTGGCGTTCATACTAAATCATCCTCTATTAAATTCGGTTTCTCAACCACATTTTGTTTCCGTGAAAATGGGAGCCCGAGTGAAGGCACGCTCACAGCACTTGAGTCTGCTGCCAAATTTCAGCAGCCAACTGTCGTAGGCGAAGATGCCTTGAGGTGATCGTGGCTGATGTGGCTGATGTGATCAATCCTTCGTTTGCCATTGTTTGGTCGTGCCAAAATCGTCGTCGCGATACCGAGAGCCAACCAACGAACCCATTTCCTCAAGACTGCAAGATGTGAGTATCCAACCCTTGACGGCCAGAGAGACACGTATGCAACGACTATGGATCATGTTGGAACTGGATGAGTCGAAAAACGGGGGAAATTCGTGGAGTTTGGGCTGGATGGATGTCGAGAGATTCAGATGTCGTTTTGCAGACCGTCCTCCTGCCGTCCTTTTCAACGGCTGCGTTTCTTCAGGCGGTAACGGAGGCTAACTCTTTATCTTACAGAATCAGAAATGGGTCGGGTTATCAGGACACAGAGACGGTCGCACGCCATCGTACGTCTCATCATTATCCAAAGACTTTTGGGAACTTATCCGAAGTTGCTTTCGTCCAGTTCAAATCACACACCCATCTCAACAAGAACCCCGCCCGCCTGCGAAAACTCGACTTCGCTGAGAGCAATGGCTACATTCGTGGTGTCGTAAAGGAGATTATCCATGACTCTGGCCGGTACGTCAAAGGGTTGAATGAAAGGCGATCTGCTGGTCTAACCAGTCCTCCACAGTGGTGCACCCCTCGCCCGTGTCGTCTTCCGCGACCCCTACCGCTACAAGCTCCGCAAGGAGACTTTCATTGCCACCGAAGGCATGCACACCGGTTCCTTCGTCTACTGCGGCAAGAAGGCCACCCTCGCTGTCGGCAACGTCATCCCCATCGGCCAGTGCCCCGAAGGTACTATCATCTGCAACGTCGAGGAGAAGGTCGGTGACCGTGGCGCACTCGCAAGGACGTCTGGCAACTACGCTACCATCATCGGCCACTCACCCGATGAGGGCAAGACAAGAATCAGGCTTCCTTCTGGTGCCAAGAAGACCGTTGCCAGCGGTGCCCGTGCTTCCATCGGCATCGTCGCTGGTGGTGGAAGGATCGACAAGCCTCTCTTGAAGGCTGGTCGTGCATACCACAAATTCAAGGCCAAGCGTTACAAGTAAGTTGTTTTATTGAGTGGACTTCTTGATCAGTACTAAATCCGCATTTAGCTGGCCTCGTACTCGTGGTGTGGCTATGAACCCCGTTGACCATCCTCACGGTGGTGGTAATCACCAGCATATCGGAAAGGCTTCTACTATCGCCCGCTCTGCCGTTCCTGGACAGAAAGTCGGTCTCATTGCTGCTCGCAGGGTACGTTACCTCCATATATTGTTTCTCTTTACTTTGACTAATGTGTTATCGCTAGACTGGTCTGCTACGTGGTACCGTCAAGGTCAAGGAGGTGTAAACCCGAATTACCTTACGATAGTCACGTTTTCTACCACGCCATCTCATTGCCTAGGGCATATGTGTTATGCTGTACCTCGTCCACCCAAAAATACGATCTATATGTATGCCAAAGGAACCATCCAATTTCTCGAGTGTGCGTATTGCGAAACACATACACTGGCTGGCGCACCGATGCGACATGGGAAGTAGGCACTGCCGATTGTATCTGAGATGACAGCATAATTGGCACACTCGATGCTGACATTCATACTTTGACTATCTCTTCGTAAGGCGAAGTAGAGGAGGTTCCTGACGCAATCAATCTGAGCGCGTCTGTTGTTGACTTGTGCATTCATCAATCTCGGGCGGGCGCAATGTATCGAAACACGTTCAGTGGCGAGTTCACTCAATCGGCCTACACGACCGTCCCATAGAAGGTCAGCTGGTGGTTAAGATCATCGCCTTGCATTGATCTAACCCAGAATAACCAGATGTTCGGATTGTAGGTGTACCTGTGCAGGTTGGATGATCCTTTTCGAGCCGCCTTATAAGCCGTTGCGTTTGAGCGATGAAGTTATCGACACCCGCTTAGAACGTTCTTCATCTCACGCTAGCTCAAGAAGTCAGCCTATTCTTAGATCCTATTCTGCAATTGAAAGAAAGAGCAACATGTCTGTACAGGAACTAGTCGAGGTAAGCTGTCGATTGTCTTCTGTCGAACACTTGTTGGGCACCACGGTGGTACCATGTACTCTACCCCAGACGTGTTCCCTGGCAGCCCAGAGTGGTGTATGTTCCATGGCGGAAATTGAGGCTCATCATTTCGTTTATTTAGGCAGCTATTGCCGAGAACAAGATTGCGATTTTCTCCAAGACGGATTGCATTTATTGTATGTTTGCGAAGGCGTTGTTTGAGGAGCAGTTTGGGGATGTTCCTACTAAGATTATCGAGTGAGTGGGAGTTTTCCTTGGGTTATCTAGTTAGTTGAGTGAAGACTGATGTTGTTGGTGGAAGGTTGGACGAGCTTGATAATGGAGCTGCTGTACAGGATTATTTGCAGGAGAAGACTGGGCAGAGGACTGTTCCTAATATCTTCATTAGTGAGTTCGGGTAGATGTCCTACTTGTTCTACGTTTCCTGACAGTATCGTTCTCCCTTACCAGACCAGAAACATATCGGAGGTGAGTTGGGATCTTTTGGGCGTAACGACTTGCGGATGAGCTGACCTCAACCCATAGGAAACGATAGCGTTCAGGAGGTGTTCCAAGAAGGAAAGCTTGAGGCTCTCATTAGGGCTTAGGTTGTTATGGAAGACACCTTGTACGACAGCGAACAATGTATCTGCATGGAAGGTCCGAAATCGACGTGAAGCATCTTCGAACTTCTTGGACGACGATCAGACCGCCGATCAGATTTTGCGAGAGAAGCCATGAGTTCCCGATATCAAAGGAGAAGCCTGAAATGGACAATCAAGTGCTTCACTCTATTGCTTCCATTTGCCTGCTTCGTAAGGTCCGGTAGTGTAACGGTTATCACCTCGAGGGAGTTGTTGAGGGACACCTCAGCCTGAGCGAACGATAAATGTCGTTCCTCCAGTTGAATTTCGAGTCAAGTGTCTTGGCTCCGAATTCGCATACACAACGAGATCGTTGTGTCACGGTGTAGCAGCCGTAAGGCCGCTAATATTCACTTCCTCGAGAACCCTGTTCGACTCAGGGACTGGACCCTCCATGATGAGTCTCCTGAGTTGTCTTTTTATTCGTGAGGTTGCCAATGGCCAATCCCTAGATTGCGCTGTGACCATTACCGTGACACCAAGTCTTGATCCTGATCATGTTAACTCATATTTTTCCTCTGTCGACTGGTCAAAACACGAAATATCCTTGTCCTTCTGTGTTTCTTAGTATGTAAGTATATTCATATGACTTACTGTTTCGTCTGCTTGTTGCCAGAAAGCTAGACAGGCTTCGTAAGCGCACTGGTCACAGAGGGGAGCGGGTTAAGGGCAAAAGGGCTACTCAGCCTTTGGGAGACTCACCGATTGTTGCCAATTCCTTGGAGACGTCCTTGGAATCGATGATGACTTGACTCTTGCGTCAGACCTTCATCTCACGGCACGGGCCTTTGTCTTGGACAAGGGGAGGGTTTCCCAGCTTACGGCCTAAAAGTGTTTACGATCCACGTGGGGGGCCAGCCAAAGCACGACGAAACTTAAAGAGTTACAGACAACAGTCAGTCGAGACGAGCCTGTCTGCTTTCACAGCAGACCCTGTTAAGGTTCCATCAGCTGGAGCGATTGGGTAACTCTTTTTGCTTTCTGGAACAGCTTGGGCCCGCCGCCCCCGTGATTAGGGCCTTGGTCCTGTCATCGACATGCCTTGTATTCAATGTTTCGTTCTAATGGGTCCATTTCTCTCTCATAGATCTTGGATCCCATGTGATCCTAGAAGACAAGGGCTCAGTTAGGCATTATCTAACCTCGGTGTAAATCCGCTGGGCCGATTTTCAAAGTCGACTTCGTTCTAATCGAACCTTCAAAACACCTTCGCTGTTTCCGGAGTGCTCTCGCCGTCGATTTGCAACACTAAATCAACTTCTTTAATACCCTCTCTTCAACCTTGGCAGGGTCGCGAGCACCTTCCACACCGTCTGCGATATCGCTCAGTATCATGCGGTCATTAATTGCGATGTAAACACCCTGGGGCACGCGGTTTTGATCGACACCATCATTCCGGCGCTACGACGGGTGCTCCTCTCTGTCGTCTGGGGCAGATTCTGACTGCACTTGTCTATCACAATCAACCTGCCATCGCACGTCCACATGGATCTGCCAAGCCTCTGCCAGGTGTTTGTCGTAGCTGCATCAACCAGACGGCAATTCATGCCAGCTTGTTGATAAACCGCTGGTAAAGGTCCCGGACAGCCCGACGCAAAATGTTGTATAAAACCTGGTTATGGCGTGGTTAATATTCTCTACCCCTCTGGTACCAACTCTCCTCGGGTTTTGCTATGTTGACCTCGATCGCCCTCACTGCTCTTCTCGGTGCTTCCTCCGCCCTCGCAGGTCCATACGTTCGTACCCAGAGGTATGTGACGCGTTCTTGTCCAGTAGTCAGGCAGTCGGCTCACGCGTTTTTCTTCAGGACTTGCGGCACCTATATCAGTGCTGATCAGATTGCACAAGATGAGGCAGACTTTGCGGCCAAGGAAGCGTCTATCGACGTGACGCCAACAGCCAAGGGCAAGGTTCCCAAGCTCAATGTTTACTGGCACGTCATCCAGGCCAACAAGACCTTGGAGGGTGGTCATATTCCGTACGTATTCTCATGAACTTGCCCTCTTGACATAATTCCTGATCCCCCAAATAGCAAGTCCCAGATCACTGCCCAAATCGATGTCATGAACGTTGCTTATTATCCCAGTGGTCTTCAATGGCAACTCGCTGAGATCACTCATACGACCAACGAGGGATGGTTCAATAATGCTGGTCCCGATACGGATGAACAAACTGCTATGAAAGCTACTCTCCGTAAAGGTGGTGTTGCCGATCTCAACGTCTACTCTGTCGGGTAAGTCTGTCTTTACTCTCTCCTTCAGACTCCTTCTCGAGTCCTCCCCCTGCCAAGCTACATCATACTCATCTCTCTCTTCCTTGGCCAGGTTCAACTCTGGTGCAGGTGCAGGTCTCTTAGGATACTCTACCTTCCCCAAGTGGTACGCTGGTGCTCCTTACGATGATGGTGTTGTCATCCTGTACTCCTCCGTTCCGGGAGGTTCGGCTGTCCCATATAACCTTGGACAGACTCTCACTCATGAGGCTGGTCATTGGGTTGGGTTGTATCATACTTTCCAGGGTGGATGTGATGGAAAGGGAGACCATGTTGCTGATACTCCTGCGGAGGCTTATCCTGCTTTTGGATGCCCTGAAGGTTCCGATACTTGTCCTGCTGATGGTATTGATCCCATTCGTGAGTCTTCTTGCTCTCTACCATAATCTTGCAGATTGCTAATGCATTCCTGTATCCAGACAACTACATGGACTACACCGATGATGCTTGCATGAACAACTTCACCCCTGGTCAAGCTAAGCGCTTCAAGAAGCAACTCAAGTTGTTCCGTGGTGTCAAGTTCTGAACGGACTGCTTGTACAGACACTTTACTTATTGAGCACGAACTCTCTATTTAATGTAGAAATACAGCTGTATATACCTAAAACACGATAGCCTGAACGACAGTTGACCAGAAAATAGTCCGAGAGTGTGATTACGATTAGAAGGGAGTCAAAGATGATATGTAAGAAATCGCGACGAACGAAAGGCTATAGATAATAAAATACTGCAGGAAGAGTGAAACGTGCATGGTGATCCAAAGGGTAGAATGAAACGAATGGTAACGAATGAAAGGCATTATGAAGGACTGACTTCATATCGAGTAACACGCGGATTGACATATCTGAACCGTAGTTCTCCAACGTGTTTTTCGATATCTTCCAACTCCATATTCCGACCAATAGCTCCTCTCTCCGAAGAGACGAGCTCATCAGCATAGAACATGGTCAACCATGAGTACAGCTGGAATCCGCGCCGGGGTACGTTCAACGGGAGTTTGGGTACGAAAAAGCTTGCAATGAGGCCAATGGCGAAGATTCCTCCAAGGTAGGTGATCATCCATGTTGGACGGATTGAAGCACTTGATAGAACCTTGTCGGGGAACCTTCGTGCAGCGAGCTTTCCACTGCCAGCAAAGTAAGGCAGGATGTTGATCGCGTCTGCGCTTCCTCGAGATTGCCCAAAGAGGTCTGGTGATAGTTGTGTGAATCCTGTTGGGCCCTCGCCTCCACTAAATGAGACAAGAGTTTGGGAGGGAACATAGAACGCGTCTCTGCCGTTGTCTTTGAGTAATGAGTTGACACTGTTTGTATGAGCAATGATATAGCTGTTCAAAATTGAATGTCAATGAGTGCATCCCTAGCCTTCGGAATCGTGAACGTACACATCGGTAAGATCTGTGGAGTTCAACTCTCTAGTGACTTCTGGATCGGTGACTGAACGACCGTATTGTTCTTCGTCGTCGCCTTCGATATCTTGGACAATCTTCCCTGGCCCAACGAGTCTTCGAGCACTTGGTGCACCGGTTGTTCCGTTGTATGTCTCAACAATCCATGGCTCAAAGAGCTGCAAGCAGATGGCGCCGTCGTAGCCAATGAAGGTGGGGTTCCCGGTCGCGTCAGGGACGCTCAAGTCGCTCAGCCTTGCAAAAGTGCCATTCGGAGCGTAGGTGGTATTGAGACGTATGAGCACCTGTTCAATAGATATCCAGCCTTTACCATCGGCACCTAGAGGGCCAACTATGAGTGGATTACCCAATTTTGGAATTCCCGAGTTGCTTACCCATACTGTACGGCCTGCTGAAAAAGCTCACTGCGACGCCATTATCGTAGAAGACACCACTCAAGGCAGTATCAGCTGGGTTGAGCCCTGGGGGAAGGGTGTCGTTGACGTTTGCGCCGACGATGGTGGCTGTGGTCAGTGGAGGGTATCTTGTCTCGTTGTACTCCAGGTTGAACGACGAGAATAGGTCACGCAACACTTGGCGAGGTGTGAACATATAGGTGAAGGTGCTGTTGGCCTTCGGGACCCTAGGAGATGACAGCGTCAGCAGAGGTGATGGTATTCGAGGGGAAGACCTACATATTGTTTTGTGGGTCGGGGAGGGATACACAGTGAAGCCTTGTCCCCCACTTCGGGAACCTATCGCAGCGGGTAAGCGTATGAAACGAACGAGAAAGGTTAAAGACATACCGAAGCACATAGCCAGGATCAATGGGTTGCAGCGCATTGCGAGTAGTGGGAACTGACGGCCTCTCGACGGGAGAGTTCGTGGAATTGAAAGGTTCAATGTCGAATGTCCCAAATCCATGTCCATTTGGTATCAGTTGCGACAAAGTCGTTTCCGAGAAGAAAACAGTGTCATTTTCATATTGAAATGAGGCCACTGGAGGCAAGCTGTCCCGATGTGAAAACGGCGACAGCGTCCAGGTAAGAGCGAAATTCTGTGTGGCGTGTGCTCAAATGGATTCAGTGCGGGCGGCGGCAAGGTACAACGTACATTGAAAGGGTCCTCAAGAGCCTTGGCCTTGGCAATGTCAGTGGCTGAGTTAACACCGCTCACGACTACTTCTTCCCAGTCGACGGTTTGATGCTACAAGAAAGATCAAATTTATGCCATTGATGCTTCAGGGGAGGCCGCTCACCGTCAAGGTCGTGGTAATGTCGACGAGACGGCCCAGTGTGAATGGTATTGAGGCAGCGAGTGCCAGCAGGAATAGGAAGAAGAGAATGTAAAATGTCCAATGGCGACGGCTGTCGATGGGTTTAATCAGCTACTATCATCGTGTCATAAATTTGGATAGAACTCACTCATAATCTTTTCGCGCCTGCCTCGATGTTCCTGTGTATACAGCCCTATCCCATAGAAGCTTCAGCGCTGCCAGCGAACTCGTGGCATCGATAGACTCCGCAGCCAAATCTTTCAGCTTGACCCCTGGCGCGTTCTCTGCTCTTGACTGGTGTATCACGGTAGCCCAAGCTGTGGCACAATCACATCTGTTAGCACCTATCACTCCCAACGGATGAGTAATAGGAACTTACTAGCCGCCTCCAGAAAAGGCCTCCCCATTACCAAGATGCTCACACTCAAAGCAGCGCCCACTAATCCACAGCCCAAGCCAGTGATAAAACGTGTCCAGAACAGCGTCCTGTCCTTCGATATGACCACACATATCATCAGGATTGGATATGCGATGACGCAGAGCAGAGTGTGCAAGGTGATCGTTTCCCATCTTGGAGCTTCGAAGCTATGGAAGAGGGGATGCTTGCGTTTTGGCGAGGCGGTTTGAACATACAGAGGTGTTAGAAGTTGTTTGGGAGGGAGAGGGTCGGGACTGTAGCTGGTGTCGTATTTGTATCCTGGTGCTGATGGGTCGCTCGGAGGGTAGAGGAATCCTGGGCTCTTTAGATCGCTATAGCCTGTACTGTGGACAGGGTTCACAGCCGTCTGGGGTGTTAGACCATCGGTCAGGATAACGGGATCGAACTCTGGAGCATGCTGGTCGTATATCGCATCGTCAAGCGTGAGGTATCGTATGTTCTTGGGAGCCATAGTCAGCAAAGCAAAACCACACGAGGCACGAATTCATATAAGTACCACGAGCAAAACAGCTCTTACCTCGTTTTGGGAGGAGTCAGGTTCCGAGTCCGATAACGACGTTGTTCCTAGTGAATGCGCAGGGTGGTGACGATCAACTGAGCCTGTAACGGGTGGCAGTGGCAGTCGCCTGTACCCGATTGGAATTCGTGACGGCCCGGGTATTTCGAGGTGCTTCATCAAAGTAGAAAGGAGCGGAATAAACGAAGGGACAGCCCTCCCAGGCAAATTTGACAGAGGAACAGCGCCAGTGAGCAGCCAAGAAATCCGCCCACGACTCGTCTTTGTTCATTATGTATGAATCCATTAGTGGGTCCTAGTGGTTTCTTGTGGGTGCTGAGGTAGGACAAGTGATCCCGTCTGAGAGAGACTGAGTTAGACGCAAGATGCTATGTGGGCTAGAACAACAGACTTACCTCGGCCATCAAAGTGTTTGAACAGGCTTCTGAGAAATCAATGACTTAGAAACAAGCACAGATGAGCGCCAATCTGTCCAAACCACGATTTGTGGGTCCAATGGTGCCAAGCGCCACGAGGCCTAAATGAGGTTGCCTGAGGCTGAATGGGCGGTAATTGAGGTTATCGATCATCGCTGATACAGTATCATGGCTGGTGACGTTGGTGGTTAGCGCAAGTAGGGTTTGGGGCAGATCCAATGATTCACTCCGATCTTCAGCGGATGGATTGAGGTAGCACCGCCAGAGAATCAATTCTTCGACGATGGTTCTAGAATTGACAGAGGTCACCATATTACGATGTCGTAATCTGTGCCATGACGAGTCTGCCGACACTCTGTGCTTGATTTATGTAAATTGCTTCGTTTTCTCGAAATCGGGAAGTGGTGTCGATAACGAGATTGTTCATTGACAGGTCGTCTACAAGAGTGTCAACTTCTAGGAAACCATAGGACCTTCCAATGGCTCCATCGTCCCTGGCTTCGCTGGGAGAAGAGTCGGTAAGGCCAATGTATATTGATGATCGATAACTTGTATTCACGTACCAGGACAACAGCTGAGCCACCCAACCCGTTTTGATGGAATGTCATACCACCATTCACTTTGTCAAGACCAGAGGCAACCATTTCACCTATTGACAAACGAGCGTGTCGCTTTCGTGGAGGACAAAGGAAGGGTCGAAAAAGCCCAATTCAATCCACATTGTTGAGCATTGGCAACCGACAAGTATGTCATCAATGGACCCTATGAATATCAGAAACTATTCAGTCTGCTTCGGGAACGTCAAGCCCTGAGGTTACCTTGAAGCTTTCCAACAGAAGACGACCGCTGTTCCCGCTCACAGTCTTCTAGAAAGAATCACTGGAGTCAGCGGTACTATCACCGGGCCGAGAGTGACCTGAAAATTTGTGGACAAGGCCAAAATCTGCGCCACCAACACTGGGCCTGACGATTGAGCAAGAAAAATATCAGAAACAATCTTCAACTTGTAGGACTCTGATCTACCTGTTCCCCGCTCTAGTGTGATACTATCTCGGTGGATGCCCACCACCACGTTCCCTTCCAGCCCTCATTCGCCCTTTCTTGCTTCTTTTCCTTCTGCCTGCGCTTCCCCTGTGTGGGTCCACCTATGTCAACATCAACAGGGCATCCTTTGGCATCTGACTCATTCCCCCTCTTGGGAGGACAGTACATCGACAATCTGTTTCACGGCACGTTACGAGTGGGTGGCAGAGACCGAGGAGGGGCGGCCAGGAGGAGGAAAAGTATCCGAGGTGGTTGAAGATAACTGAATTCATACCGGCAAATTGGCTTTCCCTGAAATCCTTTCCTCTGTTAGATTTCAAGCTCAAGCAGACCCTTTCCGAGAGTTTCCTGTCAGCATTCGGCGTTTTGGCTTGACTGCCGGAGCACACGCCAAGTTGGTTCTTGTCTTCTCAGATGCAGGAGCAGGTTGTTTCAAAACGAGATCTTCCTATAGACGAGCTCAATTTACAATATGTAGCAGATAATACAATGCCCACCCACTTTTCTCCTTGTCGAAACGTAGTAGTCGAATTCGTTGTGCCACTCATGTAGCCCGGAGAGACTTGTCCAGGGCTCCGTTCAGGTGAAAGCACGTCTCTTCTTGATTTGATACAAATTAGGACCTGTATTTTCCTCGTCAAAAGTAGTCAGATTAGAAAGTTCTTCGATTGCTCGTCGCTGTCGACAATGGAGACGCGATGGTCATGGTCGTCCGACCAAAAGTCGGATCGGCGCTCGGAATACCAAGGGGCACTCATCCAAATATCCATAAACAAATAGCCTCCTGCCCCAGCTGGTCGCCTCGAATCTCCTCTGGATTGCCTTTGGAGGACCTTTTTACTGCTGAAGAATAACAGAAAAATCAACTACGGCCCACCGAAATCAGAAACTGGAAATTTTGTAACAATCTAACGTCAACGAAGGTCCAAAATTTACCAAAACCGTGACGGCGATCTATCAGCACCTTCGAGATGCCTCCAAGTCAACTCTGAATCATCAGGAACCCAACGTATTCATAAATATACAACGACAAGCGTGCACATAGAAGACATTCATTCGAAGAAATTCGGAAACTAGCGCTGATAAATTCCCTGGACCGTATCTACAGACCCAAAGACCGAATCAAAGCAACGAATAGATCAGTCATTGCTAACTTGGAAAGACTCCAGGTTGAGCAATACTGGGATCCACATATTTGAATCGCAAATCTCCAATGTTCTTCTCTATGTCTTCGAGCTCCATATTACGGCAAATCGTTCCCCGTTCAGAAGAGACAAGTTCGTCGGCATAAAACATGGCCAACCAAGAATATAACTGGAATCCACGCCGAGGGACGTTCAAAGGAAGCTTGGGTACGAAGAATCCTGCAACAAGGCCAATTGCAAGGACTGCTCCAAGGTAGGAAATCATCACCACCGGTCGAATGGAGGCCTTCGCTAATACTTTATCAGGGAATCTCCGAGCGACCAGCTTTCCACTTCCTGCGAAATAGGGCAAGATGTTCATGGCGTCCGCACTTCCTCGAGACTGGGCGAAGAGATCAGGAGAGAGCTTCGTATATCCTGCGGCACCTTGTCCTCCGGTGAATGAGACGAGCGTCTGGCATGGAACATAGTAAGAGTCTCTGCCGTTGTCCTTGACCAAGGAGTTTACGCTGTTCTGATGAGCAATGTCATAGCTATAACCATACGTCAGCAAGGAGATTATCCTTTGACGTTGAGAAAAACGCACATGAGAGAGAGCTCAGTTGAATCCAGCTCTCGAATGACATCTAAATCGATGATTGAACGCCCAAACTGATGTTCTTCTTCGCCATCGATATCTTGAACGATATTTCCTGGCCCAACAAGCCTCCTAGCACTTGGTGCGCCAGTTGTCCCATTGTAGGTCTCGACAATCCACGGTTCGAATAGTTGCAGGCAGATAGCACCATCATACCCAATCCACGTAGGATTACCACTTGCGTCGGGAACGTTCTGGTCGCTGAGCCTCGCGAATGTGCCGTTAGGAGTGTAGGTGGTGTTGAGGCGTATAAGGACCTCCTCAATCGAAATCCACCCTTTTCCATCATCGCCTATAAGGTTCAGTGATCAGCAGCCACTTGAAATACACTATCTCCAAATACGCTCACCCATGCTATAAGGCCGACTGAAGAAGTTCATAGCCACAGAGTTATCGTAGAATGGAACACTCAAAGCAACATCGGCTAGATTAAGCCCAGCCGGAAGTGTGTCGTTCGTATTGGCCTTGACGATGTCCGCGGTTGTCAATGGAGGGAAGCTCGTTTCATTGAAATCCAGGTTGAACGATGAGAAGAGGTCACGTAAGACTTGACGGGGCGTGAACATGTATGTGAAGCCACTGGCCGCCCTGGGAATTCTGAAGATATGCAGTATTGAGACGGGTCATCGTCCATCAAAAGGAGGAACTTACAGGTTGTTTTGTGGATCGGGAAGCGAGACGCAGTGAAGTCTCGTCCCCCATTTCGGGAAACTAAAGTATCAATAGTCCATGAGCATGGGCAATATATGGGAAAGCCGTGTGACATACCGAAGCACATAACCTGGATCAATGGGTTGTAAGGCATTACGAGTAGTGGGAGCAGAAATTCCTTCCACGGGGCTGTTCGTGCTATTGAAGGGTTCGATCTCGAAAGTTCCAAATCCATGGCCACCGGGCACAAGTTGCGACGATGTCGTCTCAGAGAAGAAAACAGTATCGTTCTCGTACTCAAAAGAGGCTACTGGAGGCAAGCTGTCACGGTGTGAAAAAGGTGACAGTGTCCAGGTCAGGGCGAAATTCTATACGACGGTGCGCTCATTTAGACAGTTGAGTGTGGCATCGACGCATAACGTACGTTGAAGGGAGCCTCGAGAGCTTTTGCTTTGGCAATGTCCGCGGCCGAATTCACGCCGCTGAGAACGACTTCCTCCCAGTCAGTAATTTGGTGCTAGTGGAGATATGTCGTGTCAGGACCAGATTTCTGCGACAGAAATTATTGCTTACCGTCAAGGTCGTTGTGATATCCACTAGGCGGCCCAGTGTGAAGGATATCGACGCCGCAAGTACTAGCAGAGATAGGAAGAAAAGGATGTACAAAGTCCAGTTACGGCGACTTAGGATGGATTAACGTCTGGTGATGACAAAAAAGGAGAAAGAATATCTCACTCATAGTCTTTCCGAGCTGATCTTGACGTGCCTGTGTATACTGCCCTATCCCACAGAAGCCTCAGAGCCGCCAGTGGGCTCGTGGCATCTTTAGACTCTGCGGCCAAGTCTTTCAACTTGATTCCTGGCGCATTCTGCATTCTTGACTGGTGTATCACCGTAGCCCAAGCTACGACGAAGGTACAAAAGGATATCGTGAGCGATTATCCCTTATCGATTTGTGAAATATACTCACTGGCTGCCTCCAGAAATGGCCTTCCTAGAACCAGGATGCTCAGGCTCAGGCAAGTTCCAATAAAACCACACCCCAATCCAATCAGAAAGCGCGTCCAGAACAAGGACCTGTCTTTCGAGATGACGACAAATATCATGAGGACAGGGTACGCAATGACACAGAGCAAGGCATGCAACACGATCGACTCCCATCTCGGAGCCTCAAAGCCATGTAAGAGCGTGGGCTTGGGTTTTGATGAGGGAAGATGTGGAGGAGGAGGGTCACTAGGGCTGTAACTGGTGACGAGCTTATACCCAGTACCAGACGAGTTGGAGGGAGAATGAGGGAATCCTGGGCTGTCCAAGCCTTGATGGTGTTGACCGAAGGTATTTCGAACAGGGCTGAGTGTCGCCTGATGTGCTGGCTCTTCAGTCAGAGTACGAGGATCGAAGTCTTGTCTATTTCGGCCGTATACTAGTATCGCATCTTCAACGGCGCGGTAATGTGTAGCGGTATTGTTGGGATCCATCTTCAGGAGAACTGAGGATTATTGACAAGTAGGGACGGCTCGTTTAAGTACACAGACATAAGATGGCTCTTACCTCATTCCTCATTCGAGCAAGCCGCCTCCGAGGTTGTCCTCGGCAGGAGCCTGTGTGTTATCATGATCATTGGCAGCTTGAAACGGGTGGCTGCACACATCTGTACCTGAGTGAGATCGGTGATCTTTAGAAGTAAACCATACCTACAGGGCTGAGAAGATTTCTTCTCCTCGCACGGAGATAAAAAACGGGGTGGCCGAATGAATGGAACAAAATGACGCCCTCCCGACTAGATTCGAAGGGCCACGAGCGGAAGAGAGAGGGGCAATCTGTCTGAGCTTCGCTACGAGCAGCCAAAAATTCGCGCCGTTGACCGCTTTCTCTTTCATTTGTTGACATGCAGGTTGTGGGTCCATTCAAGAATTGACCCTGTTTGAGAGAACCACAACTCGCCTCGGCCATCAAAGCTTGAACGAGAGATCAACAGCTTAGAAACAAGCACAGAGCGCCAATCGACCCGAAAAATTACAATCTTCGAGTTGTGGATTCGATGGTGTCGCAACATGGGAAATAAACGAGCGCCAATCTGTCCTAAGTCACTTGATAGGTTCCCGAACATCAAACGCCACAAGGTCTAAATGAACTTCCATGACGATTCGATGAGCTTTACGGGAGGCGGTGGAGTTCTCGATCGTCGCCGATATCACTGGATCTTCACGATCTGCTGGTGGCTGGCATGTGGCAGTATCGGCGCAGATGGAGTGGATGCAGGGTCAAGCTTGTTTCTAGGAGTTGTGAATTGCGAACAGATCACATTTCCGTAATTGACGTGACGACTCTCCCGATACCCTGTACTTGTTTATCTGTCGCTTCACCTTCTGGAAAACACAGGATATCGCATAGCAATTGGTTGTTGACAGTTCGTGTACAGACGGGAGTGTCGACGCCTTTCAAGCCCGCGATGCCGTCTCTAGAACAAGCGACGAGTTAGTAAACCCTAGCCTGAATACATTTGTATAGATTGCATACCGGGAGAACAACTATGCCACAAACATAGGGATAGGGACTATCAGAAACCTGTATCCTTCTTCCACGTTCGATATCCCCTGGTTCGTGTTCTTCCCCAACTCCACCAACACTGATCCTGATGAAGCCCAGAAGCCGAACGTCCATAATCCACTAGAACCACGATCCTCTGGCGCCTACTCGTCGACCTTGTGATCCCGGCATGCTGTAAGACACAGAAGGTTGAGTCGATGTCTTGCTGGGGATCACATCACCATCATGTGGTGGTCAAAGTTGAGCCATTATTGCTTGCGATGAACTCGGAACCCTCGAACCTTAACAGCTGGAGTAAAGTGGAGGGTTATCGATCTATCGAAGAAGCCTGGACGCTTGCCGAACGAGGCAGTCAGAATGATGACATCCCGTCCCTGCTGCTAATTGGCCTCCAAAGAAGCCCGCTAGGCATCTCGACTCCTCGGTGATCGCCATTCTGGCCCCGAAGCGCCATCGTGAGGTAGTGATAGATTATCGCGGCAGGGGCTTGCCGTCGAGGCACAAAGCGCGGCTAGTAGCACGCTCATGGCGGGAAGCGCCCTCTTAAGTGCCGACTTTTGAAACTGGTCGGTTGTTGGAAGAGGCATCAGGATGGGTTCGCATATTTCCCCTTTTGAGCCTTAGAGACTCTCGACGGAGGAAAGTATGCACGAGGGTGGAACATGGAAGATTGATAGCAGGCCAATTATGTAGTCGTAGAGATCGTAAACGCCTGATAAACGCTTGATCCCGAACGCCACGCATCCTTGGGGAGGAGAACCTACATCAGCCAGCCTGGCCTTCGTGCATTAAGGAGAACGAATATTTGTTGGGATGCAGCAAACAGCGCTCCCTCACAACCTGGCGACGCGAACAAGGAATGAGGTATGTGAAGAGGGCACTTGGTCGCAAGTGACGAAAGGTGGGCGGCGTCTGAATCCGTGTCTTCTTCAAGTTCACCTGCTCTCTAATCCTCCAAGAGTATGATCTCCACTATCATCCTCACTCTCCACAGCCTCCAACTTCAACTCCCAAGCTTCTTGTTCCTGCCGTCCCATCGTATCACATGGCACAATCCTAGCATGAGCGTCGAGTATCGGAGTATCGAGAGCAGGTGGAGAGGGAATTTGGGAAAGACCATACGTGCTGGAGGTGTCGCGAATAACAGTGGTGAGTATGATGAAGCTGCACCTAGAAGTGGAACGCAGGGAACAGTGCAGCATCCTCAGCCATGGCTTTGGTTGCCTCTTGGCAGTCTTGTTAGTGACGATCCTTCCTTTGAAAACTAGAGGTTTCTGTTGTGAACGAGGCACGCGCACTGCCAGGGGGAGAGCTGCTATCCTCTCCCACGAATGAGGAGGGAGGGTTGATAAGCGGTGGTATGAGAACGATGCAAGAGCGAGAGTTGGTAGAGGCTGTTGAGTGGTTGGGGAAAGAGGAGTATGAGATAGGGTCCCTCCTTGTCTTCTTCGTCTTCCCTCTAATCTTCATCCCCATCATCTTCCATGCCACCTTCCATACCCGTCATCTCCCAATTTCTGCCCTTGTGAGCCTGCTTCCTGTCGCCCTTGAAGAATGAAGCAAGGTCCCAAGTTACATGATGGTCGTAGAGATTTCTGTCCTCATATCGTGTGTTATCGTCACAGGAGGGTTCATATGAGGTGAAGATCGTTACAAAGCCCAACCTCCTCGGTCCATGGAAGGCGTATGTCACGTCTCCTGATCTTGTGGTTTCGATACCGGGGAGGGCGGTCGCAGAGGAAAAGAAGAAAGAGAAGGCTGTGAATGGCTAGCGCTCGCATTCGATTGTCCGAAGGTCCAGCTTGAGCCATCTTTAAGTCTTTGCTTTAGGTCGCAAGGCAGATATGCTAATGTGCGTCGAGGATATCCTGTACACTCCGTTGAGAAGTAGCTTCCTAAGCTGATCATCTTCATCCAAACATACCTTTAAAAAAGATATCTTCACTCATTTTCGATAATCTTCGTTGTGCTCCCCAGTGTGTTTCGAATTTTGTTCATGGTGTCCTTTGAGGACCCAGATGGTGCCGCACCGTAGAGTCGGAGAAAGGTTTTGAATGGCTAGTGTTCGAGTCCAAATGCCTGAATTTCCAGCCTAAGATGTTCATGCCTTTGCGCATCGTGACCCTTGTAGGTAGAAGGTTGAAGCCAAAAATGCAGAGATGACGCCGAGTTGTTGGAAAGAAAGGACGTTTGACTCGGAATTTGATCTAGGCCTCATCAACATTGCTCGCTGAGACTCATATCTTCGTGAGCAAGAAGCTTACCTTGAGGTAACTGGCCCTTCTTCCACGGATCCTTCCTTCGTCAACTCCGCAAGAGCCGTGTTCGAGTTGTCGTGCAACGAACACCAGCGCTTGAATCAACCCAATCTCCACATCACAGCCTTCAGCCAACTACATGCCACCGAGCTTCCACTAAGTTCACAGGCCTGCATCTGTCGCCAGCATGAAAGTGTTTGCGACGTAGGAGAGCGTCACGATCGTGGAGGGTTCATCAAAGGAGCCTGAGCGGAAGCCTCAACATCAAATCCAAACGCGCCTCGGATCGGATCCCGGATCTATCTTTTTCTCTTTTCTCTCTTTCCTGTTCTCTCGCGTGCCTGTTCCTCTCTTTCCTCTCAACATGGCGGACATAGAACCAGCCTCTTCCTCCTCCGCTACCGCCGTGGGTGGGAGTACGAGTAAGAAAAGACAACATAGGAAAGATAAACGTGAGTTTTTTAACTTTGAAGTGTGAAGAGAATGAGAGCTGATGGAGAGGAATGGGATAGCTTGGGATACGGATGATATTGACCAGTACGTCTCCCTTCCCTTCTCTCTTCTCCTTTCTTTACTCACTCTTCTCTCTCTAGCGTAAGCCCCTCCCTCCCTTCCCTTCCCCTTCCCCCCCTTCTCTTTCCTTCCAACCGGAACTAATCACCCCTCACCAACAGTGGAAAATCGACCCCTTCCAACCAACCGACAACAAAGGCGGTACATTCACCGAAGAATCTTCATTCGCTACCTTATTTCCGAAGTATAGAGAGAAGTATTTGAGGGAGGTGTGGAGTGCTGTTACGAAGGCTTTGGATGGGGTTGTGAGTATCGTACTCTCTTCTCTCCTCCCCTGCTCTTCTCTACAACTCGCTCGCTAACCCTCCCTCCCCAGGGCATATCCTGTCAACTCGACCTAATCCACGGCTCCATGTCAGTCCGTACAACCCGCAAAACCTTCGATCCCTACATAATCCTCAAAGCCCGCGACCTAATCAAACTTCTCGCCCGCGGGGTGTCCGTCTCCCAGGCCGTCAAGATTTTAGATGATGCGGTGGCTTGTGATATTATTAAGATTGGTAGCTTGGTTAGGAATAAAGAGAGGTTTGTGAAGAGGAGACAGAGGATTATTGGACCTGATGGGTCCACTTTGAAGGTAAGCAAGCTCTTTACTTTGTTGAATGAGGATGAGGGGGAGGAGAGGGATTGATGCTGATTGGATGAGCAGGCGATTGAGTTGTTGACGCAGTGTTATGTACTTGTGCAGGGAAGTACGGTTAGTGTTATGGGACCGTATAAGAGTTTGAAGGAGGTTAGGAGGATTGTGTTGGATTGTATGAAGAATATACATCCCATCTACCGAATCAAGGTACGTCTTTCCTTCCATCCTCCCCTCGTCCCTCCCTCCTTCCCCCTGCTCCTTGCCCTCCCGTTCAAGAGTAGGACTGAGCTTACGCACACACTCAGGAACTCATGATCCGCCGCGAACTATCCAAAGACCCAAAACTCGCCAACGAATCCTGGGATAGATTCCTCCCCCAATTCCGGAAGAGGCACCTCAAAACTTCCGAGAAAACTCTTCGTAAAAACAACCTCCTCTCGGAGAAGAACGAAGCTCGTACCAAAGCTGGACTTCCTCCCTTGCTTAGCATCGATCCCTCTTCCACAACCCAATCTAAAGGGGAGAAGAAGAAAACATATACACCGTTCCCACCTGCTCAACTTCCGAGAAAAGTGGATTTACAACTTGAGAGTGGAGAGTATTTTTTGAACAGTGGGGAGAGGGAGAAGAGGGAGGAGGAGAGGAAGAAGGCGAAGGTTAGTCATTGATTCTTTCTTTCGTCGTTTCCTTCTCTGTTATCTACTTTCTTTTCCTTTGACCTATCGCATATACCCACTCCAAACACCCTACTAACCCCCTCCTCCCCAATAGCAAGCAGAAACAACAGCAAAACGTCAATCCGAACGAGCAGAAGCGTTCATCGCACCCGTTGAAGTTGCAGAGCCGACAGTGGAGGAGAAGATTAGGAAGAGGACGAAGAGGAAGGCTGAAGCGAGCGAGCCCGGCCTGGGAGGAAACGGAGAGAGAGGAGGGGAGGATGGGGAACGGGAGAGGAAGAAGAAAAAGAAGAAAAAGAGTAGGGAGGTGGATGTCAATGGAGATGGCGAAGGTGAGGGTGGGGAAAAGGAGGAGAGGAAGAAGAAGAAAAAGAAGAGGGCGAAAGGGGGCGAAGAGTAATCGTTGTTGTTGTGTCATGTTGGGCGTAGAGTGGTATCTTGACGTTCATGATGTTCTTTTAAGCCTTGTTTGGGCCTATCTCTAAACATTGATCTTATCGGGAGGTTGTATTCTCAAGGAACGGGATTTGACTTGTGCACGCGACCTATCTCGGGTCTGGAGAAATAATCGACGTTGAGTAAGTCTATCAATGTATCATGACATTTCCACGGATCTGGAAAGAAAAGAACCAGAAACAGAACGAATTATGAACATCGAAGATCGTTGAACTGTTGGCACTAATTCGAACCTCATGCGCTTTAACCGTAGCCAACTTAGAATGATCTCAGACTAAAAAGCTTAGAAGTTAGTTCCATCCTAACTTTAAGTCGCTCGCGTGCGCCATAGAATTAAAAATTAGCCTTAATCAGGATCGGTATAGACCAGTCCCTGAGTCGAACAGGGTTCTCAAAGTCGAGACGATCGCCTCGACTCGATACACTCCAAGGATGGACACCAGTGATCACTGGCATCGAGCTTCCTTGAGGTGATAACCGTTACACTACCGGACCTTGAGGAGTGGGTGAATAGAAGGGATATATAACTCGATCGACCAATCCAAGCATCTCCGTGTGTAGTGCCTCGTGTACGGTAGTCACTGCTGTTGAGCGAGCGTCTTTTCCAGTCACACATGTACAGCAGTCTCACAATGAGACAGCTCTTCAGCGCTTTCTTCTCTTTCTTCCTTAGACCACTACCACGATGACTGAACCCAAGCGATCCACGAAATATTATCAAGATACCGTCATCTTCTTGGTAAGTTGAACAGTGGCACACTAATCGACTCACAGAAACATTCTGATCAATTTTTGAACTAGGTTGAAAACACGTTATTCAAGGTAGCAAAATGCTACTTTATGGAACACTCCGAGATCTTCAGCGATATGTTCGATATCCCCCAGTCTAAAGGTCATGTCGCAGATGGATCGAGTGATGAGCATCCTCTGGTCCTAGAAGACGTCACAGCGAAGGATTTTGAGACTCTGTTAGGGCTGATGTATCCTCCGTGAGCTTTAGATCACTCTTTCAATGGCTTCGTATCATTGAGCCTGCTACTCACTTCTGGTATCATGATAGTAAAGAATATCTACTTCCCTTGGCTCGTCAAAAATGGGAGGAAGAAGCTTCGAGGGGCCCAGTGCCATCCCGTGCTCCCAGCGAAGCCGAAGTCGACAAAATCCGCAGAGCTGGTATTGAACGTTACGTTCCCTGTGTCAAGCTTGCCAGGCGATGGCTGTTGCACCAGATTCACGCCGAATGCATTGCTCGCCTCGACGATCCCTACTTGACGCCAGTGGATCGCGTCGTGCTAGGCAAAGAGCTCCACGTGGCCTCATGGATCCGGACGGGGTACCGCACACTGGTAGAGAGGAAAGATAAGCTGTCAAAGGAAGAAGCTGTCCAAATTGGACCCTTGAGCACTTTAGGAGTTTGCAATCTCCGAGAGGAAAGAAGTGACCGCAGGGGAGATCCTTCTCATTTTACTATCGTCAATCTTAATAGGATCGAGAGGAAGCGTGAAGCAGAGGTTAAGGACGATGAACACATTGCGGCAATCGAGGAAATATTCAAGGAGGAGTTGAGTTTTGCGGAGCAGATGGATGCTGAGTTCTATGCTGACGTTGAATAATGAGTTGGAGACTTTTTTAAACCGCATCGCTATGTTTACCTTGACACATTTTGTAGTGAAATGCCATGAAGTTATAATGTCGCATTGGCAAACTCTTGAGTTGCACCTGAGCGAGTGCAGAGTGCATGGAGGAGGTTTGGATGAAGTCGGCTTGCCATCCACCATGACCTAGTACCTTTCGACCTTTCGACTCATTTCTAAGAACCCCATCCATCTTGCACTCCTTCGCAAAGTGTATCGTGGTTATTCCGGCTGGTATAACTGGTTCATGAGCAAAAACACGTAGAACCGTTCAGAGCTCGAAGGATCAAACAGTCGCTCAAAAAGGAAATAAATACCAACTCCGTCAGCGTGAAACGGAAGTGCATGGGTTCGGATTAACCACCACTCACGAAACCTATGTAGGTGCATGCACAAGCTATTCTTGGCTCAGGTGCTAATGTCCTGTCAAAATTCTGTCATTGGAATGCAACGAACGTCTTTGGAACGTGCACTTGTCCGAGTCGGAGGCATCGTTTTGAACTTGAAGGCAAAGGACGATCGGAAGGCGCAGCCGCTGGCTACCCAAACCAGATCTTGCCCTAAAGCCTGCCTCGGAGGCGAAGTCCAGCCACTACCCAGCACCTGAAGCTTGTTCTGAGAGAACCATCCGTAGAATGTTTCGCCAATACCACGCGCATCCTACGTTGCTCATCCATCACCCCCTCACGATCTGCTTTCCTTTTCTCTGCTTGTTTAGCCCCGATAACCCAAAGTTTCAGTCTCTGTGTCTCACTCGGAACGGTGGCAGTGAATGCTGGCTCTGTCTCGGACCTATCGTTCGAAGGAATCGGAAAGAGAAAGGTCAGAATCAAGATGGCATCCAACTTCAACGCCAGTAGACTTACCATTCTCTCTCAACCTGACGCTTTTCATTATGATTACGATCTACTCCGAGTCACAGGCCGTGGACTTCCTCCCGACGCTGTTTCAAGAGGAGAATTTCCCGTCTTCCGGAGAAACGGTTTTGAAGGATGATCTCCTGTCTTCCCGAGAGATTGGTTTCCGAGGAAGAACTACAAATTCCTCTGATAATCCTCAAATAACAGCTCGAATTAGGGTGGCAAGAGTCTCTGGAGGTCGACACCGCAGATTTTGCTGTCTTATCCGAATCCTCCTGGCTATATCCTGGTTGACTACCTCCTCAAGCAACTACTCACGACCAGTGAGCAGCCATGAAAGCTGACACCTCATGTTGACCTCACGAAGAAATCGTGTCGCTGAAATTCACAACCCTTCGCCACCAACTCGGGTTGGGCTAGACAAAGGCTCAATTTCGGCCGAAAAGGGCTGAGGACCCCAGATGACACGATGGGTGTCAGATGTCCCCCTCGTCCGCTTCAATCGCGATGGTTGAACTGCGATTGTGCTCTCGGTATCTATAATAAACTTGATGCGACTACAATCCTTACAAACAAAATCTACCCCCTCTTGAGGATGACGACCGAGGACGTACAATATTCTACACTTGCGATACACGATCAACATCAACGCATACTAGAGCACGATACGACTAATGCAGGTCATGAAGACATCGACGCCCCAGGAGGTGTTTATTCTCATACGGATGGGTCACCATCTACATACGAACACCGTGACCGCACTTCTACCTCCGATCACTCCGACTCGCTTCTTCCTGCGCAACCCCCCACGCCTCTATACTCCCCGACCTCTTCACATAAAAGCGGTGGTCCATTCTCGTGGTTGAGCCGCTTCGAACCCCCAAAATGGAAACCAATCGCGATCCATACCATACTCTGTATTATCACCTACCCTCTCTTGATGATTTGTGGGGTTGCATCGAATGATAGAACTCTATTCTTGACTCGATTGATTGTTGGTGTAGGTACTGGGGTGACTGGAGCTGGACTGAGTACGAGTTTGATAGGTATGAGTAAGGCATTCATAGAAGCAGCTAGTAAGTCCGATTTTTGTTTATCTCAGCGAACGATTGGTTCACTCACAAATTTCCCTCTATCTGCTTCTATGATCATGGTGTAGCTTGGGCAACTGTGATACATCAGTCAAAAGGACCAGACAGACCCGGAATCAGGTTAAAGTACTTGGATGCGGTGTCTGGGGATTCTACTGATCCGTTGTCGGCATTGAAGCTTTTATGCCATCGATGGGAGCATACCGGGACATCAAGATCGTCGAGGAAAGACTACGAGTGCGTTCTCATCTCTTCATTCTTCAGGCGTCACTATATAGCTCAATATTTATACACAGTCATTGCCACTGGACCGTTTGCATCTTGTTCTTCGTATTTCTAACCGTATTTGCGGCATCGATACCATTTATGTTAGGCCGCCTGGTTGATATCACTACCATCCTGACGGTGGGTACTCCTTTTCGATGCATATTCATGATGCTAGACTCCATCGTCTTCTAGCATCAAACCGTCGATTGGGAGGAAGTGACGATCGCTGGGGTAATTTCCAGTACCGATTTTGATAATTTCGACGTACGTGGCTCCCTCTATTCCCTCCGATGCTTAGATATTTATTCAGAGTGACCATGATGCAGAGCGATCAACTGAACTGGGCTTTTCTACCGGCTTTACTTCGTGACACCTTGCCTCCTGTAGTCTCACTCGAGTACAAGAACGACACAGTTTTCTTCTCGGAAACTACACAATCGCAACTCGTACCGAATGGGCATAGATTTGGGACATTTGATGGCAACGCGTTTCCTCCTACGAACCCATCCCTGGAGAGTGAACCTATGACGGCTCGTCCTGATTCATCGGAACCTATTGCCACTGGTCATATGCTTCGGTAGGTCTTTTGTGCCTATCCAAGGAGTTCTGACACTCATGAACTTTTCAGTTTTCCAAAGTGGGGAACGAGACTTCACTGCGCCTCACTTCCTGACCCACAAAACAACCTGTCCGTCTCTTTCTCTCAATCTTCCATCACTTGCATTGATATCATCATTATAATTTCTAGGATCGTGAATGCACATAGCAACATCACTTACGTGCTGACACCACATCAGGTATTGCGTGACCTCTTTTCATCATTTAATCTGGAATACAACGAGACGAAGATGATGAGGCCGACCTTCGACTTCAGGTTGACATCGGCTGACGATGGCGATAACTGGAACAACAGACGGAATATCGAGAACATTTTTCCCGTTGGATTTAGGCGTAACCCGGCGGATATCGCTATAAGTGGTCAATTCTACGATGACGGTATATGCGTGGCGATTTTAAGTCAGTCGTACGGCTTGAATGACCAAGGTGAGTAACCCAGGGAAAAAGTGTTTATATCAACTATTCATAGGCTCGATGTATAGATCTAGACCGCAAAGGGTGGATCTCGATTCAGCAAATTCTCGTTCGTCTCAATACCTCTTACACTCCCAGAGGCACTTTTGCCAAGCTGGGCGACCCCATCCCTGACATTAAAGGAAAGCCCACCTCGATAGGTTATGATGCTGCTATCTGCTTACAGCTGATCGAGCCGTGGATCGTCGACACATATAATGGGACAGCTGGTGTATCGAGTTCTCGTCGGCTGATCGGACCAGGGACCGCCGTCCAAGATATAGTCGGTAGCAAGGAACGTCGATTTGGCACAACAGTCACGGATACAGATGTTTACCGGGAGTTGAACTCTACAGGCTTCACTGGCAGGCTCTCGGAGTTGTGCGTTCTCTACCCAAAATCATGGACTGCCTCGTGACAGCACACTGACTTTTCTTGTTTAGCTATTTTTATGCTCGCATAAACAGCATGCAACCCTGGTATTTCGATAGTCAAAGTTATGACAACGGGCATTACGAACCCTCGGATGTCCTCTCATTCATCACAGACGGAAATGGTACCGATGGATACACGAAACACTCTCCAGACCTCTTTGGACAATCTTGGGGAAGATCCGACGCTACAAACATCCTCCCCTACCTCTCTGGCAGCGGTAAGCTAATTGCACGAAGGTTTCCTGATAAGGTTTTGGCTAGAGCATCGATCCAACCATCCTGGATGATTTCCTACCTTCTAGGCGTCCTGGTCGTCGGTCTCATGGCTTCCCTGTTGGTACCAAGGCTTCCTTTGGGCGTATCCAGGCGTGGGTTCCAGATGTACACATGGTTGGCAATGTTCCATGCCAATGAACTTGTGTCTTCGGAACGAGGAGCCGGAGTCATTGAACGCAACATGGAGTTGGAAGATATTGAGAAATATGCTGGAGAGTTACGGTTTAAATACGTGGTTCCGCATGTTATGCACAACGAGGTCGGCCTTCCATAAGTTCTCATTCCTTTGAAAAAGCTATCATCGTTTAGAATTTATCATTCTCTTTTACTCTCCACTACCCTACTTCGGACATTTGCGTTTCTTCTGCCTTCTGCCTGGTTAGTTGTTATAGGTCTGGTGTACGGGCGGGTGTGTAGGGTATGTTATGTCGTACAAGAAAGGACGGCCGCAGGATGGTGTTTAGAAGAAAATTGGCTGGATGTATGCTATGACTCCGGAGACGGATCTAGTCTCTCGAATCTCTACCTTTTCCCCACCTCGCATCCTACTCATTGTCGCTCAGGTGGCTTTCGGGCTTTTCAAGCCTGTAGCTTGACATTTAGAACACACAAAGCTGCAACGATTTCCCCGAACCTATCTCGAGTTCGATGTTGTATCACGTGCGCTTCTTTTACACTTGCGCCACCAATTTGAAATCAAGTTTCTGGAGTCCGCACAGTGGCAATGAGCAACGAAAACAAACACAATAAAATACAAGGCATTGACGTATCTCCTGACATACTGTAATTAACCTATGACCTAGGCCCTCCCACTCAGGAAATCGTCCAGTTCCTTGTCCAAATCCTCCTGCGTGGCAGGTTTTCTCCGTTCTCTTCTTCCTCCATCTCTATCACTTCTTCTCTCCCTCTCTCCTCTCCGCCCGCCTCTCCTTGACCCAGGTCTATCACCATGAGGACTCGAGATCCGAGCTGCGAGATCCCCATCTCTCGACCTCCTCGGTATGGGAGCAGTAATCCTTGAAGCCAAGTCCAGCCTCTCCGTCCGTCCACCCTCCTCAATATAGTCCGCCCTCATCTTCGACGGTGGTTCCCCAGGTCCCTTCTCCCCGTCCTCATCCTCTTCAGCAAGGAACTGATCCAGCTCCGCATCCAGGAGAGCCTTCTGCTGTGCCTCATTCAACCCATTCTCTACACCAGGTTCTTGTCTCCTTCTCTTAGCAGGCGGCACACCTTCCCCACCATACACTTCCTTCCCAGCCATCTTCCCATGTTTCCTATAAAACTCACTCTCCTTCCCTGCTTGTTTCTTCTTCACGTCACCTACCCTAGCCCACCTCATCCGAATCGTCCCTTTCAGACCCTGTCCTTTCCCAAGACTACTGTTTATCCTATCTTCTGCAGGCCACATTTCTATTGGGATTGATTTTGCTGTGACGAATTCTTCTTCGTCGGGTGCTTCGGACGCGGATTTGCAAAGCAGGGTGTAGGAGGAACGTGCGAGGGATTTGGAGGGGAAGACGAAGATGCAGGAGTTGTCGTTTATCCATTCGAGCCCCATGGGTGTGACGTCGAAGTGTTTTGCGTATGCGAAGAGACGGGCGGTGGGGAGGTGAGAGATTGGTGGGCCGGAGAAGAATATAGCGTTCGCTCTACGGTCAGGATCGACTATGAGAGAAGGGAAGAGGTACCAAGTTAGCTTTGCACTGATTCGGACTGAAGTTGGGTCTGAGGGACCAAAATGAGGGTATGATACTGACATTCGTCTGTTACATCTTCAGCTGCAACGGCAGGTTCCTCTCCCATTCCATAATCTTCCTCTAATTTGCGCTATTGAACCACAAAACAGAATAACTGGCAGGTTAGATCCTCCTGCCTTCACTCCCATCATATGAAGCCTCAACGCACCTTCAAAGCCGACTTGGCTACAGACGTTTCCGACATCAAGTACAGCTTTGCGGTCCCAATACGACCAGCCAAAGAAGGCCCCGAGGTCGTGTCTTCCATCGCGTCTGTCATAGGTTCCGTTGTCGGTACTTGTTCTTCGTATGGCACAGAGTCATCGTAGGAGAGAGCACCAGTAATGGCAGGCTCGACGGTGTTTTCTACGACGTCCATGGCGAATTTGACGCGGTTCAGGAGAGTAAGAGACGTTCACCTTGGCCCCATGGCCGCAGGCGCGGGTGTCCGTCAATACTTTACACTTGTTTACCAATACCTCCGTCTGAGTTTCAAACTCAAACCTGGGAGGCTTCATCGTCAGGCGCTCGTTTCCTCAGCGCCGTCTTCATGAGTTTCGGGCATTCGTCTCTTCCCTCCACTAGTCGATAGGAGTGGCTAATGTTCAGATATAGGATATAGCGAAGATGCTCCCGAAATCTCGAGACTTCTGAAGGTTCGCTTCTGGTGTCACACATCGAACAAAAGTCGGACTCCTCGATCCAACAGCCTCCTCGATTTGGGTTAGGAAAGGACCCTTGATAACCTGCCCATAACTGAGGCTAAACGGTCGTTAGATCGCCTTGAGGAATGTATCTTTTACCCTATTTGAGGTACGTCAAGTCAAGACACGTACCTCTACTTGCCGGAAGACGAACCTCTACACAAAATGAGAGGGCAGCCATGACCAAGAAATGTATGTGCCCCCCTCAAGGCTCATTGGCACTCTCTTGGGTCCCTATCGTTCGACTTCATGGTACCTACAACGGAGCAGGACGCGGTCACGTGAGGTCCTGTAGCAGTTTAGACAGGAAAGCGTCACGTCGTGTTAGCTTTCTATCTCCACCAACGATCTGCCATGGAACTCGAGACCGACATAATACAGCTTCAGCAACTATACTTCGAGAATCCCAAAGACAAGTTGGAAACGTTACGCTACTTTGGAGGCTCACGCGATGACCTGCACGTAGGCTTATCGCTCCTTTCCTCAAGCTAGAAGGCATTAACTGCTCGTTTAGTTCGATCAACTCGAGTACTACATGGGCATGCAACGAGGGCAGCTGTTTGAGTCTGGTATGATCTCTTGCTTAGAAAATAGTGAGTTGGTTTGGATTTCTGCCCTTTGTATCGTTCTAAGTTATGCTTAGTCAACAAGGACCTCCACCTACCATTCGAGAATGGGATCTGGGTGTTAATTCCTACTGAGGACATTCTTGATGAACTCAATAGTCTATTCTTGGAGAATTATGGTCAACCGTCGCAGGATCGAACATCATGGCAAGAGATCGTGCGTCGACCCCTTGATCACAATCGCAGGTGGCTCTAACACTTGTCCTAGCCTGCACTTCATAGCCCATCATATTCTTACCGACTCTTCATTCAAGGGGATACTTTAATCAAAGATGCAAACAACAAACCTTGCAAGAGCGGAGAAACAATGGTTGAAAGTGATCTCCACCCATGCTTCACCCTACCTGCTGCCGTTCGCTTCATCACCCAACAAAACCTCAGCTACACCAGAACACTGGACATATGTTCTGGCGCTTTTGCGACTCTGTTGGATCCAATTCCGGGCTCTTTCTTTGACAAGGACATCCCTGGACGACCAGAACCCCGTATACTCAGTCCAGATGCCGACGAACCAGACGCCGACGCTGACGCAGGAGATCAGAAGAATATTACAAATGCCGAGTAATGCTTTCTCCAAACGCACTTGATTCTCTCTGATGCAAGACGTCTTAGTCTAGATCTATGGGTGCTTTAGTATCTGAAGGTTGTATCGCAGGCATTGTCTAAAAGCACGGAAGTACTCCGAAGTGAGCATTGCCATTTTTTTCTTTCACGAATACCTCTGGGCCTGCCCGAGTCTAAAAGGCCCGTCCGAAAAATGCGGAGCCAGTGAAGTGAAGGCTGATCTTGTTACTTGGAAGTTCTAGGTGAGTATGGGCGTTGACAACCCTCCGGTGTGTGCTCCATGCGATGTGGCGGATCTACTGGACGACGCATTCGGTCTCGCTGGAGGCACATCCTGAAAAGTTGCTTTTTGAGAGAGAGTGTGTGTGTTTCGTATTACGGTCCAAATCGCGTATCACGCAAACACCTCTGCCTTAAACGATGAACTCTATGAGCCAAAGAGAAGTGATATCACTACTTATCATAATGTCGAACCGTCAACGAAAACAATCACCCCAACGGTGATATCTTGATGAGCAATTGCGGATTAACACAGACACAAGTCAGAAGGAATTTACAGGCCTTCCTTATCTCAATGCCGTCAACGATTCGAAACTGGTATACTATCTAGTGACTTCAGGCATATAAATTACCATAAAATCCCAGGGCTCGGTTGGTTCGAACTCAGCATACAATCTTGAAGGATCCGTATACGCCTGATGGTGGCTCCTACCTTAGCTCTTATTCAATCTATTGTGCGAGTGAGGCCCCCTCTCATGCGGCGCATTCATCTCTTCCCTCCACTAGTCAATAGGAGTGGCCAATGTCAAGATATAGGATATAGTGAAGATGCCCCCGAAATCTTGAGACTTCTGAAGTCGCGCTTCTGGTCTCATACCTCGAACAAAGTTGGGACTCCTCGATTCAACAGCCTCCTCGATTTGGGTTAGGAAAGGACCCTGGATAACCTGTCCATAACTGAGGTTAATTGGCAGTTGGATGGCCTTGGTGAATGCATCGTCTACCCTATCTAAGGTATCCCAAGTCAAGACCCGTACCTCTACCTACCGGAAGATGAAGCTCTGCACAAAATGAGAGGGCGACCATGATCAATGGGTATTCAGCAGGCACCAAAGTGCCGCTTGTCCAATAAAGCAGGACCAACACGTGATCCTATGCGATTCCACGTTCCAAGCCTTGTTCCAAGCGTTCCGCTTCGCACTCTTTTGCATAACACAAATACCGAATACCAAGCTCAAAATGCCCTCCCCTTATGAGATAAAAGAACTCTCCGTCAGTGGCGTCAAGGCTGATGCCAAGAACACGCGCTATCCCTACCTGAATAGAAGCCTCGATCTAAACACAGTGGGTCCTTTTCATGTCACCTATTCTCCCTACTTATATTCCCATAAGTTTGATCACCTCGAGTACTGCATGGGCCTCGAACGTGGTGAACTTCTGCTCTCCTCTGTAACGGATTCGGCTACTCAAGAGAGTAAGTCTGGCTCGTAGGTTATTTAGAGCGTACTGCACTGACCTAACTGTTACCTCTAGTCAATGAAGAGCTCATCAAGCCCTTTAAAAGCTCATGGTGGGCGCTTTTACCCGATGACGCTATGATGTCTCGCATCTTAGAACTATTTCGACCCAACACTGTCATACCTCCAGGACCACGGATTAGGTGGGATACCGTTGTAAGTTTCAAAGACCGTAACAAGATCCGTAGCAGTAATCACGAACTCGGGCTGTGAACAGCACCAATTCAAGGCAACCAGTTACAAGTATCGGCTCTTCTATACAGAGAAATTTGTCTCTATCTCAGGTCGTAACGGTGAACTGCTCCAGAGCGGTGTAACAGAGGTCATAAGCAACATTCACCCTTTTTTTGTGATGCCCGCGGCAGTGCGTTTCGTCGAACAGGTTCAATCTGATTTTGTGATCATTCCGGGAGACCTGACCGGGATAGCGGATCTGTGTATGACTATTCAAGCTTGCTTGACGGATCCCCTCCCCCTGTCATTCGTTGATTCGTTTGAATGCGTCACAGTCCTTGATCGTCCGCAACCTCTCCGATTTGACGACAGGGAATTGGTTCAATTTGGTTGGTCAGGATGGGAAGCCTGCTCAGGCTGGCACGGGGAGTAACGTCGTCTCTGTTCCTTAAGCTTCTCCTACATAGATCCACTCTAGTTCTCTCAGAATCTCAAATATACAATCAACTACCAGCGATTGGCAGGCGAATCCCTTATGAGGCTGTGACCGCGTTCAACCATTGGAACCATTTGTGTAACCATTGGGCACGTTTCTTTGACTTAGACGAGTGCACCAGTGCAAGGCATGCGTTAAGACCTTTCTTGGACTCAGCTGCTCGAAACTTAAATACTTAGCATTGTAAGTCTATCAACGAGGTAGCTTTTACCGGACTACGTGCGAGATGAAGACCGGTGCGCGCACCAAGTCAGCCAAGCTACCCACAGTCCGTTTGGCTATTGATCACTGTGAGCGGGTTTCGGAAGTTCTAGATGGGTCTCACAGACCACGACACCGTGTGGAGGCAGCCACTGCCCCAGTTGTGCTCTCTTCGAGGACTCCTTTGATTCCGAAGGTCGCTGGGAATCATATTATGCATTGCGTTCAGTAATACAAGATAATGGTAAAAGCACAGATCAAACCATAAATATCGAACCAACACTTTCCTAGATAAGTGTCCCCCAGATCTCTAATCTTTCTTCCCCTTCCCCTTCTCCCCAGCCTTCTTCCTCCCTGTCCCAATCGAATACGCAACCGTTCCCAAGAACACCAAAACCGCCCCACTCCACATCATCGTCATATTCACCTCCTTGTTTCTACTCTTGTTCACCAACCCGACGCCTAAGACGCTAAGGATCAAGCTGACGGCTTTTCGCACTACCAGAGTTAGAGTGACTGTTAGTGAGCTCACTCGGGTCGTGAGCCGATTGACGCCTGCAACGCAGACGAGTTGGGTTAGGGTGTTAAGAATGAGTGGGATCGTCGCTGCTGGGAGCGAGATTGCTAGTGGATAGGTTGGTAGACCGGTTGAATTGTTTGGTGCAGTGCCAGGCGGCAGGATAGATGGAGGTAGAAGAGGTAAGGCCAACCATGGACCATTCGCAACTGCGGAAAACTGGTTCGCAAGGTCGCCACGGACAGAGACGAACATCGGAAGAGCCAAGAAATGAAGGTAGAACATGGATTCTTGCCATGTCGAGGATGAATCGTCTTTCTTCTTTTCTGATGTTTGATTCTTCTTGGGCTGGGTTGTGGCAGGTGGGGCTGATGATAGCTTAGGACGACCATATTTGGAGTAGGTCCAGTCTTGTGTCATGCCGAGGAAGCCAGAGAGAAGAAGGGCAAGGGAGAGGATTCCTATTCCTGTCATGTAGGTATGTGATGGTGGTAGGGTTGTGGTAGTAGTGATATGGGGTTTTGAGGGTCCAGACGCGGAGAGAGTTGTGAGGATGACGCCGACTGTCACGAGAAGGACGGATAGGACTTGGAGTGTGTTATATCTGTTCGATGTATGTTACTGACAGAAAACCAAAACAAGTCTTTGAGAACTTACTTCTGTCCTCGGAGTAGCCATCCTAGAGTCATGCTCACCACCAGTCCTCCACTCCTGAAGATGATATGAACCGACATAGGTATGCGGTATGCAAAGGCTGCATTGTTCAGCAGCGAGATGACATAGAACAGCGCTACCTGTATAAGGTAGGGAACCAAAGGTATCTTCCTCGGCTTAAACCTCGGCCCGTAACGAGTCCAAGTGACATGCTTGGGTAGACCATGCAAAGAGATGATCAAGAATTGGAAGAAAGTAATCAGAGAACCAGCTTTCGGGAACTCTGAAGTTATTTGTTCGAGAGTAATTGCATTACTATCACCCAAAAAAAAGTCAAAGTCAGCCCAATCGACTAAGAACTCAACAACCTCGCAATCACTCACCTACAACATCCTCCGAAGATCAATGAAAGGGTGGTCGCCCAGTCAGTCAACATAGACACGGGCATAATTTCAGTCTAGCAGAGTTCTGGGGCACATCTACAGCTTGAACCTGGGTTTTGACGTTCCTGAAGCTCTTATAGCCGCATCATATAGTGGATGTTGGTCGCTGGCACTGCCTAAGCCTGTGAGTTACACGAGTTAACTCGACACGAAATCTGAACGTGGTCCATCGGTGTTCACAGCGACACGGATCAATCTTTGTTTGGAACGGAGAATTCAGACAAATAAAGCCAGTTCTGGCTGCGGTCCGATCCTCCGATCAGAGTTTCCGAAGTCCGAGCCGATTCCTTGCAGCCTCAGCGCGTCGACGTCGCGTCGAACAGTGACCAGCTACCTCATGCTCCTCCGACGGTTGGCTTCAACGTTGAGCAATGCACTTCCAAGAACATTTCAAACAGCACCAACGATAAACAAGCTACTGCAAGGCTCGGCAGTCAACGAAAATGTCACAGTTTCCGGCTGGATAAAGAGTATACGGAAACAGAAGAACGTAACGTTTGCTGTCATCTCAGACGGTAGTTCAACAAAGGGATTGCAAGCTGTGTTTGTTGGAAATGGGGAGTCTGTGAAAGCGTACGTCTGGTTGATGGTCATTGTCCTCGTTGATGTGGACTAATAGGTCTTCAGGCTGACGAACGGTGCAGCAGTCAAACTGACTGGAAAACTGGTGGATTCTCCTGGCGCTGGACAGGACAAGGAGCTACTTGTCAAGCTTGCGAAAGAAAACTCTCCGAAGAGCGAAGAACATGGCTCTGTGGATCTCTTGGGAGCTTGTGACCCAGAGGTGAGTCATTTCGATCCTTCGTGGACCTTTCCATGCCAGGCCAATCAACGCAGTGGAAGGGTAGATGAGGGTTCTCGAATACACGGTGCTCATATTTAGTGACAGACATATCCTATACAAAAGCAAGCTCTGTCAACAGAGTATCTGCGAGACCATGCACATCTTCGTGCAAGAACAGATCATATAGCATCCATGATTCGGCTACGGCATAAATTGAAGCGAAGTATCGAGGACTTTTTCGAGGTGAGATCCTCATAATTGGGCTTATTCACTGTCTCTGACTTCCCGTTACAGGACCAAGGTTTCTGCTACACCCACACACCCATTCTCACTGGCAGCGACGCAGAAGGTGCAGGAGAAGCCTTCAAAATATCCGAAACTGCATTCTTCCACCCCGCCGCCTCTTCCTCACAACCCCACGGAGCATCTCCAGTCACGGAAAAAATAGCCCAAGAATTCTTCGGTCGTTCTGCATTTCTCACTGTATCCCACCAACTCCACCTTGAATCCATCGCTACGGCCCTATCGAGGGTGTATACACTATCCCCTTGTTTCCGAGCTGAACCTAGTCTGACTGGGAGGCATCTTGCTGAATTCTGGATGTTGGAGGCAGAGTGGGCGTTTGGGAATGATGAGAATTCAGACCCGAGGAGTGCAGAACATATCTGTGCACTCGTTGAGGGATGTTTGAGGAAAGTCGTGGGAAGGGCAATTGAGGAGGGAAAGGAGATGGACACGCTGTGGAAAGGAAATGCCGAAGAAAGCCGACGGAAAGCATTGGAGGATGCTATTGCGTCAACTAATCCATGGGCTAGGATGACCTATACAGAAGCTATCAAGGAGCTGGAAGCACACCATGCTTCAAACCCGAATCACTTCCAATACGAGCCGAAATGGGGAAGAACACTACAGAGTGAACACGAAAAGTGGCTTGCTGAGTCACTTGTGAAAGCTCCAGTGTTCATCACCGATTACCCCAAGGCCCTCAAACCATTCTACATGAGGGCCAACGAAGTAGCATCACCCGATAGGGAGACAGTTGCGTGTGTTGACCTTATTGTTCCTCACGTTGGCGAGCTAGTGGGCGGAAGTGTACGTGAAGAACGGTTGGATCTGTTGGAGAAGGCGTTAGGTCCGGATGTGGAAGCTTATCAATGGTATCTGGATCTACGAAGATATGGAGGTGCACCACATGCTGGGTTCGGTATGGGCTTTGAGAGGCTAGTCTCGTGGGTCTCTGGCGTGGAGAATGTAAGAGAGTGTATTCCCTTCCCGAGGTGGGCCGGTCGGATGCTACTATAGATTTCTTTAGACTATCGTATTCTTATTGTTGATCTTGTAATCCCCTCTCTTGTTTACAAAGCCTCCTGAGTCCTGAATTTTTTATCCTGGACCCTCCAAGACCTTCGAGGCACCCGCGAATTAGCCGACATAATTGATCAAAGTCCGTGTCAAACTCCATAAGGAAATATGTGGCCCACGGTGACGGTGACAGTCCACAACCGCCGTTTCAAGTAACAAGCCAACTGACCTCGGCGTCTATTATACCCCTTCTTCTTCTTCTCCCCCCACTACGCTGCCTCGTACGACGTCGGGAGGGTTATTGACATTGAACGGATACCTGGGAGGATTCAAGACGCGGGATAAAGTATGACATCGACAGGCTCGACATGGGCACCACCCTCTGGAAGGCATACTGTGAACCTTGGAATGTCGTTAACGAGGGCATTGAAGGCGAGGCAGGGTAAAGGGGAAGCGCAGCCTGCCAAGGCTATACGAGGGAGAGACTTTTACTCATTTCGGTGTAAGTCACCCTTGTCCTCATCTCCTCTGTATAGGGTTGACTTCGATGTCGGTTGTATAGATAACTTCAAGCCTGGTCAGGTAGACTCGGCTGGCAGGGGGAAGATTACACTCAGGAAACCTACGGAAACTTCGCTAGTTCCTTTGACCGTCGAACATGCGAGTACGAGGGTGGGTTGATTGTCGACTGGGTTATGTGCACGATTGTGCTCACAGACATGATGTGCTTAGCAAGGAGAGATGTGCGTTTTCAATGGGGATCAGATGCCTGCGAAGGAGGTGGACTGCGTGCTCATCTTCGATGAGACTACTGGGGTGAGGTTGACCCTCTTGTTCGGTGACACCTGACCCTAATCTATGCACAGACGTTCACCCTTGAGAAACTCGATTCTATCGTCAAGCTGAGTTACTCAAGGAAGTATATGCCAGACGGTGAATCCAACCCAGGTAACTTTAACCTCGTCTGGACCTAAGTATATGCATGCTAATGTCGTCCTTTGTAGCTTCGGCACCAGTTCCAAATACCACTTCCGTTCCGGAACCAATGAACGTCGACCTGGCAGACGAACTAGAACAACAGCTCATCAACACAGCCGAAGAATCTGACGGCGAAATTGACCAAGAACTCTTTGAAGAGATCATACCCAGCTCAATCTCTCGTAAGAACGAGCGACCTCCACCTCGGGCTGTCCCAGAGGAGGAAGAAGAGGATGACGATGACGATATACCCATGGCTATCACAACTAAGCTCAACAAGCCACCAGTACCACTGCCCACCGCCAAACCTGCGAAATCTGTCAAGGCTACACCTAAATCCGGACCAAAGGCGACACCGAAATCTGCTGCTTCTGCTACACCACGACCAGGAGCATCTAAATCTAAACATACCCCTGCTCAACCTACTCCGCCGGTTGCTGCAGCTGCGCCTATACCAACACCTGCGCCAGCGAGATCCAAACCTGTGTCTCGTCCAACGAAGAAAAAACGAGAAGCAGAGCCTATACCCACTCCTCCGGTTTCATCTCACATGGCCGACGAGGAAGTATTCAATATCAGTAGCAAACCTGCTAAACGACAGAGGACATCTCCTCCGCCAAAGTCTGGATCAGGAGGACTTGCGTTACCTGGTACAACATCTGTCAGCAGGCCACCACCTGTCATCCCCATTTCTGCTGCTGCACCTCCCCCACCAGTCGCAGCTGAACTACCAGATTCCGAAGAAGACAATGACTCCGATTGGGATGAAGTAGCTGCTGTCGATCCCATCCCTGCAGGACCTGCAGCTACCCAGTCTTCTGCTGCAGAAGACGACTTTGATATCTTCGGTGATGCTATGAACGAAGATGACGATGGTGAAGGCGAAGGAGAGGAAGAATTATCTGACGAGTTGAATCAAGCTTTGGGTCTTCATACAGAAACACGTCGACCGGAGATATACATGGAAGTAGACGAGGGAGAAGACGTAGAGGATTTCTTGGAAGGAATGGTAGAGGAGGCGCCTCCTTCGGCTGTGATACCGCAGAGGGAAAGCTTTGGAGGTCCTATTTCGTTGAATCAATTTGTGGGGGGTGATGAGAGTGAGGAGTATTCGAGTGATGAGAGTGATGAAGAGGAATAAATAGAATAGACCTTTTCTTGGGCGTGTATGGATACTGTATACCCTACATCTGTAATTTATGACGAGGTTGTACTGCTATTTTGAGTACATGCATAATGCTGCTGCCATTCTTGCAGAATTGGAATCTTGATGCGCTTGAATGGAAAGCTTTGCTTCGCCTGCGTTCGCACGCGTACAGGCCCAACCATCATGCCAGTCGCCACCATGTCATTCCGCCACCTATTCCAGAGCAGCCACATTTCGGACACCTAGTACAGTGTCGCAAGCGACAACGGTCACTAGTTATGTCTCAACCACAGGCCTCAGCAAGGAATGTCTACTTTCCTCTGCAGAAGTTTGACCAATGTTCCGTGTGTGGCAAAACAGGTGGTTTGAGGCTCTGCTCAGCGTGTAGCGAGGCATGTTCAATCCAACCTTGCAGAGAACCTTATTGTTAATGTTAATTACCTACAGGAAGTCTACTGCTCTCAGGAGTGCCAGAAACGGGACTGGAGAGAACACAAGGTGTGGTGTGGATGTGCAGGTGCGTTTATATATTTCATTGAGATTCTGGACTGACATACTGACATTTTCTAACCAGGACAAACCGTGAAACTAGACCTTACTAGTTTCTACCCTTTACTGTCTGTCCTCGCGGACCACAACCGCGACGATCTACCTCCTCACCCCGCGTTTAAGGGTTACATGCTGTTGAACCATTACGAAGCCAGTGACCCACAGAAAACTACAGATGGAGGATCTGTGCGCGTTATCCTCCTTCAACCTGCTCGTGATATCGATGCCATAGTAGACAAGAGTAGCTGGTGGCCATCTGCACCCTCCGACCCACTTCGGGAGAGGCTCTTTACCAGGATGAAGAGAGAAGGCTACCTCATTCCGAATTATGTTGCCGTCATGCTTGGAGTCCTCGCATCCATTTACACAACCACATCCGTCAAAGCTTCTGCTTCACCAACAAGCTTAGCTCAGAAACGTATTCGGCTGCACTACCGTGGCTCACCCATTGCTGATTTCGGTATCACAAAGGGTACTGTGGTTCTTCCGGAGGGAACAGCTTTACAATACCACGACGTTGCTACTAGGAAGATCTATCACGGCCAGGATCCCAAGGACCACTACTGGATGTATTTCCGAACCATAAAGGGCGAGGAATGTATTCTCGATTGTGGGCTTGCAGGCCTTGGAGTTGAGTTCGTGGCGTTCTCTCACTACTTCACCAGTGGAGACAAGGACGATTCGATGGGCAAGATTGTCATGGATCATTGCCCAACTCCTTGCCTCCTGGTTGGGAAGGAGATGAAGAAGAGCCCTCTCCAGTACAAACCAAAGGGACGCTTCTCTGTCCTTCATAGCAAGCTCCTCGCGGATGCCATCCGACAATCCGCTCAGGGCTTGTCACCAGCCAACCTAGGCCTAATCAGGGAGTTTGCAGAACAGGTTGCGGAGAGGAAGCTCTCTGACACAGAGGCCAACCTACTCAACTCGTGGGCTCCACAAACTCTACCTCTATTCGATCAGCTCCTTGCCAAGGAGAACTGGGGCCAATGGCCAAAAATACCAAGAATCGATTACCACAACTATATCCAGAACGACTATCATCTACATATGAACATCCGTGAAGAACACGTCGCAGAGGACGAAAAGGAGCGAGACCTTCATGCATTCTTGCCGAAATGGAACAGGAGATTTAGGAGAGGTGCGATCACGTATGAAGAGTGGTTGGACGGATGTCAGAGTTGGAGAGTTCAAGGTCTGAGTTTGGAGGATGATTTGGATGAGGATGAAGAAGAGGAGGTTAATCGCGTATATCCTGTTAGCACTAATCCGATAATTCAATGGGTTGATTGAGCTTTTACCAAGACTGTTGAATTGGTCAAGATCTTGTTTGCGCAAGTTTGCTTGTAACTCACAGCACCACCACCACCAATGTGCAAAGCTCGGTTCGAGGTTCGAGAGCCCGGCGAACTCAATAGACACAGAGTGCTGGAGCGCTCACATACATTCGATATCTGGGCTCGGCTACTTGCAGCTGAATGGAGCTTATTCGCGTTACCTTCATGAGCTCCAATTGGTTGGTAGGTCACTTTAACCAATTTGGATCAGGTCCCCGGGCAAGGGTCGCGCTTGTTACCTTTTAGCCCCAGACCGACGCCAACTTGGCATTCGACGTTCACCATCCTTGCCTTTCTATCGCTGCTACCTCTCATAATTCAAGGTGATCATGGACGACTTCAACGACTTAGACGGGATTCCCGTCCCGATACATCTCCCACTAGAGAGGCTTGACCGATGCCGGATTTGCGAAACAGAAATGTACAAACTCCGGCTTTGTGAGGTCTGCAAAGAGGTGCGTTTAGAGAATCAATGAGACTTTTTCATCCAGTTTGACCCTTAGCCGCCGTCTCCTAGGTACTATATTGCTCTCGTGCCTGTCAGAAAGCAGATTGGCCGAGGCATAAACTCCGGTGCAGTACGGTCTCTCGGTCTCCTCGTTGATTCTTCAATGTTGACGAGTAAGCTAGATGGGACCGTCGGGGTCGACTTAAGAAGCTTCTATCCGGTGTTTGCTCTCTTCTACGACAGAGGTGCCAACGTTCCCGGTACCCAGATGCCCAAAGTCTTGTGTTATCAGTTGCTTGAAGGCGTTACGCCGGACACAACACCCCGCAGGTTTCCAGACGGCCATGTTGCCAAAAGGGTGGTGTTCTCTGACACAGAAACGTATCCTGAAATCGGAGGCCCAAACTGGTGGCCGGAAGCAAGCCCCTACACCGAAATCCGCCTCACGCGAAGAATCACGCGGTCTGGCTGGCTTGTCCCAAAGATTGTTGCCGCCTGCGTAGCTGTCGCATGTACCTTTCACTCCAGCGACCCATTCCTGCCCGATGACGGTCACCTCTATGAAGAGAGGATACGTCTCCTTTATAACGGAATTCCTATCTCAGATTTCGGGATAGCAAATGGCTCTGTATCCATTCCCCCACATCACAAGCTAGTCTATGTACAGGCGTCCACTGGAGAGGTATCCCATGGTCAGGACCCCGATAACCATTATTGGTTCTACTTCACCCTGATTAATGGTCAGACCCTCATTCTGGACTGTGGGCTTTTCCCCTGGGATGGTGGCTTTGCTGTTCAGATGAAAGAGTACAAAAACCTTCCAGATGGCATGGATTGTGTAGGGCGAACAGTTCCAGCATATTTTACGGGATCGAGCAAGGCCATTCGGGACCTCGACAGGAAATTTCGAACCACCAGGTGTCAATTCTCAATCCTACGCGAACCGAGACTTCGCAAACTTTTGCGATCTACAAAGGATCCGAGTGGAACGGCCATAGTGACTGATGTATTGGTTGAAATTCTAGAGCAGGCTATGCAGAGGAAAGTTGAGGAGAGCGAGTTCAGGCTTACCGACAGTCTACTCAAGGCGAATTACGCGTCAATGTACGACATCATCAACAATAGAGCCTGGGAAGCGTGGCCAAAATGTCCCTCAGAAGACTTCGACGACACCCACTTCGAGGCACTTTTACCGTCAAGAGGTAAATATATGGCTGAAGCTATCAAGAAGTGGATGAAAAGCTCTCAATCTACCGTGGATTCCACCTACACCGAAGGCTATGAATGAAACGTCTGGCCGGCCTGGAATATCAAGATCAGAAACAGTTTGGGTTATCATGAAGTTGAAGATCTCGCGAAGCGTCTAGTGCTTATATCTAGAAGGATCCTGTAGACATTCTATCCCTAATTACGCGCCTGTTGTACTTACGAACTTTCGGCAACTAATTGACCTCAATGAAAAGCCTGTTGCAAGTTGAGCTGATATTTGTTACAGTTTGGTTATCACAAGCCTGAGCAAAGGTACAAGCGCTCGTCGTCGTACTTTTCGGTTTTCCCTCCACGCCTCACCTCGAGTCGTATACTCACTTTTCAAACATCAGCATTTCAATGGAATAAATTACACTCATTATCAATTCTTGGATACCCTCAAATTGTCCTATCCTACTCACCTTCAAAGATGCCACACCTAGCATCTGAAGACCTTGGAAAATGTGCCATATGTCCACGTACGGAGTCGCGGAAGATCTGTTCGCGCTGTGGAGAGGTGAATGGGCCGGATGATTTTCCTTACAAGAGACTCAATCTACTTGTCTTATAGCGAATATACTGCTCTCGTGCTTGCCAGAGGAAGGACTGGGAAGCTCACAGGCCCAGTTGCAGTGAGTGCTCCAGTACATTGCAAATTCTGCAGGTCTGATCTCTGGCAGCTAGGACAACTAGGATAGATCTAGCCAGCTTTCAGTGCCTCCTCGCTGTTATGTTCAACACCAATCAAAGCAGCCGTACCCGACCATACCACATGTCCCTGGAGAGAAAGATCCTCAACTCCCCTCATTCCCAAAGCGCACCCACGAGACTTCCGGATGGTTCTCTGGCCAAACTAGTAATTATTGGCGACAAAATTAGCAGGTCGGATTCTGGTACCAGGATTTGGTGGCCTTCAGCTCCCAATCAAGACGCGATCATGCGTCTGCTCCGTCGAACCCTATGGCATGGCTGGCTCATGCCAAACTACACGATTATGTGTATCGCCGTTCTCCTCTCCATATTCAAGTATCCTCCCTCAGACCCTAATAAATCTGGTCTTCCCAGAGAGAAACTCGGTCTAAAATACCACGGAATTCCCATAGTGGACTTCGGAATCGGAAAGGGTTCCATCAAGGTTCCTCCAGGAAGCCGATATGCATACTGGGTAGCCGGAGCTGAGAAGATGGGAGAGGATGGGAAGACCCGGCAAACTCCACATGACCACTACTGGATGTACTTCACGAACATCCTGGGCAAAGAATTCATCCTCGATTGTGGGATGTGCACATACGGCCTCGGATTGACCGTACATTCGAAGCTTACGCCCAAGGGACTCTTCGATGTTGTCGAACCCGTACCTGCCTACTTCACAGACAAGCACGTCGCCGTCATTGATAGGAAGATTCGTACCACCAAAGAACGCTTCTCCGTCCTACACGAGCCCTTACTCTCGAAACTCTCACCCATCACCGCCTCTGGAGTCTCGCCTACTGACCAAAGGGCTATCCTGCAGTTCATGGCGAAGGTGAAGGGACAGCAGCCCATTGAGGATGAGAAGGTGGTGGTGATGAAATTGCTTCCTGTTAGTGCCAACAAGCTTGGCCAGATGCTCCGACATCGCTCCTGGGACGAGTGGCCCACCGATGGGTTCACGGGATATGATAACGTGGATGATGGAGTACAACCAGCGCCTTCCAACTATCTTCCTGTCTTTGTGCACCGGCCTTTCTCGAGAAACTGCGCTCAGCGGGAGTATCTGAAGAAATGGATAAACATGAAGTACAAGCCAGAGGATATACAGAATCTAGGGGATGTAGTGAAGAACTATCGTGGTAGAACCTGAATATAATCAACATCTTCCGAGTCCATCCTGTGAATGTTGCGACAGTGACGCCATCGGCCTCGACTAGTGAGAAACGCTTCTTCCAATTTGCCTGAATAAAGATGACGGACTCTCGGCCTTTTCAATTTCCCAGATTGAATGCTAACCTCACAAATCCAGCTTTAGCAAGTCCAACATATCTGCATTGACCACTCTAGGATCAGTGTCACAATTACTTGGGATCAGGGCAAGGCAGGATATTTTGACGCATCTACGGACATAAAATGAATATTTCGGGCTCCTCGTCGATCCTGCAGCTCCATATGGAGCACCCGTCACGGTCGCGTCGGATCACCATTCCGGGGGCTGGTCCCCTATCCCCCGGTTATGTCATGGTATTTTCCATCCTTTCGCTCTCCTTTCTTGCAGCTTCCAACAATCTGAGCGACTGATGCATGGCGCCGCCCCACCCTCAACCCGTTCATCTCCCTCTTAGTACGGCCTCCAAGCAATGTTCTACGTGCAGTGTGGAAGTTGAAAAAGTGCGCCTCTGTGGCAATTGTAATGAGGTCTGTATCCTTCAAACCGTATACCCATCCCGCTGACAACGGGACAAGGCGATATATTGCTCCAAGGAATGTCAGCGGCAGGATTGGCGGAATCATAGAATCCGATGTGGTGAGTAGAATAACACCTCGTACAGGAAGAAAAGTACGCTAACGCCTTCATCGAATAGGACAAACTGTCCAACTCGACATTAAGAAGTTCTATCCTTTCCTCGCTATTTTGACCGAAGCAGGTCACTGGATGGACCTTGAAGGCAATCCAGGACATCCCGCCTTGCAGTCCCGCATTTTGGCCATCTCACCCGGTCCAGTTCAACTCCCCGATAAAACCGAGGCTCGGCTGGTCGTTTACGACGGAAGCGATCACACTATGATGTTCGGATGGGGGTTTGGTCGACAATACGGTGCTCCCCTCCCTATAGAGCCTATGTGGCTATACCAACGGATCTCGCGAGACGCACCCGTCACTTGCCTCCCCATCACGATAGGTATCTGCCTCGCAATGCTCAAGGATATTTATACGACGACTTCCGGGGTAGACTTGCCTCAGCAACGAATACGTCTGAAGTACAATAGCTCTCCCATCGCGGATTTTGGAATTGCCCGCGGGGAAGTCGATGTCAACTCTTACAATCGTCTGGCATACTATGACGTCTCCACCAAGACTTTTTCGCGTGGCCAAAACCCAAATGATCATTATTGGATCTACTTCGAGACAGGGAAAGGCGAAATACTCAACCTCGATTGCGGCCTTGGAACGTTTGGGCTCTGTCTATCCGCCGAGACGGAAACATACAACTTGGATAGGTTCTATCAACCAGAGACTGACCCAAGCAGTGGACGCCCTGATTTCAAGTATGTCCCGGCCTACCTATCAATTCAAAACGAGGAAAAACCAAGCCAGAGGATTCACAAAACTGTCAAGAAGTGCTCGATTCTCCGCAACGAAGCTCTGCAGAGGGCCACGACAGGAATTGGAGACGAGGGCGAGGGGATACTAGAGGCCGCTCATACATTCATCAGCGAGCTCAGAGGGGTCGTACCTTCTCTAACGGGGAACTTTCTCAAGGAAGCAATATTATCGGCGCAATACACGCATATGTTTTACAGGCCTTTCGGCCGCTTGCTCGCCCAAAAGAGCTGGGAAAGATGGCCAGCTGAAGCGGAAAGTCACCATATTATGGAGAATGATCCTTTACATCGAGGCACCTCAAGCATAGAACAGTATTTAAAGCGATGGCGGACCATTCAAGGGCCCACCATAGACCTCGAGCAGTTTATTTCGCAATTTAAATAGATGATGGGTCGAGAAAAAATGGGGTTTTTCCCTTATGCTCGTGATGCAGGTCGATAGAACGATCCTTTTGACACCTCAGCCGCATGCTGCTGGATTCCGTTACCGCCGGTATCCCTAACTTCCACTTTTTCAAGTCGCCGTTTCAGTGTTGTACGAGCCTGGACTACGAGGTTGTACGGCACGAGTGCACCAATGCAGCACCATGATCAGAATTGGCTGGCTCCGGCATTTCGGCCGAACCGTGTCGGAGCGTTTCCGTCTTTCAAGTCCGCCAACCGTCAGAATTGGTGTCCCACTCAGCCTTTTCTTCCGAGTCACACCACATCAAGCTCTTGATACAAAGGCGAGTCTGCCTCGATTGTGTATGCAAGGAACTAACAAACATACCCAGAACATACCTAATCTGTTTAGCAGCTACAAGTCGGCTTGAATAGCCGAGGACGACTTGATCCTTCCGCCGATCTCTACCGCTTCCTCGGGCCGCTTTCTGCCTCCATCCCGATGTTACATTTTTACCACCCCTTGGCGTCTTAGCCTCTGGTATATACGCTGCGTCCAGAATAGCTTCCGATGAACATTTATCATGTTGGCCTATCATCGACCGGTCCACCTCCCTCTTGATACAACTGCGAAGCAGTGTTTTACATGTGGTATCCAAGCCGAGACAGTGCGTCTCTGTGCTAACTGTGGAGAGGTCCTTATTCTGCTCCATGACGGTTCGTCCAAAGTTCCTGACTGGAATTGTTTTCAGGCTGTCTATTGCTCTAAGAATTGTCAACGGCAAGATTGGCAAGACCATAGGCTGCGATGCGGTAGGTAATCCTTCGGATTATCAGCAATTCAATCTCGCTAATATCATTTAAATCTCCAAACAGGTCAAACGGTCAAGCTTGACATGAACATATTTTACCCATTCTTGGCTCTAATGACAGAGGCTGGTCGTTGGATGAACTTGGAAGGCAATCCCAGGCATCCTGCCTTGGCACGCCCGATCCACGACGTTTCTCCACTTCCAGTGCGACTCCCCGATCAAACGGAAGCGATCCTGGTGACATACGATGGAAGTCAAAAGCCACGCAAAATGCAAGGCGAATACTCCTGGTGGCCTTCTACTCCCTCGCAGGAGGAGACTTTCAGACTATTCGTACGCATCTCGCAGGATGCTCGCTCTACCCTTCTCCCTATCACCACGGGCATTTGCCTTGCAATGCTCAGAGAAATGTATACAACAACGTCCGGGATAAGCTTGGAACCTTGGGGTTCCAAGCCGCAGCAACGCGTACGTCTCAAGTACAACAGCTCTCCCATTGCAGATTTCGGCATTGCCAAAGGACCCGTCACCGTTCAGCCGTTCAATCGTTTGGCGTACTACGACACCTCAACGAGAACTTTCTCCCATGGGCAAGATCCGGACAACCATTATTGGTTCTACTTCGAGACCGGGAAAGGCGAGATATTGTACGTTGACTGTGGCCTCGGCACATTTGGGTTCTGGTACTCGGCGGACGTCGAGCCATACAACAAATTCTTTGAACCGCAGGAGCCTCCTGGACCACGCTTCAAATATGTACCAGCTCATTTATCTGACAAAACTTGCGCCAAACTGGATTCAAAACTTCACAAAACCGTCAAACACTGCTCGGTCCTTCGCAACGAGGGATTACAGAGAGCGACAGAGAATACCAGACTTGGTGACAAGGAAGGAATCGTCAACGTGGTTAAAGATTTCTTTACCGAACTCAAAGGGGTAGAATGCTCTCAAGACGAAGCAGTGTTGACCACAAAATATGCAGAGGCGTATTACACTTGTTTCTTCCGCATGCTCTACAACGAAAGTTGGAATGAATGGCCAACGAGGGTCGAAGGTTGTGCTTGGCGCCATGATCCCTTGGTTCCAGGCACTCGCAGTGGGGACGATTATCTCAAGAAATGGCTCACCGTAAGTGTTCCGTCACTCGACGTTGACGATTTTGTTACATCGTAGTCAAGCTGTTCACTTTGTCTATATCACCAATATGCGAAGTGCGAGGATTTGAATGCGATAACAGTGATCATAGCGGACTCCGATGCAAAATCCACGTCCTTCAACAGGTATTCGATTACTATGACGGGTATGTGCTCTTGCCATATCTCAGATTCTGAGGATATCAGTCTCCAGCTCAATTCGATGTTTTTGTCCATCTCCCAAACCATACTGATTTAGTGCCTGTGTACAGTCGATGTAGTGCTACATGGAAATAGAACAATCAGCACCCCTCCCAAGGGTGAATGTGCAAAATCGAGAGATAAAGGTATGAACGAAAGGAATAAGTAAAGAAAAAATGCAGGTATCGATTCACTGCTTCGTGCCAGGTTCAGCAGTCTTATTATCAGCCCATATCAAAAGTCCAAGGCGTAAGTAACGATATGTAAAAGTGGGTGGTATTGGTCATCAACAAGAGAAACAGTCCAGAGACGCATCTATATCTCCAAAGATCCAGCGAACGGAGATCTTTTACGTGGTCTTCCATCCATTGACGGTGATGTGGCCGTCAGCAGACTTGCCTGTGGTCAGAACTGGCTTTCCACCGTTATCGGGTGTAGTTGAAGCACCGTTCACTGCAGGTACAGCACCTGAAGCAGCGGGGGCAGCAGCACTGGCGGATCCACTGGCGGCGGGAACTGCAGCGCTTGCGGATCCATCATTAACGTGGACACCGTTTGCGGCAGGGGAAGGAGCTGAAGCACCGTTGGCGTCAGTAGGAGCAGGGGCGCTCGCGCTGCCTGCGCTAGAGACGATGGCGGATGCCTGAGCGGGAGAAATAGTTGCGGTAGTACCAGAAGCAGCACCAGCACCGTTGTTGTTCACTGCACCACCAGTGCGGAGGAGTTGACCGAGCATCTGGGGTTGAGTGTCGATGAAGGCGAGAGCGGGTCCAGCGATCTGTTGGGTGGTTGCACGGTCCTTGACGTCGTTAAGGAGGGGTTGACCATCAGAAGTGATGAAGATGGCAACGGGACCGTTGATGCCTTCGGGAACAACACATTGGCTGAGGGGAAGAGGGATGGACATGGGCTGGCCGCCGACCAACATTTGGCAGAAAAGTTTCTGTAACACGAAATCAGCAATAAGAAGAAACATGCACGATCATGGATACGTACATCATCGGGAACGGTACCGTTGATGGTGGGAGCAGTGAAGGTAAGGAGGGTTCCGGGAGAAACAGTGCCAGTGTTGGTGATGGTCAAGGGAGTGTTGGCGGGAATACCAGTGTCGCATCCACTGATGAAGGGACCTGCCAGAGCAAGAACTTCGCTGGGGGTCAAAGCAACATCGAAAGCAGCCGGGATGGCGGTTCCAGTGCTAGAGAGCATGTTGAGGATGGTTTGATGGCGAGCCTCGACGGTAAGGATCGATCCGGCGGCAGCCAAAAGGACGGGATCGGTCAGGAGGGTAGCACCACCGAGGTAGGCACCAACACCAACGTTCTCGACAACACGAGCAACAGCAGCCATCGTGGTGACATCCTTGAGGACGGAGTCGAAGTTGAACTTGCAGGTGGTGATCGGTTGCTCGCCAGCTGCTTTCAAAGTCGCCTGGAGGACTGTAGAGTGGGCTGCCTCATCGGATGCAATGCTCTTGAACTGCTCGATGGGGATCTGGCTGGAGGTGTAACCAGCTGCCTGGAAGTCGGCATCTTGGAACTTGGCAAGAGCCTGCTGGTAGAAGTTGGACTCTAGCTGCTCGAGGACATCGGCGAATTCTGGTACAAGAGATAATGGTTGAGCGCTTGTCAAGATGGCGATGGTCATAGCAACTCACTGAAGACCAAGATATCAGCTGCAGCACGTTTAGTATAGAAACGAGCGGGTGCGGCCAAGGCCAAAAGAGGGGCTGAAAGGGCGAAGAAGACTGAAGAACGCATGTTGAAGAAAGTGCTGCCGGAGTGAGAAGAGCCTGCTTGAAAGAACGTTGAAGGTTGGTGAATGAAGAGAAAGAAAGACCAGCCGGGCAAGCCCAGGTACAGACGACTGTAGAATGGTATCTCTTTCGTTAGAAATGGTCAAGTCTCCATAGCGTAGAGCGTACTCACCAAAGCACAGGGAGGGGAAAGGAAAGAAGGGAGAAATGACTTGGTTGCACATGACACCTGTGGTATTTGTATTCTGATAATTTGCGGTACCCAATCCTCTGGTCCATCGCCATTTGATTGACATTCGGTCAATCCGGTCGTTCTGCTGAGCTGCCACATACCCATTGCTATGGTGATATGTATTTGACCATCTAGCAATGGTCGAATTTTTCGAGGTTCCTTGTGCCGGGAATAGAGACTTCCAGCTCAATCGCTAGTAGTTTTTGCCTCAGGACATTTCTCAGTCCTGCTGGTACCCCCCATTGCAGTCTTGAGAGTTGGAGAGCGAGGTGTGTCAATCAAAGCCTTGCCTGTCGTTGACCCAAAAGGGGAAATATTTACGATCAACTTTTTCTTGATCGCAACCCATCAAGATTCAAAAGACGTTGCGGACAGATTTGCCGCTCTTCGTAACAACCGTTGGACCCCACACTTCACCCTTTCTTGACCGTGAGTCAGCGACGGAGGAAGCAGCGCTCGTTCGCATCTATTTTTGTGGGGAGACGATAATCTATTTATCTCCAGAATACAATGCGAAAACTGGTAGGATTCGTTTTGCAGATATCGGCCAAGTTACCATTGTATCATTGCTCAGTTGCGGGTTCTCTGATCACTGATTCTCATGAAGATTGGTATGAGTAGGTTGCCGAGTGGATTGCGATGTACCAAACGTCTGGGCTTGTCATTCTGAAGCGAGTCGAGGCTGTCTGTCATCTTCGCTGGTGTCATCTCCTCGCGAGTCCAAGCTGTACCATGCGCCTGCTGTCATCAAAACCTGACTCTGCCCAGCTCTCCTTGCTACCGAATGCGAGTGGAGCTACTCACAGATAGTCAGCTTGACGCCTATCGGCCCAGAGCAGTGGTTCCGACACAACTGATCCGTTGCCTGCAGATACGGTGGTAACGTCCAATCAATGCCGTTAGCGGGTGCATACCAAGTTGACCTCAGGTTTACACTGAATAGAATGGTTGCAAGTGATAATCAGAACAAATGAGAAGCTAAGGGTGAGTCTGATTCAGTGTCGTTCGCCGAAGAGGCCGACCAACCAACTCGTCGACTTGGCTCTGGTATCATGACTGTCCAAGTCAAAGCTGGGCCTGGACCGCTGATACTTGCAACACTCAACTGTCTGATTATTGCGCAAGGAGTATCTGAAACACCAATATACCCAGCGCTGGCCCACTCGAGGCGTGGACACACTTCGAGCCAATAGTTAGAATAAGGATACATACAGCAGAAGTTATTACGAGATCTACTCTATGTCTCCGGTCAACAGGGGATCAATCACCTCGTAGATCCCTGGCCTTCTTGGCCTCCAGCTCCTGCCAAGAAGGTAACCCATAAGCCTGGGGTAGACTTGCCCACAGTGACAACCTCGCCTGTCTGTGAGTAGCCTTCGCCTCATCCACACAAACGGTACAAATTCCCTTCGAATAATTGATCCAATCTGTCTGGTTCCATATCTCCAATGGAATCGACGGTTTCCAAGATTCCACCGTATGAAACCAAGTCAACCTCTTTTTATAACAACCCGTAGGATTTTCGCATCTTGGCGGTGAATCATTGAGCAAGAACTTCAAGACTTTAATCGTCGATGCGAACTGGTCGACGTAGCCTTTCAAGCAATGATTCTTCTCTAGAAGAAGGTCCCCAGCTTGTATCCATGCAGGACTACCCAAGATCTTATCCATAGGATATCGACCACAGCTGTAGTATAAGGCAGGCATAGCCCACGTCGCTCTGACTTTGAGCGCTGCCTGGAGGAGTAGGAATTCTTGGTCAAAGACCATGGACTCGGCGAAGGTACGGAGTTGCTTTCTGTCATCCCAATCTTTCAATGTCGTGGGATATGCCGTTGCGACGTGCTGAAGCGCTCGCTGTAAAAGATGCTGGACGCCATATTTGTGGCTCAGACGGAGTATAGCTAAGAGCTGGGGAAAGTTTGTTTGGGCTGGTGGAGGTGCGAAACTCCTGGATGGAATGATGTGAGGCAATCCACTGATCTGAGATCAAAAGCACCTACGAGTCAATAAAGAACGCTCTCAGAAAGTGTTCAACCTCTGCAGATTCGTCTGGAAAGACGATCACAGGCACTCCCAGGTATTCTTCACGAGCCGTCCCGATATCGAACATATCCCGGAAGACCTCTGATTTCTCTTTCAACTTCGAACCAGATACCCGGAATACCCTGCCTGGTGCTACGATAATATGTTCAGCATCGTCAAACCACAAGTTGTCAATCTTTCTCGCAGAAAGTAGGAGATCGTTAAAGAGAAGCATCGGGAGAATGCGGCACCTAAGCTGGATGGATCTGTTATAAGCTAATTGTGTCGTCACAATGACCAGGGCGCCTTTACGGGGATCTAATGTGACTGCTATCGAGGGTACATTCCTTGAGGTCGCAAGCAGTATATGCATCCTTCCAAACACGATCAAAATAGCATGTTATTCGAGTAGATCCTGCAACCACCCCGAAACTAGGTCGTGTGCCATAAATTGCTATTCATAGATCGTCGCCTGCCAGCCACCGTTGCACCATAACCAACGACTCCAGAGGCTTGTCATGAGGGACGTGAAGATCGAAAGAGATATCATCAGCACAGGTTCCGGGCCAAGAAAGGCAAAGAAGACTTATCATATGCCCAGCCGCACGAATCGTTGCAAACGTGAGTTTTCCAGCGCTCTTCGTCTCACCAACAGTCTTTCCTTCCACCTCCCATTCCCTCCACTCATTCGCGTTATATTCCTTTTGTCCTGTCCATTCCAACTTGTCCACCCAGAGTTTATTCGCTACCCAATTACACTGCCAGTCATAGGTTCCGGCATAGATGAGAATCCGCAGCCCGCGTTCCAGGAGGCCGGCGACGTAATAATGTGTAGGTACACGCCACTTGTCAAGGTTGGACACGAAGCCTTCATACACGGGATCGGAGCATGCAGAGAAGTTGCTTGGTGATTCGACGCCGAGTAAGGCACGAATGTCAGGTCGATCGAGGTATCGCTGGATGACGTCGTTCTCTTCGTAGCAGAGGTCGCCTTTGCACATCTGGACAGGGAGTCAGTAACTGGGCTAGATCCTGTCGCACCAGGAGGCTTACCGTCGAAACGTCGTATACATTGCGCCCTAGAGAGGGGTTAGAACGTCTTTGATCAACTTAGGCGAGGACCCCACCTGTTGCCCTCATGGCTGTTGAAAGCTGGTCATCACAGAAGTTCACAGCCGCACCACAATTAATGAGATCGAAACTGTCGATGCAACTCTTTCTCATGGCCTGTTGGCATCGAGGTAGCTAAAAGGCTGATCAGGAGAAATGCAAAGCGCTCAGAGAGGTTTCGCTCACAGCTGTTTTCATCCTGACACAGTTGTTTATGGTTTGAAACGGGACATCAAGCGCTGCTTTTCCGCACTCGATTTCATATCTGCCTTCGTACAAAGTGGAGATATCGGTGATGCCATTTCCGATGAGTACACTCTGGAGGTTGAGGGGCTCTTGTCCGTTCTTGATCGCAATCTGGTTCTGATCATAGATTTCGCTGGCGAAGACGGGGAGATAACGACCCTATTTTTGCTGTGGATTAGCACCCTTACACGTTGGGTAAGGGACCGCTTACTCCATAAGATTCTCCAGAAAGGTGCAAGGGGCGCCCTGAGAACTGTTTGAACGTGTCAAAGAAAATCTTGAGAAAGGCGTGGATGTTCTTGGCGGCAGCTTCTGTCGTTTCGACTGTCTCTCCATAATCGGCGTATGAGAAACCGACGCCAACTCTGTAGGTGGAACGCGTCAACCCAAATATCGGAGATTGTATGTAGGCGAAACATACGGCTGGTCAAGGAAGAATATGTTGGCCGCCTCATTCCAAGAGTGTGGATTCCATACGGTGCCGTTCGTTGAGGCATTTTTCATGTCAATACTGCATGGTCCTGAGCAAGTAGACGGTTAACTTGGCTTCTTCAGAATAGGTGACGGAAAGTAGGCCTACCGAGCTCCATGAGTAGCCCCATCGCCGAAGAGCATCCTGGGCCTAGATTAGGTACGTCAGACACCATGTTGTGAAACTGGGTGAATGTGCTGACCTCCATTGATCCACATCATAATATCATCTATCTCACAGGTTTAGCAGGGTATATCTCAGCAGCAATGGAGAGCATACCTTCATCCGGATTCCGTCTGCTCTCAAAGAAGTAGAAGAACATGTGCTTGGCACCTTGGTCGACATCCAGATATCCGGTGTAAACGCTGCAGACTTGCTTAGCTCTGGAGAGTTGGAATCCATGCAACGAGGCCTACTTGACGGTAGGATCACAGAATTCACTCTTCTTTACACGAATACTATGTCCAGGCAGGTCTGGATGAGACAGGAGCGTGTAGATATCCTTGGTGAGCGAGCTCATGTGCATGGTTTGCACATGTGAAAGATTTGCATTGGAAGCAATACTTGAAGGTGCTGGAACACCCATCATGGGCTTTTGAAGCAGAGGTGCCTGCGGGCTAGCATTGGCACAGAGGCTTGCTGCAGCCAGTGCCCAGACTGCAAGCTTGAACATGGGAGTCAGAGTCAAAGCGTGAGCTCAAAATCGGCAGGACCATGTCGTGAACCGAGTTCATCGTTGACCGCGTCAAGCCGCGTCGGCAACCGGTCCGGCTCTCCCTTTCTCCCAGAATGGTCAATCTTTCCCACAGTCACCGTGAGAAAGGTGGAAGAAAATTCTGTGCAGCTGAAGACCAAACACAGACGCTCGATACCGTCGAGGACGTTGAGCTCGACTCTTTTCAAAATTCCAAAATGCTCGTGCTATACGAGACTTCTCTAGGCTACTGTCTGTTTAAGGTCTCTGATGAGGCCAAGCTCGAGAGCGGGGATCTGTGGAAGGAGTTTGAGAGCCCAGAGAAGGCAAATAAACTGTATGTACCCGGACCATCGTGAACGTCGTCCGCGATGACTGAGATGCATATCTACAGGTTGAAACTGAAAGCATTACACCGGTTCACATCGACCGCAACTGCAGTGGAAGACATCACATCAATACAAAGTGGAAAGCTTGGGAAAGGACTGAAGAAATTCTTGACCGACGAGGTCATTGGCAAAGGAAAGGGCAAGGAGTCCCTCGTTGTTGTCGATCCACATCTGGGTACGTATTTGCTAAGTTGCCTATTATCCTCCAGTGCGATTCTCACGAAACTATGCAGCACGGTCAATCAGCAAGAAACTCAGCATAAACGTTACCGCGACCCCAGAATCTCAAAACGAACTATGGAGAGGAATCAGAAATCAAATCACCTCCCTCCTCGATGGTCTCGACCCCAAGGATCTCGCAACGATGAGCCTTGGTCTCAGTCATTCACTTTCTCGGTAAATCACGTTCTTCATCGCGGCCCTACAACGAGCTCACACATGGCTTAGCTTCAAGCTAAAATTCTCACCAGACAAGGTGGACACCATGGTGGTCCAGGCGATTGCGCTATTGGACGACCTCGACAAGGAAATCAACATCTATGCCATGCGTGTCAAGGTGGGTTCTCCCGGCCTCAGCCGTGGAGCCATTGCTGATCTTCGATTAGGAGTGGTATGGTTGGCATTTCCCAGAAATGGCCAAGATTATCTCCGACAACGTTGCCTATGCTAAAGTCATCCGAGCAATGGGTATGTGACACTTTACACTTTGATTGATTGTTGAGCGATTAAACTAACTCCAACATTAGGCTTCCGAACAAATGCAGCTTCAACATCCTTCGCTTCTATTCTGCCTGAGGATCTAGAAGCAGTCCTCAAGGCTGCTGCCGAAATTTCTATGGGCACTGAAATCTCTGATTCCGATATTGCGCATATCCATTCCCTTTGCGACCAAGTCATCTCCATCTCCGCTTACCGAACACAACTGGCTGAATATCTCCGAAACCGAATGAACGCCATTGCACCCAACCTCACTGCTCTTGTCGGTGAACTCGTTGGTGCAAGGCTCATCAGCCATGCCGGCAGTTTGCTCAGTCTTGCTAAACATCCTGCAAGTACCGTGCAAATTCTTGGTGCTGAGAAGGCACTGTTCCGTGCTCTCAAGACCAAGCACGATACACCAAAATATGGTCTCATATACCATGTGGGTTTGCTTTGACATATACTTCGACTATATGCTCATTTTTCGATAGGCTTCTCTCGTTGGACAAACCCCCGCCAAACTCAAGGGCAAGGTATGTATGCACATATCCATGAGCGTTGCCCCGTCTAATCCATTCCTTCTAGATGGCCCGTATGGTTGCCACCAAGGCTGCCCTCTCAATACGTGTTGACGCCCTCACCGACTCCGATGGCAAGTCTGAGGAGTCAGCTGCTTCTATTGGTGTCGAAAACCGAGCCAAGCTCGAATCTCGCCTACGTGCTCTGGAGTACACCGGCGACCTCCGTGGAGCCAAGCGCTTCAACGATAACGGCAAGAAGCAGCAGCGCTTCGAAATGAAGGGTGATAGCAAGACGTACAATACCCAAGCTGATGCTGTTGACCTTGTTTCGACACAACGTGAAGACCCGATGGAGCTCGCGCTCAAGGCTCAGGCCGACGTGAAGGAGGAGAAGAGGAAGGCGAAAGAGGAGAAGAAGGCCAAGAAGAAAGCTAAAGCTGCATCGGAGGAGCAAGATGAGGATGGTGATGTTTCGATGGCGGTCGATGGGGACGAGAAGGAGAAGAAGAAAAAGGAGAAGAAAGAGAAGAAGAGAAAGAGGGAAAGTGAGGCTAACGCCATGCAGGTCGATGGTGATGAGCAGGTTCGTGGATCATTGATTAACTCTAGCTAGCTCCGCTAATTGTGCTTCTGCAGGAGGAGACAGAGGAAGAGAAGAAAGCTAGGAAGAAGGCTGAGAAGAAAGCCGCAAAAGCTGCCGCTGCCGCTGCAGCACCATCAGAGAGTGATTCGCCGAAGAAGAAAAAGAAGAAGACAGTCGATGCATAATTTGTTTGGTGTTCTGGGTGTATATACGATGTTGTGCTTGCTCTTTTTATATAATCTGTGCTATATCTGCGTACCGATGGTGTGAGGGGTTTAGTCTTGGGGAAACGAGACAGATAACAAAGGGGGTATGAACTTGTGGAGCGAGCGGGAAAGGTCAGCCCGGATCTCTGGATGGTATCTGAAGTACCCTCTGCCATCATGGAGGTCAAGATGCTCTAGTCTCCAATCAAGGGGCTCCAAGGAGTCGATCTTTTGGCAGAAGATTGACTAAGCAGAAATTTCAGTATATTCTCATTATGATCAAGGTAGTTTGGTATGACCCCTACTTACGTGTGGAGGAAGATTGGACCCTTCTCCTATTCCTATGAATGTACCACCGTTAATATCAAAACCTCCGCTTTGGTAGAAGACTAAATCTCGTAAATGAGGTAAAGCTTTTGCTAGTTCTTCGATGAGGTCCGGTTTGATCGAATGAGGCCAGAAGCAAAGAGTTTGCAAGGATTGGAAGCAGGGACTCCCGGTCATGCGACGCAAGAATGGAAAAATTTCTGACTCGATATGCATCGGCCAATCCTGTATGACGAGAGACACAGGGCGCCCCATAACGAGGAGGTAAGCCTCTGCAGTGGCCATAATACACGACAGCTCAGGATGAGCCCACACTTGGCCGTGATTAGAGGCTGAATGGACGGTTAAGTGCGTCGCATTGCGTAGGACAAGCGGTATGGTGCTGGTTGATCCCTTTGTCATGTGTTGCAGGGTATGGGATCTATGACAGGGCACTCCTAACCTCGTCAGCGATTCCGCGGTTCGGCTGATAATATTGAGTAGTTGGTCGATGGCATGAAAGTGCGCCTTGCCTGCTGAGAAAGAGAAAGACTCCAGATTGGTGACCTGCTCAAGCGAAACGTCCAGGAAGGAGAGGAGCTCGGTTTGATTTAGGCCAGAGGGAGTAGTATCCCTGACAATGATGGACAACTTGCGTAGGGAGGTCGCACAATTGTCCATGAACGTTTTCATTACGTCAAATGCGCGACTTGACTTTGCCTCGACGTAGTAGTCTGGCCACCAGCCCCATCGTGATCCTGCTATGATCCATTTGAGCTCAATGAGTTGTGGGACCGCTTTACAACCTTTGACCATGTACGCGAATTCGTCGATGCTAGCCGTTATCGATAGACGACGCAACCTCGGAGGGAAAGCAGACCAGGCACGTTGTGTCCATTGCCAGAAAACAGTGATACTAGGGTCAAAACTCTCTACCTTAAGGGAGTCTGCCATAGGAAGGGCAGAAATAAGCTTGAGAGCGAGTTCAAAGATATCTTTTCTGCGTAGCCAGGTCTCTATCAAAGAACCCACTCCGAGCGGAAGGGCAGCCATAATGCGACAGTGTTCCGGCTCTTTGCTGACCTTCATGAAAGTGTAGCCACTAAAAAAGCATGTCCTGATTCGGGGCAATATGTGGGGCCTTCTGCGGAATAGTTTGGAATAAACGCCATAAACGCGGCTATCGAAGATATTTACTCACAACAGATGGCGCAAGTAAGCTTTGGCTCGCTGGACTGACCGATTATGTCCGAAGATAGTCACATGTTGGTATTTTTCGCTCAATACGAGGTTGAAAAGCAGGCTGTTCACAGCTAGGAGTCCGTCGCGGTGATGCTGTGGTGTGAAATTGAGAATTTGTACCCAAATTTCGCATGGGACTGATGAGGCAGTAAACCCTTGTCTTGCTGGCATGGCAAGCCAGGCTACGATGGGGGTGGAAGGTTAGATCGTCAAAGGCAGAAGGCCGGTTAAATTCTCAATTGGGGGATGGAGGAAAGTACTGAACAGCACAGCCCCCGCTCTGACTTGACATTCACCACCATCACGATGATCATAAGAACCATGACCATGACAGCGACCTCACGATGCCTTTCTACCACTTCTAAAGAATCATGCCAGTTCCAGAACTGCCACAGGAGCTGTGGGTCAAGATTAGTGATTTGATCCCAGCAGACAGCCTCAATAGCCTATACATGCTTAATCACTTTTTCCATGAAATTGGCCTAGACGCGCTCTATAAAGAAGTGGTTCTTTTCCCAAGGAACTTGTCGGAAAAAACGGCAGACAAATATCTCCATCGTCTACTGTAAGTGACACTATTCCACGCCGATTTCCGTAATTCATTGTAAGTTTCAAAGACAACCAGACATATCTTGTCGGGTTCGCGCCGTCAAGATTCAGTCTGCTACCTTCCTCCCATTCCTTCAAATTCCGCCTGCACCAAATGGTAGCTCCGTTCGCCATCGCCGATCCTCTAGACTAGCATCGTTTTTCAGAGCGCTCGTTCATTCTCAGCCAGCGCAGCAACCGGCCTCAGCCGTTACACTGTTCCAACTTGCAGATCAGGTCATCACGCAAGTGACACCAACTGGAACTCTTTCTTTGGAAGGATTCAGCTATTTATCAGAAGAATACTTCGACCTCTCTGCAGGAGCATGGATAGCTTCCACAAATCGGCTACAGGAACTCAATTTCCGCGGTTCTATTACTAAATTTGCTAGGTTGTTCAGATGCACAGGAGCACTGCCCAATCTTCAATGCTTGAGAATTCAGGTTATCGAGGAGCCTATGTCTCTATCTGCGAGGTTCTGGCTACCTTACGACCAGGATGCAAAGTTGGCCTGGGCAGATTTCATGCGCGAAGTCTCCCCCGGTTTGACAGAACTTAGCATTGAGTTCGAGTCTACGGGCGGGTCTGAACAAGCAGCACGCCAAATGCTTTTATCACATATTCTCCAGGCCCTTCGTACCACTCGCCTACGCTCATTCAAGTGCAATGTACCAGAAAATATTCTATACGTAGCTTTGAAACCTCTCCTGGATTTCATAGGCAGGGCCTCACAAGAACTGCGCGATCTGCACGTTCCTGGATTCGGTGCGCCGAATATGTCAAACTGCCACTTTTCGAGACTCGAATCGCTCACACTCACCAATTGGAGAAGCCCATTCAATACTTCACCAAACCCCGCGAATGTATTGGCCACTGCGGAAATGTACATGAAACGGTGTTCTACTCTGACATCGCTCATCTTCCTCGGGGCTCCCGTTCTCTTTCAACAACTGGAGAGATTTCTACAGAGTTTTTCACTCTACCAGGTCTTTCAATCGTTGCACAGGCTTAAAGTCAGAGTCCAATCTCTGAATCCACAGCTTTTGGTGATGTTGGCGAAAGCGCTCCCCAACCTACGCTATTTGACCATCCATCACCATGGTCTCATTCCAGACGCCTCACTAGAAGGGCTGATGTACGGGTGGGCTGGATCCTCATTTTCCATAGTACGTCATAAACCAATCACAGCGCCAAAGTACAGAAATACAATGAACTGACATTCTGATAGGACGAGTGCATCCCGCAGTTCCTCGAACAGACCCCGTTGGCTGATTGGCGGCTAACCTATCTTGGCATTAAATCTCTAGACGATTCGGCCCAGAAGTCAAGCCTGGAGAAAGACCTTATCAGAGCATTCCAACAACTGGTACCATCCCTTGTATACGACATAGAAATCCTGTAAGATCCTCTACGACTGGTTGCTGAAAAGGTACTAGGATGCAACCTTCTCCTGTGACGGATTCCCAGTGATGGGGTCTAGGACATGTCGCATAGTTATTCATGATCATTTTCGATACTTCAAACACACAGTACAGCACCATCGCGACCCGAATGTGAACCATCCGAGCTCAGCACGTCAGTATATTCCTTTATGTACGAGTTAGCCGACATAGCAGAACAAACAACCCAAACTTGCTGTGTCCATAAATCATGTTGTAAAGCTGACAATTTCTGCCGAGATTTCTGACGTAAATGATTTGACACTGGCGGAGTGGTTCTCTAGACCCTAAGATACTAGCAAGTGGGGTAGACCTCGAAGTGAAAGTTGTGGGATCTACAGGTCGGGCGTTCTTGTGTGCATCAAGGCTCGTCCTGAAGCGACGATGCCACTTGGTTACAGTTCTGACAGTGACACCTCACAAATGCCTGATTATGAGAGTACATGTCAAGCCATGGACAGATGCGCGCTGCGCCAGTCTGAGGTCAGGGTACGAAGAGAGCGGGGCTGCACAGCCCCTACTCTGACCTGACGGTGACCACCGCCATCCTCAGCTTGATAATGAGAATGGCAACTTCGCTGCTGACGATTTCCTGTCTATTCTTCCTACCTCTGCAACAGAACCATGCCAATTCCAGAGCTACCAAATGAACTTTGGGCTAGAATTGGTGATTTCATCCCAGCAGACAGTGTCAAGAACCTCTACAGGCTGAATCGCCTTTTCCACGAAATTGGGTTAGATGCGCTCTATAGAGAAGTGGTTCTGTTTCCGAGAAATTTATCGGAAAAGAGAGTAGACGGATATCTTCATCGCCTATTGTAAGTGACATAGTTCATACTCGAAAAATTCTGTCATTCATGGGACTTTCACAGACAACCTGACATTGCTCGTCGCGTTCGCGCCATCAAGATTCAGTCTGCCACTTTTCTCCCATTACTCCCACCTGTGCCAAGTCGCGGTTTCATTCACTATCGCAAACCTTCTAAACTACCATCGTTTCTCAAGGCGATTGGGTATTCTCGACCAGTGACGCCACCTGATACGGTGTTTCAACTCGCAAACCAGGTCATCTTGCAAGTGACTCAAGCTGAAGCTCTCTCCCTAGAAGGACTCCATTATCTATCCCAAGAGTACTTTGAACTCGCTGCCAAAGCATGGATGAATCCGACGGATCGGCTTCAAGAGCTCAAATTCCGTGGTTCTATCAATGAATTTGCCAGGTTGTTGAAATACGTAGCCACGCCGCACAACCTTCAATGCCTGAAGTTACAAGTCACCGGAGAGCCTGTATCCGCGTATTGGAATTTCAGACTACCTTACAATCAAGATGCCAGGTCGGCCTGGATATATTTCCTGCAACAGGTCTCTCCCACATTGACCGAACTTAGCATTGAATTTGAGCCAACAGGCGAGCTTGGAATCGCAGAACGCCAACTCCTGTTATCACACATCTTCCAGTCGGTTCGCAAGCCTCGCCTGCGCTCATTCAAATGCAATGTATCGGAGACGGTTATCGCCTTATGTCTGGCTCCTCTCCTCGAATTCATTGGGAGGGCCTCCGGAGACTTAGAGGAGCTGGACGTTCCTGGTCTTGGTGCCTCGGAGATGCCGGATTGCCACTTTCGAGCACTCAAATCACTCACACTCACCAACTTCCAGTGGAGAATCCCGTCTGATACCTCATCATCTTCGAAAGAGGTGCTAGAGACTGCGGAAGCTTACATGACGCGGTGTTCTGACTTATCATCGCTCATCTTGCTGGGAGAGCCCCTCTCTTTTCAACAATTGGAGGGATTTTTCCGAAACCGTCTACTCCACCATCCCTTCCAATCCTTGCACACGCTCCAAATCAAGGTCCAGTCTCTAAACCCTCAGTTGTTTGTGATGTTGGCTGGAACTCTCACAAACCTGCGTTACATGACCATCCATCATCATGGTTTGGTACCAGACGCCTCGCTCGAATGGCTGATGGATAGATGGGAGGGGCCTTCGTTTGCAATAGTACGTCACGGACTGGTCCCACTATCATGAGATATAGCGAACTGACATCTCAATAGGAGCAATGTATCCCTCGGTTCCTCGACCAAACGCCATTGTCCGGTTGGGGGCTAACATATCTTGGAATCAAGGCTCTATACAAATTGGACCCTACGTCTATACCGGAGAAGGAGCTTGGTCAAGCATTACGACGATTGATACCATCTCTCGCATACGAAATAGACGTCCTGTAAGATCCTCTGCACCTAATATCCGAAGATGAAGAATTCCCGTTCCCATGCTGCATCGTGATGGGTTGATGACATCCACGACGTCTGACCAGTGTCAACACGGAACAGCCTCAGCTTTTCTACAACCTCTTCGCTGGCAAATATCACAGCCCATGTCTGACATCGGCACCTGCTGCCCAGCCTTCCCTTTACAATAAAAACGAATACAGGTGAGGCATGGTATTGGCAACTTCAGTTGTCGCCCTAGAATGACATTCCCTCACCTTCCTTATGAACTCTGGGCGAAAATCGCCGTTCTTATCCCAGAAGAAAATCTTCGTGGCTTATATAACATCAACAGCGCATTTCTGGAGCCATCTCTCAACGCGAAATATCGAAAAGTAACACTCTTTAAGCCTGATGCCTCTCGGAAAGTCGCAAGAAACCATCTGCTGCATCTCACGTGAGTGTCACTCTCTCACTGGCGGTCAAATCCAGATGATCTCATCTATCATAGTCAACCACACATCATTCACCGTATCTGCTGCATCGAGGTGAAATTGTTCGGTCGTAGTTGGGGGAGCCCTCTCGTGATAACTCGGCCTTCAAGAACTCAATCATTGCACCGCCGTGTGACATCAAAACTGCCCCAATCTCTTCAGGCCATCTTGGGATCATTATCATTGCTAGGACTCATCGAGCAGTTGATATTAAACTCAAGGAATGCGCATTCTCTCGACATTCATTCCTTCGACGACAAATCGCTAGCAAATTTGGTGCAGATTGCTGTATGTGCACTGAAACATCTGGGGCCGAAATTGGACACCCTGTCCTTCCATGGCCCTGTCTCTATTTTCTCCAGGGTGATCAAAGGATTTGGCGTAGGAAGGAAACTTCCTAAACTCCGCGTTTTCGGAACGGTCCTCGAGAACGAGCCTTACCAGACATCGTATACCCGTCACTTCCAGCTAGAAGACCCTGATGCGGATGCCGTCGATCACTGGTGCAGATTCCTCAGCGCAGCCTCACCCAGTCTCCATAGCCTGGACATTCGCACAAACAGATTCTACAGCAATTCAATGAGCAGCTACCCACATTTTTTCGAGGCGCTTCTGAAATCATTTCAGCCCGGCTCGTTGCGCTCATTTACCCTTCATGTTCCGGAAGAACTCATCCCGTCCCTGGTTTCCCCGCTTCACGCACTTCTTAGCTCCTGTTCTAACAGCTTACGCCAAGTTGACATCCCGCCATGTAATTCTCCGAACACCTCAACTTTCACCCTCGACAAAGTGAAATTTCTAACGTTGACAACTCCCCGCTGGCCCGGGGGTGTAGGGCCTCGCACGTCCACCGATATACTTCGAGCATCAGAGATATATCTCGCCCAGCTACCGTATCTCGTATCGCTGTACATTTCGAGCCAACCCTATCTTTCCGAACAAAGATTGGACGCTTTCTTTGGAATTGAGAATAGGCAACGGGGCCTGTTCGCCAGCATCCACCATCTTGACATCACTGTTGTCAGTTTTGGCTTAGGGTTTCTTACCGCCATTGCGGCCGCCATGCCTCATCTCCTAGAACTCATCGTTCGGGCCCAAGGCGTGGTTATGGACACCAACCTGGAAGACTACATTGTATCAGTAAGTCGTCCTGCCTTACGAAGGTGTGCAATGCTACAAATGTTGACTGATAGACTCGGAAACAGTCTAACATGAGTCATCATAGCCATGTTCCGAATGCGCTGGCGGAATGGCAACTGGAGTATCTCAGAGTTGAGTTACCATGCGATGCGACTCTCGCTTGGGAGGATGAGATTAGGCGTGTGCTGCAACGTCTTCTACCGCGCTTAATATACACCGTTGACATCACTCCAACTGTCTTTCCTTGACCATCCGTGTCAATGTTGTCAATATCACAGTAGACACCGCTTAAATTACTGTGCATAATTTTGACAAGGCCACACAGCCTTTCGTCTGACGATGACCATCAATTCGTAGGGGCGTGGCGGTTTTTCATCTCCTATATAAGGCGGAGTGCTTTCTATTTCCCACCTCACCCGCTCTTTCTCCACGATACAATTCAATGACTATCTCCCAGCTTCCTTCTGAGGTATGGATTCAAATTGCAACTCTAGCTCCGGCTGAGGATCTGGACCGTCTTTACATGGTCAATGGGGCATTCCTTAAACAAGCACTGGATTCGAGGTATCATACAGTGGTATTCTTCGGATCAGGCACTGGGAAAATGGGTGTACATCGGATAAAGAAAAACTTAACTCACTTGCTGTAAGCTGCATGTCTAGGGGTATTTTTGTTCAGAAATTTACGGATAATATAGCCAGCCATACGTCCTTCGTCGCATTTTTACCTTCCGGATAGAGGGAGATGGATGCGAGAATGTCTTGTCATTAGATGTCAAGAAGCCGACATCGACTCGCTCTCATGTAGCGTCCAAACTGTTGCGATCCTTTGGGATGCGTAAACACAGCGGCCAAGACTCGGAGGAGCCCAGCATTATCGAGTTGGTCAGGCAAATTATTGCTAGATCTACTCAGGTGAAGACTATGGTGATAGAAGCTCCGCCACCTATCTTTCTGTACCCATACAAAGATTTGGTCGACCTTGCAACCTACGCGACAGAAGAACTCGCTGGTAGATTGGAATCCCTTCGCTTCAGAGGGTCCGCCTCACTATTTCCTCGCCTCTTGAGGGAGTCTGCATCTCAGAAGAGTTTCGTGCAACTCAAGAGTCTTGACATGACTATCATGCGGGAGTCTTGGTCGTTCGACACATACTCACACTTGCATCCGGAGCCACATGCTATAGAAAACTGGTGTAACTTTCTGAAAACTGTCTCGCCTATGCTCACCAGCCTTGTCATGCTGTCAGAGATCGTGTTCAAACCTCACGATGGGGACGTCAACTTCTTCGTTGAATTCTACTCGAGAGCATTCCGATCTCTCTATAACCTACCTAAACTGCAGACCTTCAAATTCAGACCTTCTAACGAGTTAAGTGCGGCAGTTATGCCAGATCTACTCAGCCTCCTGCAACGAGCGTCCAGTAGCCTGAAGGACATAGACATTCCGCCCTGTTCCATTTCTCAGCTACCCCCATTCACCCTCGATCAGCTTGAGGTGCTCACCTTGCGAGTGGCACCTAGATCTGTCCGTCCGAGCCTGCCAACCGAGCTCGAAGTTGCAGCAGGAGCCTACATCGGTCGTTGCAGTCACCTCACCTCACTGACATTGATTAGAGAATTACCGTTCTCTCATGAAAGTATCACTCGCTTCCTCAGTCGCAATTGTTCCCAGCTCCAGACCCTTGACACCATGGATATTCCTATTGTTGCCATCCATCCCCAGATATTCAAGGCTATAGCCGGGGACCTGCCTAAGATTAAGGGCCTCATTCTTCGACCGACGTCTGGAGTCGTACCAGACGCTTTACATGAATCCGTCTCGGCAACCCTAGATTCGACCAAGTCCACGCCTTTTTCCAAGGTGGGATATTTTATTCTGTATGTTGGAAGCGCTGAACCAAACGATCTATACACAGGATATCTGGTGCCCTTCTTTCCTTGAGGAGCCGCCTTTGACTGGCTGGAATTTGGAGTGTCTAAGAATCGAATGTGGTCGAGGGTCGCGTTTCATTGGCTCGGACATGGCCAATGAACTGGGTCAAGTTTTAAGGCAATTAATACCCTCGTTAGAGGTCTATAGTGTCGAGAATTTCCAACAGTACTAGGCATTGTCAATGCGATCTTGAGACGTGAACCCTTTCTCAACATTATGTTTACACAGGCTCACGGGGGATTATGGTCAATGAAGTTCACAAGCGTACTAGTTCAACTCTAGGCGCCATTTTCTCATCTTCTCCTCCTTAAGTTATTGGTTATGATTAAACCTTCCGCCGTACGATACATTACAGAACGGAGACCAGAGTGTCAATATAGTTTCCTCAGAAAGTGACACCACGGAACATCTTCAATTGCTTCTTGAAACGCTTAGCCTGACCAGGAGTGAAGTTATCCATGCAAGCATCATCAGTGTAGTCCATGTAGTTGTCTAGAATCCCGACCAGCTCATCAGCTACTCTCTCGCAGCGAAGATCAAGGGAGACTCACGAATGGGATCAAGACCATCAGCAGGGCAAGTATCCGAACCTTCAGGACATCCAAAAGCAGGTGCAGCCTCAGCAGGAGTATCAGCGACATGATCTCCCTTTCCATCGCATCCACCCTGGAAGGTATGGTAGAGACCAACCCAGTGACCAGCCTCGTGAGTGAGAGTTTGGCCGAGGTTGTATGGAGCGGCGGAACCTCCTGGAACGGAGGAGTAGAGGATGACAACACCATCGTCTTCGGGAGCGCCTTCGTACCACTTGGGGAAGGTGGAGTATCCTAAGAGGCCAGCGCCTGCACCGGAGTTGAAGCTAAGCAGCAAGTCAGTGAGCATCAGTCGTCTATGCATGGGAAGATAGACCTACCCGACGGTGTAGACGTTCAGATCGGCGGCGCCACCCTTGCGAAGAGCAGTCTTCATGGCGGTCTGCTCAGCAGTGTCGGGGCCGGCTTTGTTGAACCATTTCGCGTTGGTGGTGTGATCAACGCCAGCAAGCTGCCACTGAAGGCCGCTAGGTGCGTAGGCGGTATTCATGACGTCGATCTGAGCGCTGATCTGGTCGTCCCTAGCGTCGGCGAGCAAGAATGAGAACAAATCATGTTATGAAGGGTACTGAAAGAACTCACGGAACGTTACCACCTGCTAAGCTGTTATTTGCCTGTACGACGTGCCAGTAGATATTGAGTTTGGGAACCTGGCCCTTAGCAGTCGGCGATACGTCGACAGAAGCCTCATTAGCATCGAAGAATGCCTCATCCTGAGCAATCCTATCAGCGCTGATATAGGTACCACAAGTCCTGATTCAACGCGTAAGTTTTCCAGAGAATTAGCTATCGAAATGAAGCAACGTACCTCTGAGTACGAGTGTAAGGTCCAGCGAGGACAGCAGAAGCACTGAGAAGAGCAGTGAAAGCGACTGAAGTCAACATCCCGGAATTCAAGGGGAGTTAATGTCGGAGGGGTTGAACTTCATTATGGATTCGAGGTCTTGTCTTATAGAGCATGTCGGGTCTCGCATCGGTTGTTCGTATCCTTGATCATTGGGTTTATCAGAGTGTTGGAGAGGATATCCATGCGACTGATATGCAAGCGACGAGCAGATCCATGTGGGCGCGTGAGGCGAGGTTGATAGCGATAAACGAGGCAAGGCAGAGTCTGCATAGGCGGGGCAGAACAGTACCCGCTCGAGTGTCGGATTGTTGATGGGTCTTAACCAAGCCGCGTGCCGCAGTGTTTACATCGCACTCTTATGGCCGTATCACGTTGGACGGCGCCCACGGCCCTGCCAAGGTTCAAGAAAGACACCATCATAAAGATCAGCCTGAGGTGCAGATCAACAGTGCAGGCTCTGAAAGGCTCGGTTAGACCGACGAATCGAATTTGGAGATCAGCAAAGATCAATCCAAGGGACTTACGCCGAGCTGAGATGATGTCAAACTGGACTCCACTTCCTGACACCACATGTACCAGATAACCTCCAGTTGAGATATTGACGCCATGATATGATAGGAATCACTAGCTTTGGTCGCTAAAAGATTCGTTCTGCGAGCAAAAGGATGATCAAGCCACTTGAGATGATTAAGCCTGGACAGATAGCCCACTGTACAATGTACTGGTAGACCGGCTTGAATCGTCTGGTGACTCTCAACATCCTTAAGTTTCGTCGTGCTTTGGCTGGCCCCCCACGTGGATCGTAACACTTTTAGGCCGTAAGCTGGGAAACCCTCCCCTTGTCCAAGACAAAGGCCCGTGCCGCGACATGAAGGTCTGACGCAAGCGTCAGGTTATCATCAATTCCAAGGACGTCTCCAAGGAATTGGCAACAATCGGTGAATCTCCCAAAGGCTGAATAGCCCTTTTGCCCTTAACCCGCTCCCCTCTGTGACCAGTGCGCTTACGAAGCCTGTCTAGCTTTCTGGCAACAAGCAGACGAAACAGCAAACATAAATCACTATACATCATATGAGTTGAAGAGAGACTGTCGAAGGTATTTGGGGTTTTGCTCAGCCCACGGAGCTGAAGTCTTTTGAGTATTTGTGACTGATCGTGGTGTTCGCGGCGGGTGGTTGTGACAAACGGCTTTTGTTCAAGTTATGGTGCACTGGGTCTTTTCTTCGTCTTTTATCTCCACCCAAATCTATATTCGTCGTTCGGGGCGGTGTTCTCCGACTGCAGTTCTTGTGTCTTCGTCTTCTCATGATGGTGGTGATACAGGTTCAGCGAAGAGACGCGTCTAGATGTGGCTGCGCCACAACACTTGTTGACTAATGCTTGGTTGAGGAAAAACACGGGCCGATTACGATCACAGGGTATTCTTTCTCAACGACGACGGCCACCAACGGCTCAGAGAAGCATGAGACCACCCCGGTTTTGGAGTTTAGCCTTTTCTATCTGCGGAGATGATACCGAGTAAAGCCGAGATATCTCGATATCCGTGACCTTTGAAGCTTTTCCTGCATCTACTCTCATCCCCGACCTCTCCCGCTCCTGCTCCTCCAGGATGGCTACCAGCGAGTATTATATCGGCGTCGATGTCGGTACTGGCTCAGCCAGAGCTCTTTTGGTCAGGAAAGATGGCCAGATCATCGCGTCCGCCACCAGGGAAACCAAGACCTGGAGAGATACCCAAGATCATCGAATCTTTGAACAATCCACAGCCGATATTTGGTCCTGTATCGCTTCCTGTATCAAGGACTGCCTCTCGAAATCGGGTGTTGACCCATCTGCCGTCAAGGGTCTCGGCTTCGATGCCACTTGTTCACTCGCTGTAGTGGATTTTGAGGGGAAGCCCATTCAGGTCACGAAGGGAGGGGAGTTAGGAAAGGAGGGCGAGAGGAACATCATCCTATGGGCTGATCATAGAGCAGAAGAGCAAGCGGAGGTGATCAACAAGTCTGGAGAGACGGTGCTGGACTACGTCGGTGGCACTATGAGTGTATGCTCCTTTCACCTCAGACCCTCTAGATTGACCTTTTCTAACGCGGCCTTCTCCCACAGCTCGAGATGGAAATTCCCAAAATCCTCTGGCTCAAATCCCATATGCCCTCCTCCCTCTTCTCCAACTGCCAATTCTTCGATCTACCAGACTACTTAACCTACAAAGCCACTTCCTCCATCACCCGTTCCGCCTGCTCTTTGACATGCAAATGCTCTTACGTCCCCTCATCCGGATGGCAAGCTTCCTTCTTCAACAAAATCGGACTATCCGAACTTGTTGATGGTGAATATAAGCAGATTGGCGCTGAGGATGCAAGCAAGCTTCTTACAGCTGGTATGCCTATCGGTCGAGGTCTATCGAAAGAAGCTGCGGACGAGCTTGGTCTTAAGGAAGGCACACCTGTGGGGAGTGGATTGATCGATGCATATGCTGGTTGGTTGGGAACTGTAGCTGCACGTTACAAGGAGAGTGGTGCAGAGAGTGGAGTCCCAGAGCTAGAAGAATCAAAACATCGACTAGCTGCTGTTGCTGGGACAAGTACTTGCCATTTGGTCCAGGTTCGTCTCCACCGTCCTTTTCTGTCCTATGACGAGCGAACGTTGACATTAATGTTCTGCGAACAGAATCCTAAAGGCATCTTCGTCAAAGGTGTTTGGGGACCTTACAGAGACGCCGCGTTCCCTGGATGGTGGATGAACGAAGGAGGGCAATCTTCAACTGGACAGTTGATCGATTTTACGCTTACGACCCATCCTGCCTATGCTGAGTTGGTTCAGGTTGGGAAGGAGAAGCAGACGAATATTCACGTCGGTCTGTACAGCATACTTTCTTCTTACTCGCATATACTCATTCCCATTCCCATTCTCAATAGTGTTGGGAGACTTGCTTGAACAACTGCGTGTAGAGAGGAAGGCTGAAACGCTCGTCGAGTTGACCAGGGACCTCCATATCTACCCAGATCTCCACGGTTTGTCTCCCTCCCCCGCTCACTTTCCGCGAATATTCACGTTTCTTCTTTCCAGGCAACCGTTCCCCACTTGCAGACTCCCGCATGACAGGCTCCATCTCCGGCCTTACCCTCTCCTCCAGCCTTACCGACCTCGCACTAAAATACCACGCCACCCTTCTGGCCATCGCCCTCCAAACAAAGCACATTCTCTCCACGCTGAACGCCTCCGGACATGAGATCCACACAATCATGATGAGTGGCTCTCAGGTGAAGAACAAGATCCTGATGCAGCTCTTCGCGGATACCTGTAACGTGGACGTCGTACTCCCTGGGGACGAGAGTGGTGGGACAAGTGTCGTCCTTGGAGCAGCCATGTTGGGGAGGGTAGCTGCTGAGGCTTCTGATGCTGCGAAGGAAGGAAAAGGAAAAGTTGAGGGAGAACAACAGGCGGATTTGTTGTGGAATATCATGGTTGACATGACACCTGTTGGGACTATCATGCGACCTGCTGCGTCTCCCAAAGAAAAGAAGCTCTTGGAGGCGAAGTATAAGATCTTCTTGGAGACTATTGAAATCCAGAGAAGGTGGAGGAAGGAGATGGAGGATGCGTTAAACAATTAAGGGTTATTGAATTTGGGTTTCCTTATATTATCTATGGACTTTTTATGTCGTCAAAAATCGTGGTATATTTCCCATGGACTCTAATACAAAGCGCATACATAGCATCTCCCTATGATCATTACAAAACATCTCCATCACGAACAAGATATTGCGCATATCCAGCCATCCCATCTACTCGCTACCCGAATCGACACCAGGTTCCCTCTCGCCCTTCACCTGCTCGTATAACCTCTCACACTTCTCCAAAAGGTCCTCCGCTCTCTCCTTGTTATCTTCCCACTCCTTGATAGGAGCGATGCCGACACGCTCTTCACCCCAGCGGCCTGTTTCTGCACCATATTTGAGGGGTCTCCGGAGAATGGGAGGCTTTTCGTCTTGAGTGGAGGAAGCGCGAGGGAGGAGGGAGATGAAGGAAAGCGAAGCAAGAGCAAGGTGGACGGCCCCAATAGCCGCTTTGTACGGGCTTATGGTGTGGTGTGGGGATCCGAATAAGCGTCCCTATAGTATACGTGTTAGAAATCAGTCAGGTAGCAGTAGTGAAGAAAGACTTGCCAGATAGAACAAGAGAACTTTGAAAATGTCCAATGTAGGACCAGCAATGGCCGCGCTGACGTTAGTCGAACAGATGCCAGGTTGTGTAACGAAGTGTCTTGTTATATTGGCACCTTCTGCGCCTTTCCTCCCACTCTTCTCTAGTCCATATTCAACCTTTTGAGCATGGTAGTCCAAAGCCAAAGAAAGAATGTCAATTCCATATTTGGTGCCCTCGTATGGGTGGAGTGTGTTGGTTGATTGCCAGTCCTCGGGATCGTAGAATTCAGGGTTGGCTTCGAGGGAAGACATCCATATTACACGAGGCGTAAGACTGGAGGGTGTACAGGAGAGAAGGGGTTGAAGTTCTCGGAACTTGTTTCGATAGTGGTGAGTATTGGTGCTACAGGCGAGAGGGAAGTAGACACACCAGGACATAGTGAGCGAACAGGTTGCACTGCCAAACCCACCCAAGTCCATCCATACTTCTCTCTCCGGATGTCTGGAGGTAGAAAGTAGGAGAAGTAATAGCAGCCATGGGCGAAATGCACAGCTGCTTGATGCATGCTACCCAGTCAATGGAGGCAAACGGAGCTACACCTGCATTGCATATTATATGGGAAATATATGGGTACCTGCGTTGTCGAAGTTTCTCTCAGTAAGCAAGGTCAGAATGACGGAAAGTTGTAGGCCCAATCTCACTTGGTCTTGATTTCCTCAGCAGCCTTGAACACAGTCCCTATCATCGCCAACTCAACGCCCACAACATCAATTTCTACATTCTCTCTGAACTTCTCTGCATAGCCATCGTATCCTTCTGCCTTCTTGAGTCTCTTTACGTAGGAGTCTAGGCTGCGAATGAGTTTTTCTCGAGCTGCGTTGGCCCGTTTTGCGTTCCGGCAGGCCATGATTAGTGTCAGGCCCGGATACCCTGGAGACTCATGGCTCGAGGAAGAGGGAAGGGAGGTCACGAAGGATTGGGGCAAGGAGTCTGAGGGTGTTGCGTGGCATAGCTGGTGTAGTAGTCTTTCGCAAATTCCATAACCTACACCACTAGGTGAATATTAGCCATTACTCCACTGTTGGTAAGATAGGATGCCGTACCCATTCGCACCCGTAACTATGATTATTGGCCGAGCTGTATCAGTAGCCATGGTGCTCGCGAGTGTCGACGAGGTGGTTGACAGCGACGGTCGGAGGAGGGAGAGCCAAAAGCAGAGCTGGCAAAGTTCCCATCGTACGAGTTTAAGCGAGACGCGATCAAGCCACCGACAACATTTTTGGCCGGACGCGTCAGGGTCGCGTTTTGAGGTCCGATCTCAACCACACTTCTCTCGGCTTAGAGGAATCAGAGATGGTTCTCATTATGCTAATTACAAGAAAAATGTAGATATCTATGCTATGGCGACGGTATCGACACAAATCAAGCTCGGTATCATTCGTTTTAGGGCTCTCTCGAGCATACCCCGCCTCACGGCAAAAATCTGGGCTTTAGGCCCTCTGAGCTCCAGATACCTCAACGTCCAAGAGATCGGTTGATAAGCTTCAAAAGCATAGCTCCACTCTACCTGTAGTTGCAGATGGGGATTCTCTAAGTGGATATCTGGGTGAGAAGACTAAAAAAACGTACTCGACTCTGGGGTGTGTCAGAACGCCACCGTTCGACATGTTTTGTCCTCTCCCACCCTGCTCCCGGACATATGAGCCAAGCCTGGAGCGAGAGCTCGGAAAGGGTTGGAAACAAATTTGAGAGCAGACCAAACAGCTGGGGGTGTATTGCGACTACGCGAATGTCGAGTATCTGTAGGTTGACCAAGGATTCACGAAATGCTGGCACAAATTCTTCAAGTTCATAGTAGAACATTGGCCAATCCACAAGCGTCAGTGCTGTTAGCTGATTTGTGGCATTACAGAATAATTTTGCAGTCGATAACAGGTTATACGTTGAGCTGTCCGAAATGTGGCTGACGACGGACAGTTGCCGAAGTCCATGAAGAGGAGGGATAGAGGTACTCCTATTCATCGCCGTGGAGACTGTCAAACGTTCAATTGTTGGCCCTGCTTTCGCTAAAAAGCGAGAAATATGAGGAGATGCGACCCCAAGAATAAGGGAAACACCAGTAAAATTAAGAGTGTGCAAAGAAGGGAACGCGTCCGGTTTGAGGGATCTCAACAGCCGCGAAAACGATTCCACATCTGCGTCTGGTAGGCTCTCAGATATGTCGATGCTCAAGCATTGCAGGGTGGGTGCAACTGATTGCAGAAATGCCCCGCATCGTTGACCTGCCTCAGCATCGGGATAAATGCGGAAGTGGGCTCTTCTCCCGAGCTCTATGTGCCGTTTGTTGACCAGACATAACTTTCTCAGTGACGGAAGGGCGGGCATCGAAGTGGCCTTGAGCAGAAAGACTAATTCGTGCCATGAACCTTGAACGCTGAGCTCATTGAGACTCTGAGATAAAGTCGTCCATGCGAAGGCGGCAAGATCAAAGAACTCCCAGGTCAGGTCAATGCATCCTTCGATGATGAGGGAGGTTGTGTATGGTTGAGAATAGATAATGAGTTCTTTGACCAACTCAAAAATGGTTGGGAACTCGAGTTGTAAATCTATGTCTCCTTCCCCAGGAGCCACAGCCGATGGAAATCTTGAGTTAGCACGCAAGAGAGCTGTTGATACATGATCAGCTATAGCTCTCGCCGCAGATGCATTCATTCTGAGAGAACGGATGCGATGGATTATGTGTGGTTCCCTGCACCGAAAGGAAGGTAAATTGGCAGACTTCAGCAAAGCGTCAGCGGGCTCACTGCAAATGGGAGACAAACATCTCCGCTTTTCTCGGCCAATTAACCCAGGAGAAAACGGAAACTTGACGATATCGCTCGTCTAGGGAACATTGAAAAAATATGCGATTGACCCAGTAAAGCAACCTGAGTTCCTGGGGCGATATGAAGCTGACAATATGTAGCCACAATTCAGGTGGAAGTTCTATTGGTGGTTTGGGTGGTGTCCTAGCTTGTACCAAGATCAGCGGCCTGAGCTGCGGACGGGCCCGGGTCTGAGAGGTGTTCATGTAGTGTTCAGGTCGTGGTCATGGTCCAGTGTGAACATGCTTTCCTTCACGTTTGATCGGAGGTCGGAGGAGGTACAGATCGGCAAATCCTAGATGCATTTGGGAATCACTCAATTCATCGCGTCTCGACGATCATCTGCTCCGCTGCCCGTCCCTCTGGCAAAACCCTTGATCGCTGGTCAGAGTAATTATAAATACTCTAGCACTACGTTAGAGTGTAGGCAATGGCAGGAGTGTGATCCTGGAAAGTGGGCAGCAAATCTGACTTAGACTGGAGGTGGCCAGATAGTTTACAATGAATGATGTACTTGTTCCAAGCCTAGCTTGGAAGTTGAACATGAGTGCGGCCTACGGCATAATATTACTATCGTTTGATAGTTCCAAACAAGTATCGGAAATGTTGCCTACCTGACTGACCGACGCCAGATGCTGAGGCTCTGAAGGATTTAAAAGTGACGAGGCTAATTGTGGCTGTGCCACCCAGTTTGACACTCGGCCCAAGCTACAAAGGCGCTTGCACTCGGACAAGAACCGTCACGGTTGCAAGCGGTTCGCAAAGGCAACATGACGTGCCACCAGGCATTTGTAATAGCCCGGATTGGTTCTTGCTATAGACTCATTGCAGTCCTTCACCAAAAGTATCTCGATGCATTCTACGTTCCAGGGACCGCCAGGCGGTTCATCCAACAAGTGCAGCAGACCACCAACAAGAAAATCATTCAAGAAGAATTGCGGAGATTGGCAGTCGACGAAACTATTCTCAATCGTCCTTTGCCGAGCAGGTACCTGTCATTAACGCTGGCAAGCGCCTACCTTATTGCCATCGATGAAACTGTCACCTATGCAGACGGTGTAGGCCTTCAATGGTCATTTCGAGAGCGCAACGACATCAAGACATATGGTGCGTCATGTTGTTGACGTTGTTATAATCGCAATACCAAGGATATATCCCTAGGCAACGATAATGGCTACTCTGTTTTCGACCTGACAAATCTGGATGCCCTGCGGTGCTGCTTTCTCCCTGGAGAGAGGCCTATTTCGGACCATGAATACCCCAATCCAGGCCACGAAGATTCCAACCGTAACGCCCCTGATCCATTTTCTATCATGGATGCGCTCGACTACGCCAATGCATGGGAAAGTCCAAAACTCCCAAAAGAGTACAGGTCTAAGGGATTTCAACTAGGAAAAGTGCCTCACTGGCACCATGACGTGAAATTCCTGCTGGACTTCCCCCTTGTCTCATATGAGGCCCTCTGTGGGACCTGGCCCGAGACGTTCAAGGTTCATGGCTCAATCGATACCGTGGCAAAGGATGTATCGTGTACAGATGTCGATGACAAGGCAGATCACAATATCCCATCCTTGTCAAGTTTGGTGCTGGTGCCAGCTATGCTCCAAGCAATTGATACCGATAACCTTAGCCTTCTGGATGATATACTACTACTCCCGGGAAGGGCTGCCGCCGCACTCGACATGTTAAAAACGTCCACGCAGATTCAAGACGGCGTGGTAGACCTTCTTTGCCGTCTCTTCGAGGAGACTCAGAAAACTGATTCTGAGTACCTCGATTTATCCGGTCATTATCTCTCCAGGGCTCAGATTCTATCCATTCTTCAGCGTTTTGATGCGACAACTTCGATCGACTTGTCCTACAACCCCCTCATCGACAAGGACACAGTCAAAGCCATATTGACGGCGCACCCACATTTGAAAAATCTCACCTTGTTCGATACAAGGATCACACAAGACGACTGGCGTGATCTATTTACCCATGAACCTGAAATCTTCTATCGCGTGCATTCCATTATCCACCCATGCTTCTTGGATGCTTTCAAACCGTTTTGGCCGAACACATTTTCAATTGCGTCGACTGATCGCGGCGATTTTATGCAAGGCAATACTGCGTCTATTCCATTTTTTACCCCTTCACTGGTTGTCCAAGCATTGTCAATTTTCGTGGAACAGATGGTGGACGAACACAGTCTCGAGGCAGGGATGATAGCTGGGTCATCTCTAACGACTATTGCTCTTTCGACAACCCCTCTCGAGCCCGGTCAGGCATGGAAAGATCGGGCTGTTCCTTTCTTTGCGCCTAGACTATGGTCGAATTGCGCCACTACTGGCTGGATCTTTGCGTTCGGCTCAAAGCAACTTAGATACGGATTCCTCAAGTTACATCAGATATCGACACCAGATCCATCAGCGACGTCTTCGGAGCAAGGTCATGAGGTGTCAATCGAAGTTTTTGACTTGGACAATTTTCTAGCAGAGGTAGGGAAAGAGGGGCGCCCACCAGCGCCAGTCAAAGCCGTCAAGCGCCTTTCAAAGATGTTTAAATATCTCTCGTTCGAAGGTCGCGACGGTTCTCGAGAACGAGTCCAACTGTTCACCGAAGCCGAGGCCAATAAATTCATGCATGAGATGAATGAAACCTTGGAATTTGGCCATCGTCGTCTGCTGGATATCATGGAGGACCCTTCTGAACACGAGAAGAGGGAACGAGAGAGGCATGAGGCTTCACTGGTACCAGCCTCGCCACCTGAAAGGTGGACCCGGAAGATAAGGAAGAGCCTGAGAAGGCAGGGCGTCCAATGATCATGACGAGAATAGACCGGCAACGTGCTCATGGAGCTTGAAGGACAGTGCCTTGCAACGTTCTGACCGTTGTACATATCCCCCACCAAGGTGTATATAACCTATGCTTTGTTCCATGTAATTCGGTACATCTACACATTTACATTATCCTCATCTCATCCTTTCCCTCCCCCTACAACTCCTCCCTCGAACCACTCGCATTCTCAGTCACAGGCAAACAAAGTGCAGGTGTAGTCGCTGTATACTGATATTCGCATTTCTCCAGCTCAGCTACACCAAGAAGAGCATTTTCAGTTCCGCATGATAGTTCGAGCTATAATCGAGTGATCATTAGTTCTTGCACATATGAGATATCCGAGAATGGAACATACAACGACGCTACGTTCAGGGCCATTCCAGCACCTTGTGCCGTGCTTGTACATTTGCTTCTTGTAGTAGCTTGGTTCACCGGGTTGAACATCACTCGATGGGTTCCAGGAGTCAAATCGCCTGGCGTGGGGTGTCAGGAAAAACCAGGCTGGGAAGAACAAAGGAGACATACCCGAGACTGAAGTTTGAACCACCATTCTTGGGTTTCTGTTTGGCTTCGTTGAAGAAGCAAAGTTCGTAAATGTAGCTATTAATCCTCCATGTCAGCCAACTGTCTTGACTCAAGAAAATGAAAGTCACATACTCTCCCTGTTCCTTCTCCAAGCAAAGTCCATCCAACTTCTTCCACTCTCCTTCCTTGCCAAACCCATGGACATTGAATATCTCCTTGGCGTCATCCTCTGCCTTCTGTCTCTCGTCTTGCAACTTCTTGAGTGCGTTCTCGGCATCAGTGAGAGCTTGATGTGCTTTGCTTGATTCAGCTGAAGAAGCTTCGTCTGCGTCCGCGCGGATGATACCAAGGGTTTGGAAGAAAGAGACGATGCCGTCTTTGATGTCTTCATATTGTGGGATGAAGGAGTCCGGAAGGTAGGATGTTAGGTCAAATACTGGAAGGGTCGGGTTCAGCACATGAGTGTAGGGATGAAGGAAGGGACAAAAGCACTTACGAACAGAAGGTTCCTCGATAGGGGTCCTGACATGTTCATCATGCTCAAGCAACAATCCCACATAATCCGTCTTCAACAACTCCCCAAGCTCAGCCTCCAACCTCTCCTCTGTCCACTCTTCTTCATTTTCATCTTCCTTCTTTTCTTCCTCAACTTTCTTGTCCTCTTCTGAGGTGGATTCTTCTGTGGTATCCTTTCCGACATCGTTGATGTGAGGCAAACCCGCAAGCTCCTCCCATCCTCGAACGGCTTCGAGTACAGCCATGTCCTGGTAGTTGGGATTATAGCCAGTGCGAAGAGAAGAAAGGATGTCTCCTAGAGCTTTCTCTCGTTCCAGATGCTTTTTGTGTTGTTCTTGAAGAGCCTTGAGAGCTTCGGAGTGATCGATGAGGGATTGGTAGAGAGCTGTCCGGAGGATGGTCATGAGACCTAAGCAATGAAAGAAGAGGTGGGATACATACGGGACTGTTTCTTGTGCTCGAGGGCAGCCTTGGAGAGAGATTCAGTTCGTTCGGCGACATCTATATATGCGTCAGCATCTAGCAAATAGAGCAAAAATAGGGTAATACCTCGTAGACGAGCAACCTGCTTCTCCTGAGCTTCAATTTCCTTCGCTGAAGCCTCAATTACAGCCTCTAGGCGCTTCTGCTCCTTATGAGCGTATTGGATGTAGGTCGAGCGTATCTTCGAGCCCTGTAGATGGTGTAAGCTCGGAATCATGAACAAGGACTGCCTGACATACGGTTCTCTGAATCTTCAGTTCCGCATCCCGTTTCTTGCGGTATGCTTCTCCGATCTCTTTGCACTTGTTGGGACAGACACCGGGACGTTCGTCAGAGCCGTCGCAACATTCGGTGTCTATTTGTGGGTGCAGTGAGGACTTGATTCTGTTGAAGAGGATATCTGGAACGTACCACAGATCCCATCCCTAACCCTCGTACTTGGGAGGCTCTTCCCAATGTGGCCCTTATTCTGACAGTAGAAAGTGGTATTCGGACACGCTCCAGTGCCTGGTTTGCTGCTCAGCACCTATTAATAAATCGAATCATCAAGAAACATACCAGGCTCATCGCTGCCATCTGGGCAGTCGCAGCTGTCATCATTCACGAACCCCCACGGAATTTCTTTTGACCCATCCAAGCACTTCCAGTTTCCATTCGCGAGGGGTACATATTTCGCCAGGAGTTCGGGTTTAACGCCGAAGGTTTTGTCAACCCCAGCGCCGGCGCCAGAGACCAGTGCAACCTGCAGGGGAAGAGGCAGTAGCAGCAGCCAGCTAGGTATCATTGTTGCATGCAGTAGCAGCAAGTCAGGTCAAACGAGACGCGTTCAAAGCTCAGAATTCTTTCAGCGGAGAATTGGACCGGCGTTCAAGCAACGTGTCATTTCCGGTATCCGATCCGAGATGACTTACGTAACGAGGGCGAAGCCAAACAAGTCACGCTGCTGGACAGAAACGATCCTCCAGATTCCCCAGCGACAGGCTAACACTTCGTCGTCGACGGTCGTTCATCCAAAATGGTGAGTGAAACTCTGTCATTTCAGTGCGAGGCAATGCTAGATCGTGTTACGGACTGGATTGAAAGAGATTTGGTGGAATGAAGATGGATGAGGGATGGATTGCGCCTCTGAGATCTGGATGTCGTTCGACGAAGTTTTCCCGTGTACTAACCTCCATCCCCCCAGGCCAAAGCAAAAGCAGCCCCACCCCCATCATCCGGCAAGTCCGCAAAGAAGAAGAAGTGGTCGAAGGGAAAGGTCAAGGATAAGGCACAACACGCCGTCTCACTCGACAAGCCAACCTATGACCGTATCCTAAAAGAAGTCCCCACATTCAAGTTCATCTCCCAGTCGATCTTGATTGAGAGACTGAAGATTGGTGGAAGCCTGGCCAGGGTAGCAATCAGGCATCTAGAGAAGGAGGGTCAGATCAAGAGGATCGTGCACCACTCTGCCCAGCTCATTTACAGTACGTGCACTCATCACCTTCGCGTGACCTGTGGCCGATACTGATACACCTTACAGCTAGGGCAACAGCAGCAGCGGAATAAGCGCCGTTTCTCGCCTCGTCATGCTAGTTATGCACATGTATTATCGCACCACTACCACAGCAAAAGTTTCATGACATTCCTGCATCATACTGTTCGCGTCTGAGGTCCAGCTTGGTACCTCCTCAGTCGAGAGTCGTCAAACAGCTGTAATCTCCCATACGTGGGATCAATCAATCAGCTCTGAGACCGATGATTTTGCTACCAGCGCTACCCAATCTTCTGATTGGTGTCCTCGCGCCAACGAATCCATCTCCCGAGGTGCGCTCTATCGAGGTCATTGTACATATTCTGTACATATTCCTCAGCCTCGAGTTGAGAAAAGAGCTCAAATTTCTGCTCATCCCATTTCATTAGGCTTTCGAGAATACCAGCGAGGCGCTCGACTGCCTGAGTAGAAGCTGGCCGGCGTCCGTCCTTTTCCAGTTCAGCCAGAAAACCATGAAGGTCGAAAACATTCACGCTGAAATCTGAGCCGCTGTCGTGTGTCGTCTTCACGGCTTCCAACACTAGCTCATCGACGTCGTGAGTGGGTCCTGGCAGGGGAATCAGCTTTAAGAAGCCGTATTTGCAACGGCTCGTATAGAGTGCAAATACCCAGCCCGTTTTATCGAAACCGGACCACAGCCTGGGAGCAAAGAACGGCACCAGTCTATCTTGCCATTCTTGACCGGTTTCCAGTAAAGCTGATGATAGAACTACGGTGGAAAGAGCCGATCCTGCAGGACCATTGTCCATCGGAACAAATTGTTTCAGGAAGATCGTCAGTGCTTGAACTACCAAAGATGGAGTGAAAAATGGTAGGGAGGCGTTGCTTCCTTGCCAGAATTCATTGTACGAAGTAGGGGCGATAGCAAATGCGTTGGGCCAAAATGGCTTGAAAGAATTTATGAAGCAGGGATGGAGGATTGTTTCGAGGTTATAGAATAGTTTTGGGGAATGAGTCAGAAGTTCGGACCACTCGCTGGTCGTGATGTTGGTATTGAATAGAACTAAACGCCTCAGTTGAGGGTGGGCGAGCAGGATAGCTTCTATTGTACCTTTGCTAACGCACGAATTATGGGAGATGTCGAGGGACGATGCCGTATAAAATTTGCCCAGGATGGAAAGGATCTGAGAGGTTGACAAGTGGAAGTGAGATAGGTCGAGTCTGTCCGGGTCCACTTTATTAGTCCTCTCGAGGAGTTGGACCAGGAGAGGGATGGCATCGTCAGGAAACGGATCCAGGTCGACCGATGCTCTGAGAAAGTCTAGGGATATTTTGTCTCTGCCAGGGAGCAGGCATGCAGTCTCTAGGCTTTCAAAATCGGCAGTCAGGGCTGCATGCTGTATGGCGGGCGGCATCAACAAATCAGACAAGAGGGGAACTGAAGAGCCGCTGCTGGGGGCACAATTCTCCTCCAAGGTGGCGCCATTGGAGTCTTAGTTTCCAAAAGTCTTGGGCCAAATCTCACCAATGTCCTCGCTCGATATGACTGGGTAGTCGAGCAAGTGGCGGACACTAGTATGCCAAGACGGAGGCGAGGAGTTCTGGTCTAGAAAGAGTTCCTCCCTCGAGATTGTGTCTCCTCCTCCTCGTTTACATACTCGAGTGCATCCACGATAGTGAGTGAGCTAGGGATGTCACTCCCCAGAGGAGCATGCTTACAGAGAAAGCAATACTTTAGTGCATCCAAATCCGTGATGTCGAAGATAGAAAAGCCAATATCCGATTCTGTTGTCACCCGCTCAGCTAACGATTTCCTGTATAGATCGGATGCTACATACGGAGTAGTTCAATATCTTGGTTTTTGAAGAAAGACCGGTATAATCCATTGCCTTCAGCATACCTGACGGGTTCGTCGAGGGAAAAGTGGTAAGCACTTGCAAGCATAGACGACAGATATCTGCTGGGGACGTCACAATTCAGCAGCATCTCTTCTTCTTCTAATCGTCGCAATTCTTCGCGAATGATTCCTTGGTTGATAGGCTGCTGCATCTGCCTGAGGAAACGCAGCGCTGCTCCAGGGATGTAGCACGCGAGAAGCGATCTTCGCCTTATTGTCGCTATCTGCTTATACCGTGAAGCAATCCGGGCAATGACGATAGCATGATGGACGAAGTCCATCTTCACGCTGCTTGATTCAAGCTGAGAACAGAGTACGCATTCGAGATATGTGCTATAGTTGAAGACTCTGACGGATCTGGCTGGTCACGGGATAGATTTATTCTCAGGCTCTCCTGTAGCCAGCGCTCGAGCGGAACCTATCTCCTTTGTTATACTTTGTATCATTTTGCTGCAGCGAGGCCCATGATCAGGTAAAATACCCAAGGAATTTGCTTATGTATTTGCAGGTAGAATCGATACACATACTTACTACACGCACGGCTTCAACGAATCTCATCGAATAGCGAAGTGAGGTATAACTAGGTTAAAGTAGATGCTGCTTCTCTTCGAACACGCTGGCGTTCCGCTCTTCGTTCCGCTCTGTCTGTATCAATCCTGTTGCGCTCCTCAACATTGACTCCCTGGTTAGTGGCACGTTCCCTCGGAATAGCATCAGGATCCTCCAAGATCGGTAGGTGACGGCTGCTCATGTCCAGGGTTGCATCCATTGTTGAAATGAACTTCGTGGCCTCATCCTCAGAAAATAGCTTGAATCGCTCTGTAGAACCAGACCCCTGGAGTGTAGTGTACTTCAGGAGCCTTGTAACTCGCTTAACGGCTCTGGTTGGGGCTGGGGCATGACCCTCGCTTTCCATCTCATTCAGGAAGCCTTGAAGGTCAAAGACCGTAAGCGAGTAACCAGGAGCGTCTGGCCGAGCACTTGTGACGTCATTTGGGGTTGGGGTCAATCTGAGGAACCCATATTTACTGTCCCCAATTCTGATTCCAAAAATCCAGCCATTTCTCGTGCAGTTGGCCCACAGCCTTGGCGCAAAGAATGGGACAGCCCGGTCCTCCCACTTCTCGTCGGGTCTGAGGAGGCAAGCTGAGAGAGCAACGGTGGATAAAGATGAACTTGCCCGCATGCAAGCCCTCGAAATCTGTTCGGCATCCATCATAGATTCCAGGAATACATCCAATGCCTGAACAATCAAAGAGAGCGTGAAGAAGGGGATGGAGGCCGTATTTCCTTGATGAAAGTGGCCATAGTCTGTGGAGGCGATTGCAAATTTGTTGGACCAGGACGGTCTGAAAGAATCTATAAAACAGGGGTGCAGGATGCTTTCTACATGATAGAAGATTTTTGGGGTGCTATCAAGTAGTTCCGACCACTCGGTAGGCGTAATAGTAGTACCGAACAAAATTAGATGCTTCAGCTCAGGGTGTGCCTGTAGAACAGCTTGCACTGTGAAATGATCGACATGTGGATTGTGTGAAAGGTCGAGAGACACTCTCGGATTACTCCGATCAAGAATTGAGAGGATTTGAGAACTGGATAAATGATAATGAGATAGGTCAAAGGTGTCGGAAAGTTGAGTGTCAGCGATCAGCTGCACAAGAAAGTCGATAGCCTCATCTGGGAATGGATGAAAAAAGTGGGATGTCCGAAATATTCCGAGGATTGCGTCCAATTTACCGGGAAGTAAAAGTAGGTCGTTGAGCCCACCGAAATCGTTCGTTTGAATCGCAAGCCGAAGGGCAGGGAGCAATAGCAGCTGTGATAATGACGGAACGGTCTCGCCTCCGAGAGATAAAGTTGACAGAGATAGTTGGGAGACATCCGTATGGTCAAGCTCCCCAAAATTCTCCGGCCAGACTTCGCGTAGGGCATCGCGAGATACCAGTGAATAGGAGAGCATGAACTTCACGTCATGGTGCCAGTACGGAGCTGAGTTCGGAATTCCAAACCCTGACTGTCTATATGTTTCAGGAAGAGGATGGCGTATTTCTTTCCACGAATTTACATAGTCAAGAGCATCCAATGCGATCGAGGAAGGATTTGGACAATTTCCGGACAGAAAGCAATACTTCGGGGCATTGACGTTTGTAATATCAAACACTGTGAAACCAGCATCGGCGTCTAGAGCAATAGCGGTTAATCTCGGTTTTACGTTGCGGTCCTACTACTGTACATGACATACCGAATTGATAAAGTTTGCCCCGTTCGTGAAAAGCCCATTCCAGCCCTTTACCAGACGCCCAGGATTCTGTCTCGCGAATTGCAACGAGATATGCACTAGCAAGGGTAGACGACAAATACTTGCTCGGCAATGGACGGTCAAGACGAGCTTCATCCTCTTCTAGTCTTCTGAGCTCCTCTTGCACGACCCTCTTGTTGGTCGTTTGCTGTAACTGCTTCACAAACCGACGAGCGGCCCCCGGAACATAGATGGCATCGAGGAATGACTGGTAGGTGACCGCAATGCTTCGATAACGAGAACCAATGCGAGTGACGATGTGAGCTTGGTGTCGCATGCTGGTGCAGTATCGAGAGACGGCCTAACTCGTATGGAGCTGAAGGAGCCAAAGCATCACGGCGTCGGCCGAGTCCATTTGGCTCGGATTCCCAACAGGCCTCTGCCACTATGATCATGGCACCTGGCAATGGACACACTATGGCGGCTATGGCCAAGTAGCCCCTATACAGCACTCCGAATCCTACGGCTCTTAGTCAAACCACCATGATAGAACGTACATGGAGGGCGAATCCGAGGGTCACCCACCTGGAGTTCACTGGCAGGAATCTACTCGAATCAGAAGCTTTTCATTCCGAATACGATATCAATACTCTGGCCTCCTCGATCGTGTGTGCTGGGTGGAATAAAACAGATGAAAGTAGCGGCGCATCACTTGTTTGGCATATTCTACCCTAATAACCACACATTACGCTCTCTCACATGATTGAATGTTATTGATTTTTACTCGACCTATGACTGCAATTATGGTACAAATCCGGGTCATTATAGCGAATATGACTTCGCCATCATGATGGATGAGAAAATGATGGGTATTGGTATTGGTTTTCCTCGCTGCTCATATCTGTTTGGCCCCTATGAATTACAGAGAATGCACGCTGCTCCGGCACCATGTGGCTCTCCAGTTCACATCGACCAGTCGGGCTACTCCTCTCCGTGCAAATCTTGGAGCTCTATAAAAACCCACGAACTTCATCGAAACTAGCTTAGAACAACCTGTTCTGTCCATCCTCCACGACTAATATGAAGGTCTCGATCGTTCTTCTCCAACTGGCCACATTGGCCACATATTCGTTGGCTGCGCCGATTGATTCTGGTACTGTTGTTGCAGGTAAGGCTTGCTATCGTGGACTGGCTTGCACGCATGTATGCTGAAGTCTTACCCTGTTAGATACCGATCAAACGTACACCTACAATCCTGCGGCTGCCGGATGGATCGGCAACAGGGCAGAGAATGCTGCAGACACCGATCTATCCTATAGTTATAGCCCCGCCGGAGGGGGCTGGATTGGAAGCAGGAGTGAGAAGGCTGCAGATACCGACCTTAGTTATACCTGGAACCCTGCCAGTTCTGGTTGGGTTGGGACGAGGAGCGAGAATGAGGCTGCAGATACCGACGGCGGTTTTGCCTTCAGAACTACTGGTACCACTTGGCAAGGGGGCCGAGATGTAGAAGAGTAGGGAATCCTTGGATGCGTGTAAAGCACTCAGGGCACTGGCATACTTCAATGATCCCGACTGCGAATGGTAGAAACAAAGCAAATGATTAACTGGTGGCGAAGTTAGTACAGATCAGATTGTCCTATTAAAGGAGAATTATAGCAGGCAATATCTGAGTGTCATAGCATCGACAGGTTAGACATTAAGCAAGCCGTCGGATAGCTTGAAGTTTGAAAGGTGCATACGTGTAGAATATGGCGTGCCGTATATGCAGAATATGCCGGAGATCGAAGTGTAGAAGCTGGAGAAAGCACTGGCATCTTTGACTCGACGCGAAGACTGATGAACAGGCGCTAGGTCGTACACCTTACAGTGAGGGAGAGCTAATGCATGGGAGATGAACCTATCGAAAGGGACTCGGATATATATTGGACGTGGTGCGCATTGTTCGAGGTCTTGGTCCTCCTTTGATAATGTACCAGGCATACGACAAGAGCTGGATACATTTGCTGTGTGGAATCGGTTGGCCCAACTATATTAGTCCAGGGAGAAATAACTCACAGAAAGCGCTCCTACGAGGCTTCGCAACGCAAGATATATCCAACGGGCTCGATGTATAGGGTATACGGCGTAGTTGAGGACAACGAAGGCAATCTCAGAAGAGAAGGATCAGGTGCTTTGTTTCTATTGACATTCGATAAAAGGCAGACCTGTGATAGACAGTAGATAACGCCCGAGTCAACCAAAAGCCCAAGAATGCGATACACCGGGGACCTCTCATCTCCAGTTCGTTCGTAGGCTGGGGAGAAAAGCTTTCGATAGGTCCTAAATTGAACACAAGAGTAAGCCAAACTGAAGAAATATATCGACCAGATACGTGCCAAAACTTCCAAGCAATCAGGAGAGTGGATGTAGCGTTGGTGGCTAGAGACAACAGAAGAGAAGCTGGGTATATAAATGTGCTGTCTCGAGCGTCAAGGACTGCTCGAAACCCAAAGGTCGTGGAGCTCGTAATGGCAAAAGCAAGGGACGTCCCTGATTGACATCATGGTTAGTTTCTTTGCGAGTACGCCTAGGCTTACCGATCGTGGAGGATAAAAAGATTAGTGGGAGCGTCATTAGCCAACGTCTCTGGGGATAAAACACCCAAGCCCTCCAAATGACCACTCCATCGTTGATCACAGGCTGAAGGATAATGAGCAACTGACTAGACGAAGGGAGGTAACTTACTTGGATAACAAGCGCCCATATGGCAAGGATGTTCGGGAGCACAAGGCTCTGACTAACCACACCGATCTCCTCCGTAGAGGCAACTATCTTTGCCACATTTCCAGCAGCGATCTGTATCATCAGAATATGGAGAATGCGTATCTGGGATGCTAGGTCGAGGGTGGCAATTGCAAAGCTGAGTACTATGACCGCAAACATTGCGGTAGAAGGAATATTCTGAACCCTTATCCCCAGGCGACCCCTGCCGAGGGTCAATTACGTAGATCTTGAAAGGCCAAATCTGCCTCACCGCGTAGACGATATTCCAAATCCGAATAGAATAAGATGAATACCTTGGAAAGGATCAATCAAATCTCTGGCTGGAAAAGAGGGGAGATCAAATACCGTATAACATGAAGTAGCTCACTACGCAGACGAAGATACTATGAACCGAGGCTCCTAGCTCACTCAGTAGGATTACCTTGTCCTGCTCCATGCTAAGTGCTGAGGGAGACAAGCTCCTCCAGAACACTGTCATATAAATAAATATGGGGCTTAGAGGGAACAGCCTCCCGGCGTTGACAGATGCAGATGGTAATGTACGCCACTAGTGTCACAGCAGAATCCGCATCAGCCGCCTTTATTGATATTAGGCGTCACGCGAGCCAATAGTCTGGATTGGTATCAAGGGTGTGTACATGGTTTTTCGCTGCACGCTATATATACCCTGAGAATGTCGAAGCTCGAGGGATGATGAGAGGGCCTGCAGCGCGAAAAGCCGGGCTGAATGTTATCCACTGGGCGCTAAGCATCTCATCGTGCTTTGGAATGACAATGGGATGGATCAAGGCTTCATATCGTGTTTCGCTCAAGAAACGCAGGTCTTGGAGGTATCCTTAGTCGGCAGATCTGGGTCCAAGTCCGCCGTCGTCTGACGATAATGTACCAGACACACCACCAGCGCTGGGTACATCTCCTGCAAAGGTTACCCCAGCATCGGATCATCCGTCAACTAAGGCAACTGAAACATGTTACGCACGGATAATGCACCTATGAAGGAGCGGAATATGAGATATGGCCACCGAAGATTGTCGTAGGGGTAGAGGGTGAAGTTCGCAATGAGGTAGATCACCTGCGGGGTATGAGCACGGAAAGCGCAATATCAAATGCGGTACACACCTGGAAGACGCAGTAAATCAAGCCAGATTCCACGAGGACGATGAGCACACGGTAGGCTGGCGATCGACCTGACGACGTCCGAATTCCTGTGAGAGGCTTTGAGATATTGCGGAAGGACCTTTCCGTATGTCAGACAATGTAATTAAAATATAGTTGTGACTGACCATAGTTTGATTCCAATGAGAAATGTTGAGATCGCATTAGTCAAGAGAGACAGGGAGACAGCTACGGGAAAGAGGAAGGTGATGTTCTTTCCTTCTAGGGTTGAAACGAAGCCCGAGGAGCCAGTAGTGCATATGAAGAAGGCCAGGGAGGTACCTAAGAAAGGATAAACTTAGGAAACGATGAAAAGATTTGAGAGTGATGACTGACCGATGGTCGACACCAGGAAGAATATTGGCAAAGTCATAACCCAGCGCTTTCGAGGATAAAGTACCCATGCCCTCCATATCACCACTCCATCATTCAAAATAGGCTGCATGTCCTCATTAGTCTATCGACCAAGAATTTCATCTCTAAGAAACACACCTGCAGTGCCATAGCCCAAATAGACAGGCTGTTTGGTGTCACGAGCTTTTCGCTAATTGCCCCAGGCATGCGGGTTGGGATTGCGTTGGAAACCCCAGTGATAAGCGCAGTTTGTATCGTGAGGGAGAGCATAGCTATTTCTGCTGCGAGGTCGATCGTGGCGGTGATGAAGCTTATCAGGATGACGCTAAACATCGCTATGGACGGGAGTTTTCGTCCTCTGCCAACCATACGATGACTACGGAATGCTCAGATCAGTAAGCGCTGGCTCGTATGTGAGGAGAAAGACGTACTAGAAAGATATAGTGCATAGTATAAACAAAGAAAGGTGCACGCCATATATCGTGAAGTAGACCACCACACATGCGAACATGCTGTGTGCTGATTCCTCCAGGTATTTAACCATCGCTTTCGTCACTGGATCAACCATGTTGTTGGAGAAGGGCGGAAAGCATCGAGTTCATTTCATACCCCAAGCGAGTACTTAAGTCAGAAGTCGGAGTCGTGGGGTGGTGTGAGTGCAGGGTCCTGCTGTCACTTGGTTTCCATATATATAGGGCACAGCACAACGAATTCAAACATTGAGACCAAGACACCATGGAAGGAATATATGGTTGCCTGACTGAGCAGGATCTTCACTCGAAGTAGAGACAACATACGCCGCAGGCTTCCTGGTTCGCTCGTTAATTGATCAAGTTGGAGTCTATGTCATAGTGGTTGTTGAGAGTTGGAGATGGTGGAGGTGCAAAGCCGTTTCGGACGGAGACTCTACACAGCCTCCTAACGCTTTTGGCAAACGAAGAGCCGCAGCAGACCGCATTTTCTACCTCAAGTCGGATGTTCAACTGCGTACTGCGAGTATTGAACAATGGGATCCTGTAGTTGGACGTGGGCATGTGCTGCGCTAGTGAGTTGTTGAAGGCGGGAGAGTGAGTCGGACGCGGCGTGGCGCAGTTGGAAGGCTCGGCATCTCCCTAGGAAAAGTACGTAATCACCATCCAAGCTACCACCAACGTCGTCGAAAGGTAGTTGAACACTGTTCGGTAACTTTCAGGGAGTTCATACCGAGAAAAATCACATTCAAGCCATATCGATAAAAGTACGAGAGAAAATACGGCTCCTGACCAGCTCGCAGGCAACAACGGCTCCCGGCTTCCGTACAAGGTGCCCCGTGATCTATTTGGGGATTTGAGGCTGCCCAATCGAAACTCGTGTGCGGTCTAATGGCGCTCTGAGTTTCCACAACGAGGTACAGGGTCCTAGTAACCTGCAACGCTTCACACACGACCGCCACGTTCGTCAGCGCGAATACAAGAGCAAGACTCACCTTCATCTTTACTTGATTGAAGATGGATCCAGAAACGCTGAATCCAGCTCCGCTGGAAGGAGATGCCTATGGGTCATATCCATTGACCGGATTCGATAAGCTTTTCGAATCCACAACGTTCCTCACAGGTTGGCTCGTCGAAGGCACCATCGATGAAGCCAAGTTGACCAGAGCGTTGACCAATGTCATGTCAAAATGGCGTATCCTGGCTGGCAGGTTGTACTCTGTCCAGGATTACGATGGGGTGCGTCATACCGTATCCATTTCACATCCGCATACATTGACCTCACCACTAGGTCAGTGAATGGAGAATCCGAGTCCCACTCTCACCGATCCTCCCTAGCGACTATGAACTCTTCAAATTCACCGCATCAAAAGGCGAACACCCTATCTCTCACTACCTTCAAGTTCCACTTCCAACCCTGACACGTTCCCTCCCTCATTCCCTCTTCATCGATTCCAAGACTCCTCGCCAATATACCGATTGGGAATTGACTGCTACTCCCTTAACTTGCTGGCATGTCACCCATCTCCCGCCTGATCCTTACCTCGGTGGGAAAGCGCACACCTGTATAGGCTTTGCTCGATCGCATGGTATCTTTGACGGGGTTGGTGCTGCTGCTGTCGTTTCTGCTGTCGTTGCAGAACTACGTGGATCTGAATGGGAGATCCCGCCTTCACCGGAAAGTGGATTCAACCCCAACCCGGTGGAAGAGGTTTTGCTGGAACATAAACGAGTTATAGAGGAAAGTGGTGTAAAGGAAGACCAAGAAATCAAAGAATATCGAGGATATTCGGCGTTGGGACCTACAGGAATGGTGAAGCAACTTGCTTGGCATGCTAGAGAGAAGTGGTGGGGTGGCGCTGATAGGAGGATCATCATCCTTGAGAAGGACCTATTGACATACCTAGTCAATAGTACACGGGACGAGCTAAAGAAATTAGCTTTTGATGGAGAGAAAGTGGATGTTTCGACAGGTGATATTCTCGTTGCCTGGATTCTCAAGGTACTCCCGCAGCTCTTATTCTGGTATTGAGAAGGACTGACGTATCGTTTATCAGAGTATCTACGCTGAACATACATCTTCCAATACGATTGTCCAATGCAACAATCTTGCTTCATTTCGTCACCTTCTGACTAACCCCGACGCAGACGAGGCTGAGGAAGAAGACGAATACGACTTTGACTCTTACGTGCACAATCTCTTCGTTCCACTTCCATACCCCGCCCTCTCAGTTCATACCATCAATAAGGGATATACCACTTCCTCGCTGGCGAACATGTTATCTTCAAGCAGGAAAAAGCTCTCTATCAATCACGTTCTGAAATCTCAGGAGATCCTCAAGGGCAGCTACCCCTTCCCCATTAACACAGACGCCCATGAAACCCTTCTCGTCTCAAACGTCTCTGCATCCCGAATTTTGGAAGCTGATTGGACACCTGCAATCAAAGAACTTCAAGATGAGGATGAAGATGACGATGACGATGAGGAGGAGGAGGAGGAGGATGAAGACGATGAAGACGAAGACGAAGATGAAGACGGAGCGGAAAGGGGAGCAGGGACTACGCTTTGCGGCTATCGATACCAGCTCACACCGAATGATGTGTTGATGACCAACGCGGTTTATATCTCGGGAAGGCTGCCCAATGGAAGTGTGGTTTTGGATATGACGATCAACAGGGAGAGATCGGAGTTGTTGATTGAGGCGGTTAGGACGTTGGCCAGTGAGGGGATGAGGGCAGGAAGGGCATCTGAGGAGGCTCAAGCGGCTTGAGGATCGTCACGATGTTGGGAGTTGATTTGGAGGACTTGTTGAGGACTTGGCGTTCGGGAACCTTTTCAAAAATTCGAAATGGAACGATAAATTGAAACTGTAACATATTCTACCTCGCTATCGAACGATTTCTACCACTTTTCTACCTTGTACCAAGCACATCTTGCTCTCGGACGCCGAACTACTGTTTACGTTTACTGGATGACTGATAAAACGCGTCGCGTCAGGCCAATTTCGGGGTCGCCAAGTCGGGAAACGCGTAACGACGTGGCACGTGATCGCGCGCCGAAAAAGAAAATCATACGAAAAGGGCAAAGTCGAATCGTACGACCCTTTGCCAGCGTTGCTTGCTTTTATACCACACCCACTCGCCTCGTAAAGCTCTCGCTTGAAGGCGCATATAGGCTTGCGACATGGTGTCGAGCAAAAAATCAGTCAAACTCAATGGCAGTGCCAACAAGGAGGCCTCCGACGCACAGAGCTGCATACGCAAATGGATATACCGCTTCTTCGTTTTTGGAATAATTGCTGCTGTCTGTGGCTTCCTTGACACAATTAAGGTGAGTTCCGTGCCATTTCCTACGTCTTCCTTGGCTCTAACGAAGTTGGCAGGACCGGTGGTACGTCTTCGAGCCTGGCTACCTCAACGAGCTGGCAAACGAAGCCATCGCCATTTCACCCAACAATACCCAAGGGATGATAACCCACATTGTCACTACCCTCCAGCAGAAATACCCTTCTAACATCATCAAAATCAACCCCGACTCCTCTGAATGGACGCTCAACAATGCAGGTGGCGCAATGGGCGCCATGTACATCATTCATGCTTCTATCACTGAGTACCTCATTATTTTCGGTACTCCTCTTGGAACGGAGGGACACACTGGACTGCATACCGCAGATGACTACTTCAACATCTTGGTTGGTGAGCAGTGGGCTTTCGCTCCGGGCGCTTTGGAGATGGAGAGGTATACACCTGGAATGGTGCATCTCCTTCCGAGGTTCTCGGCCAAGCAGTACAAGATGCACGAAGGTTGCTGGGCTTTGGAGTATGCTAGGGGTATGCATCTCTACCTTTTCTCTACATGGCTTTGTGAGGCTGACCGCACTCAATAGGCTGGATTCCATTGATGCTTCCTTTCGGTTTGTTGGATACCCTTTCGTCGACTCTCGACCTTCCTACTTTCATTCGAACTGCCGTTATCACTGGTAGGGAGATGATTGGAAACCTACTTATCGGAAAGATCTAGAATGTATCCTTATTTGATATCCGTAATGTCACTAGATGCCGGATGAATGTCCAATGTTTTCTGATTGATTATCGCAGAGTTTATTGGATGTGGTCAATAGTACTGTTACTCCTCAACAATTTTACCAATGAGTCACAGAAATAGGGAAAACGTCAGGGTTGTTCAAGCCTCCACCTCGTTCTGACTTGATGAAAGCTTAATGAACGCGTCGATTGGATCCCGTGGACGCGATCCATGGTTCCTTCTCCCGATATGGCTAATTTACTGCTCATATAGGCAAAGAAGCTTTGTTGTCCCACGACGCTTCGTGGGATTGGACACACAACGTCTGACTCGAGAACCTTTCCCTGATCACATTCGTCCATCACGAATTCTCAACAGCTTTCTGTCGCGCTACTTAAAAGCTCAGGAAAGCGCGTCTCTCGCTTCAAAAATCACTTCCTCTCTACTGCCACCACCTCCCCACCCAGACCATGGGTCAACGCCACCAAGCCTTTCTCATCGCTTCCATTGGAGGTAGCTATAGATGTGTAGCAGCTCTCCATCATCAATGGTGCTATGGCCGTCTTCCCCTTCGCGCCACTCGTCGCTTCTTAACACTGGCCAAACAACCCCTCAATGCCTCCATCATTCGCGACGAATTTCGCCGTATGAGATTGGCTGGTGCAAAGCTAAACGCAAGACTACCGTCACAATACCTTGCCAACTTGCTCTCTTGTGCATTCAATGCCGGATTGGAAGAGGAAGACATCTATGTCAGCTATGGTAGCCAGCTTGACTGGGCTTTCTTGCCAGCCGATATGGGATGTTGGGGCGGAGGTAAGAGTCTTCTCTGTATAGTCATTGCCCAGGTGCTAATTGCCAATATAGATAACAACGACGGTCTTACTATCATCGACATTACGGACCCTGAACACGCAGCTTACGGCTTTCTGCCTGGTTATGAAACTGGAGAAGATAAATCCGGTTCTGCAGAGACGATCATGAATGCGGAAAGATATTGTCGCTGTTATTACCCTCTCACTGACTCGGAGAAGCCTATCGAGGATGAAGAAGAGAAAGACGTGAAGGCAGTTATTGCCTCACTTTCAGGCGAACCACTCCTCACAGCTGACGCCCTAGTCGGTACTTGGCCTCGAGAGTTCAAGAAAGGACCAGCCACAGCAAAATCGGAACTGGACCCTTCTCAGGCTACTCAACCTGAAACAGCGTCTCCAGCCCTTGCCCCCGTTCCATCTCTCGCTGATCTGGCGCTGCTCCCCGCGTTGAAACACGCCCTAGCTGAAAACGATATCACAGGGATCGAAAACCTGCTCTGGATGCCCGGGAAGGCGTCAGCCCTCATCACGATCTTTAAGTCTAAAGATTTCAATCCCTTCCCCGATGCTGCTCTCCCGCTGTTGCACCAGGCCCTTGGTCAACTCGCGGATACCAAGTTGACGCTTGACCTTTCCCACCTCCCCTTGAGCGATGATCAGATTCTCTCGCTCGTCAAAGAAGTCGAAGGGCTCAAGAAACTCGACCTCTCTCATAACCTACTCGTTACCAGCAGCACAGTCCGCTCGGTACTCTCCGCCGTTCCGGGCCTGAAGTCCCTCATCCTTCTCAATACCTCTGTCCCACCACGCGATTGGCGCGATCTCCTCGAAGAGCAGCCCAAGTTATTCTATAACATAGATAGCGTAGTCCACGTTTCTTTCTACGGGGCTAAAAACGCGTTCTTCCCGGATGCCTTCTGCTTCATGCCTGGACCAAAACATCCATACGACTATAATCGCGCTCCACCCATCTCCATCCCCTTCTTCACGCCAACCTTGATCGTCGAAAGTCTCATCCAGCTCTTTCCGAATGAAGCGCCTGATGCTGATCTCTGCACAAGCGTAGCCCCGACTGTGGCGTTCTCGCACGAAGTTTTGGCGGATGGGAAGACTTGGGGAGAAAGGAGTATTCCCTTCTTCGCACGCGAGACGACGTCTTCACTCAAAGGAAAATCCTGGATTTTTTATTACTCCATCGTAGCTGGACTCGTTGGGTTTGTCAAGGTATCTCAGCGTGAGGAAACCGACGATCAGGAGGGTAAGAAGTACGTTGTTGAGGTGTTTGATCTGGAAGGCTTCTTGGAGGAGATGGAGAAGGAGGGACGTCCCAAAGCGCCGGAGAATAAAGTCAAGCTACTGTCGGAGACGTTTACCAAGCTAACGGCAGACATCAAGAATTTGGGGTCACATCGTCCCCCTACCCGTCACTATCTTGCCGAATCCGACCAGACCAAGTGGTTATCCAACGAGCAAGCACAAGAGATCTTTCTTAAGGGGTAGGGGTCTGTACAAAGTTGGCATGACCCATCGGAGACGTACAGGCCTAGATGGTAGCTCTGTATCCTACTAAGAATGAAAAGCCGAGTGAGATCCGTACGGTATGATGAATCCCGTGAGCTTCGACCATCGTCAGGCCAAGTAATACCGAGCTGATTTAGGGCGGGTCTTTGTTCATTGCATGTGGCTGTCCATTGTCCGTAGCTCATCCTTCTGAAGATGGGTGCACGCCACCAGGCTTTCCTTATTGCTCGTATTTCTGGCCGTTACCGATGTGTCGCTGGCTTTCACGACCAAGGTTGCTCTGGCCGTTACCCTCTAAAGGCAACTTGTCGATTCTTAACGTTGATGGAACAACCACTTAATGGTGCAATCATCCTTGAAGAACTTCAACGTATTGCTCGTGCAAAAGACGTTGATGAGAGTTTTCCAAGCCGGTATCTTGCCAACCTGCTCGCGTGCAGCTTCTCCGTGGGCCTGGAGGAGGAGGAGACCTACGCTGCAGGACCGATTGAACTGGATTATGGATTTCTAAAGGCTACTATGGGGTGTTGGGACGGAGGTGAGGCTCTTTTCTCCGCATAATCTACTCATGGGTTGTACAGCTTGCTCATAATTAAACTACTTGTAGATAATAACGATGGATTGACGATTATCGACATAACGAATCCCCAGCATGGCTCGTACTGCTTTCTTCTTAACACCGCGGAACAAGATGAAGACGAAGACTGGCCCCAAAGGAGGATCCCTGACAGGAGTGTCGTAGATGCGGAAACTTATTGTCGTTACTACCATCCACGCCGGACATATTACGACGAGGATGAATACAAGATGTACCACGCAGACGTGGGTAACGCAATTTGCTCCCTCGCGGGAGACCCAGTCATCTCCATTGAAACCCTAGCGGAGGTCTGGCCACGAGAATTTAGGAGTCAACTATCGAGCGCAAGACGGGAGCATTCTCAGGAGCCGACACAAGCCTATAATTCAATCGAACGGACTCGACCATCAAAAGACTCTGCTGTAATCCCGTCCTTGTCCGACCTTCTATTGCTTCCAGCTGTCCAACACGCGTTAGCCACAAATGGTCTTGATGGTATCGAACACCTTTTAGAGATACCTGGAAAGGCAGAAGCAGTTATTTCTCTGTTGAGATCACCCGAATTCACTCAATTCCCCGACAGTGCACTTCCTCTGTTGCTCCAAGATATCGACAAACTCAAAAACTCTGGCCCGGAGCTAGACCTCTCTCGCTTTCCTTTGAGTGAAGCTCAAATCATATCGCTCATCAAACAAAGGAAGGGTATTTACACTCTCGACCTATCCCATAATCCAAACGTTACTATCAGTACCGTTAGCTCTGTCCTCTCCACCGTCCCAGGCTTGAAGCGCCTTGTCCTCTTCGAAGCGCCTATAACCGAAGAGGACTGGTCGGACCTCCTTGCAAAGGATCCAACGCTGTTCTACAACCTCGAGAGCCTCGTACATCATTGCTTTTATAATGCCCAGAGACCATTCTACCCCAACGCCTTTTTCGTCCTATTCCGCTCGTGGTCCGTGTATGGCATCAGACGCCCGACCACTTCACTACCATTCTTCACCCCCACTCTGGTTGTTGATGCTTTGATTCAACTATTTTCCTCCAGGGAATACCTGGAAGCTGATGAAAACCGCTGGAGTGCGCTGTATAGCAGTGCCACTCCCACTGTGGCTTTCTCTCATCAAATCCTCCCGAAAGGACAAGGTTTTGGAGGACGACACATCCCATTTTTCGCCCCTACGACAGGCTTGATAAAAAAGCAAGGGTGGGGTTTCTATTATTCCGATGATAGTGCGCCAACGGGGAGTGCCATCGGGTTCCTCAAATTTTGCCACCCTGAGGCTTCACATAATGGCAGTGAGAATGAGGGAGGGGAGGGTACCAGCGTCAAAACCTTCGATCTTGATGGATTCTTGGCTGAGATGGAGAAAGAGGGGCGTCCGAGAGTGCCAGAAGAAAAGGTACAGGCGCTTTCCGCCGCATTCGAGAGGTTGACAACTGCACAACCTCCAAGAAACAGATGGGAGAAGCCAATAGACCCAACTCAGTGGTTGACAGATGAGCGTGCTGGGAACATTGAATGGGATGGGAAACTACGACATAAGTATTCTGACATACTCTCGTCTCACTAATGAGCCCTTTGATGTATTCAGGACCCATGTCTATCCTACGAACCATCAAACTCGCATGGCGATGTCAATTGATATGGACAATAGTGTACTTAGTGTATGGAGTTGCTCATGAAATCTCAAGAACATTTTTCGATGGTGTAAGCTCCTTCGCCCTACTCCAGCCACGAGTATATGGAGTAGCACTCACCGGCTACAACCTTGCCTGTATCCAACCTCGGTCTCGACCGATCAGAAGAACCAACGTCCAAGAACGCCTGGTTTAATCTTGGAAGCTTTAGACGGGGGCAAATGGCTATCAACGGATCTATTCGAGTCAAAGACATATATGACAGTGGGTAATAACTCGACCCGATTGAATTTGAGTGAGAATGAACGTTATCATCGGGGTCCAGCAGAGGAGATTGACGAGTCCATCAGAAGTGATAATGTTAACTACTTGCTTCGATCGGCGTACCAAAAGTGGGTTCTGGCCGAGATAGCCGATTACGGCCAGCAGAAGTACGTTCCAACAGATATCGCAGAGAGAGAAGAAGGTGGATATGGAGGTAGCTCCTCAGCGTAGGCTTGGCGTAGGCGAGAACTGATCGTGGAGGTCCAGGAACCAGCACCACTGTGGGCGGGCGCTCAAACTTGGTAGGACCAAGTATTTTGCTTGAGGACCCTATGTTTGTTATCAATTTGACGTAGGTCATATGTCGAGGATGAACAAGAAGGCGTCGGCGACTATTCTAACCCGTTAGGTTGTGAGCAAAGCCGTGTGCGACCTCCTGTTCTCAATGAGGGGAGATAGGCATCGGGACATGTCACCCCGGAGGGATTTTCTCGATGAGTACGCTACAATGACCCTCCTATCGCGAACCGGACAGAAGTTGCCAGAGGAAAAAGAGACGAGTTGGCAGTTTCAATTCAATGCCATTGCGACACGCATTCTCCATGCAGTGTCATCCACGGCAAGCGTTTGCGTGTGCGATCAATATCATCGTGATGAGTTCATTGATTTGACTGGACTCGGACAGCAGAGCCAATCAAATCGCTTGGATCCTTCAAGCAGTCCGACGACGCTGATCATTTTCGGTCGGTTAGTCGGATGGCATGTGTTTTTCGGAAGGATCAGGTTACTGCATGGAGTTTCAGGTCGTTTATTCGAGGAAAACCCAGGGTCGGTCAGCAACGGTTAGTCGAGGGCGGCTGTTCGACTCTCCATGGGCCGCTATGTTGGCCACATGAGCGGGGTAGGTAGGTGTCATGACGCCTCGATCATCTTGGAACGACGGTAGGATCAGAAGTTTAGCAAATCCAGGGTCAGTAGGACCATAGACATACGGAAAGATATATAAGGAGTATTCAGCGCTCTCCTCAGTTCTCCATTGCAAACGGTTCCACACCAACAACCCCTCTCCTCGAGAACATTTTTTCTTCTTCGGTTTCCCGGTTCATTGATTTTTGAACAAAACATCCGACGCCACCAGGTTGCCATCGACAACAAAACCAGTGACCACACGAGCCAAGGCACCTGAAAATAGCCAAAGCGAAGTAAAGAAGTTATAAGAAGAAGCCACTTGTGCACCTTCCACTTCCCAAGATCGATATGGCGATCCCACCTGGAATTCTCTATCTCTCACGTACATTCATCTACGCCATCCCACCCGTTGGCGTCACCTATCTTTTCTTCGCCTTTGTTCTTGAACATGCCTTCCCCACCTTGAAATTCGACACACTCATCCGGTCCGGCATCGTACTCACTTCGGTCGTTGCCTACCCATGGATTATGTTTGGTTGGAGGAACTATGTGGATTGGACTGAAGCCAGGAGGAGAGGAGCCGTCCTGATACCGAAGGTCTACGACCCTCTACCAGGCGGTCTCGGACTCACAAAGACCATGGTCAACAACTTCAAGGCCGGATATGTCGGTGAGTGGCGCTACGACCGTCTGATCAGAATATTATCTCATGTCAACCGGCAGGCGATGTTTTCGAAGAGTGGAGGCAGGAGCTCGGAAACGTTTACAGGCTGAATCTTTTGTCTGATCGTCGTGTACGTCCCCTCCGCCGATGACCGTAGCTTCTTTCACTAAAGATTTATTTTTTCAGGTCATCACTTTCGAGCCCGACCACATCAAAGCCATTCTTGCCACCCAATTCGACACCTTTGACAAAGGACCCGCACTCTTCGACCAATTCAAGACCCTTCTTGGTGTCGGTGTTTTCAACTCAGATGGCGATATGTGGAAGTACGCAAATTCTACTCCTGACCCCAATCCCACCCTATCTAACCTGCGCCCTTCCATCACAGATTCCACCGCTCCATGACCCGCCCCTTCTTCTCCCGCGACCGTATCACCGATTTCGACCCTATCTTCGACGCACATGCCCTCGCCGCCATTGCCCAAGCGAAAACCCGTCTCTCCCAAGGCTACCCTATTGACTTCCAAGACCTTGTCTCACGGTTCACACTCGACTCCGCTACCGCCTTCCTTTGTGGTGAATCTGTCGACTCTATTTCTGCTGGCTTACCTTTTCCCCATAATGGACCTCACCAACCTCCTATGGAGATCGCTGTCAGGCAGAGGGATGCACATCTCAAACATAGGAGCACGAGATTCGTTGAGGCTTTCCTTGACGCTCAGCATATGATCGCACTGAGGACTCGGTATGGACCTGCATGGCCACTTATGAGCGGAGAGTTCTGGGAAGACAAGGTTGAGAGCAGGAGGAAGATCGTTGATGGATTCGTCGAACCTTTCGTCAAGACTTCATTGGAAAAGGTTAAGGGAGGCGAGAAGATGGACAAGGACGATGAGAGTGTCACTCTTCTTGATCATATGGTTGCGGAGACCCAGGATATGCAGATTCTCAAGGATGAGGTATGTTATTCTCCCCGCAGCATCTGCACAGTTATTGATCCCAGCGCATATAGGTTGTCAACCTCCTCGTTGCCGCTCGTGATACCACCGCTTCTCTCCTTACATTCTCCCTCTATATGCTCACCGAACATCCCGACGTTGCCGACAAACTCCGTGCTGAAATCGGTTCTATCATGGGTCCTGGAAACTCGCGTCCTACCAATGAGCAAATCAAGGATATGAAATATCTCCGTGCCTTCTTGAACGAAGTCCTCAGGCTGTACCCTCCTGTGTATGTTCCCTTTTCATGATTATATGCGCTCTTATCTGACCTTGTATACAGCCCCTTCGATTCTAGGGCTTCTAACAAAGCTGCTCTCTGGCCTACACCCGCTGATGGTCCTACTGGTGGTCGTCCCTACTACATCCCACCCAATACCAAGGCAGGCTACGGTGTCTTCCTGATGCACCGTCGTGAAGATCTCTGGGGTCCTGATGGTACGTTCTCTCTTCCTTGATCTCGTCGTAGCGCATATACTCACCTCTCCTTCTCCTAGCTGCTATCTTCGATCCTGAGCGCTTCATCGATCAGCGCCTCGCAAAATACCTCACTCCCAACCCATTCATCTTCCTTCCCTTCAACGCTGGCCCACGTATCTGTCTCGGACAACAATTCGCCTACTACGAGGCATCGTTCTTCCTTATCAGGCTCTTGCAGCAATTCGGTAGCTTTGACCTCGCCCAAGAAAGCCAGCCTCCTGAGTCTGTGATGCCCAAGGAATGGAAGGGACAGTTCAAGGGTAGCAAAGGTGTCGATAAGGTTTGGCCTGGAACACATTTGACCATGTACGCGAGGGGTGGGTTGTGGGTTACGATGAAGGAGGGAGAGTTGCCTGTTCCTGATATCTAAACAAGGCGCACCGGGGTTGGTGTGCACAAAATCTTAGAACATTTCATTCTAAAGCTTGGATATATTGTTTGACAGTTGTTGCTATCGTCTACATTTCTAGTCACTCGCATACCTACACTCTATGTATCATACTCAAGGTCTTACAAGACCCACTAATCAATATCTATGCGCATACATCAATATTCCGGTTACAAGTATTTGTCGAAGATCTTCTTCAAATCCCGTTTTGCAGAACCTCCCTCTTCCCAAGCCTTTACGAAATCCTCCTTCAACTTGAGAGCATTCTTCGTCAACTCTTTGCCCTTCTCTCCTTTGACATAGTCTCTCAATGTTGTATCGAACTCGGCTTTGACAGCTTCCAAAGTCCCCTTCGGTGCCCGACCATCGCGTTTGAGTGGTTTCAAACCGAGGCCGGTACGAACTTCGAGTAGTTCGATACCCGCATGGAGGTTGTGGGAGACGTGGAGAGCGGTAGCGGGTTGGTCTCCATGGAAAGGCCAAAATATCCTTAAACAAGGCGTTCAGGAATGATCTGTGGCGCAGAAGAACCGACTTACATAGGAATACCACTCCCTAAAGACTCGGTAACTCCACCATGACCACCATGAGTTAGATACCAGCCCGTAACAGGATGGTTTAAGATCAGTTGCTGAGGTGCCCAGCTTGAAAGGTAGCCCAATCCGGAGGCTTGAACACGGCTTGTGATTGACTCTGGGATACGAGCGAAGGGTGAAGCATGACAGAAGACCTATAAGAGAGGAAGAATGGACAAGGAAATAAGAAAGATGATAGCGAGAAAGAGGGAGATGAGACGCACGAAGGGGACTTCATTCTCAATCAATGATTTGATCAATTCCTCGAGGTGCTCTTGGACTGTCGGCCAGAATACCGTTCCGAATGATATCTATACCAGGTGAATGGTAGTTCCAGGATACAGTCAGAAGGAGCGCTCACAAAGAGAAGGGACTTCTCCCCATATTTTTCGAGCTTCTCGTTCAAGAACCTTTCCAGAGGGAGGTCTTTATCTGCAGTAGTTTCACCTTTCGCATACCAAGGAGGCAGAAGGGGTCCAACAACGTATACGGATCGATTGGACTCCGCAATATAATTCCTGTAAGCATCTAAGGGAGCTTTTTCGAATTCTTCGGAGCTCGCGATGACAATAGCATCGGATCCATTGAGTGTACTGCACGAATGTTCGTTTTAGGCAGTCAAGAAAGATGATAAGAACACAAACATGGTGGCACCTCGAATGAGGCTCGACAGCGGTACCGTGAAAGGAAGCTGAGAGAAATGGAAGGTCAGATGTGCCGAATATCAGAGATATGAGATGACGTACCTTCTGGGGGAACTGCTCCCAGTCGTACATGGGAGGCAGACCAGCAATTTGGTAGACACTACCTTCCACATTCTCTAAGATCTATGAAACATGAATATAAGTTTACTGTTCATACAGTCTAGGAATTGCAACGCACCTCATCACCAATTTCTTCCGAGGATCGACCAGAACGAGCAACTTCTGCGTCAATTTTTGCACCTAGGTCACCGATACCACCCAAGGATTCAGGACCCCAGAGGCGGAGCAGTGAGGCGGCACCTCCTGAAACCCAGGCGAGGACTGGAACATTGGGTGTCATCGCCCGAGTGGTCAACTGAAGGGGAGGTCCAAAGAACTGATCGCAGTAAGAGTTAGGTCAGTCAAAATGACGAGTTGTAAAGAGTGAACTGACGTCGAGAATGGCTAAAGATGGAGGAGGAAGGGCATCGAAGGTGGTACCTTTCACGACACAAGTTATGGGTTCTTCTTTGATCAGTCTACCATAGAAAGTGGTATATGATTCCAGAAACGCTCCAATGACCTTGAATGGGTCTTGTTCATTGCTTTGTGAGGTCGCAACAACACTACGAGAGACAAGCATGTTCAATGGGCTATTCTCAAGCTCTGAATCATTCCACTTTACCGGATGCGTTTGATGGCCTCTTTCCCTGCCTCATCGTTTGCTTGCCTCGCGATTTCGTTGATCGTCTTATCGAGGAAGGAAGCAGAATCAAGCAGCGTGATGACAACGTCAGGCCGCTCGTTCACAATCCTGGCGGCGAGGACGCATAGCGGACGGATGTGACCTTGATATCGGGGAGTAAATAGGTGAGGTCAACAACTTCGTGATCCAGGGAATGATGCAAAGACGTACCCCATGCCGGGAGTGCAGCGAGAAGGACGTGAAACCGGTTTAGATGCCATGTAAAAAGGGTGAAAGATGTCGAGCGCTGGGTTCGATGAGACATCGATGGAACTTCATGCCGTTTATATTCAGCGAATACTAAGCCTCATTGCAAAGATCTGGCTACTCCATTAAAGGATAATTGTACAAGACTGAGGTGAAACTGAATCATGAGGTGTTGCCATCACCACTCTGCATGATGCCACTCATGAATATCCTCAATCAGACAGGAAGATAGCGTCCCCAGGGCTTGGCTTCGGAGACTCGTCACCGGAAGCACGGAAGAGAGAGTGCACCGGGGGTTGTCCGTTCATTTTATGGGGCGCGTAACTGGAAAGTCAGTCAGCAACATACTAAGGAAGAAATAATTTCCCTGAAGCTTGTCACCCCTGCCCGAAGCGGCCTCCATTACCGTATTCTTTCTCTATTCAAATCAGTCTCAGTATGAGTCGTGTTGATGAGAAGGCTCATAACGAGATGGTCTTGATTATTGGCTGCGTGAAGTAACCTCGTATGTCGAAATACCACCAGTGATACACGGTAAAATAACGCCTCGAACGGGTTCTCATCACAGAGGCTTTGACATAGGTGCCTCCGAAGTGAGAGGTTCTGTCGAGATCTTGCTTGAAGTGTGACAGCCTGCGTAAATGGGTTATACACTGCGAAGATGATGGTTCTTCGAACAACGTACATTCCAGATTATCCAGCAGTCTGAAGATCGGAGAGGGACGCCTTCCCTCCTAGTTACCTATCTAAAGCAACCTCTCCAAGATTTCCACCCGAGAGGATGGTATTAACCGCGGAAGAACCTGCATCAATAGATACGTCTCATGTGGGACGGTTATAGATTTCGATCGAGGACGTATGCCAAGATATACAAGCCGCCAATTGGACAAGAATGCCTGTGTATCCTATATATAAAGTATCAGATTAAAGTCTCCACGCAAGGGCACGACTAAAACCTACCTCTGGAAGTGTCCATTGATCCCTGAATCTCTTCAAGTTTGCGGCCATACCCTATTTAGGAATGAGAGCCAGATCGACGACGCAACTCCCACAGACGAATGCAAGAGCACCCACCATTGAAGGCAATGACTCGGCAAATATAACGTGTGGTGTGATAAGAAAGTATTGGAGAGTGAGATGCTCTAATTCTGGGAGGGTTTCTGCCAGAATTAAAAGTATCTGAGGACTCAACCAGTGGATCGATAGTTCAAGCGTGCGTAGCAATTGAAAGGTGCCACACATTTGATGCCTACGTAGAAAACCATCCAGAGCCTCGAGGGGAAGATGATTTCCGAGGAGAGCTAGGGACGTAAGGTCGGGACACCTTTTCAGGTATATCTCCGCTGTCCCAAACACTGGAAATGACGGGGCTTCAATGAGACCCCTGCAGTCGGTGATCATGAGTGATTTGAGGTGACCAAAGCGAAGTTCTGGCATATCCGAGGCTCCGTAGCCTGGAATGGCAAGTTCCTGCAATCCATTTGACACCCTGCACATAAACTCGAGAAGATGCGGCATAAAGAGAAACATGGGTTGGCCAGAGAGATCGCATTTGAATGAGTGCAGGAGAGTAGGACGGAAGGATTGGAGGATATGTGAAAGGATCTCTTCCGAAATTATATCTTCGCCGACTTGATAATCGACCACGATGGATAGTTCCTTCAACGTGGAAGAGACACTACGTAGGAACTCCACCCAGGCGTATTTTGCGTTTGGGTTAGGGCGGAGGCCAAAATTCACATACGCTGAGGGCGCCTCCTTCATAATTTGTACCTTCAACGCCCTAAGGCGGGGAAAGTGTGGCACACCGCAAAATAGCTTGGCAAATTCAATGATAGAACCACGGAAACTGAGGTTTTGAAGCCGGTTGGACAGACCTGACCATGCTGGGGTGGCCACATCAAAATATTCTTGTGATAAAGAGCTGTGGCCTTGCAAGTCCAGCGTTGCGACTCTTGTTGCTTGAGGGAAAAGCTGAGTTGCCAGATCAAAGACGCTTGGCTTTGCAAAGTCGGAAGTCATGAGTGTCGCGAGAGTCGATGGTAGACCAAAAGCCGCTCGATATAGGCTGGACCGAGCGTAGAGGGTGTATGGGAGTATTGGGTCGAATGTGATAGATCGAATCCTGAGCGAGCGAATGCGATGCCTGATGTGCGGCTGACTGTTAATACAAAACCTAAATAAATATCAATTCACGATAACTATTAACGTTTCTTACAGAAGGTGAAACATAAATTTCCTTGCGATCTTTACAGACATGGTCTACTCAAAAAGAGTGACTTCTCCGTAACGAGCATTCAATCCTCCTTCGAGGAAGAGGCTGTTTATGTGGTAGAGCGTCTTCATAATGTAAGTCGGGACCATGTCCAAAATTTTGGCCCAAACTTCATATGGAAGCTTGCGAACTGGCATTTCTGGACGAACGGGAGCAGTCGATGAATAGAAGAGAGTGAGAGTGGTGCGCAGTGGTTGTCATTTCCAGTCATTTCCATCATGATGAACCTCAAAGGAATTTGAAGGCGATGAAGAACACAAAGCGTGGCTGTGGCGTAGCACTCAGTAGACAGCGGATCAGCAAGCTTATTTGGCAACCACGACGACAAAATACAAGAAGAAAATGCTCATGAACCAATCATAGACGACAAAACCACTAATAAAACACATATCATTCAATAAATCAAAGAAATATTGGAAATTGGTTGCTCTCCCGACTCCGCCACTAACTACCGTTGACCATAATGACTCCAGTCCCTGGGTTCTTTATCCCGACCGTAAAGGAATTCGCTGTCGCGGGTTCCAACAGCCGCTAGAAGCACTATGCCCCGAGCTAAATCTGACAAAAGAGCAAAGGGCCTCAGCGCACCGACAAAAGCAGTGGAAGAAACAGAGGAACTTGTACCATTGCCAGCGATGGAACATACAAGTAGCCCCGAGGATTACACGTTCTTCTACACGACGAAGCATGTCTTGTAAGCTATACCTGGGTGCAGTAATATGATATCTGGTGCTAATGTGTGTCGTCTAGTGGATGGGCTTCTCAATGGCAGCCCGCCCCCTTCACGTCAACTATTCAGCTTCCCGCGTCTGCTGGTGGGACGTCGCCAGAAAACGTGGATGTAACGTTTCCTACCACCGAGCACTGGATGATGCTACACAAAGCTATTTTATTCGATGACGTCTCGATTGCGAGAGAAATCATTGCACTGTGTTCTGCACCCGACCCAAAAACCGATAAAGCTGCCATGCTTCACGTCAAAAGACTTGGCCGTCGCGTTGCTGACTTCTCTGAGATTACTTGGCGGAATCACAGAGCAAAGATCGTCGTTGAGGGGAACGTACTGAAGTATCAACAGAATCCTGACCTCAAGGCGAAACTGCTAGCTACTGGGGAGACAATGATTGTAGAAGCCAGTCCGAGGGACAGGGTGTGGGGAATTGGGAGAGGAGAAAAAAGGGCAATTGAAGATGTGAAAGCTGGGAAGGGTGGACAAGGATGGGGAACCAATCTGCTCGGAAGAGCGCTTGTGGAAGTACGTCGTAGGCTGAGAGCGGCTGAGCAAGAAGGTGGCGAATGAAATTCATTTACTGTAGAGTCCTGCAACTTGAATATTTCCCCGTTTCTCGCCAATCTCACGGTTAGCAGTATCGTATATTTATACATTTGAACTCAAGCACTTGTTTCTTGTGAAAATGAATATCCCATTTCGGCCGCCCGAAGTGTGGTTTCCTTCATCGATCCCTCAAAATATGATGGTTTTCTCTCTGGTTAGCATTTCCTCCTTACATACAATCGGTCTCTAGCTCGGAGTATATAACGGAGGAACCTCATGTGGGAGAACACCATCTGCATCTATGAGACGAATGCCACTGTCACGATGTCGAACGACTGGCACGTCCGTGTCGACCAGGTTCTGATCCTGGTGGGTATCAACTTTTGGTTCCCCGGTCGAAATATCCAGGTGCGACCCAGCACGTGAAGCAGATTCCGGTGTTTGAGCAGCCAACGGCGTTGGTGAGAGCATTGAGGTCTTTCGACTGCTCCGTCTTGTATCGTGACCATGCTCAGACTGTGTTGCAACCCAGGGAGTGACATTGTGTAGACTTGCCTCTAGGGACAAATTTGACGCTGTAGGGGAGGGCGCATGGATTGGGAGGACTTTCAGGCCCGAATGTCGGCCCTTGTTCAAGCCTTTTGAACGCTTCCACATGTGGAAGAGTAATGCGATGAGGAGGCCAAGGAAAATGGCACCTCCAGCTGCACCACCGGCAATGGCACCGACTGGTTTAGTTTTTGCGGTAATAGGAAGAGATGTAGATGTAGTTGTTGATGTTGGAATGGATGTTGGGGTTGTGTTCCTCAGGACCGTCGAGTTAGAGAGATAAATATAGTCCAGGGTGAGAGGCATATGGTCTGCATCTCCGTCATAGGTCACGACAAGAGAGTGTGGACCAGGCTCAAGACCGATTATGGTAAAGAGGGGAATGTTGTGTTGATCGACCGTCATGTCATAATCCCTAGAATCCACAAGAAATGTCACAGGTGTTCCGCCGTCGATGGTATAGGTTGCTGAGGTAGCATTATGGTTATAATCGTTCAGTATTGACCCCATCCATGTGAGGCCGGTTCCTGTAGAATATTCCATACATTCAGTACTACAGCACAATGACACGGATAAAATACCAACCTATGAAATCAAATTCCACCCTTGAATCATTCCGCTGCGTGAAGCTCGGTAGAGAGGTCTCTGATAGGATCCAACCCTTCTCATACTTGATAGAACTATCATAGTTGTTGACCACCAGAACGCTAGAGGTGTACGAGTCTCCCGGGGAGGGTGCAAATTGGATCGAATCGAACCAGAATGGATGGCCAGTCCGACTGACGGTGGAGTTGGTGAGCTCGAGGCGGAACTGGTGAACATCGTCGTCTAGGTACGGAGCAGAACAAATAGGTTCGTTGTTGGCTTGCACGAGTGGCCCTTCTGCTGAGACGAGCTTGCCGTCGATGTAGCACTGCCAGGGAATTCCGTACTCGTCAAGTTCCTTGGGCCATGGGTTGACGCTACCGTATGCCCATATACTGCTGCCTATTCCAACAGACCAAGATAAGTTTCTAAGCGGATTGGCTAGTCTAGCAGGCGTACCTTTGAATACAAAAGAGAATGAGGCGTTGGTCGCGTTTGTTCCATGCAATGTTCTCTGGTAGGTGGGTCCATTGTTTCCCAACTTGTCCTGACTGCCAAGGTCGTCTACAAACCAGTCTCCAATATAGGTGATTCGTTGATCAGTATCATCGACAACTACAAGTCGCTGGTTCGAGGACATTCAAGAGGGAGGTCGAGGGAGACATTGTTATGGTGATGGCGTGTGTTTGAGCTCGAGTTTTGCGGCATCAATCAGTCAAAGTGGGACACATGATGGATGTGGGAATACCAAGAACGTGGGGAGTTGTCGTCTTCCAATCCGATATTATACCGGCTACTGATACAAGATATACAAAATTCATTTGTACAAGCGTCAAAAACGAAGTCCTTTGATTCCCCCAAATCTGCTCAATTGCCAAAGAGCCTCCTTGATAGCGCCCAATGATCCCGGAGGCAAGACGGCTTGCTCGTCATATCTCTGCATTTCTTCATGATACCCCGAGAGCAATGATTCCTTCTCGTCGAAGGGAGAGCCCAATATTCGGCAGACAGTCCCAGGTTTTGGTAGAGTGCCATCGACGAAATATTTGCGTATGTGCATCACTGTACATATTGATGGTGCGGCAACGGAGCAGTGCTAAATAGACAAAAGTGAGTCAACATTGCAGGGAGGGCGCAGTCAAACTTACTCCAAAAGCATTCTGTGTCAGAAGGACAGACCGAGGGAACCAAGATGACGTCCTCTTTGCCCTACAGAACGGATTCGTCAACCCAGGAGCAAAACCAGAATCATTCAGGATACGCACGCCCATAGTGGTGTCAAAGGATCCGCTGTGTTGCTGACCAGTAGGATTGGATGATTCGTCCTAGCGCCAATTGGACCTGTAAGGCAGGTTAGCGTTATCTGGTGCACCAGCATCGTCACAGGTCGACAAACCTCTGAAGTGAGTCTTCGGCAAGGCTGGCCAACCCCTAGCGATTCGATATCTTCAGCCGGTGATCTATAACAATGGTAATGAAGCACTTACAAGCATCTTGACCTCCAGCTACCCCAAATATCACCCCAGTGGGAGGCCTTAAGGGCGGCATCTACCTCAAACTTATATGCCTTAAATTCGCCAGACAAGTCATCCCCATCATTACACTCAAAGGCCATAGAACCATCAATGACAGACAGCGGTTCTTGTGTAGCGGCGGCCTCCGAGCACCCAGCAGTGGCATTTGTACAGCAGTTGGAGCAGGTGGTTCTCGGGTGTTGAAAGAGTTTATAGATCTTCTCGCCGTGTTTGAAGTCGATGTGGGTTCCATTCCCTGTGAACTCGACCGCTTTAGTCAAGTCAGCCAACGCTTCAGCCAAGGGCTTGAAGGAGAGGAAAGGGAAGGTGAGGGATTGGAAGACAGCCATGCGGAGGATGTTGTAATCTACCAATCCATAGGTGTCGGATCCATCATTGTCTTGGAAGAAAATAGGTATTGGCTGTTTCTTGACTGATGTATACAATGCTTCGAGGTCCAGTTGTATTTGTTCCGGTGAGCTGTCGTAAAATGCACATTTGTCTGGTCCAGCGGCATGACAGAGGGCGTAGAAGCTGTCCATGGTTTTGTCCGCATCGCTGAAGGAGCGGATAGAATCCCCTTGAAACAGATTCTGAGTCAATAGACAGAGTAAAACCACGTAACGGCAGCCTCACCATCAGAGAAATAGCTTTCCATATCCATGACACCATCGAGGACAATGCGCTCCACCTTCTCCTATAAATGTAGTGGGTCTTGGGGCCGGAAAGTCAGAAAGACAAGGACTTACAAGATAAAGGCTAGCAAAGGTAGCTCCGAGGGTGGTGCCATATCTATAGATTGTCAGCATGTCACGAGTACAGAAATGGGGGCAAATGACTGACGAAAGGCCCCAATAAAGAATCTTCTCTCGACCATGCGCTTCAACAATGGTTAACATGTCTCTGGCCACCTGGTCCGTATTGATATAGGGTAACAGTTCCCTCTGTTGTGAAGCCAATCTGCCTTGTACTTGAGCTCTTGCCCAGTCACGAGCGAGACCTTCACTAGAATTGCTGCCCAAACCGGAGACAAGGCCAACATGATTTGGGTCATCCGAGCTCCATAGAGAGCGCTGAAAATCTGTCGCAAAGAAGCTGACAGCGGGAGTCGAGCGAGCGACGCCTAGAGATGGTGAGTATTGAGAATGAGGCACGGGATGAGCAACCAACCTCTTGGATCAAAGCTCAGAATGTCAAACTGTGGACCGAGGATAGTTGAGAAGGAACCTCCCATTTGCACGATGAGGTCGACTCCACTGGCCCCTGGCCCTCCTGGGTTGATGATAACGGGTCCACGGTAGTCTCGGTGACCAGCAAGAGGCGAGGGAATCCGTGCCAGAGCAAGCTCAACCTGCCCTGCTCGAGGATCAGAGTGGTTCAGCGGAGCCTGATGACGGTGTCGAGTTAGGTACACTGGCAGGAGAGATTGGAGGAACTGACTGACCAACAGCCGGGTGCATTCTATCGAATGCCGGGATTCTGGATAGCATGGACGCCATAGCAAGCTATCACTGGCTATTGTCTTTGCAGAAGGGCACTCAGTCAGCTGAACTTCACGCAGTGATGGTCCCAAAACTTACCGTGTTCCAATCAAAAGAACTTGAATATCCGTTCCCTCCTGACGGGTCGGGTGAACTGTGTTTGAGGAGAGGTATCTCAAATTTATTGTAAATGAGGTCCTGGATATCCTGGCCTGTTGTAAGTAGCCAAGTTGTCAATCCAACAAGGACCGCCGCCAAGAGGAGCGCTCTCCGAAAAAAGGACATTGTGCAGTGTCAATCCTTTCTGGTAAATCCCGTGAAAAGGGCTCCTTTCTCAGAAATTTGGCTGGTCTTCTTCGAGGATGGTCTAACTGAACTCTTTCAGGGGTATAGATCAAGCCTTGAGCGTTGCCATTTGACGAGACGACATGATTGTTGAGAGCAGAATGCCAATCGACTATGATTCGGCTTAGTCATGTATTTCCCCAGACGGAAATATCTACATACGGGTGACTTGGACGGTTTGGCGCGCAGATCTAACTCATATTTGGTGTTCAGGAACAAGCAAAAGAAATCGAATTTCCCGTATGATGGTCTATTCTTTTACAAGGAAACATCGGAAGGATACGAATTAGAAAGACAAAGTTTGGCCAGCGTTGGCAGTGACGGAAGACTTGACAGAGGAGGCAGCAATGAGTGAATAGGAATAAGGGGCCGTGGTGAATGTGCCGACGGGAGCAGTGTCAGAAGCACCTCCGTAGTCATTACCGGTGGCAACAGCGTAGCCTTCGTCGGTCTCGTAGAGGGGCTTGTCGGTACCTAGAATTAATCAATTAAGCGACATGACTATCAGACATCCAGAACGCTCTAAGCTTACCAGTCCAGACGTTGTTCTCGACGAGGAGCTGAGCGCCGTCACGGGTGTTGATACCGTCGTTGTTGTTCTCGAAGTAGTTGTTGAAAATGTGACCATGACCAAAGCGGAAGGAAGGGGTACGAGAGTTGAGGTTGGACCAGTAGTTGTTCGCGAAGGTGACGGTGATGGCGACATCTTCAGCACCATTGCTGTCGGAGTGGCCTACGAGGGAGGCTTTCCAGTGGTCGTAGAGCTTGCTGTTTGTGACAGTGACTCCAGTGCATCCATGGGTGATATCGAGGAGACCGTCATAGTAGTCCTGCATTGGATATCAGTAACTGGTTTACCTCGAGGTACTGAAGGAGTACTTGCCTTGTCGTGATCCCTGTCACTGCTAAGGTCGGCATGATCGACCCAGACTTGAGAGGAAGCCTGAATGCCGATAGCGTCTCCGGCGGAAGCCAAAACCTTAGAGATTTTGACGTTACGGAGGATAACGTTCTTCTCATTGAGGACACGAAGGCCGACGCCAACGAGCGAAGATCCCTTAGCACCAATAACTGAAGTATTGGAGCCGACTTTCACCACTGCATCTCCAGTGATCGTCCCTGTATATAATTTAGCTTCGGACGTAAACTGGATAATGTCAAACACTGACCCGAGATGATGACAATCTTCTTAGCTGTGCCAGTGACGGCAGCGGTCAAAGCATCAAGAGTTGTGACGGTTGTAGTTGTACCACCAGAACCACCCGTCGTTCTAAAAATAGATGTCGAATTAAAACCTGGGATCCTCGAATATGAGAAGAGTGTTAGCCTTACCCGCCGTTCAGAGTTGCGTACCCAACGGTCGCGACGTCGCTGACCGAGGCTCTCTTAACAATAGAGGGAGCAGCCTGAGCAGAATGCCGTATAGTTAGCATCATGGATGCACACGAGTGTTTTAGTGGCCACTCACCGAAACGACTTGAATGGCAGCAAAAGCGAGAAGAGATTGGAACCACTTCATTTTTTGCAGGGGTGTGTAGAAGACGCAGTAGACGAGTTCTGCTTTCTCCTGGTCGTTTTCAGTGCCATTTTATATGTTCTCTCAAACCTCTCGGAGAATCATTGGATTCTATGTTGACGCTGGAACCACTGTAGTTGGGACTTCGTTCTCCACTCCTCTAAGTTCGACGGACCGCTCTTCCCGTACCGGACCTCTTGAAGATGTACTTGCATGAGGAAGGAGGGCGCAGCAATTGCGTTCTCTCGCTCATAGATGATTGCACACCATCGCTGTCATTCACGAAACTTGGAAACTTCAGCGGGCCGCCGGAGGATTCTCCAACGAAGGTAGATCACCCAATCCAATCTGTAAGATCATGATCAGAGGTAGAAGACACTAAACACAGTGTAAAGCCTTGCCTTTTAGACCATCGGCTCCGTAGTTTCAATTGAGTGAAGCTGGTCTGCTGATGCTACACGTGAGGCATCGACAACGCACAATGCATTTGTGCTTCTATACCCAACGCCTTGCAGATGTCCAAGGCTTTGTATTTTGACTCGGATGAGAAGTCGTTAGGTCCGTCGTATCTGATCTCAGAACGCCGACGGATTGAGAGACTGCTGTCAGTGAGCATGAACTTGAAGCTCTCGGCTGGGTGACTCTCCGATGAACCCAACTGGTCAGAAGGCAAGAGGGTTCTCGTGCAGGCGTGAGATGGTGTGTATTTTTGTCACAGTAGACGGATCCTGTGTGTCAAGGACCAGGTGAAATGACCTGGAGTGGTCGTCCATATTGCATGAGTGACCAAGGTCTGCGGATAAGCGCGGCCCGCCAAGACTACGTGGATTCTCTTGGCATCGACGCGTCGTGCCAAAAATAACAGCGCTAAAAATAACAGTACGCCTTTAAGGTCGTCCTAAGGTTCTGTGTCGAGCAGCAGCAAATAGAGAAAATAGCTGAACGTGCGAGGCTGGATTGCGTGTTGTTGGAGGATGCATTGAAGGCGATGAGATTTGAACTCCGCTTGAACTCACACCTAAACCTGTCGGCTTCTGCCGTTCATGGGTTTCGGTTTACCTTCCAACTTGTGAAGTTTGTCGAGTTGTCCTCGGAAGAATTCTGGAGGCAGGCGCCCCGCAATTGAATTGATCTATAGCTAAGTGATCTATACTTAGCATATTAGTCCTACGAGCTCCCGGTGGCCATCTATTTCTGTCTGAATTAGATGGAAACTCATAAGTGTTCAGTGAGAGCAAACGATGGGAACCACCAAATCCGAGAGTGGAGGCTCAAGCAGGCTAGGTCATATTCTGACTTTCTTCGTAGTTGCCCATGGGAACAGATATAGCACCAAGAAAAGATCCAGAATATATTAATCATTTTCGAGTATTTTTGACTACGTAGCAATAATGCAGAAATAATATACAATGAAGGTATCAAAAGATTTTGGAAAAGAAGCATCAGCAGGTTCTTCATAACTTCTGGGTAAGTAATCACTGTCTCTACGCTTGCAGCGATGCCATGTGCCTGGGCTTGAAACTTGCTCGGCCATAAAGCATACCATAGGGTAAATCGTCATACTTGCCATCAATACCGGCGACGTCCACCGCCACCACCACCACCACCACCTGGCCCTTGGTATGGTCCATAATCAGGGGGTGGTCTCGTTGCTGAAGATAATCTTGGTCAGCAACATGTCAAGTCTTAGGCATTGAGGAAGTATACTCACGACGTGGAGGTGGAGGGGGTGATCTAGCGCGAGCACCGCTACTAGGTATAACAGTAGTCCTAAACAGATTCATGAGGTCGTCTACGCGGAAAACCGGGCCTATGATAGTGTCAGCATCAGTTGACTCGTTACCACTCAAAGCAGAGGAGACACACCGTCAAAGTTCTTCGGATTGGGTAACTCTCCAACAAACCAGCTCAATATCTGTGGCACCTGTGACGCAAACCTTCCTCTATCTTCTTCCCTCTCCCTTGTATAAGGAGGAGGTCCAGCCGGATGTCCATACCTGTCCCTGTCGCGATCGCCAGCATGTCGTTCCCTTTCCCGTTCCCGTTCCCAGTCGCCTCTACCGCCAGAAGAGGGTGGTGGTGGAGAATACCGTCTGCCAGTGTGCGAAGCCCTATCCCGGTTGTCATACCTGTCCCGTTCCCTTGAATCCCTGTAGTCACCAGTACCGACACCACCAGCCCCAGCACCACGGGGAGGTGGAACAGGAGGAGGACTCATCCCCCTCGCGCGTTTATGTCCAGAGCTATAATCACCAGCCGGTCCACGAGAGCCATCTCTCTTGCGATAGTCACGATCGGGGGAAGGAGGTCGCTTTTGGCCTGAGACGGGTTGACTAGAGAGACCAGGGGGATCGTTGGAGAGAAGAGAAGTACGGGTTTCTGCCTTGACGAGTGCACCGGAGGATGTAGTGGGAGGCTTCTTGGCTGCCATTGCTGCGCCGAGGTCGCGGTAGGCAATGGGGTCGATGCCGAGGTAGCTGTGACGAATTGAGAACCGTTTGATGGGGTGGTCTGAAGGAGCCCGTTAGAACGTTTGTAGGGAGTAGGATGCAAGCAAAGTACCATTTGCATAAACCTCCGCCAATCGCCTGTCGAAATTCCTAGCGGAATCGAGATCACCATATTGATATTCATAACGAGCCCATCTCTCCCAAATGGGTTTGGCCTTTTCAGGAGGGAAGGTCTTGATGACGCGTTCGAATAAAGCTCGTGCATCTGGAAAGCAATCAGTCAAATATGATGATAGGGAGCAATGAGAGACACACTGTTTTCTTCGTTGATGGAGATGAGGAACCCAAGGTATCTCAGAACGTACTCCGCCTCGTCGGGGAATAGCTCCAGACCCTTCTCAAAGATCCTTGAAGCAATCTGGATATTCTCCCTGTCTGACTTATCCACAGGAGCATTGTGGTACTCGACCAGGGCTACACAATGAATTGTCAGCCTCTGCCACCAAGTTCAACTAGTAAAGGGGAGAGCTCACCTGCAGCCTCATAAACTTGCCAAGGGCAGAACTGGTCTCTTCTGAATTTCCCAAAGACCGCTCTATGCTTCTTCACCCCCTCCGCCCTTCTGGCAAATCTCAAGTACATGACGATGGCCAACCCATATTCATATTTGTGCACCTCCAACTCCGACACTTTCGTCTTCCCAGGTCCATCACCGTCTTGACTGTTGAATGAGGAAGTCGTAGATTGGCTCTGCTGGGACTGCTGAGATTGTTGAGATTGGTCGACACCAAGACCTGGGACACTGTCGTTGTCTTTGGAACCAGTAAGGGCCGCAGTGAGGTTCCCGAGAGCAGCTGCAGCTTCCTCAGCCTTGGCGTTGGCATCGAGAGTCTCGAGGTCTTTGCGGAGCACAGCGAGGAATGAGTCATAGAGGTTGTTGACGGATTCGTATTGGTGTCTTTCTTCCAAAGCTTCGGCGTAGGCGAATGTGAGCAGGAAGCTGTGGTGAGGGATTGTGAGTATATGCATGCTGAACATGAGGCGGAAAGACCTACCTGCGAGGCATAGCCTCATATCCAGATTTCAAGGTGGTATACGCCTCTTCCGTTTTGCCAACGCTGGCAAGCCAGTCGAACGCCATGTACCTATATGTTTCATCAGAGACTGCAGGTTGGACGAGTACAAGTGACGAACCAGATTTCAGGGTAGAAGCGCATCTGGATGAGTGCCTTGCGATACACCAGCTGAATGCGGGCAACGAGGGTGGCCCTCTGAGACTCGTCCAGCTCGAGGGGATTGCCCTCCTCCCATTTCAGGTAGTTCCTCCAGCGTCCCAACTGGGTACGCTCTGCCTGAGAGAAAGTCGGTATAGACGGCAGGATGAGTTCGGGGCGAGTTGGGCTGCTATGGTTGCTGTGAGGGTATAACGGATTGACGTGGTTGTTCAACTGGCGCAGGCAGGTACGAGCTTGCATGTATGCGGGGTTGAGATCTGCAAGGAACTTCTTCGCAGTGACGGCACCAAGGTCGTTCTCAAACTTAGACATGTCTTGCCAGAGTTGTTCTATGTTCTCAAGGGGAATTTGTACGGCGCGCTGGTACACTTTACGAATGGCATCCATCTTTTGACCTTCTTCCCATGGTGAACCAGCCTGTAGAAGACGTGTGAGCATTTGTACTGGTGGAAGGTTGACGTGGTTGCCTACCTCTCCTGCTTTGAGGAACTGTATGTAGTCCCTCCATATGTCACCGCTGTCCTTGTCCTGGCCGACGTGGGTGAGGGCGAACTCATAGGCTTTGCGGACGTTCTCCCGAGTAGCAGGGGTAATGTTTGTACGGCTATACACACAATGGTCACTAACGTGTATCAGCAATGTCCAGCTGGTTGCTTACCGAACATAGGACAAGTAAAAGCGCCAGAGGTCAACTGACGGCGAACTCTTGAGCCATTGACGGAACAAGTCTTCTGCGTCACCAACAGTGCTTGGACTGTTCACCAGATGGCCGAGGTAACGAATTTGCGCTGAGGACTAACAAACGAAACGACATCAGACAAATGCAGACACGCTTTCCTGGGGTCACACACGGTATTTGGGTAATGCTTGAGTAGCCTATCAAAGGCATCGCGAATTTGCGCTAAATTCCCCGAATGCTCTGCAAGTTCGACTAATTTTCGCCATAAACTTGGATCGTCTGGATTTTCCTTGAGGTACAAGTTAAGTTGGTCGACTTCCGATAGTTGGACGCTCGCTTTTGAGGACGACTCAGATTGCGGTGGTTGCTGTTGCTGCGACGACTGTGATTGCTGTGACTGTTGTTGCAAGCTCTTCAAGGCATTCAGGATTTCGTCGCTCGGTTGAGTACGTTCGCCTCCAAGGCTGTCGTCCTCGGCACCCAACATGAGCGTCTCGTTCACTGGCAAATGGTTTGTGTTCAACGGTAGGCAAGCGAGTAAAAAACGAGTTCAGCAATGACTGTGTCAGCGACCTAACATATTCCCACGATGAGCTTAAGGCTCCGCCACGGTGAGAGGCAACACTCAGGAGGATCAAAGGACTTCAGGAGGTCTTCCAAGTTGCTTTTGAGGCCTCGTATTGTTATCGATATCTGGAAAGCCAAAGATCATCTGCATTGCTACTTTTGTTCTGCATCAAGATTGTCCGGGTGGTGCCTCTTGACTCGATTTTCTCACAAGGATTCGTGGGACACCAACCCCCTAGTCGAGTCATTTCCTACAGTTGCTATATGGGGGTTTGCTCATGTCGACTTCCCAGAATAACGCCTGAGAGCAAGCAAATTCGGATCCATCCTCCCCCTTGTCGGAAACCATTATGCCGCTTATTGGCGCGGCAGATCAGCCGATTGATCACCCATATTTTGTTTCTCTGCAAGATTTCGACCAATACTGGTCTCAACCCAGGAAGAAGCTAACTGGAATCTTACCTTATGTCCCTCGGTTGACGCCTTCTGAGCGCCGAACTAAGGGAAAGCTTTTGGTAAAGTTTCGATCGTGCAGATTTGATCTATCTAGTACAAGAACTGACATATGATCGAAAACATTGCTAGGTATGCCATGACTACAAGGCGCGTTTTTACCCATACCAGGCCGAAATCCCTGATCGTCGCGTCTGGATCCTGACTGCTGCGCCAGGGGGGATACAAAGAAAAGCCTCGTGGCCTATCTTACTCGTTCAACTTCTGGTCCACTTGCGACACTTTTATCTAGTTAGCACCGATCTCCGTTGTAATATTGCCGATTCGTTTCCTGATTCCCCTTGTAGCTTCTCGCACCACCGCGTCACTATACCTCCTCCGGGATGGATAAACGCATCCCATCGCCAGGGTGTTAAGATGCTCGGTACCTTGTAAGTCCACACTCCCCCATTTATTCTCCATGGAAATAACCCCGCTTCTCGGGCCAATGACAGAATTTTCGAAGGCGGAGGCGAAGAGGATTGTCTCCGACTTCTTGTCGGTGAGCTGCCAAAAACTCAATACGGTCCGGCGAAACCTTCGCCCTCCACAGCCTCACTCCCAATTTCCCCTCATTACGCGAGAGTCCTCGCGGAGTTAGCATACCAAAGAGGGTTCGACGGATACTTGCTCAATTTTGAATGTCCCCTTGCGGGAAGTTTTGAACAGACACGGGCACTCAGTGCTTGGATCACGCTGCTTAGGTCCGAACTTTATTCCAAAGTTGGCAGTCATGCAGAAGTCATATGGTATGTTGGATTTTGTTGATCCCCTACACCCACAGGGTTAAACAAACCCCGCCAACCTCACTCTAGGTACGACAGTGTCGTAGTCACTGGCCAATTAGCATGGCAGGATAGATTAAATAGTTATAACCTCCCCTTCTTCCTCTCTTCGGATGGATTCTTCTCGAATTATACCGTAAATACCTATTTCCTTACAAATCGTCCCCCATTTCACAGCACTGACTCTCCTCGTGTTTGACAGTGGCGTTCACATTACCCCAATACCACAGCACAATACTTCCTCGGTCTAGACCCCATCGTTCTCCAAGATGCCCACCGACCACCCACAGGCAACTCGTCCTCAAATGCCCTTGCTCCCCACAAGAAATCCCTCACCGACATATACATGGGCGTCGACGTCTGGGGTAGAGGCTCACACGGCGGTGGTGGGCTAGGCTGTTACCGTGCCATCTCCCATATTTCCCCCGACTCCCTAGGCCTCAGCGTCGCCCTCTTCGGACAAGCCTGGTCCTGGGAAACACTCGAAGACAAACCCGGGTTCACTTGGAAAACATGGTTCGAACGGGAACGTACGTTATGGACTGGTCCAGTCAGTGGGAAAGGGGAAGATGTCGAGGTACCCGAAATGCCTGAGAGGAAGAGAAGGGAGGGGGAGTGTGAACATGGGGCGTTCGAACCTATTGCTCGATTTTTCGAGATGAATCAGCCTCCTGACCCCTGTGACTTCCCCCTACATACAACCTTCAGTCCTGGTGTCGGACATGCGTGGTTTGTCAATGGCGTGAAGGTGCATGACCATGGAGTGGAGGGGTGGACGGACATTGACAAGCAGGGTTCGTTGGGGGATTTAGTGTGGCCACGGCCTAAGCTGGGTTGGGAGGTCGAGGAGAGGGAGGAGCCTCCTCCGAGTGCAGCGTCTGGCATCGATTTCACGGAGGCCTGGAACGGCGGAAGTTCGTTGAGAATGACGGTCTCTCTTGTCGGGTCTGAGGATGAGAGCGCCGCCTTCCGGTATATCTGGGTGCCAACTCAGTCTGTTGTCGTTCGACCTGGCGTCTCTTATGAGGCTCGAGTGATTTACAAGACTGGTGTATCCACCGAGGACGCCTCTCCCGACATCGACGTCAATTTCTCTGTCAAGGCGTTAGCCAGGAGCGAACCACCACCCTCGTTCGAAATCGACTCTGAAGCCTCAACGGAAGTCTTGCTAGGGGGATGGAATGAACTCAAGCTGACATACAAAATTGTCACCACAGAGGACGACAGTACAGTGGCCAATCCCACACCAGCTGCTCTTGGATTTACATTGGCGATAGCCACAGAAGACCCCACCCGAGCATTCGACATAACCGTGCACGTTGGCCAACTCAACGTATACCCTAAACCAATCGACACCCAACCACAAGTTATCCCTAGTTTAATGTGGGCGAAATTCATACCATCTACGACATCCCCCCAAGCCATCGGCGACATCGTCTGGGGAGCAGGAGCCACTCTGCCACCCCTCGGACCTATCAACATTAGCACCGTATCTCCAGAGGATACCAGCCCCCTCTGGATTCTCCCTTCCAACATCCACAGTTCACGCGCCGGATGGTTCCCAGAATACATATATTTCAACATCTATGCACTACCTTATCGCTCTTCCACCGATGTCTCCGCAGGTGGTGGACAAGTTGGCTCACAGGGATATTTTGGTCAGCCTGAGGAGGCAACTTGGATCGGGACGACTGGGATCGATGGGCGCCTGGATAAATTCGTGGTCTCTCAAGATCATCTGGTGGACGTGATGAAGGGAGAGAAGGGAAAAGTCCGCTTCTTCATACAAGGCGTTGATCAATTCGGGAGGGTGCTAGGATGGGAGAAGTGTGTCTTTGTTGACCACGTTCTGGAATAATCTAGAGGCTACAGAAAGGTGACCAATTACTGGGCACTTAACGTTAAAGGATCAGGTATCACTACAATATGCCAGTGTATAGTAACGTTGACCGAGATCGAGTATGTAACTGGCACATACATACATATGTACAATAGCTACTGGGCTTCCCGAGATTGAATGAATACAGAAAAAGGTCGTGAGGATAGGTATCAGCGGTATCGTAAGAGGGTCGTAATCGTCCGAGTCCATAAGTACTATACAAGAGAGCTTCCAGAGTCTGCTGAGGATTCCAAAGGAATGAAAAGCTCGAGTGGTCGTACAACCTGAAGGTAAAAAGGTTTGCCTCAAGTTTCCTGCAAATCCTTCAACTTATCCCACCCCTCCAAATCGAAGAACTCCGGCAACCTCTCCCACACCTCTCTCCTCCCAGCCTCATGTTTCCTCATACACTCACTCACACAATCCGCACACACACCCAACTTCTCCCACCTATCCCACCCCTTCAATGGTTCCGGACCCTTCCCAGCTGCCTCAAGCAACGCCCACTCCAACAAAGGTCCTCTCGAGTTTGAACACCTCGCTGGTTGTCGACACGACACACTGGGTTGGAAAGCCACGAGGAAAGAGTGCGACATCGACAATTCAGCTGACCGGAGTAATGCTCTTCCCACCAGACAAATTGTTTTCTCTTGCCATGAAATAGTAGGTAGGGCACCTATACCCGGTTGGAGCACACTCGAGTTGGGGTTTGGACCTGGAAGATTAGGTTGGGAAGCAGAAGCGGCTGAGAAGAATCCTTGTTGACCTTTGTGTAGGAATCGACGAGGTGCAGAGGTACGCGCGAGGAGGTAGTAGGCGTATGGGAGCATGGTATAAACACGCCCTTCGTAGGCGACTGCTATCGCACGCATGACAGCGGAAGCTGTTGGTTTTGGAGCATCTGCAGCCGTTTCTATACGGCGTGTGTCAGTCTTGTGCTTTGCCCTGTGTCTGTGTGTGCTTGAATGGCGGGGTTGGAGAGGTGGTTGGTACGCGGATGGGACTGCGGGTCCGTGGGTAGGATGCATGGGAGGTTGTGGGTTTGGTGCAGAAGCAGCCTGTCCGTGGGCTTGGCCGTGAGTAGGAGGCGTCCCTGCTGGGGTTGTGTTGTTGCTTTGTGTCGCTGGTGCAGATGGTGGGGGCGCGGGTGGTGCCCCTGTGAGATATATGCTTCCTTGCGTCCATTGAGCATTCGTTGTAGCAGGCGCAGATCCTGGAGCTGCAGGAACTGGATTGTTGTTTGTACCTCCAGGAACTGGCGGTGGCCAAGCATATGTGTAGACGGATGTCGTGGGGAAAGATGGTGGAGGATTTGAGGGGTTTAAGGCGACATGGGACCTCCTTGGTCGATTATTACGGTCACGGTGACCATGGGTAGCAGAGGCGTTAACAGTCCCACTGTTATCCGACAGGTTGTGTAGGGCAGATTGAGTGAGCTCGATGAGATTGTTGATTGCGTTCGAATCGACGCCGGAGCGTGCAGGAGGGGAATAGGGACGAGCAAGGGGACTTCTCGCTAAGTATTCGTCGTATGTCACAGGAAACCTTCCTATGAGTATTTTGATGCATTTGGTTCGGAGACCACGAATCATATATTTCGTGCTCAAGCGCAGGATACCAGTGATGAAAATGAGCACATCGTCTAGCGATGCAGCTGGTGACAGCGTGTCAAAGTGGCTAAAGATAGTGAGACTAAGTTAAGCATTTGGCTAGTGAGCTTGCGGAGGCGACTCACTCCAGGCGATAAATGGCCCTTAGTAAGTCCTCAAAGTCGTTGGGCGAGTCCTGCAATTCTACCACGCGGCAACCCTCAAGCTGCTCGTCGTCTCCAATATCCAATTCAGGTTGCGGTAGGTCAAAGAGATCTGCAAATATCTCTGAATGTTGGGCCAGTATTGTCTGGTGGACCTTGAACAAGACGTGTTGGACAGCTAGGATAATTGAGCCATCACGAAGCCAAAAGTCAGGGTGCTTGAGAACTTCCTGAGGCTGATCTTGAGGATCATCATCCATGAATGCTTCAAGTACAGGTTAAGATGGCAGAAGGCAAGGCCGAAGCAGAAAGCTGGGGGAGGGGCCGACAATTTTTGAATGTGAATGTTTGAGGCAGCATGGGCGCAGAGACGACCAAGAGAATCCTTACCGATTGATGTGGCTGTGCTTCTTCGAGTTCGGCAATGAAAATATTCCCGTCACCGGGCAGGCTTTGTAGGCGGGTTGGTCTTATCGGAGGGGAATATCTTCCTGAAAAAGGACACAGCTATAATACAGTCCTGGATGAAGCTATGCAGCCACGAACAATTGGGCTTCGGCACAACAGTCCTGTATTGTCCATTCATGACTGTAACTACCTTGGTTGCTACTCAAAGAATTTCAGGGATGGCTGCCAGTTACTGTTTCCTTCTCCACCACCACCTTCCGGACCCACATTTTCTACCACAATTATTTGACGGCTGTAGGTGATTGTCGTCGCGAATCTTGTGGTGTTCACATTGCACTGCCAGGAGCTTTTCCGAATTGCGACCCTAATCAGATGCGAACCATTGCCTTTGATTGCTAATATGTCCAAATACCAGGACTGGCAGGTGAATCCCACGGCGCTTCGACCAGAGGAAATTCGCGACGATGATTCTCAGAAATTTCACTGAGGACCGCAAACACAGTTCGAGCATGGCCTCTAGCCCTTGCGTATTCTCTAAGATACCACGCCTTCACCAATCCTGTCCTATCTGGCGAGTATGGCTCGACCTTCCTCGTTGAAATTGCGCCAACGTTTTCAATAAGCCACGATTTTCCATTTTCGCGATAGTCCCAAGCACTCTCCCCAGCCAGAGGTCGTTCTCACACGCAGCGTGGCCTTCTCATATAATGACTCGGTCTTATGGCTCAGAGTATAGGCTGCTTATTCACCAAAATCGCCGAGCTTGCTGACAAGATTGGTATCAAGACCTGGCGTAATGAATTGACTGCCAAAAACTGCCACTAACGGGCGCCTACTGGACAACCTATCGCAAGGCTGCCATTACATGCCGAGACGCGTAATCTGGTCTGGCTCGCTGAAAGACCTCACCAAATGAATACTGTTTATGGAAAGCTGCAACTACCCAGTTTCGTAGGAAGTTGGCAGAGACATGGTAGCCATGACTGTTGGCTCTCCTTTACCTTCAACCTTTGTCATGATCGATATAGGAAAGTCCTCCGGCATTCTCATTACAGTCCTCAAACACCCTCGCTCAAGGCGTCCCTTCAATCATCCAAGTGTGCAATGTTATACGGGCCGATGACATCAATGGGAATTTCCCCCCATCCATCATCCGTGTATCCTCGAAATGCCACTACACGGATACGCGGATATGTGTCAAACAAATGACCCCTCCTCTCTATCCGGCGGAAATATGCTCGACTCAAAGCGATCCTAGAGTCTCGCCAAAGACTATTTAAACCAGGTTGTAGTTCGTTGAAGAGACCCAAGGCAACAAGAAGAATGTCTGACCAAGAACTGATCAACCAAATCTTTCCCGCGATTCCGCCTGCGTCCTTTGAAGCGCCTGCACGATGGCCAGGACATACTGCTGCGTCTGCTGAGAAGGTTGTCGAGTTGTTGAAGGTCAACCACGTCAAGTATCATACCTACTTCGATCCTCGAGGCTTCCATAAGTTCGTACTTCCGCGCTTTACTCAAATAATCAGCTAATGGTCTTTGGAATAGCCATGTTTCTCATTATCTCCTGGCCTTGTACGGCTTAGGTGCTCACCCCGAAACCATCGAGGCAGCCAACGTACACGAAACTTCCTACCAAGCACCAGCTATTGTGCCTCCTGGCCCTATCGACCCAAAGAACTTCACCGAGCATACAGGTGATGACAAGTAAGTCGACCAACCTTTTCCCTTCCCTCATAAGAACATTTACTCACCGAAACATCATTCAGGTATTATGAATCATATCGCCAATACTTCGCCAGTCTCATCACGCGTCCCAATGGTGGTATGAACCTTGTTCTAGAATTCGTCATTAACAAGACTGGTAACTTCAACGAGACCTACGATGGAGACTCTCCCAACCAACGGGAGCTGTTGAACCGTCTCCTGGATGGCTTGTTACATCCTATGATCCATATTGGATATGGCGTCGAGTTTGGACTTCCAGGTCTTGTTGTAGAAGGTATGTATGGTCAATATTCATGCGAAGCATATTTCGAGATTAAAGCCCGAGTTTTATAGGTCTCGCCGCTGCAGCCATTCATCGAGGTGAAAATGCCAGCCTGTTCCCTCCATCTTTCTGGGATCGTGAAAACAATGGTTTCGTCAAGAATGGTGCACATGCCTTCACCATCCTTTCCCAAGTCATCAACGATCCTCAATTCGGTGAGGGAGGCTCGCCACGTCTGCCCAAAGACTATCCCAAAACTGTCAAGGACTATGGGAGTGCCATCTCCGACTATGTCAAACAGTGGGGTTTCGATGCCGAAAAGGAGGGAGAGGTACAGAGGAAAGTTGAAGAACTAGTGTGGTGCAATGTTTTGATCTACGGTGTTGGTGGATGGAAAGGTCCGAAGGAGGATCTTATGGCCGACTTCTACAGGTGTGTAATTTTTTCCTTTTCGCTGATCATTAACGATGCTCATTCCGCGAATTAGGATGCACCTCGTTACCTCATCTCTTTTCCTGAACACCATCAGTGCTCAGCTCAAGCCACAAACCGCCGAATTCTTCCTCCGAGGCTACTTCGCCGTCTCCCTCGCCTGGCTGATCCACCGAGGACGAAAGCCCCTCGACATCGCAGGTTTCATGTCGGCCGACACTGCCTACCCAGTCCCCTCTTCTGGGACTGCATCCTCTGTTCGCCCCAACGCCGTACCGTCGCCTACTTCTATTCAAGCCTCTACACCTAACCCATGGTTCCCGCTCATTTCCACCGCACTAACTCTTCCGGAAGACCACCTAGTCAAACTCTATCGTGCATTGTCGCACTTCGGAAGCGCTTATGGGGACAGGAAGGCTGGTTACTTTGCTGGTACTGAATTGAAGGGTGCGGAGAAGCTGGATGGGACGTTGTTCATTCGAGTTGCAGGATTGACCGAGGAGAGGATCAGGAAGTCGCCGACAATTAACCAGGAAAAGGTGTTTTTCTGGGATGGAACGCCACCTCCTCCCGTTATAAAGAGGGTTTGAGTCCCCTGGACTTGCCCGAGTTAGATGTACACCGTCGAACAGCTTCTGGCGAACAATAGTATTGTCCCAAGATTTTCCTTGAAGTGAAGCCGTGGAGAGTAGAATTTACGACAATGCTAGGATATTACAGTATTACTATGCGTGCTTCTGGACTATGGCAAGTAGGTAAGCCGGAAAGACAATACAAATGAATCAGGTCCTCGATGTGCAACTGCAGGACGGCTTGGCCAAGAGGCAACAGAGAGATGTGATATGCAGAGCCTCTCTTTCGTGAGTCTACGGCTTCTTTGAATCTCCGTTGCTGCTCGATCTGGATATAAATTTCGAGATGCGTGTTCGAAAACCCAAGCGGCGTTTTGCGGAAGGTAACCCTCCTGGATGCTGGCGCTCAGGCCCGGGGGTGTGAGTGCCTTCTGAAATCTCGGCGACCTGTTGAAATGGTGGAGTATTTGCTGGAGTAGGCCTCCTCGGTTCTGATTCTTCGGAATCGTGCGGAATTGGATTCTGGACCAGAGATCTATTAGATACGCTTGATATGATAAACGGGCTCAAACCTTGTCTAGACCGGAATGACGTGCTCTGTATAGCCCCTTTTCATACTTGTCGGGCCAAAATATTGCAGGATCTACAGGCATAAATCCTTCCTTGGGATATTTCTTCGGCCACTGATTAGCAAGGGCACCTGAGGAAAGATAAGCAGCACTTACCTTCAAGGTAGCAAGCACGACGCCTCCATCCTGTTCTGTCCCGTCATACCACGCCGAGGGGTCATAAAGGAAATGCAACACATCCGTAGATTCCCTGGTGTTAATTGATCCGCCCAAGGAATGCCCACACACGTAACGACAGAACTCATCCTCGTCTTGATTGACAAGAGCTCTTAGTCCATCCACAATTTCATCATTGATTATCTTTTCCCGTTGAAGAGCGTAAATTGTCATGCAAGCAAACCCATTCGGGTTGTACTGCTCTGAACGGCCGTTATAGGGAGAAAGCATCTGGATGAAGAGATGTCGTATGGAAAGGGACAGGATGTGAAGGGATTGCTGTTCTCGATCAATGTAGAACTTCCCCGAACGAGATGGCTCGGAAAGGAACTCACTAAACGAGGCATGGAGAAACTTGACAGGATCCTGTGATGAGCGCTCTAACACAGGGATATGCAAAATGGAGTGAAGGTCAATCAGGTGGAGCAAGAGTTCACCCAGAGATGTGAAAAGAAACTTAGATAGCCACAATGGGGAGACTCCCTGAACGCCTGCGTTGCCACTTTCCAAAGAGTCGAATAGACACCAGCCCTCGTGCATACGGCTACAAATCAGCAATCCAAATACGTCTGTGACCGTGGGCAACGACCGAGGTACAACGGACTCGAGGATATGGGTATACAGAGCATCGAGATCAGCAAAGGGACTGTCTCTGCTCTGGTCATGGCTTGCCTCCATGACGGCTTTCAGCCCTGCTTCTGGGTTCATACGAGGAGAGCTCAGATAGCGAACCACCACTGCAATATATATGAAGTGACCTGAAGATTTCTCAACGAGTCGAGAAATCGTCCCCTCTGGTGGCCAAGAGGATCCAAGATAGGGGTGGGTTTTCCTAATCTCCGCGAGCTTACATCGAAGATAAAGCTCAATGTCGGCGGATGGGTTCTGTGTATCATCGAGTATGATCCGAGTGGAGATGGATGAAAGCGGCCCATGCTCAAAAGTCTCACGGATCTGCCTTTCTGGTCTGCTTGCCACTAGAAAGCGCAGAGGAAATCCGGGGTGGTTCAAGGCGAACTGCAGTGCCTCTAGGATCTCTTTCTGCTGCTGCTCGTGGTTTTCATTGCTCATATCGACGCAGCATTCGTCGAGACCATCGATGACCACAAACCTCGTGGTCAGAGGCACGCCACCGGAAATAGAAAGAAGAGGGTTCACAAGCAACCTTTTGATCTGCGTTCGTAGATTACGGTCAAAGATCCCCGGTTCTCTTTGGATGGCAGCTTCAATATGTGATCGGGTAGCTGGAACGGCGGTAGTGAGCTGGTAGGCGAGTGTGGCGATGAGATGTAGCTTGACGTTGCGTCCCGCTATCGTCCGCGAGAAATAGAAACTTGCCGCTAACGAGCCTTCTTCATCCCACCCTTCAGATAGAGTCTGCGCAATGGCAGACTTCCCCGCTCCAGCCGCTCCTCTTATCCACAAAATGGGCGGTGAATTTGAGTCTTCAGCCCAGCGGCGAATGTGATCCAAGACGGCAGTCCGAGTTTCAGGATGGCATTTAGGTGGATCGAAGCGGGCATCAGAGTCGAAAAGGGCACCCAGAGCAACATGTCTTTGAAGAATATGAAAGGGACCTGTGTTTTTAGGATTCGATTCAGATCAGATTCACGCTAACGCTAGGTCCTTACTCTGTTCTGTGACATTGGCAAAGTTATAGGTGTTGTTGACCGTTTGCGCATTGTTGAGTTGGCTGTCATAAACAGCAGTATCTCCACGTGTTGAGAGAAAGCTCATGGTTGAAAGGCTCGTAGCGGTCAAGGCACATTCAAATTCGAGCGATGATGGAGAGATGATGGCTGTGCTTCCCTGGACTTGGAGACACGCGTGATTGGAGCTGCCAGTGAATCTTTCGACCGGGCATTGTTTGGTGGACATTCGGGGTCAGGTTTCAAGCTTCAAGCTTCAAACTGGGGAAGCACTGTCTACAGACACACAAGACAAGGGCATGAATAGTGTACACTACTCCTCTAAATCCCCGCCGCTGCCTGAACTGAATAGAAAAGCTCGAGAGGGGCATCCCACACTCCACTAATCAGTGATTTCAAGTTGCAGTGGGTGACCCTTCTCTCGCAGGCGCCTGATATCTGGGGATATGGGTACCCTAAGGAACTTCTGCAACCTAGCCACATGGCGGGGTACCCGTTGGCATAAATTCACCGTTACTGGCGTCTCGGAACCCTCTGTAGTTGTATGCTTAGGCAGAGATATATAAGCTACATGCTTGATGCAGTAATTATGGGAAACCGGCTCAAACCTCATCTACATCGGGATATGCAGGCCCTTTACATAGTACTCAGGCCAGAACAAAGCAGGATCTACTGGCGTAAATCCTTTCTTAGGATATTTCTTTGGGATTTAATTAGCAAGGGTGTCTGAGTGAAGGAAACGAGAAAAACTATATACCTTCAACGTAGCGAGCACAGCGCCGCCATCCTTTCCAGCGGCGTACCGCGCCTTGGGGTCGTACAGAAAACGTAGGACATCCGTAGATTGCCTTGTATGACCTGAGCCGCCCAAGGAAAGCCCACGTGCATAATGAGCAAATTCGCCCTCATCTTGATCGATAAGAGCTCTGAGCACGTCCACAATTTCATCATCTATCGGTATCTTTTCATCTCGAAGGGCTTCAGTTACCATGAAAGCAAACCCATTATTGCTATACTGCTCCGTAAGGCCATTGTCGGGTGAGAGGCTCTGAACGAAGAGATGTCGTATAGAAAGGGATAGGATGCGGAGGGATTGCTGTTCTCGGTTGATGTAGAACCTCCCCGAACGAGATGGCTGGGACAGAAATTCGCTGAAAGAGGCATGAATAAAGCCGACCGCATTTTTCGCAAAACGATCTGGGGGTGGAATATCTAAAATGGAGTGAAGATCAACCAGGTGTAGCATCAGCTCACCAGGAGACATAGAGAGAAACATAGCCAGCCAGATTGGCGAGGCGTCCTGGAACGCGGGTCCTTCGCCATACAAGGGCCAAAAAAGACGCCATTTCTTGTACATGTGGCCACAAATAATCAAGCCAAAGACGTCAGAGACCACGGGTAGCGACTGAGGCATGACGGATTGAAGGATATGAGTATATAGTGCATCGAGCTCAGCAAAGGGACTGTCCCTGTTCTGGCTCGGTCTAACCCCCATCACAGCATTCAGTGCTGCTTCAGGTTCCATGCGAGGAGAGCTCAGATAGCGAATAACTACAGCAATATATATGAAATGTCCTGATGATTTCTCCACAAGGTGGGTGATGGTCTCCTCTGGTGGCCAAGACGACCCAAGATAAGGATGATATTTCTTAATCTCTTCGAGCTTACATCGAAGGTAAAGCTCAATGTCAGCGAAAGGGTTGTGCGTGTGGTCAAGTACAGTCCGAGTGGACATTTCTGGCCGTGGTAGTGGCCCATGGTCCAAGATCTCGCGGATCTGTCTCTCTGGTCTGCTCGCCACCAGAAAGCGCAAAGGGAAGTTAGTCTGTGTTAGCGCGAATTGTAGCGCCCCTAGAATCTCCTTCTGCTGTTGCTCGTGGTCTTGATTATCCATGTCAACGCAGCATTCATCCAGACCATCAATGACGACGAGCCTCGCCGTGAGAGGTGGATGACCAGAAAGTAATGACAGAGGCTCCACGATCAGCTTCTTCATCTGCGATCGTAGGTTCCGTTCAAAGATATCTGGTTCCCTTCGTATGGCGGCTTCAATGCGTGGGCGAGTCATTGGAATGGTGATGGCGAGTTGATAAGCAAACGTAGCAATGAGGTGCTTCTTTACATTGCGTCCTGATGCGAGCCGCGAGAACTAGAAGCTTGCAGCTAATAATCCTTCATCATCCCAAGCTTCTGATAACGTCTGTGCAATAGCAGACTTCCCCGCTCCAGCTGCACCCTTATCCACAGCATGGGTGGCGAATCCGAATCTTCAGCCCAGTGGCGAATGCGATCCAAGACGGCAGTCCGAGTCTCAGGATGACATTTAGGCGGGTCAAAGCGCACATCAGAGTCAAAAAGTGCATCCAAAGCTGCATGTTTCCGAAGAATTTGTAAAGGACCTATGTTCAAATCAGAAACCATTGGATTTATACCTGATACATGGCTAGGCTGACATGCTTACTCTGTTCAGGGCTATTAACGAAGTTATAGTTATTGACGGTTTGCGCGCTGTTGAACTGACTATCGTAGACAGCAGTATTTCCATGTGTTGAAGGAAAGTTCATGTTCAAAAGAATTGCACTTTACACCTTATGGTAGTGAAGAGAATCCTTTACGACTCTAGATGTTTTTGGCATGGCATAAGATGGTTTTGGCATATTTTTTGAGCAACGATGGAATGGCGGTGGCTGTGCTCCCTTGGAGACAGGCGTGATCGGAGCTCAAACCTTCGATTGGGCGTCGTTCAATAGAAATTTGGCGTTCAACATGGTCAACTCTTATCAATAACTGAAGATTAGAAAAACACTATATACAGACGCACAAAGCGGGGCACACAAACACAAATATCATACACTACTTCTTTGAACCTCCATTGCTGCTTGATCTGAATAGAAAGTTTGAAACTTGTTTTCGAAAACCTAACCGGCGTTTCGGAGAAGGCACTCTCTCTGGAACTGGTGGATAGGCGTCAGGGGTCGGAATTGTAGTTCCAGAATCTTCTGTGACCCGGATAGCAATTGAAGTGATGCCTGGGGGAGGATTCCCATCTACTGGTTCTGTTGAACTATTTGGCTTGCTCTGCTGAAACAGATTATGAGCTGTATACGCTGGGTGCGACCTCAAAAAAATGGTGCAAACCTGGTCTGGTCCGGGATTATCGATTCTAAACAAGCCTTTTTCGTAGCTGTCAGGCCAGATTGTAGCGGGATCTATGGGCTTGAATCCTTTCTTTGGGTGGTTCTTTGGATATGAAATGATTTAGTAGCTCACAAGGTCCTTAAGCGAATACACATACCTTCAGGGTGGCAAGCACCGGGCCCTCAGTGTGGCCATATTTATATGCTGGGTCGTATAGAAAACGTAGGATGTCCATAGACTTCCTCGTGGAATCCGGGCCGCCTAGAGACAAGTGGCAAATATAGCGAGTAAATTCGGCGTTGTCTTGGTTGATGAGAGCTCTCAGCGCTTCCGCGAGCTCGTCATCCACTGCCGTGTCTCGAAGGGTTTGAGTTGTCAGAAAAGCAAACCCATCCTGATTGTATTGCTCCGATGAGCCATTATCAGGAGAAGAGATTTGGACGAAAAGATGTCGTATGGAAAGGGAGAGGATGCGTAGTACTTGCTGTTCCTTGTTGATGTTGAATTTTCCAGAACGTGAAGACAAGGAAAGAAATTCGCTGAATGAGGCATGAAGAAATTTGACAGGGTCCGTTGAAGCACGTTCTATGGGCGGGATATCCAGAATGGAATGAAGGTCAACGAGGTGCACCAGAAGTTCACCAAGGGACATAAAGAGAAATTTGGATAGCCAAAGCGGCGAAACATCATCAACAATTGGACTTGCGTCATCCAAAGGTTCAAAAAGACGCCAGTCGTTGTACATGTGGCCACAAATCATCAATCCAAATACGTCAGTCACCACAGGTAATGACCCTGGCATAACAGACTCAAGGATATGGGTATACAGAGCATCGAGCTCAGCAAAGGGACTGTCCTTGTTCTGGCTCTGACTCGCCTCCATTACAGCCTTGAGCCCGGCTTTTGGGTCCATGCGAGGGGAGCTCAGATAGCGAATGACCACAGCAGCATATATAAAATGCCCTGACGATTTCTCTACGAGCCGAGAAATCGTCTCCTCAGGTGGCCAAGAGGGCCCTAGGTAAGGGTGGGTTTTCCTGATCTCTTCGAGCTTGCATCGAAGATAAAGCTCGATATCAGCAGATGGATTCTGTGAATCGTCAAGGATGATCCGAGCAGATACAGATGAAAGCGCTCCATGCTCTAAGATTTCACGGATCTGCCGCTCTGGTCTGCTTGCCACCAGAAACCGCAATGGAAAACCGGTGTGATTCAATGCAAATTGTAGGGCCTCCAGGATCTCTTTCTGCTGCTGCTCGTGATCCTGGTTATCCAAATCAACACAGCATTCATCGAGGCCGTCAATAACCACAAGTCTCGGAGTGAGAAGCGGGTCACCGGAGAGAGACAGAAGAGGGTTTATAATCAACCTTTTCATCTGTGTCCGTAGGTTACGGTCAAATATTTCGGGCTCGCTTCGAATAACTGCTTCAATGTGTGGTCGAGTAGCTGGAATGGTGGTTGCGAGCTTGTAGGCGAATGTAGCAACAAGAGGCTTCTTCATGTTGCGTCCTGCTGCCGTCCGGGAGAAATAGAAGCTTGCAGCTAAGGAGCCTTCTTCATCCCACCCCTCGGATAATGTCTGCGCAATAGCAGACTTCCCGGCTCCAGCCGCACCTCTTATCCATAACACAGGTGGTGAATCCGAGTCTTGAGCCCACTGGCGAACACGATCCAACACGGCAGTCCTAGTCTCGGGATGGCACTTTGGTGGATCGAAGCGCGCGTCAGAGTCAAACAGGGCATCTAGAGCAGCCTTTTCTCGAAGAATCTTAGAGGGATCTGTATTTACGATGATCAATTTCGACAGTATTGCGTTCACGCCATGATGGATTGACTTACTTTGCTCAGGTACATTGGCAAAGTTATAGTGATTGACTGTTTGCGCATTGGTAAATTGACCATCGTAGATGGTAGTATCGCCGTTTGTTGGTAAAAAGCTCATATTTTGAGGAGCTATGCTCCATGCGTTGAAATGGTGAACGGCGTGTGGTGTCGAAGTCTAGGCGCTTTTGTGGGTTGAAATGTGGCTGTGCCCTCTCGGAGACGTGCGTGATCGGAGATCAACCTCTGAACCGGAAACTGGATCATGATAGAATTCCTTCCGAGTCAGCACAGCACCGTACACTGCACTGGAGTTAGTACTTCGAGCTCAACCTGAGAGCAATTCGAGTGCCACGCTCGGCGGCTTGCCTCTCTGGCCCGAAATGTTTTCTTCTCCAGCCCTTTATATCTCTTCAATGCTCTCACGTTAGCAACCGTGAAATTGAAGGTTAGGTTCGTATCATCATTCCTCGTCTATCTTACTTTGCAGATAAGTAACACGTAGATTTGATGGACACGTGTCGAGATGTAGATATGGAAGCTTTACATCGGCCTCAACTCTGTTGTTAGGCAGTCTGTGTAATAATCCAGCCAGCCACGGTTCGTTCGCACCTCTAGAAACAATCGTCAACATCCGCAATCGATGCTTTACTGCAATTGGCGCCGCATCTGGTGATGGTTGTGTGGTTTCGACAAGTTGTTCAAATATTTTAATCGGCGAGCGGAACGTTGCCAAATAGAGGGTGAGATATCTGAGCTGCCCGGGTATGCACTCCATGGTAGAGCAGATGTCCGAACAGGGCATATATAGCTCAATCAGGTTGGGACAGGCCTTCATCAGTATTCCGAGAGTCGAGTGCATGTCCCTGTTTTTGGTTCGGTTGTTGGCTATATAAAAGCTGGATTCGCAGACTAGCCCTGTTGGAAGGTAGTGAAGGTGTGTTAACTGGAAGCCTATCTTGTGGGGGAGCGCTTCTTGGATCTGGAATACGTTCCCTGGGAGGCGTGAACACCTTCTTAAACCCAAGAATAGTAAAATAGCTCACCGGTAATGACTAGCTTCCGCAGAGGACTTTTCTTCATAATTGTACCATCTGCGTTTGATTTGATTGCACCCGTTGTATAGATCCGCGAAAAGAGTTTCTTTAACTGCTCGGTATTCGAGAGGTCTCCGTTTAGGTGTAGATGTCGGAGGATAGGGAAAGCAGACGGAAGATGTAATTTTCCATGGGTTTTTGCCTGCAAGGTATCCTCACACTGCGTGTCAATGGTCAACCTCTCCAGGCGCGCCCCGAGCGCGACGAGGGAAAGGGACAACCCTCTACCATTTTTGGTTCGGTAAGAGTAGACGAGGTCTGTGAGTTCGAGAAGAGTTTTCCCTGGCTGCTTTATCCAGTCGCGACATGGGAAGAGTCGATGGTCGCCAAGAGCTCTCAGTCGACGAAGCTGGCTACATTTGATCAAGCCACGGCCAAGAGCCTGTACAGTGCCAGCTAGACCCACAATAGGGCGCGAAGTTTGATACAGAGCTGGCCTTCCATCAACGATCAAGGTCAGGATATGAATCCCAACCCTGTCAAAAAGGGCATCGAGACTTGTAGGTTTTGGTGCTTTTGGTAGGTAAATCACCGTCTCTTTGTAAAGAGATGGTATAACCGATGCATAGAAATCTTTGCATGTTAGGGCTAAGTGGCGTATGGCCTGAAGACCTTTCAGATATTTTTGAATCTCAACAGCAGTCAGATTGGTCAACTGTGGAGACAGTGGATATGGAGGGCGTAAATCCTCCACGATAAGGTGGAGTATGTCTTCTGGTACATGCATGATGGAGGTTGGGAGAGGAACGCTACTGAGCTGTCGTGGGTGGTGTAGATGAAGTAACGATCGCACATCACAATCGATGCCATCTACTCGGGCGCTTGTTCGTTATCATTCACAGCTATTACCAAGCTAGAAGCTGGCGCTAATGCAGAGCATCAATCAAGATTTCAAGTCCGTATATACATTCCGGAATAATACCAAACCTCACAACGGGAATCCGCCCTGGAACGCCTCATTCAAATCCCAGATATTATTCACGAAACTCTTCGCTTTCCTCGTCTTGTCATCTCCATAGTTGTGTTGCATCCACGCTTCGGTAGGATCGGCCCTGTTGCCTTCCTGCAATTCGGGGAACCCGCGAGGTTCGAAAGGTGTTCCGAAGACCTGGCACACGGTATTCGGCCTCGGTAGTATTCCGAAGATGAAATATTGCCTGACGTGAAGAGCGGTGCAGAAAGAGGGTGCAGAGAGGGAACAGTGCTGTTCGAAGGAAAGGGTGTTTTCAGTCGGGGAAGGTACAGAAAAGAACGATATAGACGTACGCCAGGAGAATCTTGAGTGAGGACGACGGAACCTGGGAATCCTTTCGAGGTTTTCTTAGCACTACAGATGAGGGAAATAATCAGTATTGCATGCCTGTCGAGGGTGGATTGAAGCCAAGACTCACGCCCAGAGAGGTGTCACGGGATCGGCAGTATTCCCAATGATAAGAAGAGGATGGCTCGTATTCGCTTTCAACGGGCCTCTAAAGTGATCTTTTGGTAAATCCGGCCATCCACTACAAAGTATTTCAGTCAGCCGCAGTTCAAGTCAGCCACGATCAAACCAGCCACTTACATGCACCCAGCCCGAATACCAGCCCACAGCTCACCCCATTCACTCTTCCCAGCCAAGTCGTCGAAGTACTCTTCGAAATGCTTCAAAGTGTTCGGGACCGCTCCACCATCGTTACAAGCAATCGCCAATTCTGCATCTCGTAACAAGGGGAAGCTTTTCTCGCCTCCACCACAACCACATGCATCACCGCACTTTGTAGGAGCTTGGTGGAATAGCTTGAACAGTTTTTGGCCTGCTTCGTTTGCTTCCGTGGTGGAGGCATCGGTAGAGGAAGCATTGGAATGCATCAGGTTGACAGCGTCTTGAAGGTCGGAGAGCGCCTCAGCGAGGGCAGGGAACATAATCCAAGGCTTGTAAAGTGTCGAGAATACACCCAATCGGAGGAGGTTGTAGTCGATCAAACCGTAGTTGGAAGCCTCCCCGGTGACAGGATCGAATACATTGATTGGGATAGGTCGTTCCTTGACGGCAGCGTAAAGCTTGTAAAGATTCGCTTTGATCTCTTCAGGGGAACTAGCCCAGAATGCACATTGGGCTTTGCCACCTTTGAAGCAGAACGTGTAGAAGGAGTCCATGGTTTTGTCTGCGTCGCGCAGATTGGTGGACCAGAGACCTGTGAAGATATTCGGATTAGTCTGGGAGTGCGAAACGCGGTAGGTAGATGGGTACCTTCGTAGTAGTTCTCCATGTCGACGACGCCATCAATGACAATGCGACCAACTTTGTCCTAGAAGATCTAAGGTAAGAAAGCTAGAGGGTAAGCCAGAGGGCAAGTCATACCGGGAACATCGCAGCAAATGTAGATCCAAGAACACTTCCATAGCTGTGCAAAAGATTGTTAGCCATTTCCATATTTCCATTTCTCAAGGGAACTCACGAGAATCCCCAATATTGCAGCTTCTCCTGACCGTGAGCCTCAACGATGCTGAGCATGTCTCTGGCAGTATGATCTGTATTGATGTGCCTCAGAACATCTGCCCTCTTAGCAGCAAGCTGTCCAGCGACGTTAGAACGAGCCCACTTCCTGGCCAAACCATCAGTGGTAGAGTTCAAGACGTATAGAGCACCCAGATTGCCAGGCTCAGAAGATTCCCATAACAAGCGCTCCAGGTGACCATCGAAGAAGGAAGCAGCAGGTCGGGAGCGACCGACACCTGTATCGAATGAGAACTCTCTCAAACGACGAGGACACCCCTAGTCTGTGAACATACCTCTAGGATCGAAGCCAACAATGTCAAACTGGGCACCAAGAAGATGGGAGATAGCTGGTCCAGTCCTCAAGACCATATCCACACCACTTCCTCCGGGTCCTCCAGGGTTAAGCAGGACAGGCCCACGATAGTCTGGGGCGTGTGGCGCAGGCGAAGGGATGCGGGCCAAAGCGATGCTAGCTTGTTCACCCGTAGGATCGGAGTAATTGAGAGGAACCTGAAAGAATGAAATCAGGATGCCAGGCAGATAGCAGACAGGGAGACTCATACACTGAGGCGGGCGCATTCCATCGCCACAGCTGCATCTGGATAGCATGAATTCCATACCAATTTCTTCGAGGAAATAGCCTAATAGACAAGAGTCAACAAACGCTTCCATAGTCGCTGCTGTGTTAAGTGTTAAACCCACCTTATCCCAGTTGAAAGTCGTGTTCTCAACGGGGTCGTCGACGATTGTAGGTGGCTTCAACCACTCCCTAACCGCTTCCGCAACAGTCTCTCCAAAAGTGCTCCAGGTGAGTGGCCGAACATCAGTTTGGTGGACGAGATTGTGAAACGAAAGGAACACTCCATATGCTGCAATCGTCAGCACCGCGAGAGGCAACAATGGATTCAGTCGCCCCATATTGCTGGAGGGTATCAGTCGTCAGAATAGTGTGTTTCTTGAGGTCTTTGCTGGACGGAGATGGTGGTTATGAGGAAGAAGCCTTGGGGATCCTGCGCAGCATCGACGCGTCAGGAGTGAGAAAGCTGTGGAATCAAGACGAGATGTGTATATGGTTCGTCCACATGGTCTCCTGATAAATCCCGCAATCCTCGGTTACCGGTATCGGGATATTGAGTCCCGCCTGATTCATACCACCAAAGGCATTCGATTTCAGAGAAATGCATCATTGAGCAACGAAAAATATTTGAAAGACTACAATACAATAATAATTACGGTTTACAGACTCATCGTCAAAGGTAATTAGTGGGAATCCTCAAGAAGGAAAGGAACCAGCACACGAAAGGGATGATAAGCAATATGCAAGGAAAGAATCAACCATAATAAATAACTACTCCCAAGTCGACGTCTCAGTCAAGAACTCCCTCACAACATCCAACAACTCCTTTACAAGCCCATCCCTGTTCCACTCCTGCCTGTGCCTCCAAACAGCTCCAAGGCAAGTAGCCCTCAGTTGTTCCAGCTCCTCGATCGTCATCGAGTGAGTGTCATCCTTCAACGTCCTCCTGAGCTCTCCAACTAGCTCCTGATCAACTTCAAAGTCAGGCAGCGGCGTTGGTGTCCGCTCAATGACCATAGGTGCAGGCGAAGCGACCACCAGGGGCTGAGGCGACTTCGACTTGGTCCTCTGCCTGGTGGGTGTTGCTGGTGGTCCAGGTGATCCAGGGCCATGGTTGGAGAACATGAAAGGTAGCAATGGGCTCTGACGTCCGTTTTGCTGGGAGTTTGGTTGCAGAAGGGAGCTGCTAGGTCCAGCACCTGGTGCTTTCACAGGCGAAGGATGATAGAAAGGATTATTATCCGCGTCGTCCTGGGGTGTCGTAGACATGGGGTTCAACAAGCTTGGGTCAAACCCTCCAACTGGACGCCGTGATGGTGTCTCTGCGTCAACCACCATCGCATTATCCGCCAAAGCAGGAGGCGTGGAGGCTTGCGTAGTGGGAGGTGCAGTAGCCTGACTCTCCTGAACCTCGGATGCGAAATGTACCCTGGGTGCAGCAGGGCTAACCACATCCAATGGATCCCTATCATCGTCATCAACCACCATGGTCTTTGGCCTCTTCGCCTCCCTATCCACACTTCCATCCTTCTCACCCTCTGAAGCATGTTCTTCACTGCTTGCTTCATTGCTCCTCTGCCTCTTCAACCTCCTCTCCAGCAGCACAGGGTCCGTAATCCCCATCTCCGGTTCCTGTCCGTTATTCCTTCCACTCCTCCTGATCCCATTCGGCTGAGGATTAGCAGCTTCGACAGCAGCCTTCTCCTTCTCCCTCTCTTTCCTAGCCTCGTCTCTCCTTTGCCTCTCCCGTCCAGCCATACGCTCACATTCGACCCTGAATTGATGGTCGAACTCCTGTATACTGACTTCCGCTGCAGTATACATCGCCTGGGCTTTATACAGCCTGTCGTTATCCTCGTGTACCCGAACTTCTGCGTTGTGCACTATCTTCCCTATGTCCTCCATGAAGTCGGACGGGGTGAGATATCGACCTTTGTACAACTCGGTGTGCATCTTCTCCAGGTCCATGTCATAGAGACGGGGAAGTTGGACCATGGCGATTTGCTGCTGTTGCTGCTGCTGGACTTGTTCGAAGTGCTGGACAACTCCATTGGTAAGAGCGCCGTTTGCAGGTGCATCTTCAACCATCGGGCTCTGTCCAAGGATGTCGACAGTCTCAGTGATGCCGTTGACCAACGGTGGTTGTTCTACAGGGATGATCTGTTCGGGAATGACAGGTGGTGGGAGGAACTCGTCCTCGAAGTTATACTCCTCCTACAGACATACAGTCAGCTGAGATTCTTTCCGGACACTCAGAGAAAACTTACGGTAGCCCTCTTCGTAAACCTCTTGAACTTCCTCTTCAGCTCCGTCAATATCGGTCCAAGCCGATACTTCAGTATCGTGATCAACTTCTGATCATTCTCCTCCTGCATCGCCAACTCCGAGGCAGTAGGTTGACGAGGTTGGATGGGAGGAGCGACAGGCAGCTTCTCCAGAACCCTCAGTTTCCTCTTCATGCCATCGGCAAATTGGTTTGGTGGCCTCTCTACGTCCTTAAGCAATGAGTCGAAGAACTCTGCACGCTGTGAAAGGGATGGCTTAGAGAGCTCGACACGGTTGTCCTTGGTGGGACCAAACCAGGAGCGAACGTCTGGTGGGAGGTCTAGCCAGCGACCGTCGACAACAGCAAGGAGCAGAACGGGGTCCGTGGGTGCAAGAGTATCCAGCATCGCTCGAACTGTTGACCTTGACGTCTCGCTAACGGCGGCGCACCAGCCGAAGAGTGAAGGGATATACACGACGGAAGGTTGGTGTCGTTTTGCCTCCACGAACAGCTGGACAATGGCTGCCTCAACAGTCTAAAACCAGGATTTAGTTTAAACGCTGAACTCCATGAAGGGGAAGAGCTTACCCTAGTTGAATCACTCAACAAAGTTCCCAACTCCAAACTTTGTATATGGTAACCCTCCAGATGATGCAATGCAGCGGCACCAACATAATTCTGGCCCATTCCAACGACACCATGGATGACAACTCTTGGGCGATATACCCGGAGGGTCTGCATAGCCTGACTGAGCATCTCCCTCTCCAGGGCCCCATCCTCGCCACCTTCATCCTCAAACATGGCTTCCTCCAGCGCTGTCAGGGGTTTCTCAACTGGCATGACGCGTCCTATGACAGACTTGACCTGTTCGACTGTCTCTCTGAGCAAAGGTACAAATTGTGACGGGAGAGGCGTAGCGACGGAGGAGGTTGATCTTGCGGATGAGGGTATGATTTCTACAAAGGGTATAAGCAAAGTTCAGGCAGGGTAAAGGTAGGATTCTCACTTTTGATAGCGACCATGAAGTCCCTGAGCGAGACATTGATGGTGTCCGTGTTGAGCAGCAGCCTTTCGTTCGACTGGTAGATCTGTGGGTATCGCCTCTGGATCGCATTGAGCGAAGCCTCCGTGCATAAAGCCTGTAGGCGACTTCATCAGTGCATTGTACTTGGCATGAGGGGAGTAGCATACCCTGAGATCAGCACCTCCATATCCCTTGGTCAACTTCGCTAGACCACGCAACCTCTCAACAACCTCCTCCCTCTTCTTCTCCTTCTCCCTCTTCGCCTCCTCATCTTCCTCAACCACAATCGCTACATCACTTTCCTTCTCTTTCCCCTTCTCGCTTCCCAACACCTCCTCGACCTCCACGATTTTCTTTTCCCCAATCTTGGTCTGGTCATTCTCTTTGGCTTTACTAGCATCAACATCCCAGCCCGTCCACCCCCTCGTCATAATCCCCAGAATCTTCTCTCTAGCCTCAAGCCCAGGTAGTCCAAAGTAGAACTCCCTATCGAACCTCCCTGGCCGTCTCAGTGCAGGATCAACAGCATCAGGTCGATTTGTAGCACCAATAACCACGACCTGCCCTCTTCCATCCATACCATCCATCAGGGCTAGAAGTGTAGACACGATGGATGCATGAATCTGATCCTGTTTCGAAGAACGGACGGGTGCTAGACCATCAATTTCATCGAAGAAGATGATAGAGGGCTGGGAGGCACGAGCTTCTTCAAAGAGCAGACGTAATTGACGTTCGGCTTCACCGACCCATTTGGAGAGACAGTCGGCACCTTTACGCATGAAGAAGGCTACCAAGAGGCGGGATTAGTTGGGGCAAGTTGACAAAATGTTTAGTGGACATACATATTGAGCGACCGTCCGATCTGCAGCTCGTGGCTAGAGCGCGGGCAAGAAGTGTTTTACCCGTTCCCGGAGGACCATGGAATAAGACACCCCGAGGTGGTGTGACATGAAATTTCTGGAAGACCTCAGGGTAGAGCAATGGAAGAAGGGTCATTTCCTTGAGAGAATGGATGTCTACGATGCGTGTCAGAAGAAGGTTGAATATATGCTGAAAAATAGCCTACGTTCGTCCAGACCTCCGACTTCGTCAAAGGTAACGTTGACGTTCACTCCTAGAGGATCAGCATCTGCAAGGACTACACGAAATTATCAGTACAATAGCATACATATAGATTGACTTCACTTACTGGCTTTGTCGCTGACTTTGCCAAAGTTCGATGGTGTACCGCCGGCAGCTAGATCACCTGCACCTCCAGCACCGAACAATGCAGCACCCCCAGCACCCGCCAACCCAAATCCCCCAGCACCACCAAATCCCTTCCTCGGGGTCCTGGTGTTCGGATTGTCCGAATCTGAATCATCATGAGGCATTCCCATCCATCTCCCAAGCTCAGCACCACTTGCACTCCATCCAGGTCCTTTCCTCTTGTTCCCACCATAGCCACCACTTCTTCCTCCATTCCTCCCGCCGAAGCCATTAGCACGACCATTTGCTTTGCTAGGCTTTGCCATCTCTTCGAGAGGAGGTGGGATAGCATAATTGATACGTTGACGTTGGCGGAAAGAGTAAGGTTTGCCATTATCTTCCTGAGACTCTTCGGGCTCTGGCTCTGGCTCGGGTTCAGGTCCAATGTCAAGGTCAGAACCTGCTGCTTCATCTATAGAGCCGTCGGCGTCTGCTGAGGCGCCGGAGGAGGTGGGGGCATCGACATATGCGTCATCCTCTTCCTTGTCTCCTCGTACAGCGTTGCGCTTCTGGAGGCGTTGGGCACGTGAACTTATTCCAGAAGGACGCGAAGGCCGTTTTGCAGGAGGAGGAGCAGGCTTCCTTGTCCTACTCCTAGTCCCGTAGCGTGCGTTATCCTGTCCCATCAGGGCGTCGTCATCTTCACTGGCGATGAAGCTGTCCCTTCTAGTTCGAAGGCGACTGCTGCGCTGTACTGGTGCATCGTCTTCGTCTTCGTCATCGTGGACGGTGGTGCTTGGACGACGAGATGACCTGCGGAGATTGTTGCGGGTAGGCTGCACATCGACATCATTGTCGTCAGCAAATAAGTCGTTGTCCTCCGCATCTGTGCCACTTTCAACATAGCTCTTCTTGATAATCTTCCTGCCTCGTTTGCTATGAGCAATTTCTACAGGTGGTGACGGTGGCACATCTGGCTCAACACGAGTTGGCGAAGACTCGCTTGCTTGATATTCCGAACCAGAGGGTCCCATTCCATCAGACGGTGGGTTATTATTCATGGAACTTTGACGAGTAGTACGACGAGTGGCATGGTGAGGTGGAGTATGAGCCATTGGAAGTTGCTGAGGGTAAGGCTCGGGGTGGTAGAACGGTATTGTTGTGGTACTAAAGTTGAAGTCTGACGCCTCGTTCTTGGCTGGTGGTAGGGGATAGCCGCTCATGCATCAAATATGTTCTGGAGAAAGACGATGTTGCCGAGAGCGATGAGCAGGCAACAACTGACGGTGAAAGCAGCCTCGATCAACAACGACGTTCATGACTTGTCAAAGGCCTGGGTGACGCACCTTTCACCAATGTAAGTTTAGGAGGCTTCTTGTCTTCGTCTTCGTATCTCTTGTGACCGTGAAGCTTTCTTTGGTCGTTGTTGTGGACGATGAGCAGCGAGTATGGTCTTTCACGGCGATGAGAGCAGGGGGCGAGAGGAAACTCCCTTGCGGTGGCGGTGCTTCGTCAGTATTTGGCCTTGTTTATTTTGCCCGGTTCCGAGCGACCCCTCCCGTTCAACCTCTGCATCATCCTCGTTTCCTCACCCTCCCCGTCGACACAAAAGTTGTCCCTTTTGCCTTGACAATGTTGCATTGAAGGGTAGTCCATGATTCCATGAAAAGTCCAGTATTTTTCCCCAATATTTTTCGGCGAAATCGCGTAGAGAAAGGTGGATAATTGGATGAGTCAGTGAGGGCTACCTTCCAGGCGCTGATGGAGGTTCTCAAGCAAGAAAGGATTTCTTGAATCGTTCTGAATTTCGTGTCTCTTTTGCGTCGTTGCAGACTTGCGGCACAGCGTGACGTTATCTTTGTGACCACGCACGGACCTTTGCCTTCCATGGAAATATTGATGGCGCGTATCGGCTCACAACTTGCAAACTCGAAGGAACGTCAACCTCGACCAGAGATCTCCAGAGATTGTAACAGAAATGCCAGCACCGAATATTCTTATTGAGCTTATCCATCTCATTCTCATCCAGCTTTACGATGACAGGCCCACTCTTCTTACGTGTGCTCTCGTATCAAAGGATTGGCTAGCATCTTCACGTTCAATTTACTGTTCTTATCCCGACATTGGGATTATCGTGCCCCTCTATCCCCCTCAGACGAAATCTAATGTCACCATTCTGTGCCGCATAGGATCCGAGTTTGATGAGCCAAGCAGAGTATTTCAGTATGGAGCCGCCCAACCCAACAGCACCTGGATACGATTTATTCAGAATCTGGATCTCGAGCTCACTCACAATCCAGAGGGCATCGAGATAACGCGGAAGGTCTTACCCCTGGTGGCCCCTAATATCCGCAAACTTAGACTCGGCTCATACGAGCCCGGTGCGCCATTCATGGATGGCGTAACCTTTCCCCGCGTCCATTCGTTGGAAATTGGAGTTTGTTATGGCTTTCCCGAAGACTTGTGCAGAGCGCTTGTCCAATTTCCAGAGTTGGTAACTCTCAAGCTGGGCGGATTTAGCTCTGCCATAGGAGAGGTACCGAAAAATATCCCTCCTCCAACGACTCTCCGAATCCAACGGCTTGGCTACATATTGTCTCGAGGAGACGATTCCTTACCTTTCCTACAGTACTTGACGGAACATATTCGAACTATAGAGTCACTTCATATTTCCCACTGGAATGCGAACAGAACGGGCCATGTTGGGCTTCGCAACGTATTTGAAAATCTTGGACCCTCTCTCAAAGATCTGACGCTGGACATTCGTTCTGCGGTAAGATTTAACCATTGGATCTTGCCTTAATTTTTCACGCGCCTTCCACAGATGAGTCGCAACAGGGAAGGAGAATCTAAGGTTATTGACATGTCTTTCTCAAAAAACACCAACCTGAGGAGCGTTCACTTTTTTGATATTCCTCTCACGAGGAAGACCTGGGATCCCCTTATCAATCTCATTGGCACGTTCCCTAATCCCTCTCGAATTTCCCTTGCCTTGTCTTTTGACACGGCAAACCAATACATCGCCCCTGACTTTGGCAACATCTACCTCGATGGACTAGCCGATGGACTACACAAGAATCAGAGGCTTCCGAAATTAGAGGAGCTAAAGATCGAGATCATATTGTCCCGGTATTCGTCCAGACCATTGCCTCCGATGGAGGCGATGTTCACAGCTGTCCGAACCGCTTTTCGAGGTTACAACCAGGAGGGAAGGTTGGAGGTTAAGATAGGCCCTCCGGTTAGGGTGGAATGGGCGTTTTGACAGCACAGTTCGACACTTTAGTTATTTATACCTAGAATGCTAGCCTCATGGTAATGTGCCCCAGTTCGTGTTACACTTGCACAAAACTTGGAAATTGATCATGAGGTTGGTTGTGTATTGACTCGGATGGGATTAGGCGTTCGGAAATTCGTCTGAGTGTAAGTCGATTGAGATATCGGGGCTATACACCCCTATTCTTACGCGTGTAGTTACTGCCTATGCTATTTACGTCCACCTACTATTGACTTCGAAGACAGCGACCTGCTGCTGTGGGACCAAGTATGTGATGATAGCGTGACGTGATGGATTTCCAACTCTGCATTTGTGCCGGATTGCACGGTATTCGAGTCATCACGAAGCCTAAGGCAGAACCACTCTCGTAAACCTCACGATACCGACTCGCCACAGGGAGATTAGGAATGCCTGTCCCTACACTTCCCGTCGATCTTGTACGATGCATCGTCCAGCATCTCTACGGTGACCAGCCAACACTCCTTAAGTGTGCTCTGGTATCAAGGGATTGGCTGGCGCCGTCTCTATCGATATATTGTTCCCATCCCAGCGTTGGAATTACTCTCCCTCTGGAGTCGCTGGAAGTTTCTGCTGACTCTAAGCAGCTGCTTATGAATGCAAACGGCATCTGGATCCAATCCTTCCAGAATATACTCCTCATGCCACATAGAACCGCCCGGGAGCTTGGTATCACGCGGGAAATTTTACCCAGACTTGCTCCAAGCATTCGTAAAGTCAAATTTAGGTGGCTCCCGTCCGGCATAGAAACTCAGACGGGGTCGCCTGATGCTACTTATAAGCTCTTCACAAATGTCCATTCGCTTGCCTTCAAGGCGACTTCTCTTTCCCCTTCGAAGCTTTGCGAATTCATGGCACAATTTCCAAGATTGACATCTGTGACTTTGGGTGGATGCTACAATCCGACAATCGAAAGCGGCCATTCACCTTCCCCACTTTTCGTCAAGAAAATTTGCTTTACATCCTTTTTAGAACCATCTATCCACCACTTACGCTATCTCACTGAACATGTTCACGCCATAGAGTCGCTCAGGATTCTTTCGTGGGACAAATTCTGGTACTGGCAATATCGAACCAATCATAATGTCAATCCTGTTCATCAACTGATCGAACATCTCGGACCTTCATTACAAGAACTCGAGCTCAGTGTTGGCCATGTAGTCGAACTACTTCGTGTCCTCAATGTCGTGGATTTGATAAGTGAATCTTAACATCACTTTTGGTAGTCAGGAAGCTGAAGGCGCTCTCTTTTATCCAAACGACAGAAGAGCCGATTGATTTATCTCTCGGAAACAATTCAAACCTCAAAACCATCCGATTCAGCGGTATACCAGCAGAAACCAAATCCTGGGACTCACTTATTGCAGTACTGGACACACTGCCCAATCCGTCGCAAACCACCGTTTCTCTCTCATTTAGCGTGACATACCAACTCATTCACCCTCGCTCCGATGGCATAGACGTTGAAGGATTAGCGGCGGCTCTTCTGAAGAAGCCTCGGCTTCGTGAGCTCAAGGAGTTGAGGATCGAGCTCGTCTTGCACCCTGGCCTTGGATCTTTGTTAGGTCCCTCCTCGAAGGAGTTCGTGCTTCTGGGACTGTATGCGGCTTTAGAGAGTTATCATCAGGACGGAAGGCTGAAGGTAGATATCGGCCCTTTGGCAGAGGTGGAGTGGGACTTTTGATTAGTTTACATCTTTATTGTAATGGAGTATAACCTGATCACATATCTTCACTGATACTCGAGCTGTCTCATGGGCCTGGATTCGGCCACGCGCGGTGCGAAAAACTCGAGCAATGAGCCTGTAGGCTGATTGGCCTGCAGAAACCTCAACAAATTAGCCTGAGCCTTGAGACACTTCGTCTCAGAACAGGAGACGCATCAGATATAGAGTACCTTACGGGGATTTTGTTCGGCGAGGTCGTCACGATTTTAGGGATCTGGTTCATATGTGGATTCTCCAAAGAGGTACCTAATCCTGAGTGTGATTATGCAGCACTTGTGGCACTAGCAGTGATGGGCAATATCCGAGTTAGTGACAATTTGACGCTCGCAATAGATCAAGGGCGCTTGACACTTGAACACAGCCTTTACGTGGTTACTCTCCTTTCTCTCCTTCTGTGACCTTCCGATGGCGTTGCCCAGACTACAGGCAACAGGAGACACGATAATTCAAGATTCGCAATTCAACAATGCTCGTATGATCAGACAGACGACTATCAATCAATTTCATGTGGGAAGTTCCAAAAATCGTGGTGAGCCACTCTAATTCTGAGGATAAACACCTAAGGAGAACTGATTTGTGAGATTTTGTAAGACCCGTTTGAGATCCTCGAAGAAAATGTTCCTCTAGATGCTCTATTTGACTCAGATGCCCGCTTCGACCCACCCCGATGTCATCCTGATACTAGAACTGCGGTCCTGGAACATATCAGCCGTTGGGCGGTCGATGATGATTCACCTCCAGTGATGTGGCTCCGAGGGGCGGCTGGAGCTGGCAAGTCTGCCATCGCACAGACCCTCTCCGAACGTTGGGACGAGGATAACCTTCTCGCAGCCAGCTTCTATCTCTCTCGGACAGTAGCACGGCGAAACGAGAAGCGATACATCATTTCCAGTCTTGCCTATCAGCTCTCATCCACCATCCCTAACACCCGTACCCATATCGAGGAAGCGATCCGCAAAGAACCGAGGATATTCGAACGTAATTTGCGGACCCAGATGATCAAGCTCGTCGTGAACCCTCTGATGGCTAGCTCTCAGGACGCACGCATCATTCCAAAAATCATTGTTATAGACGGCTTAGATGAGTGCTGCATCGATTATCCCCAGCAGGACCACGAGCAACAGCAGAAAGAAATTCTCGAGAGTATACAACTGGCGCTCAATCAGAAGGGCTTTCCTTTACGTTTCCTGATTGCAAGTCGTCCAGAGAGGCAGATTCGGGAACTCTTTGAGCACGGGACACTGCAGCCTATAACGCTGCGCACTGTACTTGACGGTAGTCAAAACCCTGCTGCAGATATTGAGCTCTTTCTCCGGTGCAGACTTGAGGAAATCAGGCTGAGCCATCCTGATCTTGGAAAGTCCTGGCCTCAAGAGGACGTCATTTCCAAACTGGTACTCAAATCATCGGGCCATTTCATTTACGCATCGGTCGCAATACGCCATCTCAGTTCCCCACGTACAGACCCTGAGGCTGGCCTGAAGGCCCTTTTAGAGGCGAGATCAGATGATAATGGTGGCCCATTTGCAGAACTCGACGCTTTGTACAAGCATATTCTCGAGGCTGTGGCACCGAGTTCTTTACCCATGGTTCTGAAGATCTTTGGTCTCATGATTTTTCCCGATATTTCCTGTGGAATAAGTCCTTGGTGGCTTTTTTCCAACAGCCCTCGTAACGACGAGCCAACTCCCCCTTCATTTCTTGCCAAGTATCTTTTCATTTCACAACGACAACTATACCTCCACCTCATCGACCTACACTCTATTTTGGATATCCCAGTGCAAGAAAATGCCCTCACCATCCCCTTATCCTTTCTGCATGCCTCTTTTAGTGAATTTCTTACCAACCAATCACGTTCGGGTCAGTTCTACATCGGACAGAAAGAAACCGCTCAACTTGTCCTTTCTCTTTCAATCCGACACTTGTTTGTGCAGACCCTCTCCCCAATAGGTGGAACTCAAGGGGAAGAGGCATATAATCCGAATGGATTTGCCTACCAAGTTGTTTGGGGCCTTCGGAGTGGGGAGGTTGAGCCCAGTGATCACGATATTGAGGGCCTGGCGGCCTTGGTTGATGTGGACGAGGTGGGATTTCTCGAGTATGTGCGCCGCGAGAAGCTAGACGGCTATGGGACCACCAGACAGAACTTGAGTACCATTGGCTACCTTTATGACAATAGGGCTGGCAAGGCAGAGTCATCCCCTTTCCCCCCTTTGCTAGACGTGCTGAAGGTAATCATGACTTGACTCTTGAGTGATTTCCGCGCTAACTTAACTTTCTTCTTACAAGAAACGCTGCCCACGGGAGTTTGTAGCGTTTAAACCAACCGTGCTTCGCCCAGATCTCTATAAAGAAGATGAGGCTTCGATACAGGTTTGAACTATCCTCTCGTCCTGATTTCCCCTTGTTAAAGCTTTAATGTCTCTTTCAGCCTGTTGATTCTGAAGCGGCTACGCAGGATTCAGATGCTGCAGATCCCGTTGCGCCCGAGGATGTGAGTCTGGCGACCTGCCTTTCCTCCGTCAAAGAGGAGCCTAAAGTTGCGGTGAATGCCCAAGAACAGGAGAAAGAAGACGAACTTGCACAAAACCCTAAGAGACAAAGCAGGTTCAGGAAGCGATTACTTGGATTTCTACTGCCAAGTACGAGCAAAGCCACTTTAGTATAAAGCTTGTTACGGACACCCTCAACGACTCAGGATTCATACATATAACCATTTGGTTTTGCCATTGATATTGGCTTCAGTTGATCACAATATTATCATTCCCGCAGCGTTGATACAGGATGTGGTATACTACATTTCGATCCTAGGTCATGTACCTCAGGAAGCTCAGTTCTTCGGTGCCTTCCTCTTGCCCAGAAGAACCTCCATAGTTTGGAATGCGGCAACGGGAGAGAATTGAGGAACCCTAAAAGCAGAGTCAGCACGCGTTGTTGACGCAGAGTGCAAGAGCTTACATATGACCAGAGAGCGCGACCTCGAAGTAGGTCAGACCACGCTCGGTGTGTGCAGTGCCGAGGGCACCAACACCATCGACGAGGAAAGAGTCATCGCGGATGGGAGTTTGGAAGCCTTGCTGACCATGCCAGGTCATACTAAGATACCACATCAGCAATATGTACAAAGTCGTTGGGTGAAAGGTACTCACTTTTGGAGTACAATTCTAGTACCATCAGAGATGAGGATGTAGTCAGCAGTACCATGGACGATAACAGTCCTCTGGTTCTTCTCGATGACACCGGGGAGAACACTGACTGCGGGAGGCAGACTGTGGTCACCCTTGGGGAAGACGTCGACGTTGGAGCATTCAGTCCATTCGTAGTTGGCGGGTGCGTGGAGGACCTTCTTGACGTCGTCGCGATCGAAGTACAGAGGGGAAGTTTGCTCTTGAGGGAAAGAACCACTAGAGCAGGTACCCTATTAGCATCGTGGGCATAGCACTGGAGAAGAGGTAACGTACGGGAAACCGAGGACGTCCCAGAGAATGGGATAAGTATCGAAGATCCTGTATACATTGAAGGCAGGGTTGACCTGGAGGGCAGCCTCGAAGATGAGATCCCAGACATCGCATCCCTTGTCGAACTCTGTGCTCTTGCCAGGAAGAGGGAAAGGTCCCTTCTTGGGAGGGAAAGTAACCCATTTCTTGTAGTAACCTTCATATCCGCACTTCTTGTTCAGAGCATCGAGTTGAGCAGTGAAGGTTTTGCTGTAATCACACTAGGTCAGAAAGGTGTGGATTCCGAAGAAGAGGAGTATGCTTACTTGAGTGCGAAGACGTTCTCGTACTTGCGAACAAAGTCCACTGCAGGGATTTGTTCCTGTACGACGTCCCAAGAAAGCGAAGGGTCGGCGATCCAGATACCTTGAAGGTCAAGGTCGAGTTTGTGTGGATGAGAGTAGATGTAATCGGCAATGTCTGTTGCGAATATATGAGTCCATGTCGAGCTTTGCAGAAAGAAGCAACTCACAAGGAACGTATGTTCCAGCGTACTATGAAAGCAAGGGATTCGTTAGTGTCAACGAGGGAGGATGCATATAAAGTGGAATCACATACACTTTCTCCGCTCAAGTAGAATTTCTTGCCCTTGAGTTCACCGAACACCTCCAAGAACTGTTGGAGGAAGCCAACCAATTGGGAGGCGAGATCGACCTCATCCTAAGACACGTTGAGCACCAGGGTAATCTTCAGCAGGAAAGGCAACTCACGTGAAGATTTGGAGTTCCCTGAGAGTATCCAGTGCCGACTGGTTGTTCTACCCAGAGCACGCTGGACAAGTTGGTCCAGCTCCATTCGTTAGGAGTTGGCTTTGCCTGACCCCAGCTCCACGAGAACGGACCGTTTTCTTGAAGGAGACCCTCCAGAGAAGAACATCCAGGGCCGCCATTCGTCCTGAAAATAGCAACTCTGGTCAGCACTAATACAATGAAGGAGATGCGATGACGGATGGAAGCATTGGAAGGTGGCGAAAAGGGTCTGATGCGGAATGGATCTAGGTACGGGTGGAGGACTAACCAGAAGATTAGATCGTCGAGACTGCCTTCGGGGCCAGGAGGGAAGAACCAGAAATAGAGCTACATGGACGAGTACGTTGGTCAGCAAAACGCGTCAAATTCTGAGAACATCCATACCTGACGAGTCTCATTCGCGTTTCCACTGATAGGCAACAACCCAGACCAACTGGGGCCAATATCGAAGTCCACCTCGGGAATGGTAGTCCCATCGACATAGAACTCTGGACCACAACAAAAACAGTCACTCAATCAGCACGATACTCCACAACTCGGAAAAACTGATCGGCCACCGTGGAGGCGGCGCGTATTGTACTCACCAGCGGCTTTGGGGTTGGCGAAGGTGATGTTCTGAGGCTTCGCGCCAACCTCGCGACGTGGAAGGGTCTTGTGCCAGTTCCTAGCAGCGCGAACTTGACGCTCATGAATGGCTGGTTGTCGGAGCTGGCGTGCATCGACGCCATCAAAGAAGGCAGCTGCAGTGGCGAGGACTGACAACCACACTTTGGATCCCAACATCGTGATTATAGAGGATGGGAGTGGGTGAGGAGGAGGAGAACCGCTTTTCACTCAACCAAGGATGGTCGAAGGGAAGTGAGAAGAGGTGTAAGAAGGGTGTCAAGCGTATTGTTATGGAAGACGTATTTATTGACGGGTCCCGATGAGAACCAGTCAACGCGGCAGCGGGTACAACGGAGCATCGCGCGTTCCAAAGGCGCTCTCAGGATGTCATTATCTCGGTGGACCATATGCTTCAAAGGGGCCGATGACTACCGGTGTGTACTGCTGGACAAGACAGGTGGACCGAGTGTCGGTAGACAGTGCTGATGGAGATACCTTCTGATATCAATGTCGCTCACCGCATGAACCAGAGCTCGTGAGTCAGGTGCTCGGTATCATCTGTGAGGTTGTAGGGAATGTCTGGATGATCATGAGTCGAGGGGAAGAACATTCCATGGGCGCGGCATCACTGACTTTTGGTATGTGTACTTTGATCACGAAAATTGCGACATTTTTCTTCAAAACCAGGAGAGCTGAAAGGTGTAATGCTGGACGTCCTTACGTGCTATCGTAGTGGAAATGAGCCTTATCTGGGCTAGTCCCTGAGCAGAGGTTGGAATGATGGTGGTCGCGGTGCGACCAGGAACACAGCCTCGTCATCATCCTCGCGGTCGTGACTTTCTCATTGACATTCACTCACTGCCCCAGGTCTGCCGGAATTCTTATTTTTGGAGGACAATGACGAATTGGTGTCGTACGAGCAAGAGCAACAGGTACACATTATATTTCTCTACATGCGTATTGATAGGATTTTAAGAAAGTACAACAAAGATACCAGAAGTTGGGAATCTCGAAGGTTAATAAAGTAACAAATAGCATGTAAAAGTTGAGGTAACACATGATTTCGGCGAACTCTTGAACGAAACGAGTACATTCCTTGTCCGATGCAAATCGTCCACAGGACGATCAGCCTTTTAACCTCACGATCTAGCGAGCGTAGGGATGGAAGCCGTGCTGACCTCTCTGGTTCGTCCTCTGAGGACCAACACTTTGCGGCCCACCAGTCTGACCAGGAGGTCCACCACTCCCAGCTCTTGGTCCCCTAGGAATGTTTCCTCCCATTCCCTGGCCCTGTCCACCACCCATCCCTCCTCCTCTACCCATACCGCCACCCATATTCCCGCCAGCAGCACCCATCATTCCTCTACCCATTCCACCCATCATTCCACCGGCGCCGGCACCCATACCAGCCATACCGGGCATGTTGCCCATCATACCACCGCCCATCATGGCAGGGTTCATTCCGCCACTGGCCATTTGGAACATCCTTGTATACAGAGCTGCAAGAGCCTGTGGGTCGAAAGGTGCGTTTCCTCCAGCGCCTCCGACGCTAGCTCCAGCAAAGTTGCCAGCTTGAGCTGTTTGTCCAGCGAAGCGGTTGGTAGCAGCGCCTTGGGTGAACGCAGCTTGGTTTCCTCCTGTTGCACCTCCTTGGCTGTCTTCATTGAATTGGTCGCGCTGGTGGCGAGGTTGAGCGAGTTTCACATCGATCTGTGCAGTTGTATCATTAGTTCCTGTCTTGAACAACAAAGGGAGCAGACCTACCAGCTTTCCATCTATCTCCAGCTTTCCGAATCCCAAGAAAGGCTGGACATCGGTGTCCTCAAAGGAGACGAATCCGAAACCCTTACTCCTACCAGTCTCTCGGTCCAACATGACTGTCGAATCAATGACTTTGCCGAACTGCGAGAAGTACTCCCGCATAGACTCAGAGGTGACACTACCAGGCAAACCGCCGATGAAGAGCTTAGTAGCTCTTTGGTGTTCTTGACGAGGAATAGCTCGCTTAGGATCGATCTATACAGTAGCATATGGAGTCAGCTCTCCTGATTAACACGAACATAAAGAGTGAAGACTTGCAATTTTTCCGTCCAGGTAGTGTTCCCTGACCATGACAGCGTTCACACTTGCAGGATCTTCGAAGGTCAGGAAGGCGAAACACCTTGACCTGCCGGCTGCGTCACGCATGATGGTACATGCATCAACCTTGCCGAATTGTTCGAAGTATTCCCTTAGACCATCTACAGAGACAACATATCAATACCAAACGTAACAAAATGACGTAAAATATGATAATTACCATCCGTAGTATCCCAATTCAATCCTCCAATGAACATTTTACTGTAATACGCCAATCCGACGAGAGGGAAAATCCGAGATTAAGAGACCATTCATGAAGACGATGATGACAATGCGAAGGACGATGCGGTGAGAGGTCAAGGATAATATGTCAAAAAGTAGATTAGCATTAGTCGGTTACCCTATCACAGAAGCCATAAAACAAAGAAGAAAGGACGACAAACGAGACGCTACTGCGGGTGTGTTGTAGCCTAGCCTAGGTCTAGGTAGGTAGGTCGTCTAGTCGAGGAGAGCACATTCGAGCTAGCTAGCTCTAAGTCTAGAGGTTGGCCTGTCTAGAGGTCTAGGTTGCGACTGACTACGCACGAGTCACCTTGACTCGTGGCGAGCGACTACGATCCCAGGTATCCGATAGATAAATTAACCCCCAGGGAACCGCCTATACAACCTGGGTAAAGGCGTGGCGAGAATCATCTCCGCTGTCTGGGGGGATGATGGTTAAGGCAGTGCAGGACTTGGCTTGAATTCCTTCACCATCTTCACGCAGTAGACGCCTAACGAAACAAAGGGATTAGAGGGAAGGCTGGAAACACGACTTACCCTTCGTCTTTCATCTCACTGGGCCTCACACTCCTTTCGTTGACAGGAATGTTCGAGTACCCACCAGCACCGCCCATACCGCCGCCGTAGTCGTTCCCTTGGTCTTCAAACGTAGGGATTGACTGAGGCTGGGCCTGGGCGAATGCAGGTATTGCCGAGCCACTCTGTGCAACGCCAGAAGATTGAGTGTAAGTCTGAATCGGTTGGCCTTGAATGGCGTTCGACGTTATGGGTTTGACAGATTTTGCCGCCGAGCTTGCATCTTCGAAAGACGGTATTGGTGCAGGTTTTGAGTCATTCGTTGCCGCAGCAGGTGTTGTCTTTGTTGTTGTCGAAGCTGCTGGTGCTGATGTCGAGCCAGTGTCGTCCCCGTTTTGTGCGTTTTCTTCAGCAGAAGGGTCATGGAAATCGCCTCCATCATCGTTGCCGTAGAGGTCTAAAGGGAGATCGTCGTATCAGTTTTTTGTGCATTTTTTATCGCAACTTCTTGGACTTACCGCCATAGAGATCAGCATCGAGGTCAGCCATAGTTATGTGGGGTCTTGACGCGAGTTCTTGTGCTTGTTGTGCTTGTGAGAGTCGAATGCCTCAGAGCGTACTGGTCGTCGTCGTGGCGGGTGTGAGAGCAGAGTTGTGTCGAATTTCACCGCGTCGCTTGCCAGTCACGCCAAGGCACCACAAATCATGACAAACACCATTGTGCTTAGGTAATTGAGAAAAATGAAATTCTCACGCTTGTTGGACGCGTCGGAACATTTCCGAGTCCGAAACACGTCAATTAGGCCTTGATTAGGCCGACCACGTCAGTGACAGCACAACCTTATCATCCATACCATGTCACGAATAAAGGCATTCGGTGCCAGGAAACGCCTGACAAAAGCGCAGAAAGAGAAACTCGCCGCGACACTGAGCCAGACTAGAGAACGGCGGCGGCTTCAAAAATATGGTCAAGTCAATACTAGTAATGAACTCGAACACGGTCGGTTGAGCTCAATTAATTCTTCTTAGCTGACGGGCTGACGAAGATGTTACAGAAGCAGACAAAGATGGAGAAGAAGATACTGTGGGTACGTTCAGGTTCATAGGAGGGAAAGGCGACAAAGAGGAGTTTGAGAGAAAAGTGCTCTCAGCCACGACGGCGCAAAACAGGGCAACTGACATGCGTTTGGCTGAGCTCGAAGATATCATACGCAACCTCCAGAGCGCATCGGATAAAAAAGATAGAACCATTCTGACACTCGAAGCACGCATCAGACATCTTGAAGGCGGAGGTCACTCAAAGAATAGAAGGCAAGACTTGGAGGTCCCGCTGGTTGCCGCTGGCGATAGTTCGCTGCTCTAAATAATTCATAATATGCCTTTAATCACCTATTTATTTTCCGTGCGTCGAGCTTCAGTAATATGGAATTTAAATTTCATCTTCATTTGGGTAAAGCACCTCTACGGAGTATCACTGCCAGAAACCCTCATGCCAGTGAGCGCCAACGGCACCCACGGGCATGTTCTGATCCGATCACCTGGGCGCCTATCGCACCATTGACGACGACCATGACCGTGACTGGGCATGACTCCTCCCATCACATCGTATAGCCATGCACAACGACGACAACACGGTGACATCTCACAGCAGCGCTGGAAAGAGCGTTTACGTTCCATATGAGCTCTGCCACGCTATCTGCTCCCACCTGAGCTCTGCTGACACTCAGAAACTTCACTTGGTCAATACCTCTTTCCTTAACCTCGCCCTTGACGCTCGATACCATTTCGTGTCCCTCTTTACTTCTCCTTTCAGAGCTGTATCTTTAGATTTAAGGGAAACTGGCAAGAAACGACTGCCAGACGAAACCATGGAAAGATGGTTATCGCATTTATTGTAAGGAGCTAGCAGCTTATCCTTTCACGGTGATGTCGTCGTTTAAACGTTGTGCATAATCTAGACAGCCATATATCGCAAACCGAGTTCACACTCTTACCCTGGACTCAGCGTATATCCGCCTGTATGACTGTCCAGCGTCGGACCAACCATCTCAACTTTCGGGTCTCGCCCACAACTTCCTGGAAAATCTGTCTAGTCTCGATTCTCTCATCGTCCGGGACAAATCCCGGCATAGAGATAAATCTCATAGCCCCCTCTTTGTATCTCTAGTTTCCTCACTGTGGAAACATCAGACAGCTACATCCGGTTCTATGAGCATCCGCAATCTGGATCTCAAAATCTCGCCGAAAGTGTTCCCAGATCTCTTCCCTCAGCCAGAGGATATCCTGGCGTATCGGACAGCGTTGATGGGCTTGGAGAGTCTCAAGCTAAAACTGTTCTGGCAGAGACGATTGATTCCTACATTTCAAGGAAGCCCGCCCTCCTTGTATACCTTTCTATCATATCTCTCAAACTCCGGCCAACCGTCATCCAAATCATCCGGCAACTCGTCACTTTCCTTGGTTCCCAACCTTCGAACGCTCTCTGTGCATCTCCTGAATGCACAGTCCGAGCTAACGATGATCGAACAGGTTTTTGAGTCTCTCGTTGGCTTTGGGTCGCTTAATCCTACCACGCCTAGTTTCAAGGACCATCATCATCCCTTTCCGAATCTGCAACACGTATCCATTACCACCGGGCAGATAGAGCCCTACTTCCATGATGCCTTGACCTTTCTTCATATTCATTCCTCCTCTATCACTCACCTCCGTGTATCAACACAATATGTGACTAGTTCAAGAGAGGAACTCGACGACATCCCCGCACATCCAGAAGCTCCGTATTCTCTCGCACCCACGATGACTAAATTGAAGAGGTTAGAAGCTATGTTGTGGTACTCCGTATGGGGAGGGCTCAGAACGATGCGCGCATACATTATTCGATCGAATTCCCTGGAGCTCAAGAGTCTCGTTATTGATCCAACCAGAACAGTTCCACTACGACTCGAACACCTTGTGTATTTCTTACAAGAAATACAAAGGTCGAGGAGGGATATGGAGGCTGACCAAATACGCTTCTGGGAGGCGTTGACAAGAGTCGAAGAGCTGTGTATCGGGTTCGTCGTGCTGGCACCGGAACATCTTATCAGAATATGCAGGTTCTTCCCAAGATTACGAGTTCTCAACATATGGGTTTGGGTTGAGATTGAACAGGGTGCATTTCGGGGATTCCAGGGAGTGAATTACGCATGGAACTCGTCACATACAACAGCTCATGAAGGGCTACCGGCTCCGAAGCTTGATTACGAGTGCCATCCTGTCAATTTCACGAAAGAAGATCAGTCCACCAGTCTTCCGACATCTTCAGAGCAAAATCACCGCCTGGCGATGAAGTTTTGCGAAGAGCTGGACACGATGGTATCAAATGGGCGTTTCGATCATTGGGTCGGGGGAATCGAGGAAATTCGGGTGAGAGTGGGGGGATCGAGTGACAAAATACCGAAGATGGTTAAGGACACCCTGCGGCGAAACTTCCCCCAGGCGTCTGTTGTAGTCGATGAGATTGGCTGGGCAAGGAATGATTTGTTCTGATGGTGGAAGATATAGTAGAGAGTATGGGCGACGCAAGTGCAGTGTTAAATGATGGCAAATGGATGTAACGTAGGTGGTGTACAGTTATTACTTACTGAATAGGTAGAGAAGAGCGACGGATGTACATTTGAACGAAGGCCGGATAATCGAGACTCCCAGGTGGTGTGACCGGGAAGCACCAGGTTGGGTCAGCCAGGCGTATACAGTGGTGGAATTTCCACGGGAGCCTCCGTCAATCGAATCCCACTATCCTCATGACGAATTATCTCCCGTTCAGGAGCCGGCCTCCTTTCCCTCTCGCTTCTTTTCCTTTGGACCTGTGTTGCTACGACACCAGTCATAGCAGGACCGGAACCCCAGCCATATCCACTACCTGCGGGTAATCCGGATGATCCTTTGAAGAAGGGTTGTACAGCCCGAGAAGAACTGCCCAGGCTCTCCGAAGGTGTACTCTCGTGAGTTGACATGAACGGAGAAAGTGCCGATTGAGAAGGTGTAGGTAACGTAATTCGGTCTTCTGGACGACGTCGGCGCCGAAGATAGACCGAGACAATGGCAAGGAGTAGCAAGACTGCTAGACCACCGAGAACTCCACCCACAATGGCACCAACGGGCTTTTTGACGCCACTGACCGAGGAAGGTGAGGGGGGTTGAGTAGGATCGGTGGATCCTGACGGTGACGCAGGAATGGTTTTGTTCGACAAATAGATGTGGTCCAACGTAAGTGGCGTGTGTTGTGCATCGCCATCGTAAGTTACCAGCAGCGAATGTGGACCAGCGGAAAGTTGAGGGGTTGTAAAGAATGTCTGGTAATAACTAGTCGTTGGGTCACTTGCAGATAGACCCTTGAGGGGGAACACAGTCGGTTTTCCTCCATCTATTGAGTATGAGCCTGAACTGTTCGTGTGGGGATATTCGGTTGGTATCCATCCAACCCAAGAAAGCCCAGTTCCTACCAAGGTTGAGCACCTTCCTTCAAAATAGATAACAGGGTCACGCACCCGTGAAATTAAACTGTGCAGTAGAACCATGTGTGGAGGTCAAATTGGCGTCCGTCGAAAGTGCTCGCCAGCCTGACCCGTATTGGATGCTGGGATCGTTATTCTGGACCATGACAACCTCTGAATCATAGACATCGCTCGGGGACGGCAAGAAACGAATGGCGTCAAACCAGAATGTGTGCCCTTCGCTGATGGAGACGTTGAGGGTGATCTCATGCGGGCCATCAGCAAGGTTGCCTTTCCCGCACAAAGACCAGTTGTTTTCAGCATAAGCAAAGGGCTTCGCCGCCCCGATGCTAACGCTATCCACAAAGCATTCCCAAGATGGGTCATAGTGTGTAGCATCGACCTTCGCCAGGTTTATGGAACCCCAAATGCTCACATTGGTGCCTACCGACGGCCGGTTAGAGATCGACCGTATATGGAGTAATATGTTACGCACCATTGAAAGAAAAAGAAAAACTGCTGCTGGTTTTTGTTCCATGTAAAGTCTCATTGTATGGAGGGCCATAATTGCCGAAGTGGTCCTGACTGCCATCGGTGTCCAGAAACCACCCATCACCGTCATACCGGATCCTTTCATCAGTGTCATCAACCACAATACGCCAACTGGCCATGCCTATGAGAGAGGCGGTCAGGTGGAAAGAGAGATGAATTCAATGAAAAAGAGCTCACTACGAGGTAGCCAACCCTATCAAATTCTTGCTTGATTTCGTGATGGTGAGCTTGAAGAAGAGACATTGGACGTGCGCACACGCTCTTGTCCTCGTCGCAACATCCGTTTGTCGAGCATCACATAGTGACACAAGCCATCTCTGATTCTCCAACATATCAACGACTCGAAAAGGCTTCAGCAGGCTCGGCGGATCTCGCTCGTTTGATGGCTCTCAGAGCCGCAGATACTTAGTCTGATGATTATCACAGCGGCTCACGACAGTCACTACTTCCAGTGCTTCGCCTCATATGGAGATTGAAGCAGATACAAGAGACGAGGCAACTATAGGTCCATCGAGAAGGGACATCAGAGCGGTGGATTCAATGACAAAATACTGGCACGCTACCCAAAGCAATGTTGGACAACAAGCTTGTGAAGGTATTTTGCTAACTGGAGAAACCGAAATCGCTCACATGGTTCAAGTTGAGGCAAGCGACTTCGGTCTAAATCGCCCGTCGCCCGAAATAACAAGCGAAACACCCGCCTCGGAATTATGACATCAGCTGGCTAATAAAGGTGCTAGATGGGGCCCAAAAGGCAAATGGCGCGCTACAGTATTTCATATCGCAGCCGTCATGACTGCATCTGCATATAAGGTGTGTGGAGACTATAAGGTATGTAGTACATATACTATTGAAGCTACGAATATTGTCATGCCATGGATGGACCGTCCGTGACAAGAAAGGCGACAGCCGTAGGATCTCCCTCTTGCTTATGATGTCTAGATTGAAGCCAAAATACTGAGAGAATCAGAATCTGAAGAATTTGGGACTGATCTACCTGAAAAACCCACGTCGGATTAGCCCAAGGCTATCCAGGCGTATACAACGGGGGGATCTCTATAGTAGCTTCCCTCATTCGGATCCCGCTATCTTGATGACGAATAATCTCTGGCGGTCTATCCATAGCATCTGGTTGTCCCCGAATCCGGATTGCCTGGCTATCAGCCGTAGCAGTAGCAGCACCCCAACCATATCCGGGACCTCCAGACGATAATCCGGATGATCCTTTGAGTAATGGTGACACGGGAGCAGATGCGCTACCTAGGCTCTCTGAAGGTGCAATGCCGGGCGTGGACATGAACGGAGGCGTGGACATGAAAGGAGAAAGTGCCGATTGCGAAGGTGCGGTCGAAGTGATTGGGTTTTGCGAAGGACGACGGCGTCGAAACAGAATGACGACAAGTGCTAGGAGGAGCAAAACGGCTAGGCCCCCAAGAACACCACCTACGATGGCACCGATAGGCGTTTTGGTGCTGCTGCCTTGGGAAGATGAGGGTGACTGGGTAGGATTGGCGGATCCTGACGGTGACGGAGGAACGATTTTGCTCTCCATATAGATGTAGTCCAGCGTAAGTGGTGTGTGCTCCGCATCACCATCGTAGGTCACTAGTAGCGAATGTGGACCATCGGAGAGTTGAGGAGTCGTAAAGAATGTTTGATAATGGTAAGTCGTTGTACTGTTCGCGGGTAGACCCTTGAGGGCAAACGGAGTCGGTTTCCCTTCATCGACGGAGTATGAGCCTGAACTGTCCGTGTGTGGAAAATTGACTGGTATCAATCCGAGCCAAGAGAGTCCAGTTCCTGGTGAAATTAAATGCTTGCTTTCAAACTGATAAAGGGACCACCGTGACGCACCTGTGAAGTTCAAACGAACAGTGGACCCATTTACAAGTGTCATGTTGGCTCCCGTCCCAAGTGCTTGCCAGCCTGCTCCAAACTCGATCTCCGGGTCGTTATTGTCGACGATTACAATTTCTGAATCATAGGCGTTGCTCGGGGATGGCAAGAAATGAACTGCGTCAAACCAGAACGTATGCCCTTGGCTGACAGAGACGTTGAGGGTCATCTCATGTGGGCCATCGCTAAGAGTGTCTTTTCCGCACAGAGACCAATTATTCTCGGGTTCGGGAAAAGGTTTAGCTGCCCCGATGCTGACTTTGTCTATAAAACACTCCCAGGACGGATCATAATGCGTGGCATCGATCTTTGCTAGATTTGTGGAGCCCAAGATTTTCACCGAGGTGCCTTCCAATGACTAGTCAGAGGTTTGCCCTTCATTTAGTGACATTTTACTCACCATTGAAAGAGAAGGAAAAACTACCGTTGATCATCGTTCCATGCAATGTGCGGTTGTAGGTAGGACCATAATTACCAGCTTGGTCCTGACTGCCATTCTCGTCCAAAAACCATCCATCGCCGTTATACTGGATCCTTTCGTCGGTGTCATCAAAGACAATGCGCCGGGTGGACATGCCTTGTGAGATGTGTGCTCAGAAAACAGACATAGGTGATGGGCACAAGAAACGAATGGTAGGGGAAAGGAGAATGATTCCGATGAAACAGAGCTTCCTATGAGGTCGCTGGACTGATCAACGTTCCTGGCGGGTTGCGTGATGGTGAGCTAGAAGTCTTTGGAATGAGCACTTTCTGTCCGAACATCACATGGTGACGCAAACCATCTCTGATTCTCCAACATATCAGGGACTTGGAAAACCTTGAGCAAGCTCGGCAGATCTCGCCCTGCTGATGGATTTCAGGCAAGCCGCATATATTCGCGATGATTATCACAACGGCCCACGGCAGTCGCTGCGTCCTTACGCGTTCCGACCCTCATCGAAACTTGAAGAATGAGGCAAGAAGTTCCTTCCTCAGATTTCGAGAAATGTAGTATGGGTGCATCTTGGAGGCATACGTATGAGAGCGATAGATGTAATAGAACTCTGGCACAGAGCCTAAGGCAATATCGGAACTTGCAACGTCGGTCTCAATCGCCCGTGCCGGAATAACCTCGAAACACGACGCAGAAGTCATCACATCATTCACTGGCATCTAATATATAGGTGCCGAGTGCCAAATGCTAATTCGTATCAAAACCTACACAATTGTATATCAGGGTAAGTTATACATGTGGTTCACACAAGGAGCGACAAAATTGCGCCACATTTCTATTGAAACAGTTATGTCAAAGTATAAATCGGCGGAAACTCTTCGATTATTGGCGAGGCTTCTCCAGTCAAACGGATTCCGCTGTCTTGATGACGAATGACCTCTCTATTTCGATCGAGACTTCGTCTGCTAGACTCCGCAAGCGCCTCCCTTGTTTTTTCCAGAGGCTGAGATACTGGTATTGGAGCACCACTTCCGTCGCTTCCAGTGAGGATATTGGGAGCTGAGGGGGTGCGACCTTGGTCATAGTCAATTTGCGAAAGCCGAGCGGGAGCCGCCATGGAGTAGGGGTCGGCACCCTTGGTTAATAGTCGGGAAGGCGAAAAGGGAGTAAGTCCGTTTCCATGGATTAAGCGGGTTAGAAAAGGCGACAAATCTGATTCCGAGGAGGAGGGCGTAAGTCCCTGTTGCTCACGACGTCTACGTTGAAGCAGTAGTACTGAGAGGACCAGGAGAAGAAGGACTAATAGGCCACCAAGGGCGCCGCCTACGATAGCCCCGATTGGAGGTCTGGAGTGAGACGATGAAGGGGAGGGTGGACCAGTCGGAGTTGGATCTGCTGATAGTGATAATGAGGGGACAGAGAGGTAGAGGTAGTCCATCGTAAGTGGGACATGCTGAGAGTCACCGTCGTATGTCACAATCAGTGAGTGAGGGCCGACGGAAAGGGGAGGTGTTGTAAAGAAGGCTTGATTGTAGTATGTGTCGTCCGCATTCGCAGGTAGACCACTGAGAGCGAATGAAGTTGGGTCTCCTCCATCAATTGAGTATGATCCCGAACTCGTTTTCTGAGGAAATTCACGTGGTATTAACCCCACCCACGTTAATCCCGTTCCTATTGGGAGTCAGTCATACTCCTACCCGGTTAGCATGAAAGCTCACCTATGAAATTGAAGCGGGCTACGGATCCATGAACAGTCGTAATATTGAGTGTCACCCCAAGTGCTTCCCATCCAGATTCCCATTGAAAACCCGAGTCGTTGTTCTCAATCACGACAACTTCCGACCCATATGTATCACCTGCAGATGGCACAAACTGGATGGAATCGAACCAGAATGTATTCGCTTCGTTGACCGTGACATTGAGCGTGAGCGTATGAGGCCCGTCGGCAAGACTATCGTGTGAACACAGAACCCAGTTGTTTTCTTGGTATCCAAAGGGAGGAGTTGCCCCAATGCTTATATTATCGATAAAGCATTCCCAAGATGGGTCGTAATGAGTTTCGTCTATCTTAGCTGGGTTGGTCGTACCCATGAGCGTCATCGATGTCCCTAAGAGTAAAGCTTCAAAGACACATTTAATATCACATAGGAGTCCAGCTCACCTTTAAATTCGAACGAAAGACTGCTATTGTTGACCTTCGTCCCATGTAGAGTGTGATTGTATGTTGAACCGTAACTACCGAATCGGTCCTGGCTTCCAGCATCTTGAAACCATCCTTCGCCCTGATAGTGAATCCTTGGATCGGTGTCATCAACAACGATGCGTCGCTGGTACATCTCTCAGATCCTCGAAAAGTAACGGAAGAGAGGAGAGTGACCCAGAGGGAAGGGTTGGCGTTGTGCAAAACGGGGGTGTCAGGATGCAGTCGAACTTCTACACCGCCCTTTTCTCAGTTGAAATAGTCGCTGACATCGTGGTCACAAGTAGATGTGAAGACCTATGCACAATACGCGATCATCATATTGTCGTCCATCGCATCATCAAGAAGCTTGCTGGATGACACCATCAGATTGAAGCCTCAGGTGAGCACTGGTGAGCTGGGACACTTCCAGGTCTATGGGATCCTTCTGCCAACGGATACTTGCAGATTCGAGAGGAAAGTCTCCGTTGATTCAACATTCACTAGAAGATATTACAACTCAAATCTATGGAAATTTGCAAGACAAAAGCAAAGGTACTCACCTTGATCATTGCAGCAGCCTAAGGCATCATGCATCATGCATCACAAAGAGCGCAAATCCCAGCCACTTCATATCTCCCATCGGATCTTATAAGAGAGTCAGAGACTCGAGCTCATCAGACGTTTTCTCTCTGAGTTACACTCGACGTCGAGCATGGAGGTGTCGAGATCTTACCAAATATTCGTAGATGATTGGAGGACGTTTCGTACGTGTGATCTTCCCGTCATCTCTGAATCCATACCCCTTCGGCTCGGATCATTCTCCGAGGTTCATCGACGTCCTCCAAGAAACTCAATTCTCCTTCCACCTCCGCTTTTACTTCTTGGGAAACATCGATCGACTTCACACGCATCTTGTACAATCCCCTGCAATAGGTTCAATTTTGCGTTTCTTTACCTCAGATCGTAGGGAATCAGGCATATCGGTATTTATTCCCGAAAACTAAATTACAACGCACCAGGCGAACACAAAACAAGGAGCGATCAAAGAGAGGATGATTCACGACAGAATAATTAATCCGGAGTGTATATGGGTGGGATCTCCTCGACAGTCGGTGAGACTACCTCAGTTATCCGGACTCCACTATCTTGATGCCGAATAACCTCCCGTTCATGGTCTGGCCCTCCCACATTTGCCTCTCTTTCTTTCTCCAGAGTTAGACCATTGACGTTCCGGTCGATTCTCTCACTACTGGTCGAAGAACCAGAAGCAGAGAGGGAGTAATCGTGCCCAGATGCATTCCGCGATAGCTTAGATGGAGTCGCCAATGGACCAGCCCTGGAATCTGACGTGCCGTTGTACGATGGAGGAATGGGATAGGGGTTGCGGCCCTTTGATAATGGTTGAACGCGGGGCGGGATGGGTACGTTTATCGGAAGTGCGTTGTTACCGAATGATAGGAAGGGTGATAGTTTGGATTCCCAAGGAGTGGGTAAAGCGGATTCTTCTTCTTGTATCCGACGCCTACGCCTGATCAAGAACAGACCTAAGAACAAGACGAAGAGGAGGAATAATAGGCCACCAAGCACACCGCCTACGATGACACCGATTGGAGGCTTGGGATGGGGTGTTGACGACGGTAGAGGCGATGCTGGTATGAATAACGAGGTGGCAGATAGGTAGAGATAGTCCAAGGTAAGTGGGGTATGCTGAGAGTCGCCATTATATGTAACCTCGAGCGTATGATCACCAGCAGGGAGTTTGGGAGTGGTGAAAAAGGCTTGGTTGTATTGAGTCGTAGCCCCATTTCCTGATAAGCCGTTGAGCGTGAACGGAACTTGGTCTCCTCCATCAATTGAGTATGATCCCGAGGTCGAAGTTGGAGGGAGCTCTTTTGGAATTATCCCAATCCAAGTAAGCCCCGTTCCTATAAATCAGTTAGAAGCGCTTTCGCATGACGAAGGTAGTGACTAACCTTTGAAGTCGAAACGAGCTGTTGACCCATGGACGGTTGTCATATTGGCCGTCGTACCAAGTGCTTGCCAATCTGGACCGTATTGTATATCTATATCATGATTCTCCACTTTAACAACTTCCGAGCTATACGTATCCCCTGCATATGGCATGAACGGTATGGAATCGAGCCAGAATGTATTATTCGGGTTGGTGATGGAGACGTTGAGGATGATTTCATGAGGCCCGTCAGTAAGACCGTCCTTCGAACACATAACCCAATTGTTCTCTTCGTACTGGAAAGGAGGGGTTGCCCCAATACTGATGTTGTCCACGAAGCAGTCCCAAGATGGATCGTAATGAGTGTCATCAATTTTGGCTAATTTGGTTGTGCCCATGATCCTCGCGGAGGTTCCTGTAAAAGACGCTTAGGAGAGACACTCACGGTTGCATGAAAGTCTAACATACCTCGAAAAAAGAATGAAAGGCTATTGGTCACGTTCGTCCCATGCAGAGTGTGATTGTAGCTTGGACCGTAATTCCCTTGTGAATCCTGACTTCCAGCGTCTGGAAACCACCCTGCCCCTCCATACTGAATCCTCGAGTCGGTATCGTCGACGACGATGAGTCGCTTGGACATGCCTGCAGTCCGACTACCTCAAGTAGCCAAGATAAAAGGAAGGAAAGAAGAGGAAATAAAGGAAAAGAGGAGGAAATAAAGGAGGAAAGATGGTGGCCGAGAGAAAGGAAGACGACGGCCAGGGCTCGTGCATCACAGAACACCAGTCTTATGTTGAGGAAGCCGTCGAGCCATGCCGTTGCAGTAATAGGATCTGGCAATTGAGCGCCTCTACTCGTCGTTGTGATAGTCGCCTGCCAACGAAACCATAGCGTCGACACCAAACAGTTCACGAATGTATTGCACACATCAGATTGCCGTTACTGCAAGAAGTTCGGCTCGGGCCGGTTGACCAAATACTTGAGCCTGCAGCTTATAAGTGAGGCAAGGAAGTGAGGGATGTTTCCCAGAGAAATATCTGGTAGTTCAGAAGAAAACCTCGCTGTGTGAAGTCTGAGTTCGAGTTTCTGGTCAAGAGCAGACTTGAAGTTCAGTAGCAAAACCGTTCAGCTGAAGGCGAGCACAGCCCCCGTTTCATCACGTGATTATTAAGGGCAGGCGCCTACCATCCAAGCCTGAGGGCGCTTTATTTACTTCGAAATAATTGCCAGCGCTAAATACGATATATATGTAATAAAAACCTGAAAAGTACCCAGAATAAGAGGCTAGAAGAAAATCTATCTCTATATGCGCTCTGCCCTGAGCCTAGTGTGTCTCTAAACTCCCAAGAACGCACTCCCTAACGAAGAAATCATGGAACCTATTATCATCCGTCAATTCCGGATGGAATGTCGCCAAGAACAAGTTTCCCTGTCTTAGCGCTACGATAGTCTTTGGGTCGTCTGGGTCGAGGGACTGTAATGATGGTGGTAGAAGGTGTGGTGGGAGACGGGCGATGACGGTTATTGGCTGCGATGTGGGCTTGGGTGGGTGAAGGGAGAGTACTACCTGCAGAGCACGATAATCAGTATGGAGGGTGTAGTGAGTAGAGAGAACAACGAACCGGTGCTCTTATAAACATCGCTGTAAACTCCTTCCCCTGTTTCCCCACTTCACCCATATTCGTCAACTCCAGCTCGACCTCAAAACTCTCGACCTGGCTTCCCCATCCATTTCTGCCAATCGTGATATCTATTCCACCTAGGACCTCTTGTCCGCCCTTCTTCACATTCTCGACTTTCGTAGAGAGCAGGATGGCACCGGCACATGTACCCCACACTGGTTTGTGTTGGTCATGGATGAAAGAGCGGAGGGGTTCGAGGAGACCAGAGATGCGTGCTAGTAGAGCTATTGTGGTTGATTCACCGCCAGGTATGACTAGAGCGTCGCATTTCTCTAGATCTTCGACCGTCTTCACGAGTATTGTGACGATCTTGTGAGTCTTGAGCTGGACCTTCATAAGCATGACTTGGTGCTCGACAAAGGCACCCTGTAGGGCAAGTATCCCGATAACGATTTCTTTCTTCAATCCAATTGACATTGCCACTGTGTTTCCCTGGTTTGCTGTTTGTTGAGTCAGCACCTATCCTCTCGTCGACGACTTTGGTAACACATACCTGTGGCTTCTTGTACCCTTGACCGTCCGCAAGGCGATAGTGGTGGTATCTCTCCAAGGTCTATACCCTCCTGCGCCTTCCTGACTCCGTCCCGAATGCCAATTATGACATGCTTAGAGATCTTGCGTTATCTTTCCGACTCGACACCGTACACAGGTTAATCCGCGCTCGGAGCATACGGGTCTGATCAAGATCAGGAAACGGGCGGAACAGAAAATTGTCCCACTCATCCGAGAGCCGATTCCAGGGTCAGGTGATTCTGACATGGTTGCCGATGTAACCGAGCCAATGAGGTCGTGTCTCTGTATCTGACGTCGTGCTCTCGAGAGGCTGAAAAGTGGAACGGATACCGTAACGGTAAGCAATGACTCGTACCAGGTCGATTATACACTACTCCATACGATGGAGAGCACCCTCGCGCTCAATTAGGCTGCAGTATGCTGGCGGTCATTCATCAAGTAAACACGAGGTAAGGCCTAACATCTACCACCTTACACAGCAGCGTCTTAAGCTCCTTTAGCGCTGAGCCTGTAAGCGCTCACAATCACCCTAAACAACCCTGTAAACGCAACTCTACACAAGCCCTCGAAATTGCAGCAACTAAGTTCGCCGAGGCGATTGAACGAATTAAATCGTGATGGCAAGTCTGCATCTGAACTTGAATCCGATGTTCTCTTCTACTACGTTCGGCTGCCAGGCAGGCACACTATCTCTTGGAGAAGCTCACAGAGCGTGCATATTACTAACCGCCGTCTTGTACCTCAATAGTTACGGACGGCTCTCAGGTTGTCCTATTTGACCACCAACCCAAAGCGAAATCCAGAGGTGCAACACTACTCAACTATCTCGTACGGAACTTCGAAATTGGGCGTCTATCAATGGCCGCATTCAACCTGCTTTTGCATTCACGTGGCCAGGACACGAGGCCTGAGGATTCTGTATAGACTACAAAGCTCGTTTACCCTCAACCCAAACCTCAACGACACACTCCCCCGAATCTGCAATGTCCACTGACCCTCGCCCTGACCGTCCCTCTCCAACGCCTCCGGTACTGGAGCAGAAAGCGGCTCGGAATCGTATGCAAAAGATTCTGATGTGGATTGACTCCGGTTTGATTCGAGTGAGGAAACCTCGGACGCCTGCTAAAGTTATTGGTGGGAGATGCGAGGCCAACAATGAGGTGCTCAAAAACACGATCAGCGCAACCTACGGGAATGCCACCGTCAGTATCGGCTGCGTGACGCACAACCATTATTCATATACAACCCCGAGCCTTGAACCAAATTCCGTGGTTTCCACTCCATCCAGAGGACCGTGTCTTCCCAAATCTCTTGACGCTCTTCCGGTACGCTATCATGACCTTTTAAGACATGTTCACTGTGCTAATATTAGCATCCTCAGCGATATTCCATTTTCAAGATTCAATCCGTGGACGACATCAGCGATAACGGGTCCTGCCGTGTTTACGCTGCGAAAGTTGACGGGAAAGCGGCCATGATCAAGGCGTTTTATGGAAAGGATGCGATAAAGGTAACGTTGTTGTAGGCGTCAACAATTTATTCGTTTCAGACTGAGCTTGCCTCGATAATAGAATTGGCAGCTCCACGCAAAACTCCACGCAGCCACCTTGCTGTCAGTCAAGGACCCTTAATCCTTCCATTTCTACGTCTGATCAGTCATGGCTTGCCAGATCACCTCAGCTCGTCCAGCTTCTGGGAACCTCGGATGAGCATGAGTTGGCGGTTACAGGGGCCAACTACGAAATTCCTCCTTTCCTGATCTTTGACGCAGGTGATCATCGTGATTACTATAGCTAACCATTAACCTCATATGGATTATCTGTTCACAGCACGACCCATGGAATATGTGGTCGAAATGATTGAACAATTCGATCAACCCGATCTCTCAAGTCACACAGTCGCGAACCTGAGAATACAACTACTGGTACTACTCATCCCATGCTAGTAGCAGCCATCCATTATTCTTACAGACTGACCCCCTTTCCTCGTACAGCTCAAAGGAATCGAAGTGTGTTTCTAAGTTACTAGTAACTCAAAGGCCTTGTTTAATCAATGCCCTCGTCAGAAGGCTGTGGGATACTTAAATTCACTCCCAGACCATTTCAAGCCCAATGTGAGTGAGTATAATTCTGTGGGTACCTGTATAATAATCAATAGGGACGCCTAGGGCGGGCTTGATCTCAAGTTGTACTTCCGGGTTCACAGCTACCAGAACTTCCATGACATTCAGCCTGTGATTGACTTCAGTGTAATTGCTTCTAACTCCGGGTCCAACAGAATGTCAGTGTCAGCAAGACCTTACGCGGAGGTTCTGTGCGAAATGTTGTTTGACTCAATAATGAGAAACTATCCTCACAGCCACGATGACGAGGAACTGGCGGACAACGAATATCCTTGCACCAGCAACTCGGCGGGAGAAATCTGTGGCATCGCTATTGCACCCCGTCAATTTGCATTGCTGCAAAAGAAATACAGCCTCAGGCAAATTCTATATCCTGCGCTCCTCGTACTTCGGGGTTCTAAAAGGCGAGTCATCTATAGAGTTTATGGACTAAACACTGCTAACTACTTTCCCCGAAAGCAGTTGGCAGTCTGACGATGATATTTCTTTCGTCATCCGATTCATCTATAAATCGGGTCAGCGGCCTTCAGACGTTGAAGTCGTCAACAGAGCTTGCGAAATTGGTTCGATCACAGAGCTCGAACGGGACAATCTGCTTTTCAGTGTTTCTCTGACCGCCAGGATCACAGAAGAGTTGGAGGACGATGATAGCCTGAGTGGTGGGAACGAGTCAGACGATGGTCATAGATAGTCATATGTGATTGCTGGTACGCGATACGTAGGACATACTACAATAAGCCCCAATAGGCAGCTCTCATCAGGAAAACGAGCCTTAGAGTACTGACGATGAGTCCAAAGAATGCTTCCAGAAGTGCAACCGATGCGAACCGCAGATAATTACCTCCTGTGAATTTGTTGTATGCGCGTTGGATGCGTGTCTTCTGAGCAAGTTCATCTTATCATATCTCCTGCGCGTTACCAAGAGAGTCGGGAACTTATCGCCCTCAAGGTTCGTTTAAGCAAGGGACTAGAAATTAAATTATCGAGATAGTACAGTGAAATGGATCCAAAGCGGATGCACAGTGGTGGATGGAAAGAAACTGCCGAGGCACGTGAAGAACTAGATGACGTGGGGACGCTCTCGTCAGCTCTAACCGCCTGCGACCGCGACCAGCATGCTCTTCTCTTTCTCTCTAGCTATTTCGACTGCTTGCTCTCGCTCATCGTCACCATGATCATCTGCAAGCATCATCAATACACTGCATGGCAGCGCATTCTTGCCTCCCTGCTCCAGCCCTGTATACTTCGCCTCCAATGACCAGCTCTTGAGAGATGAAAATACGACCATCACATGGGCAGTGTCGATTGTGATGAGGCACGTATGATGGAGATGGACTTCAAACCAGGGTAGGATTTTCACGGACTCAAACTTAGAAAAGATGAGGCTTATATAGCGTCGACGACGACCAGCTCGGAACCAAACTCGACCACTGGTGTCTTTTACCATCATCTCAAAACCACCTTCGGCCATTGTAGGCTCTCCTCGTCCAGTACCACGACTCTGACCCCTGGAGGGCCCACATCCTATCGACATCCTATCCAACATTCCAACTCAAAATGCTCCTTTCTCCCTCCCTTGCCGCCCTCTGTCTTGTCCTCACCAGTGTCCATGCATTCAATCCATACGACTTTGAACCCCTGAAGCAGACAGCCCATTGCAAAGCGCTGAATAGAAAGGAAGGCAAGGTGAAGGATATTGATATCCGTATGTTCGCGTCGCCTGTACCCCTCCTCGGTTAAGAGACAGACTTCCGACTAATAGGTTATGTCGACGTCAATGACGAGAGCTCCCCAGAGCGACCGACGATACTCATGGTCCACGGCTGGCCCTCACTCTGGTCTTCCTGGTCGAACCAAATCGAAGAATTCAGGGTACGCACCTCTTCCGTTTCGAGCCTCCTTTATGCATACTTACATCAACGACTTGACCGTAGAACGACTACCGCCTCCTCGCACCAGACCTCCGAGGTTTTGGAAACTCAACACATCCTGGGGATGTCAAGAGTTCAGGAACGATGGGTGATTTGGTTGGTGATCTTGCGTGTGTTTTGGAGAATGCTAGTGCGAAGAAGGCTTTGTGCATGGGGTGCGTCCATACAACATGGTTTCAGGAAGCGCTGATGAGGCTGACACTGGTTATAAACAGACATGATTGGGGAAGTCAACTATGTTATGAAGCTGCAAGAATGCGACCAGATCTGATATCTGCAGTCATTGGCGTCGTAGTTCCCGTAGGTCCACCTTCCATACCACTACCTCCAAACCCACGCTCATCAAACCCTCACTCACCCCTATCCCTATCGACAGTACATCCCATCCGCAGGCCCATTCGTACCCATCTCCCAACTCGTTCCCCTCCTCCCAAAGCTAACATACCAACTCTACTTTGACCAACGTACCTCCCTCGCTATCAAAGAACTTAACAAAGATATCCGAAGAACACTTCGAGCTACGCTGAGGACGGTTGCGAGTCCTCCGCCGGAGGGGTATTTGACTAGTGATAGGGATTTCTTGGAGGCGTATAGGCATTTGGAGGAGGTTGATAGGATACCGTTTTTTAGTAGGGAGGAGGAGGATTATTTTGTGGAACAGTATGGGATTCAGGGGTTTAAGTATAGTGAGTCATTGTGTCTATTCCTCTCGAAGGGCGATAGTTGCTGATGAGCTACCCACCTCGTAGACCTTCAGTTTTATATGCATGATAATAGACATGAGGGGTGGAAGTTTGCGAATGGGCAGGGGAATCATACGATTCCTCAGCATGTGTTGGCTGTTTATCCACGAAACGTACGTTCCTCTCCTATCCCTGCCATCTTCAACTTTTTCTAACCAAACCTCAACAGGACCCAGTCGCCTCATGGACACACGCCGCTGCACTCCTCAAATCCTCTACCTTCATCCCAAACCTAACCGTAAAAGAAATGGACGGAGCACACTGGCCACATCTGGAGTTTCCTTCTGTGTTTAATAAGATTGTGAGGGAGTGGTTGGAGGAGAAGAGGAAAGAGGGTGTGTTGTTTGCGGAGAGAGGTAATGACGGGAAGGAAGGAACGGAGGGAAGAAACGAGGGAGGAAAGGCAGGAGGAGCGGCACATGCACATGGAGAGGAGGGATGTGGATGTGCTGGAGAGGAGTTGGAGGAGAGGAGGAGGAAGCAGAAGGCGAGGAAGGAAGAGAGGGAACAAAGGGCGATCGATGAGCTCTGAGGTTTTTCGAAGATACTTCTCGCGCATATATGCTCTCAATGAAGCGGTACTACATCTATCTTTGTATCTCTGTGTGGTATTTTCCCTTGTATAATAATACATTTTACATATTCCGCGTATCAATCGCCTTTCTCTAGGTCTATACCTATCACGTAGAACTCGAAGGCGCCGCCCTCTTCCCCAGCAAGAACTCCATACCCTGATACGCAGCTTTGGGTGAGAACTGAGGAACCATATGTCCACTCAGTTCAACCTCTAGATAGGTTAACTTCCGCTCAGTATGAGCGGTACCGAGAGAACCGACACCGTCGATGAGGAAACTGTCGTTCTTGATGGGAGTTTGGAAACCTTGTTGACCGCCCCAGGTCATGTTTTGCAGGACGATGCGGGTTCTGTTATGCGTAATTCATCAGCATAAGCAAGCTCATAGAAGCAGGAGGATGGGGAGGAAGACGTACCCTTCAGCGATGAGGATGAAATCAGCTAAACCGTGAGTGATGACGGTTCGGTTGCTCTTGTCAATGACGGAGGGAAGTACGCTGAGTGCACTTGGAAGACTACCGTCTCCTTTGGGGAAGACGTTAATCTCGGAACATTCAGTCCAGGTGACGTTCTCTGGTGCGTGGATGGCCCTCTTGACTTCAGGACGGTCGAAGTAGATTGGGGATTGTTCTTCTTCGAAGGAGCCACTGTAATCGTTTTGATCAGCCAATCTGCGAGAGAAGCAGAGAGAGAGAGAGGCAGAGAGATTTAACGTACGGGAATCCAAGAACGTCCCAAAGGATAGGATAAGTATCAAATATCCTATAAATATTGAACGCTGGATTAACGAGTAACGCAGCCTCGAAAATTAAATCCCAAAGATCACAACCCCTATCAGCTTCAACGCTCTTTCCAGGTAGAGGGAAAGGTCCCTTTGGAGGAGGGAATGTAACGTATTTGGCGTAATATCCTTCGTAGTTGCACTTTTTGTTGAGAGCGTCGAGTTGGGCGGTGAATGTGTCGTTGAAGGAGAAGACATTTTTGTACTTGCGCACGAAGTCGACAGCGGGGATTTGTTCTTGGACAACGTCCCAGGAGAGGGAGGCTAGCGAGGAGATGAGTAAGGGAAGGTGGTTGGGGGAAGAGAGAAGGAGAACGTACGATCGGCGATCCAGATACCTTGGAGGTTCAGAGCGAGGTCTTTTTGGTGGTCGTAGATGTAGTTGGCGATGTCTAAGGGTGGGGTTTTAGTCGTATCTCGAGCATGCGCGTAAAGAAAACATACAAGGGACGTAAGTTCCGGCATACTATATAAAACCAATTAGAAAGATCTCGAGTTGGAACACGTTGAAAAGACCTACACTTTCGCCACTAAGGTAGAAGTTCTTTCCCTTCAGCTCAGAGAATACCTCCAAGAACTGCTGGAAGAAACCGAAAAGCTGAGCTGCGAGATCCTCCTCACCCTATCCACGAGTCCAGATGAGTAAACCAATCACGACGGCCTGAATCAAGAATATCACCTTGAGGTTTGGCGCTCCTTGGGAGAATCCAGTGCCAACTGGCTGCTCGACGTAAAGGATGCTACTCAGATTTGTCCAACTCCATTCGTTGACAGTCGGCCTAGCCTGGCCATAACTCCATTGGAAAGGTCCGTTCTCTTGCAACAGTCCCTCGAGGGAAGAGCATCCGGGACCACCATTCGTCCAGAAGATGAGATCGTCCAAAGAACCTTCAGGTCCTGGTGGGAAGAACCAGAAGAATAGTTTGCGCGTCTCGTTGGCTGCGCTGGAGATGGGTATAAGGCCGGACCAGGAGGGGCCGATGTCGAACGAAACGTCAGGGAGTGTTGTGCCATCGACGTAGAATTCTGGAATGGATGAAACGTGGGTCAGTTAGGTTCGTCGAAGGGTCATGGGATGGAGGGTGAGGAAAGACACGTCCCAAGGCGGAGGAATAGCGGAAAAAGTCAACTCCACTTTTCCCGGAGATCGACCTCCACCTCATCGGAGAGGTAGAGAGTGATATGCAAGACACGACAAGAGAAGTACTCACCAGAGGCCTTGGGGTTGGAGAAGGTGATGTTCTTCACTGCTGTTGCACCAGTCGCGACTGTATCCCTCTTTCCTAGGCCAGCCTTATGCCAAGCTTTAGCAGCTTCGACCTGCTTCGCGTGGACGTCTGATTTTCTCAGCTGTCGTGCATCAACTGAGGTAGTGTAGAAAAGGGTGCCGACGGTGGCGAGTACTGGAAGGAAGAGGCGCGAGAACATCGCGTTGCTGAACCTCTCTGAGACCTTCCCTGACCAAGGAACGAAGGAAGGGATAGAGGATATTTTTTCTGCGTTGAGCGCCGCAGCACTTTATACCACGTCAGCGTATTCTTAGAAATCTCGGCCACATGAGAAGAAGGATGGTAGGGTGATCAACGTATTGTCGTTGGAGGAGAATGGGGAAACGAATGGAATAGAGTCTGTGTATCTCCGCATGATCGACATGGTCAGTGACCAGTTCTATTTTTGGGGCTTCTGGATGACCTATTCTTCTGTCAACTGCGCAGTGAAGGGGTGATGGTCGTGGAGTAGGCAAGCGAAGAGGACAGCAAACCATGTGGTTGTCAAAGAGGAAGGTCGGGATGCTGGGTTCATAAAGATAACCGCTGGAAGATGCAAAGTGACGACGAAAATGCGTGATTTTGTTCATAAAAGCTCGTGAAAGACGGAGATAGGTTGTAATCATCGTCACGGTTTCGCAGCGACTCTAACTTGTAACGAGTTCAAAGCCTTTTGATGCTTGCCACAAATGCTTGCTTCCATGAAGGACTTCTTCGGAATCATGCCACGATTCAACGTATCAGCTGCTCTCACTGGAATCAAGGGTCCGAGACTCCCCATTCTGCCTTGAGGTCCACTATGGACTTGGGCGGTGGTCACCCGGTTGCAGCATGTGGACGACAGCAGACAGAGGCCAACCTCGAGTGACGGTCGGGGTGGACGTTCGTGGCCAAACGGATCACCGGGACATCGAGCGCAGATTTGATCCGAACTCTAGAAGCTTTCCGACCGACAGTGACCACACATTCGACGAGTGGCCAATAAACTGTTTCTATTATCTGCTAATCCTAATGCTATTCGATTACAAAATTCGATTCAAAGACGCTTTAGATAATCCCGAGGCCAGAATCCAAGCCAGCTCCCTACTGAGCACACTCGTCAATACCAACCTTGTATCGGAGACTAATTAGAAAGATAAGTAATCCCTGGATTCAAAAGCGAGCCTAAAAATAATCTGCAGAACGCCAACACAAGGGCCACAAAACCAAACTCCCCTAATCCAAAACCTGGCGAATTTCTTGGAAGCCATCAACCACTCCCAAGACAATCGGAAACCGAGTCCCCATCTTTTCGCGTTCTTGTGGGAATCATGGCGCCGCCTTGTTCATGGGCGCTGACCGAGGGAGGTAGGATTCCATTTATACCTCTCACAGTATATTGGGATGCCAAACGATGGATAACGCAGATAACCGTGCGAGCCATTAGGGCTTTAAGAGGCGTCTTCGAATTCTCCACTATGTCCTAGTCGACCCTCTTATATTTTTCTCTCGTCTCCGGCGTGTCTAGAGAATATGTTCTTGCTGACTCGCTTGGGGTCGCTGATCGCCTCCCCGCACGCGTGGATATTGAGCCATATCCGTTGGTGCGTTTACCATCAATCATAAGGTGGACTGCGATGGTACCGGTGAGTAGTGCATTCGATGAGGATGAGCAATGTTAACAAGGACGGTTTACGCACAGCTGGGACCAGCAATAGGCGTAAGAGGGTCCTGACTGCCTTCTAGGCGAGGACCCCATCCCTCGCCGCTCGAAGAGGCAGCCGAGACCGACATCACCACGGCCACGAGAGAGACGAAAGCAGCGGCCAACAGAAATCCCATCGCTCGATTGCACAGAGTTGAAGATTCGGGTACCCCTCTGGATCTCATCGTGCATTTAAGTATGTTCGTGGTCAATTCGTGGTAGCTGATGCCACAAGGATGACGTACTGACAGCTTTGATGGTTCTTGTGGACTATGCCTATCCCGGATGTCATTTAGGTTTTCCAAGCTTCTCTAGTGCTCTATAGGCAATACCGGGGTCTATCCGTCTCCTGAGGTTATCTGACAGTTCCTGGGGTTCTCATGTCATGCCATTGTTTTCCTTGCATTCCGGATGTCATCCCCGGACGTAGCCATGGATGATCAAGTCGGATGCCAAACACGCTTCAGGTGATATCTTATTACCGGAAGTTGACTCTACAAGGATGCACCGTTCACCTATAAGTATCGACGTTTGGAATATTGCAAAGTCGCAAGCGCGAGCTCGGAGTGAACGATTGAGACGGATGCTGCCACTGGAAAGGCCGCACAACAGACTCGGGGTTATACCACGCCACATATTTATTCCTCAATCAACGAACGCTCAAGCTCGGAAGGAAGCTACTATCAGCATCGACAACCTTCCCTCCGACCTCACGGCCTCTTAATGCAAATCAAGATGCTCGATTGGCTCCTAAACCCACATTACCCCCCAAGGTGCCTCGTTGCGTCAACCTTTACAAATACCAATTCCGACATATGGCGTAGATATCATCAGGATAAGGCGGCTTTGGGCGATCATGCCTCATGTATGCCCACTCCGCTCTTCTATTGAATTGTGGGGCCGTCATTCGGCTTCCAACACCACCGAGTACTTTTAATTAAGCTTCTACGGTATTCAACGCTTGAGTCGCGCTCATGCATACCTTGACTTCTGACGATGTGGCCTATGGAGATATAGGACTAAAAGCATGCTATAGAATCAATACCGAGGTCGATATACCAGTATGTGAATGCACATATCTCCCTCAACGGTGTTCAACGGCGCTGATCAGACGCTGATCAGCAGGTAAAACATGATATTTAGTCGTTCACTCCCTCGAGCAATTTTGTCGTTACGCGGTCCTAATCAGAATAACTCATTACCTGCCCGCCCTCCGGAAAAGGTGACTTCGTTGAGGTGGAAAATTGGTGAGAAATCCAAAGCGCCGCGGTTGGGTCGAGTTGTTACAGTAGGAGTGGGCGGTAAGTTTAACAAGTATCTGCATGTATGTACGTTGGCATTATAGACTCATCTGTAAGCGTTCCTTCACGTACTGGTAGACCAGCGCCTACCGCGTGAGTTCATAATAGACGCTCGAAATTGCGCGTGACATCACGTCACCCTCTGTTTATTTCGGACACTCACGACCCAACATCCATCGCGTCAATTCCGCGCTAGCATGACGGGCGAATCATATACCATCCAACGGCCTATTCCAGCGAATAACTCCGAATTGGACGAGAAATGGGAGTACATCAAAGAGGGACTCGATCATGTCATGAGTGGTTCAGCGGCACCGATGAGCATGGTGTCGTATAGTGGGATCCGTACGGTGTTGTTTAACGGTGCTACCGGTGGATTCAATCATAGGGGAGCTGGTAAGAAGGAAGGTAAGGTCTTTAATTCGTGTATCAAGCCCAAAACTAGATATATAGCTGAAGTTGCCTCCTTGATAGATGTAGATCAAGAAGACGCGTCCTCGTTATCGCCAGGTGGCCAACTCTACGTGCACGTGAGGGAATACCTTAAGACTTCGCTTTCTTCTATAGCTGAGGTATGTTATACACTCCCTGATCTCTTCTCGGCTGGTGAGTGACTGCTAAGCAAGTCCTTGTACTTAGACCGGGTCAGCTCTCAAGGGCGTAGATCGCCTTCGATTTTACGAAACCGAATGGCTCTCGTATAAGAAACGCACCTCGGCTATGAATCGGCTACTCAATGCTCTGAATCGACAATACATAGCTGCTGCAAAGAACGAAGGGATGAATGTATATCCCATTGATATCGTCAGTCCTCTTTCATAGACATCACACCTCATCAGCTGACGACACTTTTCTCCATTGTATCAGCTCGCTTTAGTTCAATGGAAGACATACATTTTTCTTGATTTCTGGGATGACGAAGGCTCTGACCCTCGGCGTAGGGAACTCACGGACTCTCTGATAAACCTCGTCACTCAATTTCGAGATGACAGTAGGGGTCATTCATCGGCAGCTGGGGACTTGCACACCATGAAGACGATGATAGACTCTCTTGTTGTTCTCGACGCAGTCAATCCCCGGCCGAAACCTCTCCCCGAGTCGGCCAGTTCTGCGATAGATACCCGAAAAACAAGGTCAAAGAAGAAATATCCCACTATCAGGCTCTATGAAGAGACGTTCCATACGCCTTTCCTGGCCGCAAGCGAGGCGTACTTCGCTCAAGAGGTCCAAGATCACCCGTTTACACCTTCCAATACCTCCCAGGCCTCCGAATATCTCCACGTTGCATATGATCGTTTCCGAACAGAAAACGAGCTTGCATCGTACTATCACCCCTTAACCCTTCAACCCCTCCTCACTAAATTTGACGACATCTACATTCAAAATTTACTACCGAATCTCAAGGACGCCTTCGTCCCTCTCGTAAGGGAGGACAGAGTCGATGACCTGCAGCGGTTATATATCCTTCTGGCGAGAGCTCCAGAATCTCTGCAGACGGTTAGGGAAGGGTTCGCGGGTTATATCAAGGAAGTCGCATCGGAGGCACTCCGAAATCTGGTTTCGTCTTTACCCTCGCCGAAAACCTATGCAGGAGCGCTTCTGGGTATACATAGTCGATTCACCCAGCTCAGCTACGCCAGCTTCCAGAATGATCGTGGGTTCGAGGAGATTTTCCAGAATACGTTCAGGGAGATTGTGAATCGGAACGAGGCCACGAACTTCGATCCGAGGAAGAGTGCAGAGGCTATCGTGGAGTGCGTGATTCAACTGGGAGGTAGTGAGGATGGGCAAGGTATGGACGTAGATGGTGCTGAAGAAGAGTATCGGAAATTGGTAAGTCATTCATTGGGTTGGAATGAAGATTATTGCTCACATTGAATCAAAGATGCTGCTAGTGGCGTATCTCGAAGAGAAGGATGTTGTCAGGCGCATTCCTGGTTATTGTTGATCAACTTCGTGGTTGGTGCGAGAACAGCTATCTAATGTATCCTTTGGATTGTTATTGGCCAAATTCTTGGAAGATTGTGCTTCATCCTTTCCCAGCGATCTTCAAATGATCTCGCAGCCTGGCGCTGCATTGACAAGTCAATGTCGTGTAATTCTCGAGATCAGGAGTAGCTTTGCCCATATTTCATTTCATCCGTCGTTGACGCTCACACTGCATCATCCCCCTACAATCGAACGCGCTAGAGCTCACATACTCCCAAGATGTGACAGCCCGCAACAGTCCAATTCGGTTGTGGTCTTCTGAGATAGCTTAACTCCGATGCGGTCGGATTTCTGGGTAGATGTGGCCAATTCAATTTGGTCGTTCCAGTGTTGTGGCTATGCCTTGGCTCTGGAACCGGATCGGTCCCCTACGCTCACCACACGATTCGCCCCCAACCACCACCCTTCACATAGCTTCAAGAGATGCAAAGGGACGCAGAAGAGAGTCTGAATCCTGCTCAGAGCCTAGGGATTTATGGCTCGACGCTCAACAGCACTGCGGGAATCAACGTAAACCTTACACAAACTCATTGGCATGCCAGTGGCAAACGAAACGGTGAGCCTGATGCTGTCGAACACTCTCGATAGGCTGACTCAGGTTTACATTCTGGAGATGCACGCAAATTGCTTCAAGCTCAAGTAGCACTCGGAGCTCTTCACGACTCGAAAGAGCGATTTGACCCTCCCAAATGTCATCGATATACAAGAGTCGCTATCTTGGAATCTTTCGATCGCTGGGCTAAAACTCAAGATCAATCCCAGCCAGTGGCTTGGCTTCGAGGTGCCGCAGGGGCGGGAAAGTCTGCTATCGCTCAAAGTCTTGCGGAATCCTGGAGCGAAGATGACCTTCTGGCTGCGTGTTTCTTTTTCTCACGGACGGCGTTGGCGAGGAACAACGCACAGTGCCTGGTACCTACGATTGCCTACCAGATTAGCAACAACATTCCGTCCACCGAAACTCCGATGTTTGAAGCTATACTCAAGGATCCTGGGATCTTCAACAAATCCCTGAAAACTCAGCTTGTCGAACTCATCCTTCATCCCCTCCAGCAAGCCAAGCCGCTAGAGCATGTTACCCCCAAAGTCGTTATCATTGACGGTCTTGACGAGTGCTCTCAGAGCTCAGGAAACCAAGACTTCGAAGAGCAACAGAGGGAGATCTTGGAGGCGGTGGCTGCTTTGCTTCAGGAACACAATCTCCCTTTGAAGTTCCTCATTGCTAGTCGCCCTGAACGCCAAATCCGCGACTCATTCGAGTTCACGGCGCTTAAGAAACTCTCTACCCAGATATCCCTTATCCAATCTCAAGAATCAGACGCCGATGTAGAGCTTTTTCTTCGATGCAGCTTTCGTGTTATCAGAGATAGACGTAAACATCTACCTTCTTCTTGGCCGAGCGAGGATGTCATCCATGCCCTCGTCAGAATCTCGTCGGGGCATTTGATCTATGCAGCCACTGTCATTCGATTCATCAGTTCGCCACGAGGCGATCCTCAGAGATCGCTAGATATAATGCTGCACATTAGCAAACAATCCTCGAAGTCCCGGAATCCTTTGGAAGAGCTTGATAAGCTCTACATGCATATTCTAGGCATGGTCCATAAGGATTCACTCCCGAATGTTCTAGCGATCTTGTATGTCATGACGCATGGCGACATTCCATACATACCGGATAACAGCTATGAGGTTGGGACCACAAAAGTCCGGGAAGTCCGTTCCCTTTTACAATTTTCATTACACCTTCTTATCTCACCCAACCAACTCGAGATTGACCTCGTTGATCTCCACTCCCTATTATCCATCCCCGAGGAGGAATTCGGCTCTCTTTATTTCCACCATGCATCCTTCTCTGATTTCTTAGCTGATCCACACAGGTCAGCTGGGTTCTGTACGGCTCGGAATCAGTCTTTGATTACTCTCAGGACTCGCTTGCGGCATATCTGGGCTGACATATTGAGTGGACCGTGGCTGGAGATTTCTTTCAAAGGCCAGCCGAACGTGGATGCGTTCGTTCGTGATTTGAAGAATGCAGGTTATTCGGAGGAGTTGATGAAGGGCATTCAACCACTGCTCGCATTCTCTCATGAATCTTTGGACGATTACCTACGGTGTATTCATCAAGATCAGTACCTTGCCCTGACGAACATCTCTACCCCTTCGATAGTAACCTCTGTCATGGACTTCTGGAAAACACAAGGGTCTCAAGCAAAGCTCTATGCATATGTAAAGGTGCGCTAAATGTTCTTAGTTACGGCTTCGTAGTAATTCGGTCGACTGAACACGGTTATTAGAGATGGACAGATGACGATTCACCTCGACTCAAACGTCGGCTCACCATCAAACTCACCTTACGTTTTTCTTCGAGCATCGAGTTGCTTTTCTCGCAGAAGTCAAAGCGAAGCACTTCGTCACAAGAGGTTCAGAAGCCGCGTAAATCCGAGTCACCCAAGTCTTCGGAGGTTAGAGTTGAGACAGACGTAGTTGTATTCCATGATGCTTGAAATGATATCGATACGTGATATACTCTGGCATTGGCGAACCTATAGCTCGAATGAATTGGGAAGAAGAAGCCAGGTGGTACATTGGACTCATACGCATATCGCTCCACTCTGCATAACGTCTGGTTCCCACCCAAGTAGGTGTTTATTTGTTTTTACTCGACCTCCGACCCTGGTCACGACGATATGATTGGGCCAGGATATAGAACTCGGCCTCGGGACCATGCTCAGCCCGGTGATCATATTAGTATTCGTGCTAATAGCCTTCGGCGCTTGTAATTGGATGCTACTCAGAATTGGAGTATTGCATGCTGCAGCAAGGGTACTGTAACCGTAGGGACTTTGTTTAAACCTCCTTAAACAGAGCTCTTTTTGAACGTGCCAATGCTTAATCACTACTTAATCATATGGAACTAACATACATGGGAGAGCTACGGATAAATAAGGTGTGATTAAACATGTCCACGATTAAACATACCGGCTTAAGCCACAAGTATCGTACTAGAGTGGATTAACAAGGAGTTGAGACGGGTTAGGATTAAACAAGGCCGCACGCTGGCCATGATTAAACATGAAAGGATCAAGGGAGAATGTGTAAGTAGATGTGTAAGTAGATGTCGATTAAACAGAAATGGCGAGGTTGAAGCAAGGAGTGCAGGGAGGACTTGGATTAATCAGCGCCAGGACGACTTGGATTAATCCCGAGTGGGTAGCAGGTTTAAGCAGCTGGGCCAAGGGGATCGCTTAAACAAATGATCACTCTTGAGTGTGGTCTCCGCCAGGTTCTTCCGAGAGAGCAGCAGCCAACAACTTGGAGCCTAGTACAATTAGAGGCGTCAGTCATCCAGCTTATACTCGGGGCTATGACACATACCAGACCCCTTATCGTATCCTAGCTCATGCAGACGTTCCCTCTTTTGAGCACGGTCCTCTGCAACGTACTCAGCAAGTGAAGCCTTCTTCGACTGCTCAGGTATCAAGCGCTCCCCAAATCCGCTGTCTACTGCTCTCTTACGAGCGTGACAGGCCAATTTTGCATATGCGTCGGATTTCTTCCTACCGTACGCAGCGTGCCCGGGTTGTGCTTCCTGGAAAACCTCGGCCAGCGTCCGCCAGACATTCTTCATTGTGTCAAACGTGGCGATTGTTCTCTTCAGCTCTCCTTGGCTAATCTCCAGCTGCTCCTCCCATCGCTCCACTTCAGCCTCGGCACGGAACCACTGGACGCGGTTTCCTAAATACTGATGAGTTTGGTAGAATTGGTCAAAGAGAGCTCATTACCTTCCTTAGCCCATTCTTCGATCTCGCGAGAATTCATGTTCGTCATAGTCTCCAATCGCCAAATCCATCCATCTTCTCGAGGCGGTGCTGTCCAGTTTCCTTGAGAAAGCTGCGATACAAGATGAGAATGGGCACTTACCTTCCGACTCTTGCTCTTCCTCCTGAGACTCCGACGCCTTCGTCCCATTCTTACCGTTTCTTTTCGTCCCTTTTTTCCTGTTCCGTGTTGCGTTGGCTTCTATGTTGCTATGTTAGTGGAGTGATTGGACTTATGAAGGATAGAAATAGGACTGACTACGTTTCTTAGCCTTTGTCATTCGAGTACCCACGAGGACCTCCTCAAGAGCCTGCTGCGATTCGACCCCATTTGCATCGGGTTTTGAAGGGGCCAGGACACCAGAATTAGCTGCCCCAGAGACTCGGAAACCAAGACCGTCGAACTTGCGAGAGTCACCAATTTTGCGTTTCTCGTGGGTTGGTTTGCGATAGGTGTCCTTGAGGGTCAAAGGCTTGAAGATGTCACGTTTCTCATCTGACGCGTCAGACGCGTTCAGATTGATGTAAGCATCGCGAGAGACATTGTAGTGGGTGATAAGAAGATTGAGTTCCGCCTGAGCTGAATAGATTTTGGCATTGGCGCGTGTATTGCGAGCTTGACCGTAGGCTTCCTTTGGCTTGTGGTTGTACAAGATTGCGAGGACTTTAACAATATTCTGGATATCGCGAAGCGCGTCGTATATGGCACCTTCGCGCAGTAGTTGTTCTGTGTTGGCGAGTTCGACAAGTCCCAGGCGAAGGCGTTCGGTGTGCGAGAAGGATGAGGGAAGAGAAATATTCTCAGACTCTGGACAATTGGAGCCCGCTTTGGCTCGTTGTTGCACCACGTGGTTGCCAAGAGCTGGCGTCATTGTCTTCTGCTGGCCACGCCATTGGTCAAGGCGCTTCCGAAGTTTCCCCCTCCGGTCCGAGATCTCCTTCTTCAAAGCGGTGTCGGATTGGTCTTTGTCCAAAGCGGCGACTTGGGAGAGGATTTTACGCCTACCAGAACTGTCAGCAGAGTTGTAATATCACGAGCGGAAAACTTACTGCAGAGCTTCGATTTCCAGGCCATCGTTGATGAAAATAGCGTGATCAGATACGGATGTACCACTTGAACGAGTACTTCGTGCATGTGGTTGATCCGCTGTGAGGCTTTTGAGGTACTGAAAAGCCTTTGCCTGCGACGGCACTGAAGACCATACACTATTATCAGCAGTACATATTATGCCAAACTTGATATTACTTACCTGACTTCGTATTGTGGCGGTATACAGATTTTACCTCTGCCGTACTTCGCCCACGTCTGAGCTCTGATTCATCGCCACCGAGCTTGGCGCGTAAAATCTCCCATTCTGGCAGAAAGTTGGCATACAGCTGTGTCAGAGTCTGGAAGTGTTCGAGATGTCTGGCGAGGAGCTCTTTTGCTTCAATGATCTGATCATATAGAATGTCGGCTGAAACAATGTAAGTGACGAAACGGGTAACGGGTTCAAGGAATTGGATCTTACGCATAATGACGGTCTTTCTTTGGTTCCAGTCACTATGATTGATGATAAGCGTATCTTGACGATGACCATTATTCATCTGGCGGACTTGACCACCAAGTTGATTTGATTCTGCCCAGTAGACTTCACAAGTTTCCCCATGCTGATGACCTGCGTGCTTATTGTATGAGCACGCATATCGGTACATGCAGTCGTCCTTATGATTTTGTACGTGCACGAGTGGGATCAGCCAGCGAAGCCTCTCAATTGCAGGCACTAAATCGGGAAACGACACCTTGAAGCGGTCCTCGATATTTGTCGAATAAGCGCACGCGATATCATACGAGACGAAGTCATTACAGGTGGTTATCCACCCGGGGGATGACTCGGAGCTTGGATCAAGCTGACGGTCAGGGTACTGTCGGATAGCATGGGCAAGTGCATAGTCCGAGTTTCCGAACCTGTGAGGAGTAGGATTTAGAATAAGGTCACATCCAATAGAGAAGTCAACTGAAATCACCTCTCGCCTAGCTGTAAATCCACCGATGATTGAATGAAGACATGAGGGCACTGCACATGGATGACGCCAGTTATCTCCATGTTCTTGAATTTCTTCCGGTCTCCCTTGTTCAAAGCTTTCAGGTATGAACATGTTGCTTTCTGAAGTTGGACACCACTCAGTCGCCGTCGTGGCACTGATAGATTTGAATCTATCAACTCACCTCGGCATCAGCTGACTTGGGTAGTGCACGAAGGTATGCCTGGTATGCCTGATCCTCGGGTATGTATGACCGGCCTTGGAACAAGGAGACGTCGTCTTCATCGGTATTCTTGGCATACTTCCCCACATGCACTGCATATTTAGAGTCCTAATCTTCTACATTAATCTCTGTGAAATTGAACTTATGGAACAGGAGAAGAAAGGAGCGTGCAAAAAGTGTTGCAAAAATTCCACCTGCGACACTTTTTGCGAGAATTTACAAATAGAACCAAATAACGCGTCTCTGAAACCGGAAACACGGAACAATGGGCGGCTTTAACCAGGCGCCTAACATGCTATTTTAAGACATCACGTGCATCGAGCTCTCGGCAGCTGGCCCAGGAACAATTAGATTCGGTAACGCGTCGCTTTGACATTACGCACACCTTTTGTCCAGCGATGCTTTGGCCACTGCCATTTATGGCCGACTGAACGCTTTGGCCGACTATCAAGGTATATCATGCCACCCCACTGCGCCCCCGGATGCCACATATTGCCTCACTCCCCTGCCGCCAGCGATGCCAAAATCCATCTTTACCAAGGATCAAGACGCTCATCTCTTATCCTATCTTCCAACTCTACAGGCCTTTGTTGCTACTCACGATCCTGGACTTGATGGCAAGAATCAAAAGGTTACTGAGTGGAAGAAGCAGACCGTAGCTGAGGTGATGGAGCATGATCTCTTCAAAGGGAAGCTGGACACTACGAAGAGATCTCTGGCGTATTGGGAAACAGTACGAATTATACTATCAATTCCTCGCTCACCATCTGACAATTCTTGTGATCAGTCGCTTGTCCGATGGTTCACCAACAAGTGCAACTACGACCTTAAGCTCAAGCCCGCTAAGCTCGCCCTCAAGGCAGCCGCCAAGTCCTCTCCTTCAAGTTCTGGAGTCACTTCCAGGGCTCCAGCCACTCTTGCTAGCGCTGCTGCTGCTGTCTCTGCCGCTGCCGCCGCTTCCAAAACTACCGATAAGGCCGCAGATCGCGTCGAGACTCAGCTCCAACGCGCTTTACATCAATTCGCGTCGTTTAGCTCGGAGCTCTCTCCACTGTCCCTCTTTGCATTTGAGAACGACAAGGAACTTACGGAAAAATACCTGGCGTATTCGAAGGAGCATGGAACACCGGGAGGAGGTTCTCGTAATCATGTGCTGAAGGAGATGTGGGAGGCGGCGGACCAGAAGTATTGGGAAGAGAGAGCAGCTCAAATGTTGAACGACATCGAAGCGTGAGTGATATATCTCTTGTAAGATCCATCATAAGCTGACTGGTCTCCTTAGAAATCAGGAACAATTTGCATTCGTCATGAAGCTTGCGCTGGATGGCCTCGCAGAACGAGGACGTATTGGTTCATCCGTCTTCAATTTCTACTATGCATATCGTGACAAGAACGATAGCCTTCATAGTGGCGTGTACGTATATGGCTATGCTATTGTAACCTCACACAAAAACTAATCTGCTGGACAGGGTATACACTGGATATGATGTCGAAACAAAGAGCTTTTTGTCATGCGGGCCACCCGATGAGAAGGACTTACAGGACGGATGGGCTGACCATGCGAATCGTGTTCTCCCAAGTGGTGAGTCATCTGTTATTCTCTCATATTGCTGCATACTCATTTCTGGTGCAGAAAACACGCCAAAGTCTTCTGGTGTTGCGCTCGACCATGACGACAACCACCTCCCACTATTCCCAAAGGTCAGCCTCCGAAATACATCTGCGGCAGCATTAGAAGGAATACTTAATCAGTACTTGCTTGAGTTATGGGGTACGTTGTTACTATTTCACTCGTGACCATAGACCTGATTTCCACGTAGAATATGCAGTCACTACGTCCTCTGATAGTGATGAGCAGTATACGACTGCTCAAATTCCTTGGAATGAGCTCGAGAATTACCCCCATCACTTCTACGACTCAACTCAGTTCCAGCTACCTATGCCGATTAAACCTGTCAGCGGCTATACCCCTGTAGAGGTTCTTACGCTTGCCACCTACTTCCGACAACAGCGACGCCTCAAATCCCATTTCAAATTTCAACTCGATCCGACGCGTCCTCTCTTGAAGCCGTCAAGCTCTCCCTTAACCACACCTTCATCCTCCCCCGTCAAACGCCTACCCACTGTACTATCTACCGCCGCCTCTCTACCCACTACGCCTCGCCAACATCCACATGACGGAGCGACACCTGTTGCAACACCTGCGCCAGTCAATGCCGCTTCTCGAAACCAGGAAAGCGAAGAACCTCCTGCTACTAATGTCACGAACACATCGAGTTCTAGTACGCCTGTCATTCTACCAACTGTCGGTGCTCCCCCAAATGAACAGGCTACATCCTCCGAGGCATCTCCCGTCGCAACGACTCCACCACTTGTTGACACGAACGCAGGTACCAGTGGCGTCGACATTCCCGGAGCAGCGAAGTCAACGAAGTCAGGCCATCGGAAGGGAGGGGCGGCAAAAAAGCCTAAACAGGGTACCACCAGCACGAAAAAGGTTAGCACGTCTCTAATTGTAGTGACCGATTGACCGATCAGCGAACTGACTATGTATATCCAGAAGGTTGTCAAGAGGCCTCAGGAGCCTGCCCCCACAATCTCCGCTGTTGATGAAGGACCTCTCGCGGGGAAACGAAAACGCAAGCAAGTCGACTTTGGTGGACCCAAGCCCGTGGTTGACCCCTCTCAGCCGCCTGCGAAGAAAGTCAAGTGAGTAGCAAACTCATACAGATATGTTGCCCTTGACTGACGGAATATCTAGGCACTCTTATACCTATGAACCCGTCATAGTTTAATCATCTGATTAAAGAGTACTTAATCTGTTCTTTAATCTAGTTGTTTTACTCTGCCATAGTTCACACTGCTCCACCTACTTAAACATTTTCCTGCTTAATCTAGTTCAATCGGCCTCGTTCTCATTGACGTAGTTTATGGATACCTTAGATTAATCACCTCATGTTGAACGTACGCTTAAACGTGAGCTAGCGTATGCTTAAACATAGATAGATCACATCGATGAGGCCGCTGAGATGTTTGTCCGTGCTTAAACATCAGCGGGACCAGTGTCGCAACAGTGAACCTCCGTGATGCCCCCTGCTACTTAAACATTCGCGCTGCTTAATCCTTGCCATCCCCTCGCCACCAGCAGAGCTACACATCTTACGCGCCTCTCAGCCTGGATGCTTAAACGTAGGATTAATCATCTGCACCGTTCAGAAAGGCTGAAGATTAAACAAAAACCATACTGTTTTTGAAGGGTAGTATACGGCTTGGCTGCTTGGATGAGATGATTCTGCTACTCTTCTCCTAATCCACGATGCCTTCGAATATTATAAAAACTCACAAAAGTGGTTCCACCTCTCTCTCAGAGTTCTGCTTTCACCGTATTCATCCGATGAAGCTCGCTATTGTCTTCTTGCACCTCATTGCACTTACCGGCCTTTCGTTGGCTGCACCCATCCCAGGTGAGATTCCATACTTGTTCGCACCTTTACACTTTGTGAAATGCCGTCATTCCGTAGACGTTGCTGAAAAGGCCCAGAGCGGTGCAGACACAGACCTCGGCTATGTCTACAGCTCTGCTGCCCTGGGTTGGGTCGCTCTCAGAGATGAACCAGTTGCTGAAGGCCTTGGTGAGAACATTCATCCAATCTATGCATTATGCCTCTGTATCGTTGCTGATACAATACCCTTTCAAAGATATCGCCAAGAGGGGTGAGAAGGCGGCAGATACCGACCTCAATTATGTTTACAGCTCTGCAGCTTTGAGCTGGGTCGCCCTCAGAGACGAGGGGGCTGCGTAAGTCGACGTTCGGATAATTCTGCTGGCAGTGGCACGGCAGGCCCAAGAAAGAGCTGAGAGAAAGGAAATGTACGATAAATGGCTGCTGCTCCAGAGTTTACTTTGACGCTTATAAAATATATAAACCATGTATCAAGTCAGAGATATTTGCTATGGGATCCACCTTTACGCGCTCGAACCATGCTGAGACGTGAACGCGGATCCATCTCACGAAGATCATACTATCAGCTGCGACGACCTTCTCTCCGATCCGCAACCATCCTCATGCAATTACCACAAGACGTAGCCATCGAGATTCTCCACAACTTACCAAAGCCCGATTATCCTAAGTTCACCCACTCTACTCACTTTCTAAAACCCCACGATCCCCAAGCCTTGCACAGATATCATCAGGATAAAGCCGTATTAGCCAACATCCGTCTTACATCCAAGACTTTTCATGCTCTCTCCACGCCACTTTTCTATAGTGAAACGGTCGTTAACCTTCTAGCACCACCTAGCGCTGCAGGTCTCAAGCTATTATTCTCCGCTGGAGGAGTATTCATCCATACATTGATCGTTGACGCTGGCGCCTATGGAGACATGGGATCCAATATCGCTCAAATCGATCTCTGGTACTGCAGGTACTTACCTCATCGGCACGACCTCGTTCAGATGATCCAAGAAGGTCTAGCTACTTGCGTTCATCTTCGAACACTAGAAGTGTATGGAGATCATAGACTCTTTCCTTCCCGAAACTGGATAAAAAATCCAAATACTCAGAACTTAGATCTCCAATCGATCGTTTTCAGCTCTAGACAACATCTCACACTTCCTTACTGCCTGGTGGGATTTGGACCTCGCCTCGAATCCCTGACTATCATCGCAGAGGAGGGCTTCAAGAAAGTCCCTCTCAAATCATTTCATTTACCTTCTTCATTTCCTAATTTACGATTCTTACACCTCGAGGGATGGTTGCATGCTCAACCTCAGTTAAAGAAGCTACTCTCCCGGATATGCATAGATCAGCCATCTCTATCAGGGCGGCATTCAAAGATTCAGACCAGTCCATTACGAGAGCTGGTAGTCACAGGAGATCTCTGCTATCATGGCCCCAGGAGGAACAGACCAGCTTCCTTCATCGAGGACGTCCTCCCAGAAGTCATTGGCCAGGATTTGACTACCCTTCACTTTCTTCCAATATGGCTCATTGCGTTTCCGCGAACTATGCCCTCTGGGATGGCCAACCAAGATACCATCCCTCCATCCCAATTGGCGTGGAATACGATCAATAAACCTATGGATGAGGTCCTCAGGATCATCACGAACAAATGTCCGAACCTCATCACGCTTTCCCTCCCCTGTTCCAAATTGTGTTATGGTCGCGACACACACACTTCCACGAGAAAGCTCCGAGATCTATCCGTATTTGTGGCAAACCGAGAGTCTCCAGAGGCCCTGCTGAAGGAGCATCAGGTAGAATTCAAGCCTCCATCGCTACAGACACTCTCCATCTTCTCCCTTTGGTCCGAAGGCGAAACAGACGACAATCCCGACAATTCCTATTCCATTAACACTCAGCATGGTACAAGCGGCCGGGTTGAGGCTGTACTACATCCACACCTTCCAGGATTCGTAGGGATCAGAGTTACGTTTAATCCAGGGGAGGGCAAGACGGTGCGTCAGTGGCCGACCGAGGACTTTTAGGATCCCGTATAATCACAAATAACAAGTACTAGTCTAATTTCTAGTAGACAGTTTCTCAGACTTGCCAACGTACAATAGGCAAAAATGAATTCGCGGATGGCTCCTTACGATGCATCACTAGTTTGGCGCTTTTCGCAATATCATACGATGCGCCTCGCAGCCGGCTGAAGTTGGGTACTCCGGAATGGCCTAATTGAAGCTCTAAAGATGCGAACCACATCGGTACCTAAAGTAGCAAGAGTAACAAAATATGTCTTACGGAGGCTGCAGGAGACTGAAAAATTACGAACGAACAAAGTACACAATTCATGCTGAATGCTTGACAGTCCATTAGAAACGAATCCCCCGCCACACTTCAACAAAATGCACAAATGATCAGCAACTCGAAAATATCTAATCAACCTCATCCATCCCACCACTCCTATGCATCCCATAAGGATACCCAGTACGATCTCCAAATCCATCATCGCCTCCACCAAAACTGAACGAGAAATCATCGGGGAGAGGGAGTCCACCTGAATGGTCACCTCCCTCAATATCGTGGATGTCGACATCTGGTCTGGTAGTTGTTGACGTAGATACATTTGGTTGTGGAGGTGGAGGTACGAACGCGGAGGTTGAAAGAGGTGTAGCAGGTGGTGCTGTTTGGGGTTGAGATTGGGTTGAAGAAGTTGGGGATGTCGATGGACCAAATGTGAAAGGATTAGATGGTATATTTGCGGGAGGGTTGAAGGTCGACGTTGAGGCGGTCGCTGCAGAAGACGTGGTAGAAGGCCAGACAAAACGCGACATTCCAGCTCCTCCTCCAGTTGGAGCATTCCCTCCTTGACCTGTCATTCCCGAAGTCAAAGTCGAAGTCGAGGCAGTTGCAGAGCTTGATGGAGGGGGACCCGTAGGCCAATTCCAACCCGTTATCGTAGTCGTCGAACCAGCGTAGCCTCCACCAGGTGTTGGAGTTGGCACATGAGTCGTAGTGTAACCAGTAAGAGGGAAAGGTAAAGTCGCAGGAGCGGTACTGACGCCAATTCCAGTTCCAGTCCTGGTGCCACTTCCGACTGCACCTAAGGTTGAGCTTGGACCCTGACTCTGGAGTGTCGACGAAGTTCCAGAACCAGCAGCTGGTGGCCTAGCGGTCAAAGTCGTTGGCGTGTTCATCTTCGTCGTAGTCGGGGCATTTGTGGTTGAAGTAGCCGTGGTTGTACCCGTCGATTTCGTACTAGGTCCACTCAACCCACCCCCACCTGAATTGAAAAAACCCTTCAACCTTCCACCGGGAGTCTTCACTTTTGCTTTCGGCGCGGCCGCTGTTCCTGCTGTTCCTGCTGACGTCGACGTTTGTGTCGATGTAGAGGACGTAGACGACGCTGGAGGCGGTGGAGGAGGGGACAGTGTAGAAGTAGGACCAGCACTGGTCTGGGTCGAAGTCGAGGTCGGAATCATGGATGTGGTGGAAGCAGTGGTTGAGGATCCCACAACAGCCCCAGGACTATTAATCGTAACAAACTCCATCTTCTCCTTCTCCTTCTCCTTCTCCTTTCCCTTCCCTTTCACCTTCTCCTCTTTCGCAGCTTTCTCCTTCGCAGCAGCCTTCGCTTTCGCTTTCGTAGCAGAGAGCTTCTTCCTCTGTCCTTTACAGAATGCGTTGAGTACTTCGATGGCGGTAGCGATGTGTGTCTTGGAGGGTCGTTCGAGGAGTCTGTTGAGTCGAAGGTTAGTATATATTTGAGAATTGGATTAAAAAGGAAATGAAACGAAGTGATGACCAACGACGACAACCGAAATAAACGTTCGGTGGGTGTCTGAAACGGCGAAATGTAACAGCAAAGGAAAGGAAAATAACACTAACCTCATAGCCATCGCACTAGCCACATCCCCAGCCTTCATCCACGGCATCGTCTCAATCACCTCTTTGTACACCCTCATCAAAATCATCTCTACCTCCTTCCCTACATTCATCTCTTTCTCCTTCCCTTTCTCCTTCTCTACCCCAGTCTTATCCTTCTCTGTTCCCGCCCCAGTTGTGGTAGTCTTCTCCTTCGCTTGCGTCTTCGTTTTCGCCTTCGAGTTTGAATACGAAGATTTCAAAGGAGCAGAAGCAGACGATTTCGAACCCTTCCCCACACTCAAACTCCCACCAAACCCAACCCCCAACCTCCTCAAATCCCCCACCCCAACACCCCTAACACCACCCATCTCCTTAACAATCCCCCCAGCACTCAACAACTCTTCAAACCTCTCTCCTAACCTAGGTCTATACCTTTCCCTAACTTCATCTAGATGTGCATCTCTCTCTCTTTTTGGGAGGAGTTTACCTCCGCTTCCGAGGTCCTCGTCGTCGAGGTCGTCGTTTGGATTGACACCAAATAAAGAAGAGAAGAACCCCGCTAGGGGATTATTCGCGTTCCCTCCCGTAGCACCTCCCCCACCGGAGGAAGAACCAGACCTCGACCTCGCCCCACCCCCAGAAGCTTTATCATCAACATCCAATATCGCACAAACCTCATCATCTACCAATTCCCATCCTCCTGGTCCTCCTTCTCCCCCTCCTCCCATTCCTCCCATCATACCACCTAACCCTCCTAACCCTCCGCCGCCGCCCATCATTCCAATACCTATTCCACCAATACCACCAATCCCACCTATTCCAGCCCCACCACCACCACCACCACCACCACCGCCTGCAGCGGCAGCTGCGCCTCCAACGACACCAGCGAGACCACCCATCATCATTGCTGCGAATGTCATTGCGTTGAGTGGGGGGCCTCCTGGGGCGCCTGGGGGAGGTCCTCCACCTGGAGCTCCTGGTCCTGCGCCTGCTCCAGCACCTCCTCCGAGTCCAGCGTTAGGATTCGCATTCACATTTGGGTTCGGATTCGCGTTGGGGTTGGGATTGAAGTTGGGAGCGAAATGCGGAGGAGGATTCGCTGCTGGCGGAGGCCCACCAAACTGAGGCGGAAGCGGTCCAGCAAACTGCGGCGGCAGCCCTCCTCCTCCAAACCCTCCCCCTCCACCACCACCACCAAACACCTCCCCCCAAGTTGGACTTATAACTCTCCCAACCCAATTCCGTATTCTCTCTTTCCTTTGTTGTCCTGCTCCATTCGCATTTCCTCCCTGTCCTACTCCTCCCTGTCCTCCCCCTCCTGTTCCGCCTCCATTCGCATTCGTATTCCCACCTGAGGCGGTAGAAGAGGCGGAACCGGTAGGCAACTTCATAATATTCTCCAACTCCGTCAAATTCATCGCTGTGTTGATGTTCCCGAAAGAGGAGAGCACGGCAGTTCGGATGTTCGCGAGAGAAGAGAAAAGTTGGTCTTCGAGGAGGGAGAGGGAGGTTAGTGGTTTAGAGGGTGGCCATTCGAGTTGGGAGGTGTAGCTTCCTTCTTCCTTCGACGTAGGAGATAGAGGCGAAGAATCCGAGACAGAGTCATCAACAGCAGGCAGCACAACAATAACACCAACAACAACCTCCCCATCTCCTTCTTTCTCCCCTCCCATTCCTCCCATTCCTCCTCCTCCTCCCATAACCCCACCCACCTCTCCTACACCCTCAGGATTCAACATCCACCCAAACCTCCTCCAACATCTCTTAGTCCTCTCTATGTCAAAGTTATAACTCCAAATGCTGAGTGCTGCGCGTGTACTTTCTCGGGACTCTCCTTCTGCTTCCTCGAGTCTCTCGTGGAGCTCTCCGAGGACTTTATCGAGGTACGCAGTGAACTCCCCCGCTTTCCCCGCCGTCTTCCGCGGATCCACATCAACACTCAACTCAACCCTCTCAAGCGGTGGAAGGTCCCGGATTAGAGCGATGATCCGAAGGTATAAGGGAAGTGAGGGACGTGAAGAGAAGAGGGAGGAAAGGTGGGAGATGTATAGTGTGAAGAGGGAGAGACGGTGGGTGAAGAGGGAGCGCGGCCAGTAGGGGGAGTGATGTTGGCACTTGCAGTTGTTTGGTTCTTCTTCGACTTCATCAGGGGAGGTGGGAGAGGCGACGGGTTCGTTGGGTACGGATACGGGGGCGAGAGGAGGGGATGTAGAAACGTTGGGAGATGAGGTAGTTGTAGCCTAAAAAGAATTTCATAAATTCTGGCTTAGACTAGGAATCTTAAGACCTTACCTTCGCCTCACCGTCCTCCTCTACCTCAACCCCAGCCTTCGGTAACATCCTCCACCCCTTCCCTTCCCTCTTCTCTCTCTTCTCTTTCTCCCCTCCGTCTTTCTCCTCTCCACTCGCATCTTCATCTTCGTCCTCAGTCTCCCACTCGTCCTCATCATCCTTGTCATCCTCGTCGTTGTCGTCAGACAAATCGTCCTCGAGTAATTCATACAGCGCGTCAAAGAGAACATCTTCTTCGTCTTCGTTCTCTGCGTAGTAGTCTGAGCAGAGTGCGAAGTGTCCTGTGGGTGGAGAGTATTAGTATCGAGTGTGGGAAGGAATAGGGAGGTGAGAGTAAGGGAGAATGAGAAGGTGGTTTGTATGCGCCGAAAGTGAAAGAAAGACAAGAAACCAGACAGGAACGAGAAACGGGAAAGAAGAACGAATCCGTAGGAGACGGACAGCAGAGTGGGAAACAAGGAACGTAACGGGAAGAGAAGAGAAGAGGGGAAGACGAGGAAGAGTTGGGAGAACGAAAAGAAAGCTGTAACGATAATGGTGCCGAAACGGAATGGAAGAAAGAAGGAAAGAACGTCTTGACTCCAACGACGAGAAACAACGGAACGGAGCGAGAGGAAACGGAGGCTAAGAGGAAGAAAGCAACGGAACGGAACGAAACACCCAACTCACCTCCCTTCCCACCCTTCAGAACACCTTCAAAACTTCCTTCTCCAAAAATATCTTCAATCTCCTTCATCATCCTCATCACTCTCTCTTCCGTTTCTTTTCCTATCTTCTTCCCTCTCCTCCCCGTCCGCTTCTCTCCCTCTTCCTCATTTGGCAGATTGGTGAGCGACGACTCCCGAATCATAGAAACGAACAAATCCCTCCACACCCAAAACAGTATCTCTTCGAGATTATGTGGTCCCCTCACAACAAAGATCTTCTTTACCTCCCTCTTCCCACTCCTCCCTACCTTCCCTCGAAGAACGATCCGAACAGGGAAATTTAGAACGACACAACCACACCCCGCACCAGGACCTACACTTCCGAATGGACCTCCAAGGGAAGGATCAGGTCGGATACCGGGAACTTCTTCGAGTCGACGTATCCATCTCCAAATCTCCAACAGGCTTTCATGTCCCTTCTCCCATCTCCCATCGTCTTCCCCTTCTCTTTCTTTTCGTCCACCCGGGTAACACCAAACAGCCTCCCAAACTCTCTCAACCCACTCCCCCAAACTCTCAAAATACTCCCTAACCAGTTCTGCATGCGAGAAACTCGTTCCCATAGAAGGAAGGGGATGGTTACTTTGGTGAACGGTGAATGAGGGCGTTGAGTGGGAAGAAGGCATTGTGGAGAGTTTGGAGAAGATTAGGAGGTTGTTGAATGTGTAGACGAGTTGGGTTCGGAAGGGGGTGGGGTTGAGGGTGGAAGGACTGGGAGGGAGAGAAGGAGGGAGGGAGGGTTAGGTTTTTCGTCATGGTAGCGAACGCGCTTTGACTCACCTCCCTCTTCCTCTCCCATCTTCCTCTTTCCTTTTCGTGTTCTCTTTCATCTTCCCATTATCCATGTCTCACAATCAAAGCGTTCGTGGACAGACACCAATGACTGACGCGTGCCACGAACCAAAGACTGGTCGTGACAAAATCGGAAAGACAGATGAGATGGGAGCGTGGGAGCTTTTGATTAGGTTGGGTTTTGGCTTGCCTGGGTCGGGTCGGATCTCGGAAACGGAAACGGAACGGAAAAGACGAGGTTGAGGTCACGGTTACACTCTCAAACTCTCAACTCGTCAAACTCTCTAAACTATTCACCTGCTTCCGCGCATACCGCGCGTAACGTAGAGCTGGAATGAACGGCTTGACTTGGATTTGGGGTCGTTCTCTTCTCTCACTGTCAGTCCTCTCCGTCCGAGTCTGTCGACCGAGTCCTTTCAACCTTCGAAGACGAAGAATACGAACGTAAGCACTGCTCTAAGTGTCGCTTGGTACGGATCCCTTATAGGGATAAGTATATCAGATTGGTAACCCTCCGCTGGCACGAATTTCCACCTACCCATTAGTTAGTCAGTTCTTCTAACTCGGCTACTCGAAGCTACTATAGTCCTTGGAACGATTGTATAGACATTTGTAAGTAACCGCCACCAGAAAATAACACAACATTCTGTCCTCCTCTGGAGTATACCTAACTCTAATCCCAATATATCTCGGAAGGTGTGGATGCAGTGCCTTCTCCACCTGGCCTGTCGTACCATGCCGAGCCTCAATCTAACCCGAAGCATGGGTGCCCTCCTGCACCCCTTCAAGTGCTTCGCCCCAATGCGAGAATATCTCGAGCGTCTCCAGCGATAGAGGTCTGCATTCCACCTGATGTTCCCTCAACAATATCTCCGGAGCCTCTCGAGTCGCTACAAAGACTAATAAATGTAGAAGGTTTCTCATAGAAGTAAGGGAGTGTGTCCAGGCTATAACACAACCTAGAGCAGGGGAGGGAAAGCCTGATGAGGTTCGGGCATTTCGTCGTTATAACTCTGAGGACTTTATCCATTGGTTTGTTGATTGTGTTCCACGCCAATTGGGATGAAGGGATGGTATCTTGGTTGACCATCCCAGAAGGCATAGTTCGTGGAAACGCGAGGAGCTACATTGGATAAAAGTGAAGGGTCGTCAAATGTTGCACCAAGGTGGCACTGGTCGTCGCGGGTCAGAGAGAAAGGTCGTCCGTAGGGGATGATACGAGTTTGAAAGTTCTGATCTTTCACGTTTTGGCAGATGTCTCTGTGTCCACATCTCGGCTTGGTTTGAGCGCATAAACGTCCCATAGCAGATATCTTCGAATGTATACATGTCATATATATATTACAAGCATCAAGAGTAAAAGTCGGAGTAGAAGGCATGTATCGAGTGATTCTTTTCCCTCAGCTCCTTTGAAATTCATAGCGGGAGTTAATCAAGGGCACCCCAGCTTGCAGCCGTAGAACCACGTCTGCCAACCCATCGGAGGTCGGTATCTGCAGCCCTCCGACCACCCCTCTTGGCGATATCTTTGAAAGAGTAACGTATCAGCAACAACCAAGGATCGTACATAGATCGGATGAATATTCTCACGGAGGCCTTCAGCAGCTGGTTCATCTCTGTGAACAAGCAAACCCAGATCGGCAGGGGCCCTTTCAGCAATGTCTATTGAATGACAGCATTTTAGTAAGTGCTCAGATTGACGCGCAATGTCACGGTATGCTCTCACCGGGGATGGAGGCCGCCAACGAAAGACCGGTGAGTGCAACGAGGTGGACAAAGATGATAGAGAGTTTCATCGCGGATGATCAACGTGAATGAGTCAGATGAAGTGGGACTCTGAGAGAGATGCAACTACCCTCTCGTGAGTTTTTATATCGCTCGCTCGAAGGCCTCGTGGAGAGGAGGACGCCCAATCATCTCATTCAAGTACCGGCCAAGCCAATACTTCTCTTTCTGAAGAATGAAACACTTTCATTCTCAATAGAAATTATTATGAGCGCTGGAAAATACCACTTGGCTTTTTCTTTTCAATTCATTCGAACCATAGGTTCGCGGAAATTTCTCGTCCCCGCCGGTTCGCCAAGGCCACGCAAAGTATACTCGTTTTGGTCCTAGTGAAATGGTCCTGATCGACGTACGACTCGGATTCCTTCACTCTGTCTAAAGAGATGGTAGCAGGTTGAGAAGGGGTACCGTATGAGCGAGGCTACATGATTAGTACCACTAGCACTATATACATCCGGACGGCGTCGAAAGGTCTGCCATCCTGCCGTTCTCCTGAAACCCTTGCTCTCTTCGTGACTGAAAGAAAGCCGTGATGACCCTGAAAGCCAGAGCGCTGCATGTGCACACACTACCCCATGATCACGTACCAAACTTTGGCCAATCGGCCAATGGTAAAATACTCGTTGGTGGCTCAATATTCAGCAGCCACCATTTTTATCGTCACAGATTTACCAACACCAAGCCGTGATGCCCCGTTGAATTACGAATGGCGAATATAAGTAGATATGTCCTCCATCCTCCTAGATCTTCGCGGCGACAATCGGTGCTGGTGCTGCGTTTCAATCTCCTGAGCGATTTCTACACATCTGGCATTCCATAGATTACCGATCCGTGAGCAAAGTGACACGACAGCTTCATTCGTCAGATGCGCCAATTTTCCCTGATCGAGTTCGTCTGAAATCTGAGAAGTCGTTCGTTGATTGGTATCCTTTGAGAAATGAGTCATTCGGCGGAGGGTTGCTAGGAGTCTGGGATGGTGGATGAATTGGGTTCCGGAAGCTATCAACTCTCCCTCGATATCCGCGTGAAGGTCTGCAAGACCCCAAAGGCGAGTTGGGGTGTATCGAGGGCAGATGGTGGCATGGTCGATCGGGCTCTCGAAACGGCATCCAAAAGAACAATTGACCCAGGAATGACGCGCAATTTCGGCCGGTTGTCCTAGGGATATAGGAAGCTGACTGAGGTATGGTCGACGTCGTTTCAGCTCGTCACTATTGTAAGTGTTGGTGGCAGGTAGTCGTGCTACCTGGATAACAAAAGATGCCAGTCGTTTCTGCCTGTTGCCCCACCCTGGTTGGAAAGCGGGGAAGCGTCGCGAGCGCTCAGCCTTTAGGTTCTCGTTGGAGCACGCTCTCGCCATGGATCTCAACACAGGCATGTACTGGCTTGAGTTTATCATTCCGCCCTCTTTCAGCATTCTAGCTTTCCTTGAGTCGTCTGAGTCAGATGAATCATCACACCTCTTAAAAGCAAATAAATATCAGTAATCAATGTAGTCGAGGGCACAAACTACCTTCAGATAAGATGCGACAGTTGCATAACTGCCGGGTATTCTCCAAAAGTCCGCTAGCCTATCGTGTAACCCGTCGAAGTGAGGGCTATGTTCTTCAAGTTCCCATATTTGATCTAGTTGGGTGCACAGAATATAATCTTCGATCGCCTCCCCGTCACTTGATATCAGAATTTGTGAACCCTTCCGAAGCTCCTCTAATTCCTCGTTACACCGCTGTAGCTCCAGTACAAAGTGGATCGCATTCGAGAGCCTATCGTCGTATTCAAGAAGACCTTCTGAACTGGCCAAAAGACGATTCCAGATATGACGAAGTCGAGTTGACAGGATGACCGTTGGCTTGTGGAGGGTGGTTGAAAACGTGAGGGATCTCTCTCTGTTCTTGAGAAAGTCCGGAAAGGATGCGTGATAGAAATAAACGGTGGAAGTAGAGCCTTCAGAAGGTACAAAGAGGAGAGAGTGGAGATCAATGAGGTCCGAATACAATTGGTGTTTAGGGATCAGCAACGACCAATAGAGCCATTGAATGGAGATGATGCTACCTGGAGGATGTTCGAGATGAGGGATTGGACCATGCACCAGTCTGACGAAGACGGATAAGACTGTCTGCAGTGCGCTCGGTTCAATTGTTTGAAAAACCTGCAAGTACAGTGCATCGAGCTCCTTCAAAGGATTTTCCTTTTGTGCTAAGTTCATGTCGATGTTCAGTATCTTGTGAAGGAGGCGTTGTGGGTTGACTCGAGGAGCTGTCATTAGGCGAATCACAGTAGCAGCATAAATGAAATGGCCGGATGACTTCCTCACAAGCGCCGAAATCACTTCCTCCCCAGGCCATGAAGCAGGTAGGTGTCTGTTCCGTATTAGGATCTGTTTCAACCGACATCGTAGAAATAGATCGATGTCGGCATCAGATTCGGAATCATGGTCAAGGCGCACGACTGTGGTCAAATCCTTCAGTTGCCCGAGTTGGTCATACTCAAAGGATTCTCGGATTTGCCGTTCAGGGCGACTAGCCACAAGGAAGCGTAAAGGAACGTTATAATCGCTTATAGATATGGCTAGCGCCTCTAGAATCTCGCGTTGCTGCGACTCATGATGCTGTTGGGGATAATCGATGGAACATTCGTCTAGTCCATCGAGGACAATGACTCGAGTTGCCAACGACTGTTGGGAGGTAGCATGCTGTAGAGGCTGAAGCACTAGCCTCGTTAGCTGAGTACGGAATGATTTCTTGAATATTCCTGGGTCTTTGAGGATAGCATTATTGATCATATCGCGAGTGGAGGGAATGGAGATAGCAATCTGATATGCAATGGTGGGGATGAGATATCGCTTCTCGTTCCGTTGAGGAGCGGTTCGGGAGAAAAAGAAAGCAGCAGCAAGCAGCTCGTCATCGTTCCAGTATTCAGCAAGAGTTTGGGCGATCGCAGATTTTCCAGCTCCAGCCGCACCTCTCAGCCAGATTATAGGGCTTGTTACATTGCCATCTGTCGCCCAATCCTTGAGATAATCAAGGATCGCAACTCGTGTATCGGGATGGCATTTGGGAGGATCATATCGCTCATCGGAGTCAAATAAAGCTCCGAATGCGACCTCTTTCTCGAGTATCCTCCAAGCATCTGTCACAGATGTGAATTATCTGAGGAAAAGAAGAATCTACACGCTCACCGTCGTCTCCAGCTTGGTTGTGCGTAATGCTGACGTTCATTGCGCCTCCGCTTGTGAAAGCCGAATTTCGTATACTTGCGCTTGCGCCATAGTTGGCACGGCCGCGGGAGTGCGTCGTCATCTATCCAGAAAAAGAGGCAGTAATTCCAGAAGAACCCGTTAGGAGCATCGATGAATATGGGCGCCTGGCATCAAGTTGTTGAATCAAGTCCAAGCCCAAGATAGAGCGTGTGCCAGTGGCGGTGTGGAAACCTTAGGCTGTGTCCTCGAGAAATTTTCTGTCTTTCACGAGTCTCGACTACCTAAACAACGCCCGGCCTTCTATCATCCGAGGCCACCAGCTCTGTACCCTCTTCATAGGAACCCATCATTGCAGATTATTGTTGGGCCAACCATTGGGCCATATCAAGATTCGGCCACATCGGTCCTACGAGTAGCCCGCAAATATCGTTCGGGACGCATCACCGATGGCCACAAACCCGCAAACCTCAGACGCTCAGAACGGATTGTTCATTTCCGTCATGACCTCTATCTGACTATCATTCGCGAAACAGTTCCATCGATCGTGCTATTTCTGGTCTGACGCTAGCAAACCCAACTCTGACGCGTGCGGATATCTATACCTCGACAGGTGGTCTTGGGTCTCTGTCAATGGTTCCAGTACAGAAGAAAGGAAGAAAGAATGATGAAGCAAACTCAAGCAAACCTGAATAGACAGTACGTAAAGGCGCAGGTACATTCCTCCTGGGGGATCTACTCCGAGCTCTGCCCCAGGTTCTTAGCTATCCCGAGCCTCTTCCGTACGGGGCCCTAGCTTCCGTGTTGGGCAACTTCCCGTCTCATTTGCACTCCAAGGACAAGCATGATTTGAATCATTTGATCATCGATATGCTTGAGGCTAATCCAGGGTTGCGTAAAATTGCACCATGCCACCATGGCACGTTCCATAACGGCATCAAGGATACTCCTCCCCAGCAAATTCCAATTGCGATATATGTATACCGCACGTCAATACATTCCCTTTCTTCCCCTATCCCTCTCAACAACTAGAACCTCGGAACTTCAGATTTATAGGTCGACGACGATTATCTTCCATTGATCGAAATGCATTTTCAGGACTACCACCACCTCGCTTCGATGCGTCAGCATTCTCCATTTCCTTCCTCTGGTGGCTTTCAGGCGCTGCATCGTGTAGTGGTCGATAAGACAACCTCAAAGCCTCCTATTGGAGTCCTCCCTGCCGAACTCATGCAGAAGATATTCGCCTTTTGCCTCGCTGTCACCTTGCACGATTCCCGCCCCGCCGCCCACCATCATCTTCATTCGGCACCCGTGCTCTTCCTACAGATTTGTTCGCGTTGGCGAACCATCGCTCTGTCAACACCTGAACTGTGGATTTCCCTCACGCTCCATCATCCTGAAGACATTCCCCGCTTTGAGCGGTGGCTTACGAGGGCTGGTCGATATAGAGCCTTATCGGTCTCTTGTGATAACACCAAGCACGACATAGAGTATGATCTCACCGCCATTTCATCTCAAATCGGAGAACTTAGACTCCGTCTTCCGTCATTGGATGATGAAATGCAGTGCCTCCTCGCCGAATCGTCATTTGATTCCCTGAATAACCTCTCTATCGCCTTTCCGAACACATCCTCCGAGTCACGTTCACCTCTCCACCATCCGTCCCTCGGCGGGCTCGAGTCGCTAGGTGACGCACCTCAGCTCCAACGATTATCACTCTCCCTCCCATTCGTGTTCTCCCCCACTCCCGAATACCTCTCCGGACTTTTCCCTTGGTCACAGCTCACCTACCTCAACATTCGTACTATCCATTGGCCGAGCTTTCCGACCTTACTCTCCCTCTGCCCTAATGTTAAGCAAGCTATCATTGGTCTGCATGCACCAAATGCGATGGTGCCAGAGGTTCCGAGCTCAGTTCGTGGAGGGGATGGCGATGAATTCGTGTCACTCGATCATTTAGAGTCACTCACCATCATCTCTGATCATTTCTTACGATTGAACATCATCGACGGATTCTACACCCCCAACCTTTCTTCTCTCAGTATTCAATACGAAGGACCCGAATTGCTACCTCGGCAATGGGAGCCTTTCCGCTATTCCGGACATGCTCACTTCCTCTCCCAACTCGCAAACGTTCGAACCTTTGCCATTTCTCAGAAGCTCCCTCCTCATAAGATGCTAGAGATGCTGAGGCATATGCCCGATCTCCAGAAATTGAACGTTACGTGTTGGGAGCAGGAGCATGTAGATGTGTTGTTAGACGGGCTTATGGGTGATGTTGGTGTCGATGATGGCGAAAGGGAGGCGGGCGTCTTAAGGCAGCTTAGAGAGGTGGAGATAGATCTGAAAGGCTTGGATGCTAGAGAGATCTACGCGACAGAAGGAAGCAAGCTGATAGCTTCAAGGGTGGTTGGGCAAGAGATGGGGCGTTGTGCTAAGTTCGAACGATTAGTGATTCGTTCTGGAGGGAGCGAGAATTTCGTCAACATTGTTATGGGATGACTCGGAGTAGGCAGCGTAGAGGTTTGATAGGTCTCTTAAATCGAGGTAAAGGTAAAGCCAATATTAGCTACAAGTTGTACTTCTAATTCGATGACTGCTTAATAAATTATACGTAGACTCGAGAGGTCGTGTACGGATAACAGGGCAGCTAGCTCAAGGAAGAGTCTAGGCCTTCGGAATCAATTTCAGAATGGCCGGAGAAGCTATCGACCTTAGATCCAAGCAGAGCCAAATATCCATCTTACCGTTTTCGAGTCGTCGGCAAGTCCCTTGCACTTGGACCTTGCCTGCCAGGGCTACTAGAAGGGACGAAAGAGACTGGAAAGCTTCCACACCTTCTCGTTTTCGAGGAGGTTTGACTCAGAATCTCAATTACACCGGCTGTAATGTATGCTCATCTTTCAGAAGTTACCGGCGGCCCAATCGGAGAGGACAGATTTTCGCGGTTCGTGCATGAAAGACTCGGAGGTGACATTTGCTTGGGATCATGGAAGAGGGTTTGCTATAGAAGTTCTACGAGCACATCCGATAACTATTTCCCAGGGACATGAGCTCGGAGGTGAGGCTTCGAAGAGTCGAATGAATGAATTGGCTATCAAGAGGGTGGATTTCACGTTCTTGCCAGTGAGGTACATGCATCAATTCATCTTAAAGTTCTATATTGATAAGAATGTGATAGGTAGCTCGAATATGAGCCCTTCTTGTGCTAATCATCGGGAATATCGCTGATGGTGTGTAATTGCTCATTCATAAGGCGTTCTACTGTGACTTTTTACCTTTGAAAATGGTCTCTTGTTTTTGATGACCGAGAGAATTCGAGTAAATGTTCTACAGATCGGCGACCTTCATACTGAATGCCGATCTGGAGTGTCTCTTCTGAATTACAACCAGCGGTATGGTGATCTACTAATGAGGCCGATAAAGCGTAGCTCAGAGATCGCTGGATGTCGACTCATTCACGACGTGACCGTGAACGTGTACATGCTTACTTTAATTCGGGTATGTCGCCGAAGGGCGCAGGTACGTGTCGGGTGGGTGATGTGGCTACACCTCGCCTTCGGGAAGAAGGAACAGCACAAGCTAGTGGGGATAATGACTCAAGGGCGCTTTTTTGTGCGTTGTTTGAATTGAATAGCGTCCTCCAAGGTTACATGGGGGAGAGCGGTAATTAAATGAATGGAACGGTAACTTCTCCCGAGAAATCCGAGCAATAAGATGAGAGATATGGAAACGTAACTACGAATTCTATCACCAAGCTTGAGGAGGCTTAGAGAAAGACGGTAAACTAACCGGCCGACGCGCGTCGCACTGCACGCAGAAGACTTGATAAGTTGAGCGCCGCACAGTTGACCATCACCATCAACTGGGTAGAGTGTGGGTCGCGGCTCGCGACAGTGGCGTGTGCTGCGTTCTGTGGCATTCTCGAAGCCACATGAGTTGCACTGTATTAGGACCGTGATGAATACCATGGTATGTGAAGCAGGTCTTCAAGCTTCCAGAGGGGATCCATCAGAGGGTGTAGAGCTGGCACGATGTGCCCATGAGACTGGTCGTGTGGATTTTCATTGAAGAGCGCAAGGTCCTTGATAGCCCGGGTGTTTAATTTCTCTAGAAAAGTCGACAGAACACGGAGATGAACTGAGAGTTTTCTGATAAAAGGCCTTGGGTGGGAAAACATATCGACCGAAAGGAGTAACCGACGTTTAACCGGGTATTCACGTGACCATTACGGCAGAGTTTGTTTTCCTCCGTTCGCTTTGCAGTTTCTTTTGTTTTCTTTCTGACGACGAACAAGAACAAAGTTGAGCTAGACTGAATTTGACCCTTGGAATCTGGGAAACTTTGTAACTTGGCTAATTCTTGGGACCCAAATGGACTTGAGCTTGTCAATCGTCTGTCCGGCTTTTCGGAACGCCTCACCCTTCACATCTGCCTCGAGGCATCTCACAATTACCTGATAAAGCTTGCCGACCTCGTTGCTTTGTATTCCACGTTGATTAGGGCTGTTCGTTCACAACCAACCCGACAGAAGAATACAAAAGCCCTTCTGCCCTGAGATCTCAATTTTCTTCTTTCTTCGTCTTCCCACATAGCGGACCATATAATAATGGCGACGCAACAGCAGCAAAACGGTTCACCCACAGCGGCCACAAATACAACGGCCACACAAGGACGATCCCAGAGGATAACGAGGCCACCTGCCGTACCTAATCCCGCAGCTGGACAAGGTAAGCAACAAGTCCCTTCGAATGCTGTTTTCTCTATATCGAGTTAGAATTTGGATCGATCGGGGATGAGCGAACGACACATTTCGAGTCAGATCCTCCAGATGCATCCAGATGCGCTGACGCACTGCATCGCCTCTTATGTCCCTTATATACTATCTATTCGCTGTGCTCAACACCTTTACTGACCGTTGGCCACGTCGTCAGGTTCACTTCACTCCCTCCGGGACTCTTCACGTTCCCCAGCTCTTCGTCAACGCACTATCAAAGTCAACCATTCTATGCCTGTCGTCCCCAGCGCAATGCAGATTTTCGAGGGTGGCGATTCCCCTCAGCAGCGCGAGCAACAACAGCAGTCTAGCCCCACGCTGGCGAATTCATTGCCCTCTGTAGCTGCAGGAGTCTCAGTCACTCGTCTTCTCCCTACTCCTCCTCACCCACCACCAGATGCAGCCGTTCTTCCACCGCTCCCTGGTGACCGTCGTCCCTCGCCGCCACCAACTACTCATTCACATTCGGCGCCTAATGTGCCAACGATCGGATCCAACGGCAGTAGCCCAAGTCCGCATTATCCGCGCCCTGTCAATCATGCCACTGGACCGCCTCGCTTCCTTTCAAGCTACGAGGAAGAAGATTCGGTGCAGGAGGAGAAGAGGATTCAGGACGAGTTGGACCTCTTGGATTTGAGTGGCGATACGGAGGAGAGCTTTCACATGAGTGAGGTTATGGAGGATATTGCGAGGGCGGATAGGGAGCTTGCGAAGGCGAAGATGCAGGGATTGCATAACCAGTCATCGTATGGTTCTAATGGTTCTGGCGGGAGTTATCGCGAACAACATCAACCTCAATCTCAAGGCCATTCACCTACTCACGCTCGATCATCACCAAGAGCTTCTCCCATGCATGGTCCGACGATCGGTGCTAATGGAGCTTCGAACTCGGCTACGAATTCACCTAAGGACGTGACGAATGATCTGAACAGAAGACAATCACAATCGAGCACCCATTCGAACAATTCACATGGTTCCCATGGATCGAATAACTCCAATCCCAACTCTTATACTTCACATAACCCACATAACCCGTTCGCTTCTAGGGAAAGCCCGACGGCGAATACACGCCCCACATTGTCTTCACATCCTACTGCCATCAACACTCGTGATCGTGGTGATAGGGAAAGGGAGAGGGAAAGGGAATCACCAAAGACGAGAGCTCAACTCCCACCTTCACCTAACCTCGTCCAGTCATTCGTACAAGCTAGGGTGATGTCCCCCATCGAACGACGTGGTTCACCGTTGGCGTATAATGTGCAGACGGCGGATTGGAATAGGGATACAAAGGAGGTTAGGGATGAGGGGGTGAAGCCTAATCCCAGAAGACATTCGAATCCTTTGTCGAATGTCGCCCCGGCTAATTCGTCACCTGGTATTAGCACTGGAGGCTCCACGTCGAATTCACCGATGCAGCATGTTCCGTCGAGGACACCGGAGAGGAGTTTCCCGCTTCATGAAGAATTGGATGATGATCATGAACAGCCTGGGATTCCTAGTCCTCCGAGTGCTGGTTCTGCTTCGTCTGCGGTGTCGGGAAGGAATGGACCTCCGATTGCGCAGAATCAGGGACAGATTGCGGCGCAGAGGGAGGCGTGGAAGTCTAGTATGGGAATGTCGCATGCGAATCCTTCGTTAGAGGATTTGAGTAGGAAAGCACCAGCACAGGTGCAAAGGGGACCGATTGGAGCACCTCCTCAGGGAAGGTTGATTGATATTGATTCACATTCGCCGGCTCCTAGTTCGGATTTACATCCTGAGGGGTGGAGTGGGAATAGAAGGGAGGTTAGGGATAGTAGGGAGAGGGAGAGAGAACGAGAAAGGGAGAGGGAGAGGGAACCTCAAGATGTTAAGAGGTATCCTCAGGAGGAACGTCGTTCACTCGACGAGAGGAGGGTAGTGGAGGATAGAAGAGTTGAGGAGAGGAGGATCGAACCTGAAGAAGAGGAAGAAGAAGATTTCGATAGGGATTTCACTCCTCGGTCACCTACTGCCGACCTACCCGATAGTCCACCCACTCAACCTGTTCATCCTGCACTTTTCGCCCAGAGGGGAAGTCCTCAACAGGGGTATGGTGGTGTTCATCAGTATGGGAATACGCATGGTTCTGGTGGAACTGGTGGAAGAGCTGTACCGACGACGACTGCTACGACAAATGGGAAGAGACATGGGAGAAGTGGGAGTACGGATGGGATGGGGATGAGGACGTTTGATCCTAGTTTGTTTGCGGGGGATACGAGTGAGTTGGTTATGGGGAGTATGAGTGGGAGTCCGAGTGCGTTGCTTGGACAGCAGCAACAGCAGCAACAGAGGGACCAGGGGAGTTATAGGGAGTTGAGGAAGGAGACCGGGAATACGAGGGAGAAGGAGGGGAAGCCGGTTCAGCAGGCGTATGATGAGCCAAGGGAAGCGAGGGATACGAGAGATCATGGGAAGAAGGTGGCACCTCAGCAATCTCCGCCTCAGCAGGAGAGACCTAGGGAGAGCGAACGGGAACGAGAGAGGGAACGACCAAGGCAGCAGGAAGTTCATCCACAACAGGTTGATGACCAGACTGGCTACGATTCGTCGTACTTGCACAGCTACTATAATCCTTCACCCCACCCATCTACTCCCAACATGCCTCTGAATCAGCATTACCTGAACCAACTCAGAGGATACGACCCACGACAACCACCACCTCCCATCCAAACTCACCAGAACCACGACTCATATCCATCCCCATCAATGTACTCGAATATGCGACCAGATGCGCCTATCCCACCTACACCTCATAGCGCTCTTGAAGGACCATCGCCTCTGATCCGATCAGTGCTTGCTGGACTGAAGCAGAACGGCAAACCCCACGTTCGCGATGACGGTTCTGAAGTCAGCTACGACCTCAAAGGCAGTGAACGCGATTTCTTTGAAGGCAGGATGATGGATGAAAGCTCGATGTATGATCCTCGTATGGACAGTCGAGCAGGATTCCACCCTGGGACACCTGGTCTTGATTTGAGAAATGTGGATCCTAGGTTGTTGATTAGCTTGGCTAGTGCTGCTGGGTATCGACCTGGATCTGCGTTTAGTGGGTATGATGGAGGTGGAAGAGCGGGTGATCATCCTCCGTTTAGTCCTGTTCCTGCTATGGGGTCCCCGTATCCGTTCCCGTTTTCGCATGTTAGGAGGAATCCGGTACCGCAGACGAATAGGGTGGGGATTCCACCGTTACCTTCTGGGAGCAATGCGGGGCTTGGGTTGAGTGGGTTGAATCCTAATCGAGCGAAGGCAGAGAGAGAAAGAGAGGATGAGGTCAGGGGGGCGAATGTGAATGGGAAGGCTAAGGAGAAGGAGAGAGAAAGGGAGCCGGAGACGAGAGATGAGTTGAAAGGAGGAAGTAGGGAGAAGGAGCGAGACGAACCTGCTCGGGGAGAGCCAAAGGAACGGGAGAGGGAACGAGAACGTCACCAACAGCAACAGCAACAGCAACCACCACCAGCACCTGCCAGCGTTAGTGCATCTGAAGCTCCAGATCCCGACTCTTCGAGTGCAGCTCTCCAAGATGCTCAGTCACTTAACGCCATTCAAGCCGAAATCGCGAAGCAATGGTTAACCTACGCCAGGAATACCCATGATGCTATGTCGGAGAGCACGTTCTCTCCTGCGAGTGGACCGTTCTCCCCACTTCCAGGCCAACCACATCATACTCATGGCGGAGGATATAATTTCGATCCTTGGGCTCACCTTCATGCCGCTCGGTACTTGGGTCTGGGCCAGACTGGACGCGTTGGTGGAGGCGGAGGGATCGGCGCTCTAGGCCTTGGTGGCATGAGCGATAACATATCCATGAGAAGTTCTCCTTCACATGAGCCTGTTTCACTGCCTACTCCTCCCCCAACGCTGGGCATGAGGAAGCGAGGAGCACAGTCTAGCTCTCTGCTTTCGAATGCTTTGGGTGCTGCGACTTTGGGTGCTGGAGCAGGTGGACGACCGGGAAATGTACGGAAGATGAGTGCGAGGAAGCCGCCTCCGAGAGTTCAGAGCACACAACCGAGGGAGACAAGTCCAGAACCAGAAAGCTCAAGTGGAGAGGAGACTGCTGGGGAGGAAAGCCATCTCGGACTCAACACCGGTGTTGGCATCACGATTGCAGCTCCTGGCGCGATATCTGGAGCTAACTCCCAGAATACGGCCTGGGAGAACGGAAGTGGTGGAAGTGGTGGGGTGAGCTCGTTGACCGCCGTCGATGAAGACATTGGAGAATGGGTTGATGAGGAGGACGATGAACAAGATCTTCTTGAGTTGGAGTATCATCCGAACTACGTTAGCGCCATCGAGAAGAGGAGAAGACGATGGGAAATTGGATGGGAAGCATTAATTCAAGCCGTAAGTTCCACATCATCTCCATTGAACGCAGCGACTTATTTATCTCCTCTAGTTCCAAGCTCTCGACAGGCAGACCGACGCCACGCTCATGCTTCTCGCTTCTCCCTCACACTCTACGAAGCTATTCACTGCAACATCACGGTCTATCCGTCGCCAGCATCAGCACCAGCCTCATAAGGCAGGAACATCACCCCAGCTGCACAACATCTATTCGTCATTCAACCGTATCGCCTCCCACCGACGTTCAACAAGGTCCCAAAATAAGTCCACTCTGCTCTCCCGATTCCTGTACTCAGCAGCAGGCGGAGGACCAGGATCAGGTGAAGGTTCGGACGGCAGCGACTCCCGAGAGGAAGAGCTTAGGAGGGCTCTTGATACCGCTCTTGGAAGTCTTGGTGCCCTGAGCAAGCTATACGACGATAGGGAGCTCCGATGGGCTGAGGAACTGAGAAGGATGAACGAAGAACGGGAGAGGGTCACGATGCTGATGAGCCAGGTACTAGGAGAGGGCAGCAATGGTTTAGGGAGTATGCTGAGTCTGAACACTGCTGCAAGTGCGACGGCTGTTAGCCCAAATTCTGCTGGTGCACAGCAGACACCGTAAAAGTTACAGACGGACTTCTAGGATCGATTTATGAACTATGGACTCGTATGGATATTATGTACTGTACTTTATGTAACTGCCTTTCGTTCGACTTGCCCCAGCTTGCACAATTTAATTGGATATCTTGTCACTTGAGGTGTACACAGCCACCAGTAAATCATCTTGGTTGTGAACCATTACAACAACATGGCGATGATAATTGGACTTGGCCTCTCTTGACAACGAGCTTCTATGACATATATCCTCAACACATGGAAAGAACTCGAATTCTGAAGCCGATTTCCAAGGCTATGCAGGACTAATGCTCATTAGCCTCGACCCTCACCTCACCCTGTGAACACCATTGAACCCTCAGGCTAACTTGCAATGCAGGTCTCTCGGTCAGCTCAGCCTGACGTTGCAATATCCAGCAGCAGAACCAAGAAGGAGATGGATGGTATACATGGGATCCTTCGGTCATTTGCTTCCAGACGATTTGGTGTCAAGAAAGCCCAAGAATCCCAGGTTGTTGGTGGACCAAGCATGCCTCAGGTCGCGTTCCAAATGGTTGAAAGCTCCGTCACCGCGAGAAACGGCGACGTGGCTCTCAATATTGGCTGTGTAACTCAAAACTTCTACGCCCAACGAATAAACGCAAATCATGATCAAGCTCCGCCTTCTACTGAACTAACCACCCGCCCAAAACTTTTTGACAAACTTCCGGTAGGCTCTGCTAGCTATTCCTTGATAGGTTGATGTGAGTAATAACTCCTCGATCTAGAAATTCTCAAGATGGGATATCGACACCGAAGAATGGATCGAGGATACTGGGTCGTGTCGCGTTTACGCTGCAAAAGTTGATGGAAAGCCTGCGATAGTGAAGGAGTTCTATGGAAAAGAGGCGCAAAAAGTAAGCAGGTAGTTCTTGGCGTTGAGGCGCGCTTGTGGCTCATAACACTCTCCTTCTAGGCTTGGATCGTAACAGCGAAAGTCCATGCCGCTACTCGTCTGTGAGCCCAAGGGTTTTTATCTCAGAGGCCAAGCAACTCTGATGATACAACAGGGCGCCTCAAGTTCTGCGACTCATCGGAGCTTCGAACGATTCTGAAGCCACTGACGATGCACAGGCCGTGGGACTGCCTCCATTTCTTGTTTTTGACAGTGGTATGTGCTACGAACACTTCCAAAGGAAAACAGCTATTTCTAAACACTACCCCAGGCTTCACGATTGAATGTTTGGGTGAACTCTGGATGAGAGAGACGAACCCAGATCTTTCAATTACGACCACACGACTACTTAGGCTATATCTCTTGGTGAGTCTATCCCTTGTTTCCCGACTTCAACTTGTCTGAATTTCGGGTTAGTATACGGGAATGCTGGTATGCATCCGGACGACCCCTTCGTATCATTTCTCACTGACTTCTTGCATCAGGAAACCTATTCCTATCTGGAATCATTTCAGTCCCAAGGTTCGACTCTACCAAAGGTAAGAATCTTTACAACCCCGGCTACACGATGCCCTGACAATCTTCCAGGGTGTGGGCCTGTACTACAAGTTTCGCAGTATTGGTGGCTTTATGGCCGTTCAGCCTACGATAGACTTCCAGTGCTCAGAGGGCGAAGATTCCGACAATGAAACGGTATCTCATGGCCCAATCATGATGATGGAAAAGCTCTTCCTCGGTGCCTTGTCTGCAGCCTCAGAGGCTGTCACTGCTCATCTCAAGGTATTTCCTCCATTTGCTCGATCTTATTGAATCACAAGGAAATAATACCACTGACGATCGTGGCGTAGCGTCTGCAAGAGAACAACCAAGCAACCTGCAATTGTGAAGAACCACATTTCGGTAGTAATCACCCCAGCATAATGCGCCTCTGTCTCTGCTCTCCTGAGGCGGATGCTCTCTGGAGCAGGTATAACCTTGTGAAGCATATTTATCCAGAGTGCCTTGTGCTTCGAGATCTTACGTGAGTGTTCTTGCATCTCATGAAGACTGGCACGCTGACGCCTGGTCTACTAGATATAGATCCCGCCTGACCATTGTCTGCCTCCTCGAGGCGAGGGAGCAGCCTTCGGACGTCGAGATCATCCAGAATGCATTCGGCAAAGGATTGATCGATATTGTGGAATTCGAGAGGCTAGTAGTTCATGCTATGTGGCCTGAACTCTTCTCGGATGGTGCTGACGACGATTCGCTTCCGTACACTATTCATCGAGTTAGTTTGTGAGAATATACCCTGCTTGATCGCTTCAAGTTATTCAGCGTTTTTCGGAGTTGAGATATTTTTTCTTTGTATCCTCGACAAAGGATTTCTCGGGAAAGGTTCCAGCGGGTGATACCTCATACTTTTGCGCCAGTGTATTTTGAGATTCGAACGCGTCAAGTCAAGAATCAAGTCAAAGTTCTGGGAATTCGCGCCACATCCGGTTTGCCCTGGCTTACGTGATCGCACACACTCTCAGCCTTGGACCACCACAACGCATGGCCACGGATTTCTGGTGTAGCTCCCATTAGTGAGATCCATGGCCCCTCTGCTCTCTCTTCAAAGCTCACGAAACTCTTTATCCTGCTTCTTTCAAACCAACTGGTCCTGTTGCTTTCTTTGACGATGGCGTTCCCCATCATGGTGCTTCAGCAAACGCTGGATAGTCGACAGAGCAACGGCTAAGCAGGCTCGGGCTGAAGACCTACAGTATGTCGATGATCCCGACCAGCTGGATTTTCTTGCTATCTACTTCGGTAACAGTGAGTTTTTGTACTATTCTTGCCTTGGTATGGCTACTAATGAAAGGGTTTGTACGACTAGTTATCATGAAACTGGGCAAAAAGTTGGGCCTCCGCCAGCGAGCTATCGCAACTGCCACTGTGTTCTTCCGCCGTTTCTACCTCAAGAACTCCTACTGTGAAACAGACCCTTTCATTGTCATTGCTGCGTCCTGTTATGTCGCTGCCAAAGCAGAGGAGTCGCCTGTGCACATCAAGAATGTAGTGACAGAGTCCAGAACGTTGTTCAGCAGTCGTAAGTGTTTTTTCTGTAGCTCCCATGACAAGTCGCTCATCGCTATATAGACCAATACAATGTCAAATACTTCCCCTCCGACCATACCAAACTTGCTGAAATGGAGTTCTATCTGGTGGACGAACTGGAATGTGACCTTACTATTTTCCATCCCTATCGGACACTCATGACTCTGTGTCGGAAGGCACCAGAGTCCAGTGGCCAAACTCCTGGGAGTACGGAAGATGGGCACGAATCACTGTTTTCGGAGGAAGGAGAGGAAGGAGAGATGATCGGTGGAGGGGGTGGAGCTGGAAACCTTGGTATTGGTATCGGAGCAGAGGACGGATACAAGTATTGGGGAACACCTGACGGCCAGCTGGAACTGCCTGCACCTGTCATTCAAACAGCATGGTGGGGTTTCATGATTCCTGGTATTTCACCTGTCTCTGACGTCCTTTGCTTTGTATGTTCAGGTTTATTATCAATGACACTTATCGCTCGGACCTCTGCCTCATTCACCCTCCCCATGTCATCGCTATTGCCGCCCTATACCTGACACTCATCACACACGAAGATACCAAAGGCGTTATTTTACCACACCTGGCTAAGCGATTAGCGGACTCCGCTGATGGCTCGACTGTTACCTCCCCATCCGCGTCCTCGACCGCGGACAATACACCATCAGCTACTTCCCCTCAATCCCTCCGTCGTTCTTCTCGTCACTCCCATCCGCAAAGCCAAACCAGCTCAAGTACAGGAGAATTGGCCAAAAAGAAATCCTCCAAAGACCCCATTGAGTTCCTTGCGAGGCTGAACGTCTCCGTTCCACTCATAGCCACTGTCATCCAAGAAATCCTTTCCCTCTACGCTTTGTGGCAGCGGTACAAAGAGGATTCAGTACCACAAGGCGCTAGCAGTTCACAGAACCATCCTTCTCCTTATGGGAGTACCAGTTCTAGTCCATTGAAGAGGTCAGCTCCAGCAAGTAACGCAGCTACACCTTCTAGTGGGACCGGGGGTGACGACGCTTCTGGTGGTGGAGACGTAGGAGGGAATGGGAATGGGTGGGGAGAAGGAGATTTTGTGACACCGAGTATGTTGAGCGCGTTGTTGATGAGGATGAGGGAGGCGAGGTTGGTCGATTTGAATCATCCGGCTAGTGGGAGACCTGTTGCGGTGAATAAGGTTTTGGAGAGGGCACAGGCTGCTGGGTGATACGAATCTCATAGATTTTACTGGTCGGGAAGATCCTGATGGTGGCGTACGTCGTGTTCTGGCTTTACTGTGAAAATGGAATGCGTTCCCGGATTTTCTTTCCAGTTTTCCTCTTCTGTCGTAAGCAAATCTTCCCCAGAATTCCGGCTGCTGCGGCCCCTGTTGCCTGCCTGTTACCTTGCAGGTGGCGAGACGGCGAGACGTCTGTTTTCAGGTGTTCTGTTCGGATGTGACACCCATAAACACACATGGCCTCCCGAAATGAGCTTTCTCCTGGGTATTTAGGTGTGTGGGCATGTCGCCCAGAACCTCACCCGGACCAATGGCCTTTATCGACTCTGAACTTGCAGAGAAGGATTCTGCCTCGACTCCAGTCGAGTCACAGACTGAAGCAACGGGGTCCAAGGCCTCCTTCCGACGGATTCTCCGCTCTCTAGCCTCTGGTCTGTTTCGCATTAAAAAGCCAGGAAAAGCCGCCGGAATACCTCATGTCGAGTTCCAGATGCTTGGAAGCTCCGTTACTGCACGGAACGGTAATGCCATTGTCAATGTTGGCTGTGTCACGCAGAACTTCTGTCTTCACAAACCGACCTCGGCTGGATCTGCGTCTGCGGTCGACGGTATCAAATTTCTTGAAAAGCTTCCGGTATATTTTCTCATAGCTCCGAATCTATGCATGCATCCATATGACTTTATTTCAGCGATTCTCAAGATGGGACGTTCAAACTGAGGAATGCATCAAAGATACCGGAGCATGCCGCGTTTATGCAGCTAAAGTCAAAGACAAGCCTGCATTAGTCAAAGAGTTCTATGGCCAAGACGCGCAGAAGGTAATGTGGCAGCTAGCGGCATCGATGAAATTCACTACCAAAAGCTAACTTCATTGTCTTAGGCGTGGCTGCTTACTGCAAGGGCTCATGCTACAACTCATTTGTCAGTAGACTTTTCCACTTCTAAGCACGACTGAATTCTTAGCCTCAAGCAAGCGCTACACAGATCCTGCGTCTTGTTGGAGCTTCTGACGATGTCGAACTGGCAGCGGGCGACGACGACAATATCTGTTTTCCCCCCTTTCTCGTCTTAGATGAATGTACGTTCGAAGACATATAAGTGGATGCCGCTTATTTCTTCCCCTAATGCCTGCAGGTTTACCGGTGGACCGTTTGGACGAGATGTGGAGCAAACCAACGAGCCCAGATCTTCCAATTTCCACACTTGTATTGATACGGGGATATTTCATGGTATGTCTATGGATGTTATTCTAGTCGATCATTAATCACTCGGTTGCAGTTTACAGGATTTCTTGTGCGTTCCCCAAGTCGTCTTCGTGTCTTCTCTCATCCAATACAGGATGCCTCCTCTTATTTGGTCTCTCTGCGATCCCCGCCACCATTAAAGGTGAGAAGGTCGAATTCATCTACCAGACTTATCAGTAAACCACTATGAACATCACAGCATCTTGGGTTGTATTGCCGTTTCCAGCATTATGACGGATTTCTGGCGATTCGACCTATCATAGATCTTGAAGCGTCAAGCGACGTGGCAATTTCTGCGTTCATCTCACCACGTTCGATCGCTACCTGCCTCTCCTCACTTATCGACACCTATATGGAAGTCACTCCAGCTCTCCACTGCAACGAGGTAAGTCTCCCCCAACCTAACCGTCCGACAGAATAAAACTCATAAAGACAAGGGGCGTGCAGTTTGGAATTCTAGTGGTCACCCCAACCTCGGTCGCACAATGCTACCTGATCGACATTTCGAAATTCTCAAGAATATTTATGGCCTCGGACGGTATCTTTACCCGTCATGCCTCGTATACCGAGACTCAGAGTAAGCATATCTGCTGGTTGTTATCAAGCCGCTGTTACTGATACTTTCATTTGTCAGGCGTCTTGATTCTAGCTCGGATTTGGGGTTCATGCTCGCCTGCGTTTGCAGGGCAGGGGAGGAACCTTCAGACCTCGAGATGATCGATAATGCTAGAAGAAGAAATCTAATTACCCAGGCTGAACGAGATTATTTGCTCTGGAGAATCCCATAGAGGCGGACCAGTACCTTTCAATTAAACCCCAATCAAACCCTTTGGACTCAGCTGACGGCGACGATGGATATTGTAAACGCCGACTCTGAATAGCAACACTGTTCTGATGTCGTTTATTCCAGGGCTGCTTGTTACTTCATTTGATAGTCGATAGTCGAATGTCCCAGGTATTTCGTAAGCTTAAGAAATCTTATCGATGAATAGTTGGAGGGTCATTCTCACATAAAAAAGGGTCCGGATCCAGAGATGCATTGGAACATTCTACGGCCTGTATATGAGTATTTCTGGCATAAGCGGGCCCTGCCCTCGATGTCACCATTCCAGATGACAACGGAAAATCTTGATCAGCCTCACCCTCCCGTTCATTCTAGCTGTCTATACAGTAATGCTCATTGATGACGTGCACAAGGCATACAAAGGGAGTTAGCCCACACTGAAGGAGCATACGTCCTAAATCGACCTCGCTTCATACCAAGAACACCGCGTATTCTTGGTCTTAGCAAGGGTCTTCTTCAACTCAAGAGGGTAATCAGTAGTGAGGTTCTCAGCTTCGAGTACGAGCTCCGGCCCCGTTGAAATAGACTTTCAGGATGATCCGAGTAAGTAGCGTTCTCGGTCGTGTGCCTCAGATCAATTTTCGATGCCACCAGCGGTCTTAAGCAGACCAGGCCCTTATATAAAGGGTGAATGATCCATCTCTCGTTTCCTTATCTCAAGGTCGAATGATACCCCGCAACCCATTTCTTATCGTCTTTCACGCACCTGGGACACCTGTTCCTCCGCCACCAGAAGCACCTCAGTCGACAGCATGTGCAGTAGGCGATCTCGTTTTGTCGCTAGCTCCAGGAGCTACTAGTAGGCCTGGAACCAAAGTCGTAGGTTTTCTAGTGTCATTCAAAGCTTTTGATGCTGAAATAGGCATGATAGTGGCGCTTTGTTCCCACTGGGGAGGCTGAAGGATGCTACAAGATTCTTCCCGAACATCCTAGCCGGATACCTGGCTGCGCATTACTTGGCGGCCGAGTCATACCAGATGCTCGAGTTGTGATCAGCGAAGAACCGGATCCATGGATTGTTGAAGCCGAGGAAGTTGATGGAGGATATCTTGCAACGTAAGCCTTCAAGAGTTGAGTTTCAAAACGTTTTGTCGAAGTCGAGTTAGAATCAAAGCTCCAAGTAGCCCTCCTGGTGCCGAAGCGTTGCTAGTGACCAAAGATCAAGAGGTATGCAATCGACTATCGAATCCTGATGATAGATTACCTGATTCTTTTCTAGCTGAGCATTGACATCATCCCCGCCGAAAGCGATCAAATCAGACCAAAATGGTTCCTTCGTCCTTTGTATTGATCTTTGATCCCGACTGGTTATTCTTTGATTGCTTGTACTTATGTTAGACTTTCCGACAATTACAGTCAGATGATACCTGGTACCAAAGCATAAGAAACTTGTCTGGCCCAATCCTCCCACTGTTTCCCAAATTTCTCCTTCAAGGCTTTGTCCTCCAACGGATACCTCCGTAACATAGCAACAATTCCGAGCGTCAAGAAAGCTGACAGGAGATACCAACAAATCAAGGCTGGCTTGAATGAGAGGACACGGGATGATTGGAGCCATGAAGCTGAGTCGACCATCCACATGAAGAATCCCACTTGCCAGATAACAGCGGTCGTAGTGCCTGGGTGTCGAACGATGGAGTAAGGTCCGGTTGTAATGAGCCGGTGGTCTTTGAAAATAATGAAGCTTTTGGTGTACTGTTTCCCCATTGCTCGATAGCACCAGAAACGACCACTTCCCCCGATACCCATCAGAATCGTAGCGAGAATGAGATTCGTGTTCATTTCGTGATAACGTTCGTTTGCTTCTGGCATGATTAAGGCAGCCTCTATCATCCCGCGAACGGGGTTACTTGGTGGTAACCAGTCGATTATGACCGCACCCACTTCTTCAGACCACAGGATAGTTAAGGTAAGCTTCAATTCAATTGTCGGCGGTTCAGCGTTGACTAGATCGCCAGAATCAGATTATTGGAGCGTACAAACCTTGATCAGACGATGCATCGGGAGGTATAATCTCGCCAACGTCTCCTCTTTGTGAGCCAATTCTGAGTTCCGTAATTCAGAACCGGTCCCAGGGGGCGAATGAGTGACAAACGCAGCTGCCGCAGCAATCAGGACACTGACGAGGCGGGCTAGTCGTACCAACATACAGGCAGCTGGTGCCGGTCAATGGTCGAAGAACGGATCCGAGACATTTCGCCGTGACCACGACCTCTTGTATTGGGCGAACCTGTCAATGTGATACTGTTTCTGCCAATTTGGGAAGAATTTGGTGAATACCCCTGAATAGGAGTCGTAATCGAGGTCAGAGTGTAGCGCCCTCAACGCTCTCGACAACGCAAACCAATCACCATATCCAGAAATAAGCATCACAGAGAATATGTATGTTCAACAAGCTCGCCATGGAAAAAGTTTACAAAAGAGGTATACTATAACAATATGAGAGTAGAGGTGAGGAAGAGATATGTTTTAGCGAAGGTGATTTAGGTTGTAGATAACTTCACAAGAGCCATGCTAGGGATGGGTATTGCTCTACGAGCTCGAGAGCGTGGGGACTTGTGGATAACCACCTAATGATGGTTAGCAAGAGCGTAGGTATGGCTGAAAGAGACTTACCATAGGGAGAGTTATTCGGGTATGGAGGGGGAGATGGTGAATCAAGATCAGATAGACGTGGGTCGTGTTGATCAGGGGAAGCTGGATAATTTGAATCGTCCATAACCTGGCTTTGATTGGAGACGTTGTCGCCATAGGTGTTGGTCTGCTTGTTTTGCAAGCTCTGGTTGCCGCCGTAGATAGATTGGCTTTGGACATTCATTCCGTTCGCGTTTTCTTGCTTGTTTCGCCCAACCTGGTTCCCATAACCGTTGATTAACTGACCCTGATTCTCGACGTTTCTGCCGTTCTCATTAGTTTGCTTGTTCTGTTCGACTTGATTCCCATATTGACGTTTGTTCGGCAGGACCTACGCAGTTAGTTGAGCCATCGCGGTGGTTACGGACTCGGAGGGATATGGATTTATACTCACTGGAAAGCCATTGACTGCAGTCGTAAATAGGATTGCGGTGAGAGCAACGAGGGAGAAGACTTGTTTCATGTTCGTTCGAGTGACACGGCGGGTGGGATGAACCACAAAGATACCATACCAGTGTGCGTTATATAGTTTGGCATCCGTAGGCTAACTTTTTCGAGATGAAATCCCAAAGACAGGGCGAATAGAGCCCAGAAGTCGAAGACTACCCCATCGACAGGGTTTGAAGCGAAGAAGTGGACACCGAGGTCCGATATGTCCGACACATTTTCAGAATTAAGTAGCGATTACTACCGGATGCCCGCTCGACAAAGCTTGAGACAAAAGTAGATAACAGTTGATATCAGGTCAAATTGTGGAGGTAAATGTATAGAATGGGTGCGCCTCCAAGAGCCACTGGCAAACCTGAGATCGTGCTGTCGACAGACTACGGTGCGGAGCTTGAGGAAAAATCAGCATGAGCTCAAAATCACAGGAAGTGACTTACGTTGCATGGGCATCAGCGAGATGGTTCCATCAAATGGCCATTATTCATGAGGTGTTCTGTGTCTGGCATCCTCGAGTTATCTGGCTCCATTAACATGCCGTTATTCATGAGGTGTTCATATCCTGGCATTTTCGGAGCGTTATCAGGCTCCATCAAGAGACCGTTATTCATGAGATGCTCTGCATTAGGCATGGCCCCGCTGATTTGATTCTGATTCGAGACGTTGTCCCCATTCACGTTCTCTTGCTGGTTTTGTCTGGCCTGGTTCCCATCTTGGCGTTTGTTGGATAAGACCTGTCAGATTTATATAAGCTATGAGACATATGACGAAGGTAAATACTTATTTGTACGGACAGGAAGGCCATTGACTATAGTTGTAGCCAGGAGGACAGCAAGAGCAACGATTGAGACGGCTTGTTTCATGGTCGTTCGAGCGACACGGCGGATGGAATGAGTCACGGAGGGACCACTATATGGTTTTTAACCCGTAGGCTAATGGTTTTCGAGATAGTTTCCGGATGACAGGGTGAGGAGAGCCCAGAAGTCGAGCACGACCCTATCGAACAGATTCAAGCGAAGAGGCGGACATAGCGCCTGGGCTAACGAGTAGAAGGCCAGCTGGTCCAAGTTTGACGCCAAAACCTCATAGACAGAAGGCTACAAAGCATGACAGAGGAGGTCTACCAACTTGCTTCAAGTTTGAAAGAGACTTGGAGGAGACAGACTTGGATATCGCCACCAAAACAGCTTAACGGCATTTGCCGAGCCTGCTTGATCGGAAAGATCCTGCCGATCCGTGGCCGATGCTGGCCCGAACTTTTGAACCTGGCATCGACATGGCCATCCTCCGCGAACAGGCAGCAAAGCTCCTGCCTTTTTCATCGCTGAAAGGTCCAAAAGATGGGGGTATCCTGGTACTCAGCGACTACTCCTTCAGCCCACACAGGATGCAGCTGTGCTAATTACGGGATGGACGGAGCTTATGCCAGGAACCTTGATATGAGCCTAAGCCGAGGAGGACTGTCAAAGAAGGCATCCATTCATTAGACCTGTCCATAGCCCTCCATTCGACCCTCTCTTCCTCCTCCACCTGGATCCCCTCACTCACTGGTAGCACCTGCCCACGTTTCCCAACGATGCCAATATCTATACCTACGTCTTCGTCAGATGTCTTGAAGATGGCGTCGGAAACGAGCATTGGGAGGCGGGTAATGGAGGAGAGAGAAGAGCTCATGGATGCTGTTGCCTCTGAAGCGACTCCTTTGCTTGGGAAGACCAATGGGCCAACTGATCCAGCCCACGATCCCGACGGTACAGAAGATGTCGAGACGATGGTCATGGTTTGGCAGGAGCTCAAGCATATCTACTCGTTGGCTATCTACTCTTTCAGGTGTGTAACACGAGGTACAAAGTGGGATCAGACTGATTGATTTGGTTGGTGTAGCTCTCAGCTCTTCGAACATTCCATCGCCATCGTCCCGATTGTATCTCTTGGTCACCTGTCCTTGCATGCCCTTGCAGCTACTACACTGGCCACGCTCGTGATCAGCATCACTGGGTTCAGCGTTCTAGGAGGGCTTGCTGGATCTCTGGATGGCGTTCTTCCACACGCTTACGCTTCACGGAACAAGAAGTTGGTTGGCTTGTGGTGTCAGCGCACAGGTAGGTTTTGACCCAGTATCCGTTCGTCTTCGAATGCTGACCGGAATGCTATCCTTCCTAGGCGTGATTTTACTTGTGGCTATGATCGTACGTCTACAACCACACATTTCAGTTTGTGCTAATTTCAGTTTTCTTACGCAGCCGATCCTCGCTATCTGGAATACGGCCAAATATCTCTTTGAGGTACTCAAACAACAACCGGATATCGTACAAATGGCCGCAAGTTACTTGCACGTGTACTCCTTCGGTTTACCAGGTTGGTTTACGTGCTTCATTATGCTCTACAATGAGCTGATTGTAACCTCCAGCGTATGGCTTCAACCTCATAAGTCGTCGGTACCTAGAAGTTCAAGGTCTCGCTTCCGTCCAGAGCAAAATCGTCAGTACTGTCGGTACCATCAACATAGCTATGAACTATGGATTTAGTGCGTTAACCAACTTTTCCTCAAATGACGCTATTTTTACTCTTCTATGCAGTTTACGGTCCTAAGGCCATCAAGCTCGGATTCATAGGTGGTCCTCTCGCTTCGGTCGTCTCTTACTATCTCATATCCATCGCCTCCGTCGTCTATGGCGCGTTTTATATGAGTCGTGAAACTTGGACCAGACCATGGTCGAAAGAAGTTCGGAAAGATCTCAGATTTGATAGGGAGGCTTATGAGATGTTGGTAAAGAAAGGATTGGAAGGTATTGGACATTCGGCTGCGAAGAATTGGGCGCATGATATTGTTGGGTTTTCTGTTGCGTTGTGAGTTTGTTCTGCTGCTTCTATGGAAGGAGAGAGAGAGATGCTAATAATGTTTTTGCGCAGGCTTGGGCCCATTGCACTTGGTACACAGTCGGTGTTGATTGCTACGGCTTCGATCTTTTCTCAGATTTGGGTTGGACTCGGGAACATCACGACGGAACGGCGAGTTCGTAGCTTTCGCTATGTAGTTTGTCGGCTGACTTTGACTGTAGCATCGAGCACCTCCTGCGAAATCACAAGCCCAGGCGTGCTAGGATTGGGACGACTCTGGCTATTGCAATCGCAGTCGTCGTTTCGCTCTTCACAATGTATGTCTTCCTTTGGTCCACATCTATCGATTTTCTGACTCATCTTATTCAACTTAGGACGATCGTTATGGCTTCTCGAGACCTTCTACCCCACCTATTCACCTCCAATCACGGTATGTCAACCCTGTCTCTTACAGCCCCAGCCCACATTCTGATCGACACACTCCAGAGGTTGGCCTCATGGTAATCACCCTCATACCACTAATGTGCCTCGTCCACATCTGCGACTCCACAGTCCACATCGCAGGCGGCGTTCTCCGAGGTACAGGAGACCAACACCACCTCTCCCTCGTCAACGTCAGCGGGTTTTATATCTTCGGTTTACCACTTGGGATATACCTCGCTTTTAGACATGAGTTAGGGATATATGGACTTTGGGTAGGGAATTTGGTGGCGTTGGGGTATGCGTGTGGGGTTGGGACGTGGATGTGTTTGAGGATGGATTGGGAGGGGGCGGTGAGGAAGGTTAGGGAGAGGCATGGGGAGAGGGAGAAGTGGGTTGTTGGGGGGAAGAATACGGGTGGGAATGAAGAGGATCTTGAAGGTGAGGTAGGGGAGATTCGACTTTGATTTTGGGCTGTGAGCTGTGTTGTATGATCTCTCAACTCCGTGTGTTTTTCTTGGAAGGTTCTTATTCATGTATTCACTTCGTGGATTGAATACTAGTTGTATTGTTGTAATCTATGGGTCGATTTTAAGGGAAGGAACCCCGCCTAGATTTATGGCTAACGACATGTTTTCGACGTAGGTCTCGGTGATCGACTTCTTTTCGTTGACGAGGATATAGATGATTGCAACATAGTTCCCCTGTTCTTGCTTGATTAGACATTTTTGGCGGAAGAGCTCAGACAAAGGTCAGCTTACCGCAAAATAATACGTCGTCAACACGAAGAAGTTGGCCATTACTGTGGTGGTCAAGGAGTAATAGTCGATAATGTTTCTGATTATCAGATCTTGGATCACACGAGAGACGATCTGAGGAGGGTGCCCGCGGAATGAGCTCGTTGGTTATAAGGTTTTACAGGGTCATCCTACCTGAGAGAGACAGAAGAACAGTCCCGTCTCGATGAGCAGTATCAAGACTCCCTGAGCGGTTGATGGGACCTTGAAGGTCTTTGAGACGTATTTGTTATGTTTCCTGTCAGGGTGAAGTCGACTGAGAGAGCCTGGGCGCCGCGAACGTGGAGGAAGGACGTACAATAGCCTGTGGGCGATCGCTATTGTTGCAACGATATTCTCCACAGTTGAGAAGATGTTAGCTATTTCGACGGATAGGTATATTGAACCTTTTGGTTGAGGGAAGTCGAGCCAGTGCTGGAAATTTGTCAGGAGAACCAGTCCGGGAAGAATGCTCGCTGCAAGGTTAATTGACGCGTTAGCAAAGGCTCAGAACACGAGATTCAAGAATATACCGAGGGCTCCGATCCAGCAAGCTATCAAGAAGATCTTGAGCCATTTTCTTTCGGGAAACAGAACGAGTGTTCTCCAAACGAGAACTGCATCGCTAAAAAGAAGCTGTAGAAAATCGTCGTCACAATCAGTATCATAGGGAAAAACTATCATACTCACAAGAAAGGATTGTGGCCATGCTTGGAGAGGGAAAGTTCGAGATCGTTCATTTGTAGAGCTATATTGGCATCGAGAACCTGAGATAATCTCGATGGTGTCCGGAGATATATGGCAACGCTTCCAATTTGGCCGGCGGTGAACAGAGTCAAGAGCAAGAAGCCGATGACACATGCCCCCATGGTAAATTGACTGGCACGAGTGCTCAAGCCTTTCTCTCTGATAAATTGTGTAAGATCTGGTATACGGTGTCGCGAACTCCGTCGTACCGGAAGATCATCATCGCTCGGGCAAATATGATGATGCTCGCCCCTACATTCATCGATTGAGTGGACAGGCAAAACCAGTGTAAGTGTTGAAATCTCACCGTAGAAGATCGACCCAGCAATTTCGAAGACCACGTTAGCGAGGCCTCCCGATTTTGTTAACAGGTTAAGATAAAACAATTCCGGTGGTAGATCCTGGGAGGCGGACGCCATCTTGGGCCAAGGAAGAGATAGAAAGGGACTCTAGAGAATGGTAGTCCTAAGAACGCAATAAAAGCGACAGCAGCATACTTGAACATCGGAGAATTTACCCACCGACACTAAGCGACCAGCTTCTGGCCACGATCCTCTGAGATCGCTTTTGTCGCATACCATAGAGGGTGTATGCTACAGATCAGTGGACCTACAGTGTCGCCCACACATCAGGTTGAATATGTTGCAGCACCGCCATTCCATGTGTAATTTGAGTCGGCAAGGATAGCGCCCGTCCACTGAAGAACAATGCTTGGAGGCTCCGAGTAAAGATTGAAGCGCCTCCCACTATCAATGATGAAAAAGTGTCTCTTGACGCCGGTAGCAATAGTTGAGCAATCTGGAGGCGAGAAAAGGCGACAACTTGACCCATAGTGGCCCCGTACTCCCCACGGTGTATTCAGAGTATGCGGCGTAGAGCGCTTATAAGCAGTCGCATTCGATTGAATCGGAATGTTTGCATTGCACGTTTCTGGTAATGGAGGTCGATTTGGGAAGTGGCGGTTTGGATTATCACTGCTGGTAGTGCCTGGCCAGCCCGTCCGTCGGTGTTTGAATCAGCTTGAAGAAAACGATGAGTTGTTTCCGCAAGGTGCGGGCCGTACAAATTGCCGTGGGCTCTGAGCCCAGCCCAAGCAGCTCATGAACATGGAGATCCAAGCTCCGAGAAAGGAGACGAAAAGACAGCATTCTATAAAGTACAGAAGAAAGGCACATCCAAAGCCACTATGCCATCGGAAGGATTGGTGCCCTCCCCACTCTAAGTGTTGCCTAACGGCATAAGCGATCACATAGGAATAGATCACAAGTAAAGAAGTCTCGAACTGGCAGATCATTAATCCTTCTTGCGAGGGAGGGCTGGGACCATCTGAGAAATCCAGCCAATGATCTGAGGCGACTTGATGGTAATGCTGAGGAAACTAAGTCAGGGCTGGAGATCGTTATTGAGGCTAAAGGCAACTCACCGACAGCCAGACGCCGTAGTCTCGCAAGAGGATTCTGCAGAGCTTTTGGACTTAGCGTGGCTGGCAGTGCCAGATGCTGAGAAAGGCCCATAGCCGACCGATAATGCAGCAGAGCTGGCACTGCTAGAACTGTTGAATGCGGTCTGTAGTTTGGATGTGCTTCCAGAAATCTCAAGCACAACGTTACATGCAACCAAGAACGCTTCAAGATCAATTAGAGACTGTTGTTAACTTTGGACGCAGATATTGAACTCACCGGTTGGGTACATCGGGAAAATACTGTACTCTCTGAGTTTGTTCTCGTTTTGCTTTGCAGCTTCGTCTCCTTCACCATAAAACTTTCCTTCCAGGAGTTTACCGAGATCGGAAAATCCAGGTGAGAGGCTGGCGGAGAGATCTGTCAGCTTCTCAAAGTACTTCAGCAAGCGGTTAGAACTATGCTTACTGAGGACCACCAGGACCAATCACAAGGTCCTCGTCGTAGAAGAGCTCTGGCCTGAGCCAAGGGCGGCTGATATCGACACGCATACACTCGAAAGAGATGTTGACATCGCAGTTGGCGAGTTCCTTCAAAGCCTCTGCATGCGATTCGTTCTCCGAGTGGGACACAGAGGCAGATACGGCCCAAGGCCCAGCACCATAGGAGGCGGATGCGCCGAATGATAAGCTGCTTGCACTTTCGCTAGATTTCTGGGTGTCCGAAGATGCACTGATTGAGACCGAGATCGGGGTGAAGTAATCGGAGTCGTCTTTTGCGCCAGGCATTGGGGCAGCCTTCTCCACGCCCATCTTGGCAGTAAGCTCATCCACAACGGCCCTAGCCTTCGGATCTTCGGAATCCTTAGCTTTCCCGTCGCCTCCTTTGAGTTTCTCTATCTGTTCACGGTAGTCCTTGATGAGGCCATCATTCGATGTTTTTGCCTTCGCTACAAAGCCACCATCTTCGGTAATATTCTTGAACAGAGCGTTCTGAGTCTCCCTGCTGATCCTCGACAGATTTTCGACATTGGCAGCATCATAATCCTCGCGGGCTTTACGAAGGGTTTCTTGAGCCTTCTTATGTGCATTTGCGGCCTCCTGGCGAGCATTTTTCTTCTTTTCCCAAGCCTCTTTCTCTGCAGTGTCCTCGGGTTCTTTCCCAGAGCTGAAAATTTCAATTAGGTACTGACAAGTCTCGAGATATTTGAAGGGACTGACGCTACAGGAGTGCCTTGAAGGGCCGACTCCGCTGCCAAGGCTGCGACTATTGCATTGTCGAGAGCTGTCTTAGCGGCCTCAAACTTTTTCTTCGCCGCCTCCCCGTCATTGTCAACCGAGGGAATAGTTGGAGGGTTCTAAAGGTGGGATACATTAGCGCTCCCGTTCGTTAGTCCATGGAAGAGCAATAATCACCTTTTTGAGCACGTCGAGCATGTTATTCTGCTTTTCCAGGCGAGCGATTTCCCAAGTATACCACTCAATCGTTTTCGTCTGATTATTACCGGAGAGGGCCTTCTTCTCACATTTATTGGCCCTAACGAGGGTCAGCATCAGATATTATGATGGTTTATCGCCGAGCATACCAGTCCCTGGGTTCAAGATGAACTTTCTGATACTCGGAAGAACCATCCTCAGATTGGACGACAGCGAGGCGCATAGTTTCCTGGGTAGAAACAGGTAAGGAAAGGATGGAACGGAACTGAATATTCGATGACCGACCTTGCTAGCTTCTACGCGCGCCAGAGCGGAGTCTTGGTCGACCACAGAGAACCAGTACTCGACTTCCTCCTTCTTTCCCATAATAACCCAATCCATATAAGCGGCTTGAACGGAGTTGCGATACGCCTTTGCATTCTCTTGAACCCATCGATCGTACGCAGCACGCTTTTCATCTGGGGTTTTGTTCGCAGGGTCCGCCTTGGCGATCTGCATTGCTTCGTCGAAGGATCTGGTCTTTGCGGTGACTGCATCGGTATACGCCTTTTGCTTCTTGGTGTAAAGCTCAACGAGGGTGAGGCCGTCTTTGTTAGGGACGTCGGAGGAGAGGATAGCCATAGCTTGTTTATAGCGTTTCTGGTCATCGCTGAGTGCTCCCGACCCGCTCTCAATACCGATGGTCGTACCTATAGATTGTTAGATATGCAACAGAGATGATACGTGTTTGTATACTCACCAGCCGGGATAAGCTTGCTGATGGCGGTAGCGTAGCTACGAGCGACGGATTTGCCGGTAGGTCCAAGTTGGACAGAAGCCAAAGCAGGCATATCGTCACAAAGCCTAGCCTGGTTGAGTTCCACCATAAGTGGAGTCATTTCGAGAGGGTCTTCGAGAACCTTGTAGTCCTGTCAACAGTGGCATGAGCAAGTTAATGAGACGAAGACCCTTAAACATCACGAACATCATAAGTGATGACCTTTCCAGGAATCATAATCGTCAAGAATTGCTCAGGAGGAGCCGGAAGCGCAGCACGGATGGCCTCCCGAATGGTTCTCGAGATTTCACCAGTGCGCCTAACGGCATCTTGCTCCATAGCGGCTTGTTTATCAGACATATTAGCAGATATTGCTGAAAGTATGCACGAAGGAGTGATAGAATGGTTGATGGGGGGAAGGGAGACCGACAGTCGGTTTATATAGAAGATTGGCTTGTGGCTGGTGCGCAGAGTCTTGTTGTTCACCAGGGCAGCAGGTACCAGCGGGCCAGCAGCGGGATAGGTATTTCAGCGTTCCCGAAGTCCCTGACCGCAGAAAGCGCATCTTTTCCGAAGTTGGGGACATTGGGGCTGATGGATAGGGCAGTAGAGTGGGTGAAAATGGGCATTGTCGCCAGACAAGGGAGCGTCTGAGAGAATGGACGCGCTTTGCCCTAGCAGAGTGAACGTAGTCAATCATGGCAGTAGTATCTCCGGACCAAATAACATCATTGTTTCATTCTGTAAGGCAATTCTTGTGCGATTTAAGCCCTACTCCCTTGAGTTGCCAACTTTCGAAATCGCGGCTGTTGGTGGTGATCCCGATGAGTTGGCCGACTCCTTCGTAGCTCCGCGAATTCTGGGTCCCTGTTTGAGGTCCCTGGGTTTTAACGCGCATGAAAGGGGAGCATTCCTCCCTTCTGGTGGCATCTGGGGTTGGCGGTTAGGCAAAGAGTCGAAGGCACCGTCCAAAAGCAAGCCACTCTGATCGGATCGGTTTCCGGCATTTGGAATAAATATTCCCACATCTTTTTGACTCCGACACAGCTGGCCGGGTTCAACGTTCAACGTTCAATGTTCAACCACCACGTTGATCGACTATGGGTTTAATTGGGCTTTCGGCGGTTGCTACACCTGTTTGCGTTCGAACTACACCTTGATTGAGAATCCGGTGCTTGATGATTTGAAGAACAGTGACAATCCGACCCACCGCCAGTGCCTGTCAAATGCAAGTCAGATAGTCAAACGCTGTGCTCGTCAGCAACCCGAGCGACCACTGGTTGCTAGTGTCACCAGTATCCCGTCTCAAAAGAAACGCTACTCTTCGAGACAGTGGAATCCGAACTCGAATTCCTCCTCACCGCATGACACGCTCGCTCGGGAAGGCATCGCGCTCACACAAACCCTCTCGGCCTGGAGCTGATAGACCCCAATCTCGCCCTTCCGTCTTTCTTTCCCTCCCTCTGGAGATCATCCAACAAATATTCGAGTGTTTCTACCCGGAATGGCATGTCCTGGACCTTACCCTATCCCATATTGCCTGGGATAAAGCTTACCGGGAAGAATTCCAGTGGGGGAACGATCATCCTGTCTTCTTTCCATTCGCCCATCTCCGACTGGTATGCAGAGCATTCGAAACCATCATACGGCCCATGCTTTTCCAGCGCATTGTAATCCGGCTGAGTATGTACACATCGGAGAAGGCTATGTCAAACCTCTTCACACACAATGCATCGTACATCCAGTCCATAACCATCGATGGAAGAGAACTGCTGTGGGATGGATCAAGAGACCTCTACAACTTGGCCCCAAAACCTGGAACAGTTGCAGCTATACGTAACGGACTTTGTAGGTGCCGTCATCTCCAGACGGTACAATTGATCGGAGACCACGGTGTCCACAATCTCTGGGAGATACTTCGCCCTGAGAACGGTACCCCTTCCACAATCACTACTCTCTTATATACTCCTCAGGAGTCCGGACGACCTCAGTATGGCTCAGGAGGATATCTGGCCACGGATTATCCCAACAACTTTGCTTGGAATATAGATCATCTAGCACCATCGTTAGAGACCTTACATCTCTTCGAGTGGTATAGCAGAAATTCAAACGCCTCCAAGGATACCCCCACATCTATATTGCAACTGTCGTCACATCTTTCTAAGCTACGCGATCTCGTAGTCCAAAGAGCAGGCCCTCACCCCAAGCACATACTCGAGCTCCTCAGACATGTTGGCAATGTCGAACCAAGAGAGAGTACTCGAGAGGCGTCCCTCCAGTCTTTCTCTCTTATCGACGTCGCGTACTTGAGGAGATCAGAGGTCTTTGAGATGCTACAAGTGAATGGGATCTGTAGAGGATTGACGACGCTGCGAATCTTTCGGAAGAGGATACCGTGGTGCCAAGGTGAAGACTATACAGCCTCAATGCACGACAACCTCAAGAGTTTTTGCCGTGCTTGCCCAAACCTCCTGCATTTATCATTTGATGCATTGGGCTTTTGCATGAACCTTAGCGACTGCTTAACATCTACGCAGTTGCAGACGTTGACGATCTATATCACGGACCATGCAGATGCTTACATGGAACCGTCAGTGGTTGGGACTTTTGTCGAAACTTACATGTCCTGGAGGGAAAGCAGGCGAAACCTGCGAGGTCTCCTCGAGATGACGGTGCTAGTGGCAAATTCAATACTCGTTCCAGACGGTTTATTTGAGGTAGCTGCAGGAACGGGTATACGGCTCTCGATGGTAAAGGACAAGTGGCTTGGGCTTTCCGGAATCAAAGTCAGTACGTCTAATGGCAACGACGAGGTTATGTAGAGTCTACGTTTTCGGTAAAATCTTATGCTTTTACCAATAAATGAACATTCCGATTCATCATTTGTTATCTGCTTCCAAGTCCCCGTCACGCATATGCCTGGTGAGTCCTTCACTACCGCCTGTCGTTTTCGATCTGTCGGATGTCTCTGTCAAAGACAAGATCGGCGGCATGTTCATAACATCCGAGTCCAAGCGTTGGCAGGCAGGTGTAGCACCGCCTCGGCGAAGTTAGCCATCTGACAGCGGTGCCGTGAACAACGAAACCGTACATAAACCCGACCCAGAGGGCCAGAGTCATCTCGAAAAAACCACTATGAACATCCGACTATCTGATCTTGGTAGACCTCGTCCCTCCCAAACGGGAACGAGTCGCCTTCTGACCCTCCCAACTGACCTCGTTGAAGTCATCTCGGAATTACGCTGCCCCTACATTACGCCACTAGATTTTGCTCGATGGCATCGAGGATATTGGTGGGATCACGGCGTACCGTGCTCGGATCCCATTCGGGGACCCACAACCTGGAACCCCGCTTTCATTCAATATCGAGAGCAGCTGAACGACATATTATCTCTTCGGGCGACATGCACACCCCTAAACAACTTACTGCGCCCCCTCACATATAGAAATGTCATCGTTTCGATACACGAATTCACCTCTCTACGGAGTATCGAAAGGATGTTCGAACGAGCAGCTCCCCATATCCGATCTTTGCTAGTTGAAGATCGGGATTATTTGGAACCGGAGAAGGTCTCGATGCTCTGGGAACACATTCGTAATTGTCACGATCTACATTCCTTGGGTGTCTTTGGTAGCCTCAATCTCGAGCCCACCGTCTTCAATCCACCTCCCGCCTACTTTCCAAGGGTCACGTCCCTGTTCATCTATGTGAATTCGCAAGTCAGCCGAGATTACGGATACTGGAAATATCTCAATGGAGCTCTCACCAGCTGGGGCCGCCACATTGAACATCTAAGCATTGGCAATTGGAAGGAATACGATTCACAGTTCAACCCAAGCATTCCAATGTCACCATCATTACCTAGCTTGCGAAGGCTATCCATCATCGACGGCCATCGCCAGGTTAGCAAGGTGGTTGACTGGTTGAAGAACTCCCAAAAACTACCCGTGGTGTATTTCGACCTGACAAATGGGGGCGTCGAGCTGACCCAGATATATGCGCTTCTGCATTCAAAGAACCACTTATTTGGCCTGCATACCACGACGTTGAGAGTGCTGGTAGGGCGGGGTCAGCCAGATGGTTCATCCAATATGCATGAACTCCTCACGACAATCTCTCCATTATGCCCTAACCTCGTCACATTGGCGTTCTCCATCGGTAGCTCAGGCTTCTGTTGGAATTTGGGGGACTGCATCCAGGTCACCAAGGTCAAGCATCTCTCCGTTCATTTCTTGGGAGAGCAGGAGAATATTTCGTTGAAAAAAACTCTCACCAGATACCTCCGCTGGTATTGGACGAAGCCAGAAATTTCCTTACATACCTTCTCCCTCTTCCCCCCTCCCGAATATCGATGCTTCTTAGAGCCTTTTCAAACCCATGTGGTTGGTAACCAAATTGAAAGACAAGCCGCCAAGCAGGGGTTAGGTGTTCGAGCCGTCATAGATCTGTTAACGGGCGGTTATGGAACTCAGATAGTGCATGTCGAATCATAAACGAGCAAATGTGCATGTACCATTTTAGTACGGCTGATGAATGATTGCGAATGATTATGCACATGTACTGGTTCATCCTTTCCGGTCTGGCACGTGGAATAGCTTGCGACGCTGATAATCGTTGAGATTCAGAAGGATCTGCATCCGCAAACTGAATGGGGCACACGACCATAAATCCCTATCATCCGGTCAAGCATCAGAATCGGGAAGGAACGGAGAGCAAGCTTAAACGCTAATAAGGTGGGCAAGTAATACAATCTCCTTAGCATCCCAAGAGGCGATCGTGCCAATGGCTTTGTCTCCTTCGGGTACTTGTGGTTGAGGGAAGAATTTACTCGTGATTGTGTGAGAAGCAAAACAAAAAGGCAAATAAATCGGTCTATTTGGATTTGAGAACCTTCAAGGCTTCCCCATATCTTCCGCTGAGGTCGTAAGCTGGCTGTGGGCATTGAAACGTGTAAATGCGATTGACATCGGAGGAGGCACTGGCAGAAAGCATCGGATTCTACCCGAAGCCGCATTCCCGAAATTGTCCGGTCACGTGATCTGACAGCACGAAATTGGGGCATCGGAAGAAAATATACCTCCACCAGCTTTCACGACCATAACCACCACCTTCTCCCTTCTCAAAATCCAAAAGACGACCATGTTCGCCCGTGCTGCCGCTCGCACTCTCGCTGCCCCTTCAAGCCGCCTCTTCTCCTCCTCATCTGCTCGTCAGACTAAGGTTGCAGTCCTCGGAGCTGGAGGAGGAATTGGCCAGCCTTTGTCCTTGCTCTTGAAGAGCGACCCTTTGGTCACTTCTTTGAGCTTGTACGATATCCGTGGCGCTCCAGGAGTTGCTGCCGATGTTAGCCACGTCGATACCACCTCCGAGGTACGTTGTTCCGTTGTTGATGATGTAGCAGCTTTCTCACTCGACAATCCAATAATTCCAGGTCAATGGCTACGCTGCTGACCAACTCGACCAAGCACTCGAGGGTGTCAAGGTTGTCGTCATCCCTGCTGGTGTTCCCAGGAAGGTGTGTGGTTTTACCCTCAGATGATCGAACCTGTACTGACTTTGTCCATTTAGCCCGGTGTAAGTTTCGCAGATCCCGACAGTCAGTCAAATAAACTCATTTTCCGCATAGATGACCCGTGACGACCTCTTCAACACCAACGCCTCCATTGTCCGTGACCTTGCTGCTGCTGTTGGCCGTGTTGCACCCGAGGCCCACATCCTCGTCATTTCCAACCCCGTCAACTCCACCGTCCCCATTGTTGCTGCTACCCTGGAGAAGGCTGGTGTCTTCAACCCCAAGCGCGTCTTCGGTGTTACCACCCTTGACGTTGTCCGTGCAAGGCGCTTCGTCAGTGGTGTCACTGGCGCCTCAACTGAGGAGACCGGTATCACTGTCGTTGGCGGTCACTCCGGACCTACCATCGTCCCTCTTCTCTCCCAAAATGCTCACGGAAAGGGCATCACGGGTGAGACCCTTACCAAGCTCGTCCACCGCATCCAATATGGTGGTGATGAGGTCGTCAAGGCTAAGGACGGTGCTGGAAGCGCTACCCTCTCCATGGCTTACGCTGGTGCCAAGTTCACCAACGCTCTCCTCAGGGGTCTGAACGGCGAGAAGGGTGTTGTTACACCTACCTTCGTCAAGAGCGACCTCTTCGCTGACCAGGGCATTGACTTCTTCTCTTCGAACGTTGAGCTCGGCGTACGTCCACTCCCTTGCTGGTCACCGTTTCACCATACTGACCAAATTATCTACAGCCCAACGGTGTTGAGAAGATCCACGGTCTTGGCGAGCTCAACGCTGAGGAGCAGAAGCTGCTCGAGGCTTGCTTGCCTGAACTCAAGAAGAACATCGAGAAGGGCAAGGCATTCGCTTCTGCTTAAATTACATCATGTATCTCGGTGGTTTCGTGATTATAGATTTCTTTTTGATTCTGTCGGTGTTTTGAGTTCTTGATAGCGGCCCTTCGGAGCTCCCAGACTACTCATCAAGGGCCTGGTGCCTATCAAGTCCATGAGTGCACATTTGCTCTGTCAAAAGTCCCATGATTTAAAGGGGGCATGCAGTTCGGATAGACCAACCCACTCAATTCATTCCCCAGTGCTCACTGATACCGCAAGCATGCAATTGAAGGCACTACTCCTTAGCTCCATCTTTGTCGTTGCTGCCACAGCATCTGTCATTGTAATGGATGCTGAAAGCAGGCTCTCTGGTGGCGCGACGTCTTCAGGTTAGAGCGTTTCTCATTTCATGTAAGCGACTCCCTGATAACGCTCTTAGTCTTCGACTCCATCCCAATGTACTTCAAGAAACCATTCATCGGTTGTGGCGATCAATGCCATACTAATGACCAATGTTCCTGGAATTATATGCGGTACCTGTAATACCGAGTTTGTGAGTAGAGTCTGTTGCGGTTGTCGTCTACGAGGATTGCTTATGCTTGCTTTGACAGTATCAATGCGGACTGCCCTGGTAGAAGCTGGGCTCAGGTGTATGTGGAAAGGCAGGGTTTCCTCGTGCATAGCAGAGCTACGTTACCTATACACTCCTAGGAGCCTACGACCACTTGAAGTGGGCGTATCCTCCGCTCCCTCTATCAGTATATGCGCATGCCCTGGATCTGAACCATCCTAGTCTTTTTGTCGGTACTTCAATTCATATTCTCAGTCAAATGACGACTGTATGCAATGTACCTCTCCGCATTGGAGCTCTGGAACCCCAGGACGGTCCTCCGCTGAACATACCAGGGCCAATGAGGTACATTTCGACTCAGGGACTATGTCGCCCTTTTGCGCCACCTTCACATCTTGCATTCGCTCTGTCAATAGCACCACGTATAAAGACTGGAGAAGGTACGAAGGAGTTGTTTCAGTACCAATTGCACCAGATAGCCATACAAATGCAACCTCAGCGCCTCTTCGTCGCCTCTCTTCTGGCTCTCTCCAGCTATGCCTCTGTGATTGTCATCGACACTGAAAAGAAACCATCCACTGCCGACATGACTTCTTCAGGTATGACGATCATCAATCATCCTCTGTTCTCGAGCTGCCAAATAACCACTTTTAGTCTTTGACTACGTTCCCGTGTATTTCAGACCCTTCATGGATTGTGGTGGTTCGTGTGGTGGGGGCTGCTCTGGGTTCTGCTTCGTCTGCAATACTCAATCGGTGAGAGGGGTCATTTTTTCTGCGATGGTTCGATGTGCTCATATCATGTATCTACAGAATGTATGTGTACTTCCGTGGTAGGAGCCCGAACGTTGTTATGGGACAGAGAAAATGACGAGAAGGGGTCGTCCTCGAACATAATCGCTGTCCATACTTATTTTTGACTGTTCACCCTTTCAATGAGTGCCGGGTTCCTTGCGTCCTATTGAAACTAGATCCTACCGGTCAGGTCAGACCGGTCCTATCAGAATGCCTGGCTTATTGTGACTGTACCTGCCATGAGTCGCATTTAGGGTGCAGATTGAGCTTGATGAATCAGGAACTTTGAGGGACTGTAGAGAACGTCTCGGAAGGATGATTTCTCCGTTCAAGCAAGGTGTTTGCGACCTTTTAACCTCAGGTATAAGGAGAATAGAGTTACACTCCTGCTAACAAATAACTCACAAGGATGCACGTGAAAGTACTTTTCCCGACCTCCCTTCTCGTCCTCTCTGCGTCTGCCTCCGTGCTCTTGGTGAAATCAGAGGGCAGACCGCTGATTGCTCAGGATACGACGACTTCGTGTGAGCTTCTGATCTCTTCTTCTTTTGTTCATGAGCCTTGATATGTAAAACCAGACTTCGATCGGATTCCGACATACTTCAACCCCCTCGGCGGGTGTGCTGAACCCTGCGAGGACGATGGCAGATGCCACCATTGGTTGTGTGGGACATGCGACATTCCCTCTGTGAGTGTAATACTTTCAAACGGTCGATGATACATGCTCAAGAGCTATCATAACAAAGTGGACCTGTATATATCCCTGGAACAGTGATCGTGATTCTTTTGGCTTGAGGTGAATAAGAAGGTTCTGGGAGGCGATGATGCTACGGGAAAGGATCACGCTGGATTTTGCATGTAGCAAACTGGAATGTTCCTTACCATACGGATTGCTCCTTGTTTTTTCTCTACTCAAGCGAGTCTCTTGCGCTTCATATCCGGACACGGTCCAGGTTCTGTAAAACATCAGTTTCATCGTGACTTCATTTGTGATGAGTCGCTTTCAACGCGGAAATCGCGTTCTGTGAATCAGGAACTTCCAAAGAGGTACCACGGTAGGCACCAGTGCCTCGGAGGCATATTTCTACCGCTCCAGACAGGCGTCTCAAACTATCCCGTCTGGATATAAATACCCAGGAAATGTTTCCCCTGAAGGTTATGAGCTTTTCTTCCCGCAACGATGTACCTCAGACCACTTATCTTGGGTTCTCTCGTCGTTCTGTCTACCTCTGCTGCTGTGATCCAAGACGTGGAGGGCACATTACGAGCGCCCACTGAGTCTACGACGTCATGTGAGTTTCCCGGCCCTTGCTTCCAATTTGCTTCCTCGAAGAAGGCTAAAGATCTTTGATGCGTGCCGTCAGACTTCGATCGAATCCCGACTTATTTGAGAAATCCTTTTGCGGGATGTGGCTCCTCCTGTGAAGGTGGATGCGACAGTCTTCTGTGCATGACGTGCGATTTGAATTCCGTGAGTCGATAACTGAAGTTGGTTCTGCTGGAAAGGAAGGTTGACCATTGATGTATCGTATTGACAGTATACCTGTGTGCCCTCCTGGCCGTAGTAGTCTGCGGTGACCTGTGTAATAGCGAGTAAAAGCAGAAATTAGAAGCGTGGGAAGTTGGATGCATCGTTTCTCCCGTATAACTGGAATATGTAACGTTCAGAGCTCAGGAAGACGGAGAAGAGTACGAGAGCTACCGGGAATGGATTAGCGCGTGGAGAGCCTTCATTCGTCCTGTCATTCCATGGCTAGATTCAAAGGGATTGCAACTCCTGATGGTTCTCTACCCTAACAAACATGCGCCTTAGAGCCATCCTTCTCCCGTTTCTAGTCGTCCTCAGCGCATCCGCGTCGATAATTCCGACCAACTCGAAGGCAGAGGAGAGTTCCAGCAGCTCCATCAATGTGGCTGCATTGCCACTACTCGGTCATGGCGCCATGGCCTACTCAGGTATTGAGTCGGCTTTGCTTCAGGAACTTGCAATTCACTGACTACCCATGACGGCCCTCCCCAGTCCTTGATAGGATCCCAACCTACTTCCGGAAACCATTCTTGGGTTGTGGGGATAGATGTTCTTCGAAGGATGACTGTTCTGGATTCTGTAGTGTTTGCAATGGGGTAAGTCAACTATCTTCATCCCCACTCTACACTGGCGAGCTCATCTTGATAAATGAAAGTGGGCTTGCAACCTGTTCTAAGATCGAACTGAATGGCGGGCCATAAACTATTGATAATACAAGACTTGCGGCTTCGCCGTCTCTCAGCCGTTAATGGTCATGAAGGGTGTCAACTCTGAATCTGAGGCATGTGGCTCAGGCTCGACCTCCTTCAAATACATTGATGCGGGGTTTGGGACAAAAAGCAGCAGAATGGAAGTGATCATATGTGGGTGCCAGTGTATGACATGATCAAATCTAGTTAATCCTCACTCGACGACGGCTGCGAGAAAAGAGTGAGTATGCATATTGAACGGTAATGGCTAATGTCCGTCGGAGAACGGTTCCCATGTGAAATTTGACCCCAATCCGGTAGGACTGTTTCCATTGATGTACATAACTTCTTTTGTAATCGTTGAGGAGTCGTAAGGCCCTGGGATGCTAAGAGAATTTCATGAGTAAACAACTTCGCTTCGAACTCGGAACTTCAGACTCACTTCTTCACTAACATGTCCAGATGGGACGAAGACATCATGATTCCCGTCATTTGCGCCTCCAACCAATCTCAGGTATGGACTACATACTAATTAGTAGGCAAATTTATTGTCAATTTCTCTAACGGGGAGAACTTGAAGACGTACTGAACTTTATATGGCTCAGCAAGTGTAAATCCCACATCGGTAGCAACAAATGATAAGCAATGTATGCTATAAGCCTGTGACGGAGAACTGATCCAAGCAGAGTCGATGAATGGAAGACGTGCACAGAATGGGGCAGATAAGCTAGTGATTCGGTTTCCCCGATGCTGGATGTCTGCTTCACGAGCTGAACGACTCTGAATGAAACCTTGACTCCAGTGGCGAAGGGGTGCACGACGCATAAGACGCGAACATAGATATTGGCTATTAATAAAGAGTTAATGGCTAGTACAGGAACAAAAAAATATCGAGAGTGGAACGTACGTCTAGCCAGGGTTCACCGTAAACGAATGGGGTAGTCGTGCAGCCCCATTGGCAGGTGTTATCTGCACGGTGGTCTCCTGGAGAACAATCGCATCATGACTGTTCGAAGTGGTGGTATCGGGGGTGAGTCGAGACGAAGGTTTGAGTCGACTCTATGCGATGGTGGTGGTCATGAACCAAAGCGGTTTCTCGCGGAACTTGTGGTCATGGTCAATGTCGGAAAGGATCTCCACATTTTTGGAGCAAGTGCGACCAAACCAAGTAATCTGTTCTCGTGGCACTCTAACTATAGGTGTGGGCGTGGAGCAAGGAGCTGACTTTTAAATCGACTTACTGTATATGGTAGGTCGAGCTGCTCCGTAAGGCGATTCGACTTACCGCCTATACTCACTGATCGCGTGACTCACTCTTTCTAGCCTTGAGGCATCGTCGACATCGAATCCCTCACCAAATCTGACAGCGCACATCACAATGACACCATCTCCCGGGGAAACGCCTCCAAACGAGCCCAAACGCAAGCCTGGACGACCTCCGGGCACCAAGAATGGTCCAAACGCGGGGAAGACAGGCAAACCGGTCGGACGGCCAAGAAAGGACAAGACTCAGAGTCCTGCACCTCGATTGGCTGCAAAAGGTAAGCATCTGTCAGAAGGTCCTCAGTTTCTAGAAGGCTCACATCGACGGCGTCAATCAAACCGTAGACGCTGGTCCCGCGAATCCGGTTGTCACCAACGGTAAGTCCCGCCGGACACGCCTTTTCTATCATGCTCACTCCTTCCGCCTCCACACAGAACCCGTCGTGTCTGTCCTCCACCAAGCTACACCCATCGGCTCAGGAGAGGGAGCTCCCTCACGCCTTCAGGATGGCACACAGGCTTCAACAGAACCCTCATCGCAACAGGTTGATGGGACTAGGCCCATCGGGAACAAGGGCAGGCAGACATCTTCAACACAAGGGGAACACGGGAGAACGGGCAAGGCGATGCGCCAGCCCTCTATTGCAGGTGAGTAAACATCTCAAATTAAAGTTCTATCGACTCATCTGATTGCAATCGCAGCGTTCTTCCAACCGCAAGGACCCCTTCGACTCCAGAGCAGCACAAATGAAGATTGTCTCGATTTCGGTAAGTACACGACATTTTCTCTCACTTCCACGCGCCTAACACGTTCATCGTGTCGTATAGATAAACCCGCATCACCTGCACCGCCAAAAGCGCCCTCAAACGCAGTAGCACAACAAAACCAGGGTGAGCAACGCACCGCGCGTGTGTTTCTTGACACAACATGTGCTAATAGCCCACCCAGGTGCCGTCTCCCAACTCCCACTAACATCGGAAGCCCATAGTGGCTCTCCACCTGGCTCAGGTAAGTGCCTTTTACTTCGCGCTGTAAATTTCTGATCATTTATTGACTCTAGCTCTTTCGATGCCCCATCAACTCGAAGTATCGGCTCATGAACAAACGAGTGCCAACGCAGGAGGAAACACGGAAAAGGACGGTGAGTAAACATGCAACGGTCACAAAATATAGATCTGTATACTAATTATGCTCTCGAATATACAGGGAACGCTGGTTTAGAGAGCGTGTCAACAAGTACCCAGCATAATAGCAGCAACGCGATGGGTACAGGGGGAAAACGTGAGTTTCATTTCTATAATGGATTTACTAGTCTAACAATTATTGATCTTAGGTCCTATCACCGATATTCCAGCCCAAGAACGCAGCAAGAACAGCACCCCACACAATGACCGAAGAACCGACATCACCTCAATCGACGTTGATGCCATGATGCGGCTTGCGCGGGAGACCGAGGATGTAGAAGACGAGGACGTAGTAGATGATATTGATAGGATTTGGCGTGACCACCCTTCGAACGAGGACGAGGATGAAGACATGGGCCCACCTGTCGATGATGACGAAGCCCCTGCATCTGCAGGTTCTTCGTCTACTGCTGCTGCAGATAATATCTGCAGTAGCAGCACCGGCACTCAGCCCTCACCTTCTCCGCGCACTTCAATGCCAACAAACATAGACATCATGTACCGAGAAATATGCGAGCGCCTGCGTTCTGAGATGAAGCCAAACGGTTCAAACCGTTCCGAGTCGAAGATGCCGTCCTGTTACGAAAACGGTCAATTTTCTATCACACCGAAAAACGCGATCTTCACCACATCTACCAAACATCAAATCGAGCCAAAGGACTTCTTTACACCTGAGTTCTTCGTCTGGCTACCACACGTTTTCAACAAGATCCCATGCCCGGAATGCAAGAAAGCTGGAAGAACCTACACTCATAAGGGCGGGGAGGTCATGCTTCAAAATCATGGCTGGCCTCGTGCACCTCGACGAGTTATCGGTCTCGACCGAGTCATCTATATTATTGGTGCTCGCTACATCTGTGGCCAATGCAAGAAGACATATCAAAGTTGGTCTCCAGCTATTCTCAGCACGATCCCCCCTGTTCTTGCTGATGAATTCAAATTCCACCTCACTCATCGGAGTGGAATCACCGAAGATGTTTTCGCCCTCCTGCGTTTGGCTTATTCGCGTGGCCTTGGTCCAACTCCATTCTCCGGAGTCATCCGTACCCTCCATCTCCGCCGATTTGAGCAGCTTATGCTTCAGTTCTATGAACTCGTGAATATGCGCCACCATTCTGGTGCTGCTCCGTTCTTAGAGTTACATGACCGTTTTGGAGCTTGGGATGACCGAAGTGGCTTCGGAGGGTATGTTCCTTCTGGGCGGTACTTCAGCAAACTCTTCACCAAAATTATGGACCGTCATAGCGCTAGTATTGACCAGCGCATGTCCATGCTGTCTGCTCGGATGTTGGCTGTCGACCACAGTCATAAGGTTTGTCTTCCACACCCTCTCCACATGTTTTCCGTTCATTCAATTTTGCACCCTTCAGGTCCCAAAGCATCTTGGTAAAGTTAACGGTGAACCTGTCTTTGGCGCTCTTCATACTGCAACAAATGAGTATGTTGAGGTACGACAAATGACACTCACACCAACCAAGGCTCATGACCAGTTCATGCCCGTCCTTGGAAAGATTCCAGAATCACTGCAGATGTATGGTCATGAAGAGGTCCAGGCGATCATGACGGATAACATCCGCGCTGACAAGGCTGAGCTTGAGCGCATGTTTACGTCCCTCCGTAAGGATGTACAGCCTATTCCTCTGGAGACAAATCTGCGTAAGCTGGAGGTTCCCGTAGACTGGGAGTTCTGCACTCTTGACACCAAGTATCTCATCGACAATCGACTCCATGAACTCATGCAACGGCTCGATGACCTTCCCGATGACCAGAGCCTTGACATTGCGATGGATATGGAATGGTCTGTCCACCGTGAGCAAGGTATTCATGGTCGCATTGCTCTCATCACCATTGCATATGCTGGATGCATCTATCTCATTCGGGTATGTGAATTCTGCGCTTTCTGTGTCTGTCTCACGGACTGATCTCAATACCATGCATTTTCTCCTCTAGCTATCAACTCTTAAAACCAAAGATGGGTTTCTCAACCCACCTAAGCAGCTACTCTTGCTACTTAGGTCATCACATATTCGGAAATGGGGTGTGCATATCAGGGCGGATATGACACGTCTCTTCCGAGACTGCAATCTCCCCGCATCTAGCCTGCCTTTTGTCGGTGCCGTTGAGATTGGTGCACTTGCGTATAGTCAGAAACTAGTAGGCAAGTCCAGTACTAGTCTTTCTGATCTTGTAGCATCCATTCTCCATCGATACCTGCCGAAGGATGAGGCAATACGAGTGAGCCCACGTTGGGATGATGAGATTTTAACGGATGCACAGGAAAACTATGCCAAACTCGACGTTTACGCCACATGGCTGCTCCGTGATGCTTTCTCGCTCATGCCTCATTGAGAGAAAGCATCTGTAGCAACTCCTGCAGGCACTCCCGTGAAGCTGCTTACACGAGATCGCACTGCTGCAGTAGCGTTTGGTTTTATTGCCCCCGACCGTCCAGCAGCTTTCAAAGATGTGAACCTGACTGCAAATCGGGTCCTTGTAAACATCATTCACATCACTCAGCCTGGATATCTCATCCGAAAAGAGCTTCTCCCCAATCGTGTCGAGACCTCTCTTGGCGCATTCAGTAGCGCACTCCCATTCAGGCTTCTCTGTCATATCAAGGATGTCGAAATCATCAGTCACAATGAATTTCCCATTGTCCATCCTCCATCCTCCGAGTCCCCTCCAGCACCAACCACTTCTGATGTGACCATAGAAGCTCAGGCTCATGTATCATTGGAGCCTCCGAGTCTCGACTCAGAAATTTCAACCACGCCCGACTCAGACCAATGGCCAACATCAATACCCTACGATCCAGACTCTGAAGAGACACCAAGCGCAGCTACTCCGACCATTCCCATTGATGTTTGCGAACTTATGCGCATCGATCCATCAAGCATCCCCACTGAGCCACCAGCCCTCTTCCAGGATACGGAAGTCCGCTCTCGTGTGCTGGGAGATCTTTGGCACCTAATGGACATGTTCAAAATTGCTGTTCATCATGGCCTTCGCCGTCCTTTCTCACGAGCACTTCGTGATGCTATTTTCATTCCCAATGAGGCTGATAAAAAAGCTGTGGAGGAGGTACTTGCTCGGCGAGGTATAACCTGGTCTCAAATGCTACTTCATAACTCGGACTGGCTATGGAAACGTGTTCGACGATATGTTCCGTGTGCTGATGCACTCTATTACCGGGTCTATCACGTCTTCAAGCAGTATGGCCCGCTAGTTGATGCAACAACGGGTCAGCCTTTATTCAATAAGGCCTCGTGGGAGAAAGCATCGAATATCCTTGAGAATATTCGTCTCGGATATTACTCAGATCCTATCGGCATCGACTTCTATGTGGCTCAACGTGAAGATAAGGATGGTTTGGTCATTTACCGCTGCTTGAGAGGAACCAATAGCATTGAGGGTGGAGTCCATCAGAGCATCGCGAAACGCTTCGGATCCTACAATGCATCACCTCCACTGGCAGTGAATTTGATTCGTGACTTCACACTGATGCATAATTTGGTGGTGAGTTGAATTTCCGTCCAACATCGCAAGTCAATACCTATCATTTGAACAGGTTGGAACATTCAATCGCACCGGGCATACATATCAAGGGTCATTTGACATCTGGACACGCAACCGGATTGCAAAGCTCATTGACATCACAGCTGCGGCATTTCGACCCAACTCGGTCGAGCCGTCAATGACTGGTTGGGTCAACGGAGATGACTATGTCCGGTCTTCAGAGACTTTCGGCATCCTCCCTCTCTCTGCCGCCTCCAGAAATAATTTGAATATCAAGCCATTCTCACCCGAATACGCACAGGGGGAGAAGATCCTTCATTATGATCTTGCCCGCCTCCAGCAAACTCAAGTTGCCATTCTACCCATTCATACACCAGATGAACGGGCACTCTTTGGATCATTCTTGGCCCGTAACGATGGTGAGCTTGCATCAAGGGCTCAGCCCAATTGGGTTGGCTTGGCTGCCGAATGGTCAAATCATGTTAACGGGAGATCAATCTTCTACAAGGTGCGGAAACATTCAGGTGTTCGAATATTTTGCTAATTTGTACATTACAGCTTCCAGAACACCTCAAGAACTACTTCAAATCATGGAAGGAATTTAGGAATGAAAAGAACTCGGTGGAGATTCAACGCGAACCTGTCAACCGGGTGAAATCCATCCTCACGACTTCACCACTCGCGATTCCCGACATCCCCATTACTCCCGCTCTTACCCTTGATCAACAAATTACAACCGGTCGCAAGGCACCCGACGTCGTCACTCAGGCTGATCCCGCCCTTGGCTGGGAAGTGACGCGTTTGGTTGGCTCATCCAATCAGCAGCAGACCGGGATATTTTCCCGTCATGTTGAAGTCACACCAACGACATTCTATGGTCCAAGTAAGAAGCCTAAGGGAAAGAAACGAGCTCAAGACCCTGAAGATATCGGAAATACAGTCTCAACATCATTCGAGGGCCGTGCATCAAAAAAGAAGCGAGTTGAAGGTGGGGATAACGACTCGGACGCGATGGCTGGACGAACATGCACCGTTTGCAAATCCGCTGATTGCAAAGGCAAGTTCATGTCCAACCCGTGCCAGAAGTACCCCGATCTGCCTCGTCGCACTTACGGGCAGTCACTGGGTGAGTATCCATATCCTCAATACATTGCTAAAGTTGGCGCTAAAGCTTGATGACTATAGGCCGTTTCTGATTATCCGCTGTCAATGCCGACGACGACGACGACGACGACGACATCGTTTTCGCTTAGATCACCGGTCAATCACTGTGCCAAGGAGTTGGTAAGGGTCCCTCGATTAATTAATTTACCATCGTTTAGATTTCCTCGCTACGCTACATCCCCCTACCCAATTAATTAATTAATTTTTTCTCCCTCTGCGAGGCCCACACCTATGGTTAGAGTGCCCAGCCGTTCTCGTCACGTGGGTGGACGGGGTTAGACGAAGTAATGAGGTCGACCATATGCTTATAATATTTAGATTTAGATACAGTGAATGAATAAAGATCCGGCATAGAACTGCTATTTTCAGACGGAATATTGGGGCCTTACAACTTGAAGTGTTAATGTCGTGGGAATCCAGAGAACTGTGGAGGAAGAAACGAAGGATTCACTGGCGGAACTGTTTGCTCGTGATTGCCTGATTACATATTTCCTGCCTCTTTCTCCGCTGTCCTCCCAAACCCGAACGCAAAGAGCAAGTAGCAAAGAGTGGCCTAAAGTAGGCTGGTGACCAGCCCCTTTGATAATCTTGTGGATCACGTTTCATTGAATCATCTTCTATTGTTGAGGATGGCCATCTCGTTGAACGACAGAGGCGATACAGTTGGCGCTGTGTCAATCATTGCCTAGCCGTCTGGCTCGTATCAAGAGAGCTCAACAGTGTTTCCTGACCTCTTGACCCCCCACACCCATAGCTCGGAGAGTATCCTCCAAACAAACTACCAATCATGTCTTCGACTCCCAGCCTCGTAACGCGACCGACTCATGAAGCGCCTTTGCCAGATAGTCATGGTAGTGATGCGGGACTCGCGGATGCAGCCAGGCATCCCTCAGATTCCTATGCTGTGTACGGACTCCCTCCGAAGCGTACTGGAAACCTCGCTGTCCCTTGCATGAAGACCTTCGGCTTGAAGAAATCATCTACAACCCAGCCAGTGTTTGATCCTGGTGCCGGTAAGTACCCTAGGCCAGGCAATGCAACTACAATTCCAAGGTTTCTGAATACGACCTACAGCGAACTACGACTACACCCAAAAATACGCAGAAGATCCCTTGTTCTATGAACTGGAGGAGAACGCTCGTGTTTGGCATGTATATAATGACGAGGCGAGGGACTTTGATGTGTATATGATTGAGGAAATCGCCGACAGCTTGGACATTCTACTCGTATTTGTAAGACTTTCCAATTATTACGAAAGGGAAACAATCTCAAGTGTTGCCTTTTGTAGGCTGGCCTTTTCTCTGCTGTCTTGACCACCTTCGTGGTACAGACATTCCAAAGCCTGTCGCCAGATTCATCGATGATCGTGATTGGGCTACTGGAGGAACTTATTGCTCTGCAGCGCGCGGACGGAATAGGAGCTTCCCTCGACTCTGTAGAGCCTATATCTGTGACTACATCGCCCTCTGTAACAGATCAGTGGGTCAATGGACTGTGGTTCACCAGCCTCACGCTGAGCTTGAGCACTGCTCTCGTTGCGGTCCTCGCAAAGCAGTGGCTGCATCAATATCACTCTCGCCTCTCTGGATCGCCTCGAGATCGTGCTATTTTGCGCCAGTTTCGATTTGATGGCCTTGAACGATGGCATGTTCGGTCTATCATAGGCTTTCTCCCACTTCTGCTCCATACCTCCCTTGCCCTGTTCCTCATTGGCCTTGTCCTTCTCCTGGCCCCATTGAACATCATCATAGCCGCGATCATGGGATCCGCTACATTCATACTGTTATCGGCCTATCTTCTCATGAATATCCTTCCCATTGCATTGATCAACTGCCCGTACCGCACGCCTTTGACCCACCTGCTGTATGCCTTGTTTCAAAGGATCCGTGATTCGGTACAGCGCCTATCACGCCTTTTTCTCAAAGGTCAAACGAAACTCCCCAGGTCATCTGGCTCGTATCGTGATCTCAACAGCCGAGAGGCTGAGGCAGCCGCATATTGGACCAAACATAGTTCCGGAGTACCTGAAACGCTCCTGTCTCTGTGGAATACTACGACAAACTCTACCGCCAAAAAGGTGGTCAGAGACTCAGTAGTGGCTCTTGGAGATATTGAGTCAATGCACTTGACTGGCACACTCGACATGGGAGGAAAACAGGCATGTAAATCTGCTTACCATTCCCTTGAAGGTGTGGTAAAATCATGCTTCCTTGACAATTGGGCAGGGTTTACTTGTAGCAATGGCAATTTGAGTGATCTCCCGAGGGAAGAGAAGCTCAGGATTGAGCGGACACTTCTAGCTTCGATAGCTCTGTCTGAAACCTCACAAACTGCACCGGGCGTGAATCGTCCCTACCGGGATATCTCATGGCCCTGGTCCTATGGCTGTCAAGTTCGCGCCTCTGACCTTGCTTTGGCCCTCATTGCTATGGCAGATGACGATCGCCTCACTGTTTCAATCACAGGGGACGAAACGTTCTGCATACCAACAACAACACTACAATGCAAAGCGGCACTTCCGTGGCTCGTTCGGCATCATAATATTCTTGATATCCCAGTATTCCCAACGACAGTCTGGCGGCGGTTATGGGCTGGAGCGGAGTGGACAGCAGAAGATATGTCTGGGATAAGGCAATTGTTCGCACAAGCTGGCCGGGGGCCATATAACGTTAGCCATGGACCAGTCGATCTCACGAGCTTTTTGGTTGGCTTGGATAAGGCAGGAATATTGACACCCAGGCTCAGAATTTGATACTGTAACGGCTAATTGTATGCGGCTTTCCGCTAGGACTGATAAATATATTTAATCGGAAAGTCTTTGGTATCTAATTCTTGCCAAATATAGTCCAGTTTTAGCCCAGGATCGCTTGATTTCCTACTTTACGAAACCTGATTAGGCCATTACATCAACCTGATTCTGATTTGGTCCGTTCAAACCTAATATTTTGCCCAAATCTTCTCGCTTTTGGAGTCTATGTCCGTATCAAGAAACCTGCATTCTACTAATTTGAATTGTATGCGAAAAACCTTTACAGTAAGTACAATACACGAGGGAGAGTGAGAGAGACCATTGAGACACACAGCGAGAAAATACTCTGAATGAGAGTTTATGTATGAACCACGATATGCTGATACGATGAACGATGAACTGTGAATGTATGGTAATGGTAATCATGAAAAATGAGATGACCGAATCACAGAGACAGGATAACCTTATGATAGTGGGAGAAACGGAGGAAAGCACGGAAGATAAGACCATGAGTTCCAAATATACCGGAAAAGAAGGGTAAGGAGTCACGGACTCCCCATTTCCACGTCGTCCCTCCTCTGTCCCGCTGTCCCTCTACTATCCCCTCCTCCTCCTCCAACACCTCCCACACCCCCTCCCTCCCTATCCCCATGCTCCATCAAAGAAGAAGTCGCACTACTAACACTCGCACTTCTGCTTCTCCCACCCACACTCCCTCCAGAACATACACTCCTCGTAGGCCTAATAGTAGGCTCATCATCCGTACTAGTCCCAGTCGTACTAGTCCCACCTTCCGTCTCTGCTTCAGTGGAATAATCTTCATCGAAGGTGTTGGCTTCGGAGGGGTCGTGCTCTGCTTCGGTTTCAGTGGATGCGTTGGAGTCGGTGTCGGAGGAGTCGTCGCCTGAAGAGGAGGCGGAGCCTTCTTCTTCATCATCGTCTGAGTAGGAGGAAGGTTTGCGGGTCCCGGAGGGTGGACGTTGTCGTTTAGGTGTACCGGATGTAGGAAGTGTGGGGAAGGTGTTGTTGCTTCCTCTTCGAATAGCTCTTCGTGTAGGGGATTTGGTGAATCGAGGTTTATACCCGTTCTCTTCCACTGTTGTACCCGCTGCCACTAATGCTGATGAAGGTGTAACACCAGAACTTGAAGAAGGTCCAGGGGCACCAGGTAGTGCGCCTCCATATGCATCTATAGCTCCCATCCTGTTCAACTCTGCATGACTTGGTTGCCTTGCTCTCTCCTTCTCCTTTGAGGTTGATCCTGAGGCAATAGGTGGTTGGTGGTCTGACCCTAACCCTGACCCCGACCCTGGTGCGTGGTTGGTGGGAGTGAAAGAGTTTGTGGGGCCGGTGGAGGAGTTTGGAGGGCGGATGGTGGAGGAAGAGGATGCGGAAGAGTCGGATGACATGGAGGTTGTTGAAGTTGCGGAGGCGGGTGGTGTGGTGTAGGAGGTACCGTTGGGTTGGTAGGGGTGTGCGGATGTTAGGGAATTTGGACGGGAGGAGGTAGATGGCGGGTGGGAGGTAGACGAGGAGGTTGAAGTTGGTTGTTTATGCGATGAGGGTGAGGAATGTGTGGAAGAGGAGGGTGAGGTGCCATTGCGTGACGAGGAGGGGACAGATGGGACGGGCGTCGTCCCATGCTGTTGTGAGAACAGAATCAGCTGTTCGGCATATCTCTGCATCTCTGTCGTTGATATGACCAGATTAAAGTCATTAAGCAGTAAAAACTGCAATTCGAGCTGGTTAAGCTCAGCAAGTGGTAAACCGCCGACCTAATTCCATCAACGCAGATAGGCTCGGTTAGATTACCGGAAGATGGCGAAAGGAGAAGAGTGGACTTACCTTTGCGTACCGGGAGTTTGTGTAGAATACGTCCGAGAAGAACTTGCTCGCAACTGTTACTCCCGCGATGACAAGCCGGTGAATGTTGTAGCTGTCAATGACAAATCCCCTGCCGACGGCCTTTTCGCTCAACCTGCTCATTCTATCGAAATACACCAGGAGGGCTAAGAAGACTTCGTTTGTCATTGGACAGTACTTGAGTATGCGGAGGAGGTAGGACTCCAATGAGATAGTCGGCACGTTCCGAGCGTGGAAGGTGAGCGTGCTTGATGGTGTGGAGAGCGCGGCACGAGAGGCTGTGGTGAGGGATTGCCAGAGTGGCGAATCGATATGAGGCAGCGTTGCGTGGTGGGAGGATGATAATGCGGGTGAAGCTGGCGAGGGTGGTCCTGAGATGGAGGAGAGAGCATCGTTGGTGGATGCTATTTGTGTGAGTAAGGACGCCAGTAGCCGCAGTAAGTCGGTCGTTTGATAGGCATGGATGTTGACAGGCGCTGCCTCTGGCGCCTCTGAAGGCTCTGTCACTGTGACCGGCGTTGTGGACGATGAAGGAGCGGTTTGGGGAGTGTCGATCTTTATTGGTGCCGGTGCAGGCTGGTGTTGATGATTAGAAGAGGAAGAAGACTTTGGCTTGACATTGAAATGAATCGTGACTGGTGATTTGCTCCTCGATGGCCTTGAGGAAGACCTTGTCGTCGTTGTAGTCTTTGTCGTCGTCGTCGGCAATGTGGAGGTCGTGATGTTGGGTGGATGAGCGACAGCAAGCATGAATTTAAAAATACAGAAAAATAACAAAAAGAGAAATTATAATCAAATCTTTTCGCTTGGTTTTCGTTGATTACTTTGTTTGTCTTTCTTTACATTTTGATGACGTCACACGTGCCCCTATTTCCTTTTTTCGACATTTATTGTCCTCGAGGCTTTGGCACGTTCGTGGTGGCTCTACTCTGGAACTCGGGCATCTCCAGCAGATACCTGTCTCCCTAGTAGCTCGCTGGACTTTGTACCCAAGCTCTCATGTCCCTGATGCCTTCAGGCTGCTTCGGGCTGTCGAACTCACAGGTTATCGGCGATTTCCAGGGATGACTGGATAACCGGATTGACAGTCGGAACGTCATACAGGGTCGTCTTGGAGGAAGCCGACGGCGGAAGTACTAGCGATCTCGGAAGTATGTTCTTTGCACCACAGATTCTCGGGTTTTGGCGACCTCCTTCCTCGTGTGTTGTACTACTTGCTACCGCTGTGAGAATATGCTTATCTACTCGTCGACCACGTTCTTGTCGCAGAGCGCACGTCTATGAGCATTCCGACATCTCTAATGGACACGCGCCTCGAAGCCATCGCAAACGTTCCGTCCCCGGAATGAATAGGTTCGTCAAGGTGACGGACAAAGGAAGGTTGCGTACTTCTGCCGAGATACTATTACTACATCGGGAATGAACGATGTCTACGGGAAATTGCGTGATCCTGTATCCCAACCTCACACTAGATTCAAAGACAAGGTTCTTGTATGCGATTGCTATTGTTGGTATCAAATACATCTTAAACTGAAAAATCCATTCAGATACAGTTACATCAACGTACTAGATTATGACTAGATGAACCGCACTCGACTCAACGCATCAAAGCTCCTCTCCTTTCATCCACTTCTGAATCAACACCAACGCCTCCTTCGGTTTATCATACGGCACCATATGTCCCGCCCCCTCAACCGTAGCATAAGTCAATCCCAACCCCTTCTTACTTCTAACCCTCCCCACCCTCTCTCCATCCACCTTCCACACTCTCAGGGCCTCCTTCCTAAACTCCTCTTTCCCAGACCAATCCAAATCCAAAGTCCACCTCTCGTTTCCGATCCAGTTACAAATCCAGTCGTAGGTACCGACGTAGATGAGAACTTTGACCCCCCGTTCGAGAAGAGCGGAGACGTGGAGTGTGGAGATGCGGGACATGTCGAGGGAGGAGGTGAATTGGGCACCGACGGAGTCGGAGCAGGAGGTGAAGTTGGAGTTGGAGAGGGATGAGTCGACACCGAGGCGTTTGCGGGTTTTGGGTTGGTCGAGGAAGTTGTTAATGTGCCTATCAAGAACGAGGTGAGTAGGGAAGAAAGGCGGGGGAAAGAGAAACGGACCTGGTGATTGGGTAACAGAGAGTATCGGACATAGTACCGTCGCATGGTTTGCTGATGTCGTATGGGTTTATGCCTGCGTGATCGCTTAGGTATATGAACTTGAAGAGAGCACGAATACGTACCAGTATCAAAAAATGGTGCGATGAGCTCGTTGTAGCAGAAGCTTCTAGCGGCGTCGCAGTTGATAGCATCGTAGGTGTCAATGCAGGATTCTTTAGCCCATTTCTCGCATCGTGGAAGCTGGGACAGGATATGAGCAAGTCGAGGGCAGCGGTTGTTTAAGATTGCTTACAATTTGCTTCATACGGACACATGTGCTAAAATACCAGAAGTCAGGTCGGTTATGACCGCTGGGAGAACAAGACAAACCTGATGTCCACGATAGGAGGTAAAGTCGCGCTTGTGCATTGCATGTCATAGTAAGAAGCAGTGATCGCGTATGGGTCGGTGATGCCATTTCCTACATGAATACGATCAGAAGGTTGAGCGGCTGTGGGAGCAGAGGCACGGACCAATGACGGCGGAGACTAGGTTGACGGGTGTCAATCCGGCTTCGACCAATTTTGCGTTTTGGTCATAGACTTCAGCTGCGAATAGCGGGATATAACGACCCTAAGGAGAAGAAAAGAGTCAGACATGAAAGAAGGGAAGTCAAGGGATTGCGGATATGTACCCCGTAGGATTCACCAGCCATGTGAAGTGCCCGACCCTTGAATTGGCTGAAGTGTTCAAAGAAGATAGCAATGAAAGAAGCTATATCTTTCGCAGCTTCTTCGGTTGTTGACTATGCCCAAAGCCTTCAGTTCTCTATTTCTGTTGCAGTGGTCAAATGGAGTACGTACCACAGTCTCCCCATACTCAGCATACGAAAACCCAACACCAATAGGCTGGTCTACAAAGAACACATTCGCGTTGTTGTTCCAAGACCAGGGGTTTTCTTTGGGTCCTTCTTCGTCCAGGACTAGGCAAGGACCAAGTTCCATGAATAGACCGAGGGAGGAAGAACAGCCTGGGCCTCCGTTGGTCCAGAAGATGATGTCGTCTGTTGAGGGAGAGGAACGGGATTCGAAGAAGTAGAAGAAGAGGTGGCGGGCTGCGATGTCGATGTAGCCTGTGTAGCCGCTGAGAGAGAGGTATTGTATGTCAGAGGTGACCAGCGTCAACGGTGGAAGGTAGGTGCGAGAACAAACCTGGCATTCTTATCGCAGAAATTTGACTTCTTCATACGGACTTGGTACTTCGGGAAGAAAGGGTGTTTGAGAGTCGTGTAGGTCTCTTCTGATAGCAAAGAGAGCGACTCGAGTGGGCTGAATAGACCTTGCTCGTGGTTGTGTACATTGTAGGGCGTGTAGGAGGTGTTGGTGCCACTGAGAGGGTGTTGGTTGCCGGCGTACGCGCCCGCTACGAGAAGGGAGGAGGTGAGGAGGAGGAGGGCGGCCCTCATTGGAGAGGACGATGGTGGTGGTTAGGAGCAGAAGGAGATAAGGCCATTGTGGTTGGGATCAGCCAAGTCGCGGATGGTGACGGTGATGACTCCAGTAACTTTGGTCAGTAACGTCCGTGGACAATGGGCTATCTTTTGCTTCTTGACTTGATCCTCTGTGGTAGCCGCATCCTCGGATGAAGGATGATCAATGAAGCTTTGAAGACTACCTCAACGTTCTTTGGCTCGGCGCACACTCAGCATTGCTAGCTCTTGGAGCTGTCTCCGTTTTGGGCACACTGCGGGTCAGGCAGACCACACCGACAACTCTCTTGAAAGGTACGCTACACGTCGGTTTCTACTTAGAACGTCCTATCTGCTAAACTTCGTCCCTTCTATCCATCCAGATACTCGGCCAACTTTGCGGCCGATACCACTGTCGACTTGGCTGGCCTAACTATTCTCATGCCGAGCCATATATCCCACATGATGCTATCACGGACTGTCTAGCAAACAACTCTTGTGGCATGATTTTGAATTGACCTGGGCTATAGATAACTTGATTCACCGAAGCTGTAAGTCTTCTGACAATATTCCCGGCGCGCCAGGGCTGGTCGTTTCAGGCATTATACCTCTGCTTACTCGACTTGCAGGACAGGAATAGAGCGCTATCGATTGCATATGACCTCCCCCCTATATCGATGGTTTCCTGAGGCCCTGTTATTGGCTTCATCGACCTCAGTGCGAACTCTCGCGCATGCTGGTGGAGTTATTCAGAGTCTCCGCCTTTGCGCACATCAGGATGTCGGTCATTTGATCTTCGCGCCTGATTTCTTGTGCCTTATCATATTCAAAAGGTCAGTTCTACTTTACCTCGTCATAGCGATGCATGGCATTGATCACTCATGAAATCTATTCTTGACACTAGATGGTTGAATCACCGGCTGCTATAATTATCTTGGCTGGCAGCATATGGGTCTTATCGATCTTGCAAGGCGGTTTCTCGAACTTTCACGACTCCTGGGGAAAGGATCACTCCTCGGGAGGTACTTGAATTCTCTTGGATGGGCGAAGAACCGGCATCACAGGATAGAGAAGGTACGTCAGTTACACTTTCGGCTCCATGATCATCACTCTCGGCGACTTGGCTAACTGCAGTTCCATCGCAGGAACTCTATTTTAGACAAGCACAACACGAGGAGCCTCGTGGATGCCTGCAACTTAATGGTAAGTAAACATGAGCTTCCACCTCGCCGTCACGGATGTGAAGTCTAATTTTGACGATATAGGATGTTGATATCCATGTGCATACGATGTGCATGATCATCCTAGACAGATCGCTATGCGAGCTTCCGGGTTAGTTCATCAGACCACGGGTCTTGGCTTTGCATATGGACGAGCAATGGAAAGGCGGCTGTTGATATCATGCTCGATTACCCCTCAAGTAGTGGAATGGTATCGGCTCCGAAGAAAGAAGGTATAAAAAGCTCGAGGGATGTGGAGCAGCTGTCTTCGTCGAGAACTTGACAAGTTTCTTGAACTGGTAACTGCCTCTTCGACTCCACGATGAGAACATACGTTATCGGCGCTCTTGCTGCTATCACCGGGGCTTCGGCTCGTACCTTCACGGTATATATAGCCTTTTGCTGTGATTACGCCTTCGACTGACGTCAACTTGCCATATAGGTCTATAATGCCTGTCCTTTCACTATCTGGTAAGTATTTGCACTATCATCTCGTTATCATTGGCGCTGGCGCTTATCGACTTTTCCAGGCCAGCTGTAGGTCTCGTTTGTGTCTACCATCAATTGGTCGGACATTCATCCGCCGTTTAGCTGTTCACCAACCTGCAAGTATCTCCTGCTGCTCCTAGCCAGGTTACAGGGTAAGTCCCCCTGTCCCAGACAGATTATCTATCCGTCTAACTTCTCCATAGTTGGGAAGCTCCTGCTTGGTCCGTTGTCACCTTCAACGTCCCCGACAACTGGCAGGCCGGACGTATCTGGGTAAGAATGGCTTTTCTCTGAGGAATCGCAGCCCATTGACATTGCCAACAGGGAAGAAGGAACTGCGACTTCTCTTCCAACCCTGGCCCTAACTCCTGCCTTGACGGAGGTTGTAACGGTGGTCTAGTCTGTGATCCGTACACTGGCACGGTACGTAGATTCAGGTTTGGTGTCGTTAGACCTCTGTTGATTGTGGATTTATCTAGGGTGTGCCTCCTGCAACCGTTGCTGAGTGGACTTTGTCTGCAGGTGATGGTTTGGACTACTATGATGGTGGGCGCTTCGATAGATAAAGTCAACCCATAAGCTGAAATTTCCCAGTTTCTCTCGTTGATGGGTACAATCTTCCCATGAAGATTACCAATAACGTCGGATGCCCAGTTGCTTCGTGTGGTGTCGACCTTGGACCGAACTGTTCGTCTTCAAGCTCCCTTTATTGTCTGAGCTATGCCTGACAAATTTAATTTTCTGCAGGCCCTGCCCCATTGAAGGGACCTTACGATTCCACCGGCTTCCCCGTCGGCTGCAAGAGTGCTTGCCAGGCTAACCTCGACGGAAACCAGGGTATGTTTACCAAAGATACTGCTCTGTTCTTTCGTTCTCATCTCAACTCTCAGCCAACTCTCCCAACTGCTGCTCTGGCCAATACAGCACACCGGCAACATGCCCACCGTCCGGTAAGTTGGCTGATCTCGGTCAAGAAATGTTTCTGACGATTTTTGATCTTGTTAGGTGTCGCTTACTACAGCTACTTCAAGAGCAACTGCCCCGACTCATACGCTTACGCTTACGACGAGTCTAGCGGGACCGCTCTCCGGACCTGCCCTTCTAGCTCCAGGGCTGACTACACTCTTACGTTCTGCCCTTAAAGTCATTTCGTGGTTGTCTCTCTATATGGTGTTCCTAATTCTCTCTCGTTTTGGTCTATTTTTGTTACGTTGGTGGTTTTCAATACATTGTTTCACCCTTGGAACACGAGTAATGGCCAGGAAGATGTAAACGACTGCAACAACAGATGCGAAGAGCGTTCTGAGATCTGGGACGGTGCACAGTACGATGCTCAGTGGGGTGTAAGCACTCCTGCTAGTACAGGGGCGTTCTGCTTCTCACTGTCACCTTCCTGCCGTTCGCACGAAGATTCATGAATAATAGACATTCTCAGTCAAAGTCCTCCTCTTCTTGGTCTACATAGGAAGCAACAGGCGAGATTCAGAATTGTCCAATCCAGAGTTGCGTTGGTGAGGCAGTCGCTTCTCTTATTTCAGGAGGGCTGTGTGGCTGTGCAGGCTTGACTTGTCCAAATTCCCACTCATGGCAGGATCATTTTCTCCAAGTTTGCAGTCATCGGCGCCCGTCTGCTATCGCTCTCGCTGGTCATGATCGAGGAGGCCGTGGTACACATCTGGACCTAGGTCCTATTGCTCTCACACCAAGGTACAATAGGTGCCATGGCCAGCTGGGACCGTCTTGGCGCCACTACTCTGTTCATTATGACACCCAAGCAGAGGGAGTAATCGGTATTGGAGCCGGTTTTGTACTCAATCTCGCCGTCGACACGTATGTAGTCGGCTTCTTTACATGGGTCTGCTCACTAACACATACTGAATTCTCAACGAAGCTTTCGACCAATGACATGATGTGCATGACATGCAGATTGCCTAATACAGACCCTATTACTGGACGGAAGCACGGGTACACCTCAGTCAAGTGACGTTCTCCACAACGAAATGATCGACGCAGCAGACAAGAAGAACAGGGTCTGACGGACCTCCAACTGAGATAAATACGCTAAATGGTTCGAGTTCTTGATCCCAGAATTCGACCGCACAATGTCCTCTGACAAGCAACTCAACAGTCTCTTCCCTACAATCACTGCACCTCCTACTCCTTTGGCTCCTGCACGTTGGCCAGGAGTCACGGCAGAGTCTTCTGAGGCCACGACCAGGCTTCTGAAGGAGAATCACGTCAAATACCACACCTACTTCGATGACTTCGGGCGACACAAGTACGGCTTCGTTGTTGGTGGACTTAGTAGGGGCTGATTACTGACACCATTACCCCAGTCATATCTCGCATTACCTTCTGGCCCTTTATGGCCTCGGCGCCCACAAGGAGAGCATCGAATCTGGATACGCTCATGAGGCGAGCTACCAAATGGCTGCAAAGGTACCTCCGGAGGCCATCACCGCACAGAATTTCAAGGAACACCTCGGCGACGACAAGTAAGCCTCCGTTTTGCTAGATTAAGCGAAGTGCTAATACCCCGAAGATATTATGAAGGGTTCAGGAAATACTATGCCGACCTTATTACCGAACATGGAGTACAGGCAACACTCCAGAAGGCCCTCGACCTCGAAGAGAACTTTGACGGTAGCAGCTCCAACAAACAGAAAGAGATGCTGAATCGTCTGTTGGATGGGTTGCTTCATCCGATGATCCATGCTGGATATGGTGTTGAGTTTGGCCTTCCTGGTCTCGTCGTTGAAGGTACGTCCAGCCGTTTCTACCATAGTCTCAGTGTAATTCAACCTTTGAACAGGTCTCGCTTCCGCCGCCACCCATAAGGGCGAGGGTTCTGCTTTCATTCCAGCCGAGCTCTGGGAAGAGAATTCCTCTCCGAAGGGCGCGGTGCACGCCTTCTCGATCCTGGCTCGTATGCTCAAGGACACCCGGTTTGACAATATCCCAGCAGGTCGACCCAACTACAACAATATCGTTGAAGCTCACGGAAAATCTATTTACAATCACGCCAAAGAGTGGAGCTTCGATGCCTCGAAGCCTGGTGAACTTGAGAAGAAGATTGAGGAGGTCATCTGGGCTCATGTCTTGATCTACGGAGTTGGGGGATGGACTGAAGAGAAATTTGAAGCCAACTTTTTCACGTATGTCCATTTGTCGGAATTACCTCGAGTATGACCTCACTGAGTTCCTGTAGAATGCACTTCGTGACTTCAGCCTTGTTCCTTCATACACTCCTCTCCCAGCTGAAACCCAAGTCGGCTGAAATCTTCCTCCGAGCCTACTTCACCACCGTCTTGGTCTGGTGGGTCGACCGGGGCCGCAAGCCTCTCAACATTGAAGGATTTGTCTCTGCCGATACTGTATATCCCGTCCCCGACAATGCATCTACTGCTTCTGTTCGCCCCAATGCAGTACCCTCTTCCAAGTCACCTATTGCAGCGACTCCCAACCCCTGGTTCCCTCTCATTCAGACCGCTCTAACTCTCCCTGATGATCACCTTATCAAGCTTTATCGTGCTCTGGCACATTTTGGTGCAATCTATGGTGATAGGAAGGCTGGGTATCTCGCTGGAACGGAGTTGAAGGGCGCAGAGAAGTTGGATGGGTCGTTGTTCCTGAGGGTCGCTGGCCTGACCCAGAAGCGAATCACCGCATCCCCAAGGATTAATTCTCCTCTGGCCTTCGTTTGGGATGGTGTTCCTATCCCTGCAGAACTCCAACAGGCCAACCAGTTGAACGCTTGAGAGGTCTCCAGCATCGTCTGTAACCAATATGTCGCACAAATTTTCTTGTGATTCCACGAGGCAGTACTCAATGAAGAAATTCTTGTTCTTTTTCGTTTTCCGGCATCTTATCTGGAATGCCACCTTAGTTGATTGTCAGATTCTCCCCTTTCCTCGTGCCTCGTGCTTCGCCGTTCAATCTTTGATGGGTATGTGGGCGATTAGCGCTGGTCAACGAGCGCTCGGCATCCCTCGTGATTCCGTAGTTTCTGAGGCACGCGTGACCCTATGTCTGTGGCGAACTATACGTTTACAGGGCCTTCCATTCGGTGAGAGTTCTTCTTGGCTACTCCCCCAAAACGATGGTTAAAGCGTCACATCCTTGTCTAGATATGGGGATACCTCGATCGCTCAATCCCCCGATCCTGTGCCGTTCAACTCCTTTCTGGAGTCCTTTGGAAAGCGGTGAGAAATACTCTGGAGATACGAGCTCCACAAAAACCCCGCTCAAAGCATCTGATTCCGAGCTCAAGTTACTGAACTAGGGTCTCAATTTATCACGGTTTTTTGAGCTCTTGTCTTTTCGATAATAAGGCGTCGTTTACGCCAGATTTCGCAGTGAGTACATGTGTTCATATACTCTGATTTTCAAGGGGTTGATAGAATCATGGAGCCTTTCAAGATCGATATCATTCCAAGCACAACTGATCGTTCGATCGAAAACGAATGGTCCTTCCGTGTTGTGTGGAAGTTTGCCCTCAGAAATTTTTGATGTATCGTGGACGACGTCACGATATGGTGGCTTTGAAGAGATTTAGATCTTTTCCGCGGAGGCATGATGGCCTGAGAGCAGGAGCCGACGGCATCCAGTTCGAGGCTCTGTGCCATCACCCCGCCAGTGTCAATTAGTACACGTGAGCTCTGCAGTTGGCGGTGCCGGCGATTTCTTTTCCACCTTTCAATCATCTCTTACTATGACTGATCGAGGAGGAATCAGGTGGCTTGACAGATAGTACCCCCAACTGGTTTTAACCCAATCACGACATCCCGAATGATTTCGAAGAAAATTACCACTCAGGGACAGGTCCCCCGCATGGCTATGCCAGACCCACAATAACGGTGATCAAGTAGTTTTCTAACCCTTCGACTTCGAAGCAGGGTATTCTTCCGCTGGAACTGGAAGCTGACATAGAGCTTCATGTGTTTCTTCATTGCGTCACTCGATGCTGTAGAAATCTTCGTCCTTGTTTTTCTGTCTTCAAAGACCGTATAAAACCTCAAAGCTACTACGAGCTTTCTACCAACACTCCTCCGCATCTTCGGCTGTATTCCTCCTCGAACTCGCGGGCTAGATGAGCAGCCTTACCCCCCAGCAAGATTTACTCCTCTTCAGCTTAGGCGAGGCATCCCTGGTTCATATCACCTCCACGGCGACATATTGCTTTTGGTACGGTGCGTACATGTCCTCCTTGATGATTCAGCGAGTTGTCAGGCAGAATCTTACTTCGATCCAGGCATCTTCGTGCTGCTATTCTCCATCTCGGCTGCCGCCACCTTGTGAGTCTACATGAGAATTTCCTCGGCGTCAATGTTGCTCACAGGTCGTCTTGGTCTCAAAATAGATGTGGTCCCAAATGTGGTCCTAAAACGACCGGCGTCCATAAGTCGGAGTTCGGCAAGAAAGTGGCATTCTATGCTACGATCATCAGCTTCCTGTTGGCCACCCTCAACGTGGGGAACGAGATCGCTCAGTTTGTTATTCTCGTTCGCGATTCCATGGTCAGCAACGGGGATATACCGTTTGAGGATCGGCCGCTACTCGTGGATGCAAAGCTCACTGCACCCAATGTCATCACCGTCTGGGCGGGATATTTACCTGTAAGTACACGGTGAAGGTAGAGCTCTGCTTCTCTGACACGTGTTGAAGGCACTTATCAGCGACGGGATTGTCATCTGGAGAGTATCAAAAGCGTGCAGGTATTCGAAGAAGGACTGGCACATTCTTGTCCCTTGTCTCCTCTGGCTCGGAACACTGGGTACGTTTAACCAATAGCTTCTTCGAGACGATTCTTGATGAACAAATGTATAGCGACTACCCTATCCTATGTCATCCTTATCTCTACGCCTTTTGGATTTGCTCAGTACGCAACCGATGCACCATCTGTCAACCGCATCATCCAAGCCAGCCTTGCTTTATCGACTGCAACCAATGCGGTTGCTACAATGCTCTTTGGTTGGAAGCTCTGGTTGGTTATGTAGTTAGTTCGCAAAAAGCACCACTAATAGTGAGATCGTTTTTTCGTCGTGCAGGATTCAGTGGAACGGCCAGAAAGGACTCAATCATGATGCCTTCAACAAATCATCTAGCGGCCGCTCGGTTTTGCTTCTCATGGTTGAATCTGGCATATTATTCTTTGCGTTACAGGTGAGCAGTCGTTGTTCGAATCCTCATCCGAGTACTAATATTCTAATAGGTCACATATCTTGGGCTCACTATCAAAACTCCAGGAGAAGTCTACTCCGTTTCTTGGTTCTTCGTCTTCGAGTTTTCATCGACCTACTCAATGATTTCAGTGAGTGATCTTCGCTTATTGACAGTAAAGCTCTGAATTTCTGCTTATAGGCAATGTACCCCACATTGGTCGTCGTCGTCGTCAAGTTTCGCACTTCGATCCTCGAAGATCTTGGTGCTGTCCACGAAGGGATGTCGCCAGATGTTTCGAAGATGATGGAGGGTGGTGCTAACGGTCGGGGCGCCTCTTCTGGTGGACCTATTGCATTTAGGGGACTTCCTGCTAGCCCTGATGACTTGGACGACTTGGAAATACCTGCCAGTCTCCACCAGAGCGAATCCGCAACGGAAGGAGTCTGATGGATTACCGTCACACCTTGATCTACGATATTTCCCAATTGATCTGCTGATCTTTCCCTCATCTATATGTTTCTTTTTATTTCTTTTCATTTCTGTGTCCTATAGAAGAAAATTTTCTCTTGTGGAGAATCGCTGGTTGCCTTTATTCGTGTTTACATTCCTGAGCGAAGAGTCAGAGATGGTGATCAATATTTGTCGGACGCGACGCGTCGAGTCAGATCACGTTTTCTTCATAAGCGCGTCAATTTCGCTTCGTCAGCCGAAACGACCTTGCTTTTAACAACAAGGACAAGGACCTGCTGTCGAACTGAATCCAAATTTTCTGTCCCGCCTTTTACGAAAAATGCCTGCACTTCGAATCGAGCGAAACAACTTCGTGTACAATCCCACCAAGAAAAGCCTCAGTCGGCAAAGCAGCAAGGATGCCAGCGAAGAGCCTGTTCCATCAAAAGTTCGCGTTGAACTCGAAGAAATAGATCTTGATTGGCTCCTCAAAGAAGGAAAGAATGTCAAGTACCCAACAGAAGAAGCTGAGCGGAAAGCGTACCGAACACCGGAAGGAAAAGTAAGTGTTGAGACGCATGCACTGTCGGGGTGTTACTCGAACTGACGTGATCCCTACAGGCTGTCTCCCGTCATCAATGGGACGTATACGATCACATTTTGACCATTCCGACAGGAAAGGTGTCCACCTATAAGGATGTCAGCGATGCTGTGGGTGGCTCTCCTCGTACCGGTAAGAATTCTCTGCGGGGTGTGGTGATTTCCTTGCCTAATATGGTTTCAGTGGGAGGCGCCCTGCGCAATAATCCGTTCGCCCCGTACATCCCCTGCCACCGGGTGATTGCATCGAGCTTGTTTGTTGGTGGGTTCCGTGGCGAATGGGGCCCCGAGCATAGAACTGGGACGCAGTGTGGTGAGAAGCTGAAGTATCTAGCTGCTGAGGGCGTGGAGTTCAGCGATAACGGACACCTGCTCCACTCGAAGACGACTCTGTGGAGACCAAGTTTACCTGTTGATGGCGAAGAATCATCGTAGTTTGCATCGACTCAAGATACGCTCTTTCGCACTTACATCTCGGTCTACACCCCCTTCACTACCTGTCATATGTGCCTCCGGATCTTATACCTATGTCATGTACCTACTTACTGTTGTAATATTACGATCATACCTGTCCGATTGGCATTAACGGATCCTCGGTTTGCTTGCCTCTGGCCTCCTGACGCGTTCCCTTTCGGCCAGTCGCGTCAATGAAGCGTCGCGACGCTGTCACGTGTACGTGCCTTCTGCGTTTGGTGACGGACTTCGATGTTGGGAGTCGGCTGGACTACCACGGCCCGAGCACTGCGTACAGCACTTTGGCAGGTTCGACGGCCACGACGGCGTTGGTAAACAAAACAGGACTGGTGTACGGTAAGCATCCTTATAGACAACGAGAGTTCACGACTGTGCTGAGCTATTCCATTCTGTGCTTCAAGATTTCCCCAGCGTATCCTCCCAATCAGCGCCTTGAACATAACAAACAATTACGGTGCCTTGATATAAGAGGAACTCAAAAACGTAGCGCATGGACTTCGATCCTCTTGGGGCAACGGTCTCTGAGGAGGCGGATAAAACAGTCCCATTCCCTCAACTACCTCAGAGTTCGAGCCAGGGTGGGTGCAGTTCTTTTCTAGCTTTCTGATATTTGTACTAACCGCAAAGAGCAGCTTCAGCTCACTCGTCAGCATCAGACAAGAAGTTGGAAGGTACGCTCAACCCCAAAGGTTCGACTTGCGTGCAGTTGCTGAACTTTTTTCACAGATTCACGTATTTCTGAACTGACCTCCTCGGACAAGCTGTCTGCTCTGCCCACTAGCCTACCTAATATCAATGCAGACCCAACCACCAGTCGCCCACGTCGGTCTCCCGTCCTAGCATCACAGGCTTTACCTAACCGCTTGTACCGAAGAAGCATGGACGCGACACATTCTCTGCCTTCCTTCTCTGCTGCAGAGCAAGAATCGCAGAGGGCGCAAACATGGAAGGGTCCCTACCAGCCAACTGGTGGCAGCATCTCGCACTCGACATCTGCAGACACCTCTCAGGTAGATGCGAAGCCACGGGTCTCTTTTGAAAGTGAACCTGGTCCCAGCTCCAGTCGACCTCGTACGTGCACATTTTCCATACGGGCCAGAATTCTTCCTAACGAGAACCAAAGAGGTTGCAAGGATACCTGTGACCAGTGTCAGCGAGCCTTCTCTACCCCCCTCTCCCGTCGTTAAAGGAACACCATCATCTCGTTCACCGTCACCACTTGCCAGAGCTTTGTCTCCCCTGCGCGTCCTGCAGCAACTTACGGCAAACATGAGCCGTCACAGACACGTACCCGATGAACCATTTGTCCCCATTGACCCATACAAGTTCAAACGACGACTCAGGAAGTCCCTATTGTCATCCCCGGCGGCTCACTTCATACACTTGCATGAACATCATGGCTCTCATGGCTCGGAGCACTGCGCGGAATGTATGCCCTCGTCAGGCATAATGTCAGCAGGCCAAAACATACGCTGGTTCTTCACCGATACCCTTCCACGGCAAATATACCTTCACCTCCTACTTCGACTTCCATCGATGTATTTTACCCGCGTTGCCAAGATTTTCGAGGATGCGGAAGTCAGTAAACCTGACATTGAACGGATGATACAGTGTGGAGGTGGTGGGAGAGGGCCTGCTGCTGAATATTGGGCAGCTAGACAAAATCAGCCTGGAGCTGGTGGAAGTGGTCCAGGAATGCAAGACTATCATCATTCAAGACCTGGAGTCAATAGCCCTCCGAGAGCATTCTCATCAACGCCAAATGCAGGTGCAAATACCAGTGGCCAAGCATCGGCTACTGGGACGGGTCAGCCACCTCCATTACCATTCCCTGACGAATGGTCACCACCGGTCGTCCCACATTCCCTTATCCGTTTTAAAAGGAACTGGGAGGAATTCATAGATTCCATCCTTAGGGAGTGGAAAACGCTCAATATCGTCTCTGCACTGCTTGTTTCGTAAGTGCTTCGTATCCCTTGGCTTGACTCTAAGTGAGGCTGATGTTTGTGGTACAGAGCGATCATATCAATGTTCCAAGTACCAGAAGCAGGACATGATCCGTTGACAAGGACGGCTGCATTCATTTCACTGATTTGTGCATTGATGAGCCTGTCGTATGGATGTGTCTACATTGTTAGGTTTGGGACGATGAAGAGTATGTACAGAGCGTGCAGATGGGCGGAGGTCAGTTCCTTCGCTCTCGTAGCTTGTATGGCAACATACTAACGCCCCTGTTCTGCATAGGATGCACGTAGAACAGACGCACTGATCTGGTGGAACGTCTGGGTTCTGCTTGCAATGCCCGCTGTCTGGATGGCATGGTGCGTCCCTACCCAATGCATCCAATCCTCCTTGGCTAACCAATATTTGCTCTAGGTCAATGGGTGCATTCATTGTCGCAATCCTCTCCTTCGTCTGGCGCAGTGGTTCATCCAACGACCCAGACCCCAATGGCGATATCACCACCTCCTCACGAGCTGCTCTTGGCCCTCGGATAGCAATCACTTGTGTCCTTGCTATTGGGCTCATATACTTTGCACTGATCGTCAAGACGCTAAGAAGTTACGGAACTCACGTCTTTGATGCACCGAGGAGCTTACATGGACCTGCTGGAGGTGCTTCACCCAGTCATACACCGAGGTCAAGAGCGAGGGATGTCGAGCCTGGGATGGAACAGAGAGGGCGACAGCAGGAGAGGAGAAGGGAGAAGGGGCCAACTCCGGATTTACCGGCGCAGTCGGTGGTGGAGGTGGTTAACGTGGAAGCGGATTTGCCTGAGTATTCGAAGGATGCAGGGAAGTTGAAGAAGAATATGCTAGGCTTGACGAGGTATGGGAGTCGAGAACCTGAGACCGGTGGTGAGGATATTGATTTGGAGAAGGGACTCGGACAGAGGGTGTATGAGAAGGCGCATCTGTAATACTGGTTGTATTGTATTGTAGGATAATTCTGTAATCTAATCGGTATCTATCCTTATGATGTGATCCCGGTGAGATGCGAGCTACTAGGGAGTACAGGGCGCCGTGTTGTCCTTTCACAGACCCAAGTTTGCTAGACTATAGTCCGGTGCCTCTACATAAGGATCGGTGACCAATGTTATTGGCATTGTGATTTCGGTCGGAAGGAAAGGTGACGGTCGTTCGGGTGAAGAAGGTGGTGCGACCTTGAGGACAATCGAATCCTGGGATACGTCACATGTTAGCTTTGCTTGTCGTAGGGTCCAGTAATCATTGACACGACTGACCTGGACAGTGATGTTCATGATTGAGAACGACCCGACTTGCACCCCATCATTCGCCCGAATGGCACCTTTGCAGTTCAGGTGCATTCTGCCCTCATCGTCTACGTCCGGTTCAAATGGACACATGTCTGGCGGTATCTCGCATACCCAACCCTCGCCTAGTACGGTCTGCTTGTTGATGGTCTCCCTGGGATGTGTGACGATCGTCTTGCGTACGAGAGTGACGGAGAAAACGGAGTAGCATTCTAGGGCCGCCTTTTTTGGGAGTTTTTGGGAGTTGGTTAATTTGTCGAGGGCATCGGAGGAGTCGAGGCCTGGTCGGATGAACTCGCGAAGAGAGGAAAGAGGGCCGTTGAGTTGTATGTGGAAGGGTATTGGGTCACGAAGGGAGAACATGCCGCAGTTAGGGAGGAAAATCTGATAGGATGGTGAGGGGTCATCTACACGGAAGGGAGGAAAAATCACGTACAAGAGAGTTAATTGGCTTGAGATCTGACACTGCTTGGGGTAGTAGCAGTGACGCTCCCTGAGTCCATAGTTCTGGAGATTGTTTTATTGACACGAAGAAGCAGGGAGTGCGGAGAATCGGTGTTTCGGCTCGTGTTCGGGGTATGTAGTCGAATGGAATGTCGACACTACTCGCAGTGGTGTGAGTGCTTTACTCGCATGAAAGAAGGATAGAACTTACGCTGTCATGTCCCCGGAAAACTTGTACGCGGGCTTGCTGTAGGTCACGAAAGCGATTATCGAATATTTGATGTTCACGAAATCTACAGGGAAGCCTGGTGCCCAAGGAACTTTGTAGCTGGGTGGCAGTTGATGTTGCGATTCACCCGTGGTGTACCGTGAGGGTAGCTGATAAGAGAATGGGTGCAGCGAGGGGCATATTTGTTCTGTGGATGTCCGGTTCCAGAGGACAAAAGCTCGCGACCAGAAGATACCCGTATCAAACGCGGAAGCTTGCTTCTTGCCGATGACCTGTATGCTGAGAGTTAGCAACGAGTTGATCTAGATAATGCGCAGAGCACCGACCTTGATTGAAACTTGTTGCACCCTCTCAGGCTGCCTACAATGGACGACTCCACGAATGTGTCCTCGATGACCATAAGATGGTATTGAGGGGGCAGGGTCCTGATTTTGAAGAGAAACGACAACGCTGCCCGATGTCTGGATGTAGCTATCAGACGATGACGGCTCGTTAAGATGCGGAGTGAACTCTATACGTTGCTCCCCTCTACCAGTGGTGGCAGAGTACAGAGGAGGTGGTTGGACCCGGCATTCCCAAGGGGGCCAGTCGCAGACAAAGGGTAGTTCATTGTTGAAAGCAGAGCAGTCAGTCAAGCAGCAAGCCATCGCGATATGAGGGTAGGGTATTGGGGTTCATGCCGTCTGACACCAGATTAAATACTCTGGGAGTGTCCGACGTCCCGGGCATATAATAGAAACTGGGGCGGTTCTTATCGTTATCCATTGATTGCAGGCAACGTTTTCTAGGGTCAGAAAGAAGGGGGCTTAGCAAGGATCTTGCCAGATATATCGTTTAAAATGAGGACCAAGGGTTTTAGCAGGTGGGGATCAATGAAAAACGTCATAATAGGACCCAGTATAGAGATACGGATGAGTATCCGTGGCATGAGGCCAGTCTATTCAGTCAGCATCTGCTGTGAAAATGACTCGAACAGCCTTTATATACAAGGTTCGGAACCAGAAACCGTCAGAGTTACGGTACCGGTGTTACCTCGGGGAAATCCAAAACGTGAAGAATTTTCGATTTAGATTCCGTTTCAATCCCAGTGCAGGAGATTTGATCGGTGTCAATCTCCGACCAATTTGCGGACCGACAGTCCGAGAAGCCATTGACCTGACGATCAAACAAGACACAACAACGCGCGAAAAAAAAAATCCTTGATCGTTTTGACCAAGTCCTCGTTCAGAAGCTTGAAAGCGTCCAAAAGATGGCGACCGTCATCCCCCTTCCGCTGACCGTCCCCGCCGTTCCCAAAGACTATGCACCACCATCGACCTCGACGTCGAAGATCGCTCCACCTCATCCGACAGGGCACCGAACCCTGCTACCTGTTGGTGTTGCCCATCTAAACCACCTCCGACTTGCTTTGCATCACAATCATAACTTTGAATCTTTTGATGCCTTTTTGGAGGCTGAGAACGAAGCCAAGGAGAAGCTTGCCTCCGGAGAGAACGGTATTGTTGACGATCTTGGCGTTGGTGACGAGGAGGAGAACGAAGAACTGTTGGCGCTTGATCCCAAAGAGTGGAAGGTACGATTACTTAGATTCTCTACCTAGCAGGCTCATCTCACGGTATTGGATACAGAAACAAGATAACTACGCCGTACTTGGTCTCTCCAAGTTTAGATACCGTGCAACCCCCGACCAGATCAAGATCGCACGTAAGTCACATAGACTCTCTTTTACACGCGTATCATTATTTCCTGACGCCAATTCTTAGATCGTAAAAAGGTTCTTAAGCACCACCCCGACAAGAAAGCGTCAAGTAATACCGCTGAGCCGATATCTACATATCTCGGAATCACTCATCAAAATACCAACGATGACGCGTTCTTCAAATGTATCCAAAAAGCCCACGAAGTGCTCACTAATCCTGAGAAGAGACGTCAGTTCGACTCTGTTGATCATGAGCTACTTGAGCTCGAGGAGAGATACACGGGTATAACCGAGAAGGAGTTCAAGGTCGGTATTCATCACGTTCTGATTGGACAACCCTCTGAACCTGTACTATGTCGTACAGGCCAAGAAGAAAGATTTCTTCAAGACCTTCAGCCCCATCTTCAATCTCTACGAGCGTTTCTCCCGCGCGCAGCCAGTCCCAAAACTTGGCAACGCTGACTCAACCAAGGAAGAGGTTGAAGGGTTCTACGATTTCTGGTACAATTTCGACAGCTGGAGAAGCTTCGAGTGGTGGGATAAAGAGATCAACGAAGGCAGTGACAAGTAAGTTGATCCTTCCATCATTAGTTGCCCATGATTATTGATGAAAATGCATACAGTCGTGACGACAAGCGTTACACTGAGAAGAAGAACAAGTCTGAACGTGCTCGCCGAAAAAAGGAAGACACTGCCAAGATTCGCAGTATGGTCGATCTAGCACTGAGGTATGTTCACTTTCCCTTGCTTCTTCAACGACCTTTTTCTTACGATGGACGTTCTTACCTTTTCAACAGCCTCGATCCCCGCATCAAGCGTATCAAGGAAGAAGAAAAGAAGGCTCGCGAAGCTAAGAAGGCTAAAGCAGCAGCTGCCGCTGGCAAGCCTGTACAGAAGTCGAAGGCCGAGTTGGAAGAAGAGAAGAAGAAGGCTGAGGAGGAGGCGAAGAAGAAAGAGGAACTGGAGAAGGCTGCTAAAGCTGAAGCTAAGAAGGCTAAGGCTGCCGCTGCCAATGCTGCCAAGAAGGCTAGGAGAGCGGCGAGGGCTACTGAAGACGGAGCCGCTGCGTAGTTGGGTGGTCGATGCATACCCTTGGTGTTTAATGAGTCGTGTGGATCAATAGATTACATCGTCGTGTTATACATGTGCATACATAGTTATGGTATCGCCAATATGCTTTCATTTTCTGCAGATCTCTCGTTGTCTATTTGTTTAGTCCCGTCAGAATGTGACAATGCATGTCAGGGCACGATTTGAGTACAGTAATGGTTAGTCGAATGCAATCAGTCTTGCAGTGTCAAAAAGCCAATAGGATGCAAGCCAAGCTATTCCTCAATATTTCTTTCATTCATTGATCACGCATTCATCGAGAGGATTTGGAATTAGCCTATGTCAGGACATCTGACAAAGGCGATGCATTGGTCTGGTTTTAGCTCGTACTTTTAACACTTCTAGTTATAAACTCTTCAATTACTCGAGGTCGTCGAATTCATACTGACGAGCGATGATTTCATAGAGATCATCCTCGAAAGCACGCTTCTTCTTCTGATCGGATTTGGGCAGGTGTCCAAGAGCAGCATTGACAACGCTGGGATGGTGACCTCCAGATCTAGGAAGGACGTCAACTTCCTGCCTCAAACTTCGATGGAAATAGCTAAGACTTACGCTTTGGCAATGGCAACCTGGGCACCTGCGGAAAGGGGTTGAGGCTTGGCTCCGAATGTATCTTTGAGCTTGTCGGTGGCATGATCGACGAGAGAGGTGTGTGCCTGGTCTTTGGCAAGGTGGCCAAGAGCTTTGCCGCCAGCCTTGATGATCTTGTCCATGCGAGTAACAAGTTCATATGCATCTTCGTCAATGATTCCACGGGCAAAGAGCTCATCGAGGTCGTCCTCAATCTCACGCTTCTTGTGGCCAGGAAGGTGAGCGAGAGCAGCGGCGACGAGCTTGGGGTCATGAGGACCAGTTCTGGTATGGTTGTCAGTTTCTCGAAGACATGGATAGATTAGGTGGTACTGACGCTTTGTCAATGAGAGCCTTGTGCTCGGGAGAGAGGGGCTGGTGCTTGGGGCCAAACTTGTCATTGAGATAGCCAGTTGCGCTGTCGACAGCGGAAGAGTGAGCGGTATCCTTTGCAACGTGGCCTATGACCTTGGCGCCAGCCTTGATGATCCTGTCCATGCGAGCAGCAAGTTCAAATTCCTCGTCGTCGTAAGCACGAGCGAGGAGCTCTTCCAAAGCATCCTCGAGCTCGCGTTTCTTGTGGCCGTGACCGAGAGCGGCAGCGACGATCTTCGGGTCATGAGGACCAGAACTGATGACGAAGTCAATTTCTGTATCATTTTATGCAATTAGGGCGACTCACGCTTTCTTGATAGCAGCTGCAGCTGCAGGGGAGAGGGGTGCTGGCTTAGCACCAAATTTGTCCTTAAGGTAGTCGGTGGCACCATCGACAGCGGTTGAGTGTGCATGGTCCTTCGCGACATGGCCGAGGAGCTTCCCGCCAGCCTTGACGATCTTATCCATACGAGCAGCAAGTTCGTATTCCTCATCGTCGAAGGCACGGGAGAGGATTTCTTCGAAAGCATCCTCCAGCTGGCGCTTCTTGTGACCGTGACCGAGGGCAGCAGCAACGATCTTGGGATCGTGAGGACCGGAGCTAAGAGTGGCGTCAACTTTTAGTCCATCTCACGAAAATGAGAGTAACTCACGCTTTAGCGATGGCAGCAGCAGCAGCGGGGTGGAGGGGTTGTGGCTTAGCACCGAACTTGTCCTTGAGGTAATCGGTAGCACCATCGACGGCAGTAGTGTGGGCATGATCTTTCGCGACGTGACCGATAACCTTGGCTCCAGCCTTGATGATCTTGTCCATACGAGCGACGAGATCATCCTCGAGCTCACGTTTCTTGTGGCCATGGAGGTGACCAAGAGCTGCAGAGACGATCTTGGGGTCATGAGGACCAGTTCTGATGATGGACGTCAATTTTTGTTATCTCATGAACGCTAAGAGCAACTCACGCTTTCGAGATAGCAGCAGCAGCAGCTGGGTGGAGAGGCTGTTGCTTGGGACCAAACTTGTCCTTGAGGTAGTCGGTTGCACCATCGACGGCGGTAGAGTGAGCATGGTCTTTGGCGACGTGACCGATGGCTTTGGCGCCAGCCTTAAGGATCTTGTCCATACGAGCGACAAGCTCAGGTTCATCATCAGCGAAGTCTCGAGAGAGGATCTGCTCAAGAGCTTGCTCGAGCTCGCGCTTCTTGTGACCTGGGAGGTGGCTAAGGGCAGCGGAAACGAGCTTGGGATCATGAGGACCAGTTCTGATAGAGAAAGTCAATACCTTTGTCAGCTTATGAATGGGAAGCACAACTTACGCTTTCGCGATGGCAGCAGCAGCAGCAGGGTGCAGAGGTTGTGGCTTGGGGCCGAACTTGTCCTTAAGGTAATCGGTGGCACCATCGACGGCAGTAGAGTGAGCATGGTCCTTGGCGACGTGGCCGACGACCTTAGCTCCAGCCTTGATGATCTTGTCCATGCGGGCAACAAGAGGCTGGGGCTCCATGGCGGGAGCAGCGTAGGCAGATCCTGCGAGAGCGACGGCGGCGACGGCAGCAGCAACTTGAGTCTTTCCGGCAATCATTATGAGTATAGAAGTGATTTAGAAAAGAATAGAAGACGATGAAAAGAAAGTATAGAGAGGAAAAGAAGAGAGTAGAACTGAAGTGTGTACGAGAGTGTTTGGGGTGAGACCAGCTGAAGAAACGATGGTGCATCTGGGACTGCTTTTATAGGCCCGGGGCATTGGCATGAAACGCGATGTAGGCTTCGAGGTCCAGCCAAGTTCCTAAGCATGTGTCAGAGTCGTCGCGGGGGCACATCTTGCAATGTGGAGATGACAGAGGCGACTCAAACATCGGGCTAGTCCAGGCCCGTTCAGGGGCCTCTCGATTAGTTATTCGGGCAATCACGGTAGTTGGAGTGATCTAAGCGTGATTTACCGTTCTCGTCACCAATTGTAAATCGCTTTCTTGCTGGGTGACCTCTTCAAAGCTTGAATTCCATTGTTGAGGCGATTCAAAGAGGAATGGCAAGCTTCTCCACTTTTCAGTGTATTAAGAGCGAGGGCAGCTCACTACGAATCAACATTTGGATGGTGATGAAAGGCTAAAATGCCAACAGAAACCGAGGTGGATCAATCAAACAAGATCAAACCGATCGCCACTATGAATTAGATTACGCAGATCAGCTGGCTGGATCCAGTGGCAGAATGAGGGTGGAGCACATGGCAGCACTCTTGCTGGCGAGGCTTGACGACGATTCTTGCTGAAAATATCTACCACGAACAAGGATTGAATTGATTCCGAAACGAGGAGAATTTTGTCAAAGACAACCAACGGGTCTCCTTTGATGAAAGCAATGGCACGTTGTGAGGTTGCAGACAACCCGAACAAGAGGGTGCCGCGGCGGCCTGTAGTGCCACTGACACAATAGTGATATGGTGGGATACGGTGAAACTTCAAACTATATAATCACCAGTGCTAATTACTTGAGCCAAGGCACAGCAGATGGACATGTAACTTTGAAAACTTCGAGGCATTTGACGCACAGAATAAAATTACATCAAACTGACACAGCTTCTTTTTTAGGGTGTTTCTGCGTGACTACGAGGAACCTATACCGTCAAGGAAGGCGTAAGAATATCAGAACGGTCCACCTGAAACGCCAACGCAATAAAGAGAGAAATAGCCTCGAAGGCACGACAATCACTTCGAGGCATGGCGATCAAAGAGATTCGTTCTGGACTTCCAAAGAGCCGATTGTTTCGATTATGATAATCCTACACTGCAGAAAATTCGAGATTCTTTTCCTCGACGCTAGATGCTTCAATCGGGTTGGTATAAAGACCGACATGAATCACATTTATTCGAGAGAGATCCATCCTCAGAATTTGCTGATAGATCGATAGATATGGCCAGCGAGCCACTTCAGCCCGAAAGTCTAATTTGAGATCTGCGCGTCCCCTTTTGGAACAAAGCTATGGAAAGCCGGACGGTCACGCTCTAAATCAGTGATGCGGGTGCACGGCAGGCTACGCGATGCTGATAGCCTGACGAGGACACCGGACACACTATAGAAATATTACCTTCTCATTTTTATATCATACTGCCAATTTTATCTCAGATGGAGGTCATGAAGCAAACTATTAGATGCCGTTCGATTCTCGAGTTAGCTCAATTGTCAATATATAGTATGGCCATTGATAGCCCGAGTCCGCAGAGCTCTCTTGGAGTATACACTCCGTCTCTATTGGGTTTGGCTTTATATTTGATGGATGTTTGCTCAAGTCAATGAGGAAGAGATCTGGATGGAATACGCTGCCGCGAGACTGGGCTTAGTCATACAGTCAAAGCCAGAGTGCTCCCTTCGAAGACGGCTCACCGTCGAGGGATCTACGGCTAAGCTAAGTCCTTGCGCAGGTATTATGTATACATATATGACTTCCTTTTGGGTACTTAAGATCAGGCGCGAGGGCCTCTGGGGTTGGCCTATCCCGACAACCTTGCAGGATTCAGGTCAACGTCCAAGGTCATCCACATTTGGAAAGTTTTCCCACGCATTGCTCGCTGCTTCGTTCATTGTTCAACTTCAAGTTGACCAACGTTCGACCCGAGTATTGCAACCTTGCTTCTGCCATTCTAAACAACAATTTAACCATACGATTGAATTTTTCTCAAGACTCTAATCAAATGTATCTCTTGCAGGTTATATGGCTACAAATCTAGTATTCCTCCTCCTCAGCCTAGTCCTCCTCGTCCGAGAAGTGTGCATAAAATCGAGGACCATCAACGATAACATCTTCCTCTTCCTCATCGTCGCTCGACTCGCTGTCTTCATCCCCATGATTGTGATCTAATTCGGGGACCTCGCCACTCGCATCCTCGGCTGCTGGGAACATCCATTCAAACTTTGTGAGGCCTTGGCTCGAAGAGAAGCGGATAGATACACTTACAAGATGGGCCAGCACCACCATTGAGACCACCGATGTAGAGCGCATCATTTACTTCAACTTCTTGCAGTGGAACAAGGTTCTGGAGGGGGAGACCTTCATATTCTTCGGTAACCGATGGTCCGTTCCCTTGAAGCAGAGCCTGGCGCTGTGCTTGGAACTGTGCTTCCCACTGTTGTCCGTAGAGTGCAAGCTGCTCTTCATGCAGACGAAAGCCAGTTAAAATGTCAAGGTAAACTCTCCAGCAGGTATCCCTCGTGACCAATGGAGATCCAAGCTGCGCATAGATCGACGCAACGATCACTTCAAACTCGGGAGGGACCAACTGAAAAACCTCGTGCTCAGGCGGTGCATAAAGCTTGCGCATCTCCTCAACTGCAGCTGGGTCAACTTGAATCTAGGTTCATTGAATGTAAGTACATTCTCCTCGACTCCGATGCAGGCTGACGTACTTTGAAATCCTTCAGCCCATAATCTTCCGGGTGTTCAAAAAGCTCGATTGGACGTCCGACTGGCATGACTTTTTTCTTGTCAGCTCGCTTTTTAAATTCGTTGATTCTATCTCTCTCTTGATCCAGCTCCCGTTGAAGATAAGGAATGAAAACCCAGCGGAACACCATACTATAAAGGCCCTGAGGTAAGCACCCGCATTTGCACGCCGACGACTGTGGACTTACGCTTGAAGGTAATTGTCAGGGTCATACCATCCTTCAGTTACACCTTCTTCCAACAAGTTCTCAAATCCAGGCGTCCACCTTGCTCGGATCTGAGACCACACAATTTCAGGCGTCACATTTTTCTTCTCAAACATATAGCGATGCTGTATAGTCTGGACAAGACTTGGATCATGCCAGTGGCGCAGGTAGGTATGTGTTAAGCAAGAGTTGCCACTCGCTTAGATTAAGGGTCTAGCCACTGATAATCTCTAACAGACTTTATAGAGATGAGCGATGACGATCAGAGAAGAGCTCTGGAGTCAGAGCGAATCGAGTAAGAGCAAATAGCAATGTATAGGCTTTCAGGTCAAGCTGAGGAAGCTAGACTGAAAGTCGTCTACTACTTATACAAGTACGCTAAGCACTATAATTAACAAGTGATCAAGTAAGTAATAGGTTGACTGGATCTCGAAGAGAGCAAGTCAACAATCAGACTGTAAGAATGATAAATAAAGATCTATGCGATAATCGTGAGATGGTGAAATGATAAAGAAAGATTAACGCGATAATGATGAAATGATAAGATGAAGAAAAGAAAAAGTCCGGCCGCCGATGTTATCGTAACATTAGCTCCTCTCTAGATTTGAAGACACCTGGCTTCAATCAGATCCTCCTCCATGCGCTCCTTCGCACGCTGGGGCATTTCTCGTAGTAATGTCCAGGCGCTCTTCTGTGGCATAATTTGCACCGGAATCTTGAGCAGTGCGTTTGATGATGGTCTCCGTTACAAATTTGACACTTTGGAAGTGGGGGGCCTCCGGTCCGTCGGGCTCATTGAAAGTTGATGGGCGCTCCTGGCGCACCAAATCGAAGTTTGTGGCGTAGCGGTGGCCTTACGCTCTTTACAGAGCTGCCCTGCGCCTTTCGTTTCTTGCCTGTGGTCCAAGTGTTGCCGTTGTCTCGGATTATGTTGTGGTCTTTGATGGGGGTTTCCTCCCATGTTCGTGCGGCAAACACATCGTTCCAGTCGGTCGTTTCTTCATCATCTTTGAAAATCTCGCCGTGTTTTGGACAGACAGTGTCCAAAAACGCTCCTCCATCGTTCTTGAAGAACTCCTTCAAGAACTGATCCCTCATCTTCTCATCCCATTCATTCATCTCTTTATGCATCTCTTCTCCTATCCTCCGATGCACCTTCGCCTCCATCTGGAGATGGAGCATCTTGCGGCGATATTCTTCATAGTCCAGCATGTACTGGACTAGGTCCTTGAGGTGGTGGTAGTCGTGTGTTTCGAGGGAGTCCCTCAAGGACGCAAGTTGGTCCTCTTCGCATCTGGCGTTCTTCATAATGAAGACGTCGAGGTCGGTAGCCCAGATGCCAAGGCTGGTGGCGACCGAGGAAGTGGTGGTAGAGGTGGAGGCAGACATTGTAGTGAAGAAGGTTTGGGTTTGGTTGAAAAGCTAGGCTGATCGATGTATCTGTGAACGGGGGTTCGACTGATGAGGAGTTGTCGTAATTTCTTCTTCTTCTTATAGGCGTCTAGAATGTCCTTGGAGTTGGTGAACTGTCGTCCAAGTATCCACGTATTCTCCGAAGTGGGGTAACCCTTCCACTGCACCAGGTATTTTCTAGAATTCCGATACTTTTTGTGATTTAGAATGGCCTCCACTTCCCACTCCTCTTCGTTATTGATGATCTCTGGGGGAGGGGTAGTGTAGTTAGGTCCATGTACTTTGGTCTCTTTGAAAGGTCGGAGTAAGACAGCGTGGAATACATCGTGGATCTTCCAGGACTTGGGTAGTTCTAGTCGGTATGCCAATGGGTTGATCACTTCCGTGATTCGGAATGGGCCTTCTCGCCGAGGGGTGAACTTCTTTGAGACGTAGTTGGTCTTGAGATTCTTGCTGTCAAGCCAAACCTTGTCGCCTACTTTGAATGGTTTGAAGTTTCCTGCTGTTCGTTCAGCCATTTTTCTTCGAGCTAGTTCGTGAGCAGCTAGTGCTTCGTCTCGGGCCTTCTTTAATTCTTCGAGTCGGGTTTCTACAGCTGGTACTTCGGATTTATTGAAGGCTAGGGGAAGGGATCGGGGTTCGTATCCATTCATTAGATAGAATGGGGTTCTTCGTGTGACTGAATGTACTCGATTATTGTGAGCGAATTCCATGATCGGCACGTATTCAAGCCATTTCTCTGGGTAACTTGTGCAGAAGAGTCGCAGATAAGTTCCAATGTCTTGGTTTACTCGTTCGGTTTCTCCATCTGTTTGGGGGTGATAGGCTGTTGACATCGCTAGAGTGATCTGTAGTTGTTTTCCCATTTCTGCGAAAACCTTCGATGCGAACTGAGGTCCTCTGTCGGATATGATTTTGTCGGGTAATCCAAATCTTCGGTATACGTGGTTGATGTAATTGTTCGCTGTCCCTGCAGCGTCGATGGTCTTGGAACAAGGAATTAAAACTGCCCCCTTTGTAAGGCCATGGTCTACCACGACCATTAGCATGTCATTTCCATCAATTTCGGGTAGATCAGTTATGAAATCAATGGTAACAATTTGGAATGGCCGTGTCGCGGTTGATTTTAGGGGTAGTAATGGGGGTTTTGCCTTGTGTGTGTCGACCTTCATTTGCTGGCAAAGTGCACATCCTTCCACGTATTCTTTAATCATTCCATGCATGCGTGGCCACCAGTAGTCTGTGGAAATTAATTCCATCGTCTTGAAGACTCCTGGGTGCCCTGCTGAAGGCTTGTCATGGTATCGTTGGATGATTGATTTCCTGAGGTGTTCATTCTTCGGGACATAACACTTGTTTTTGTAAAAGAGTAGATCGTCTTTTACTTCCCAGTCTGTTAGGGCTGATTTGATGGGTGTTATGTTGTCCTTCAGTTTCTTGACTGCTTCTGAAAAGAATTCATCTTCTCTTAGTTGTAATAGAAACTCGGAATGGAGTTCTGTGTCGAAGGCTTTGATGAACAATTCGTCTGGTAGAAGGGTGACGTCTTCATTATCTGTGTCGTTTTCTGGAACATGATCTGCACGTCTGGAAAGTGCATCGGATTGAACCATTTGTGTTCCAGGAACGTGAATCAGATTCACATTGTGTTGGGATAATAGAAGACTCCATCTGGCTTGTCGTTGATTCAACTTCTGAGGCGTTCGGAAATAAGTGAGGTTTTTGTGGTCGGAAAAGATGGTTACAGGATGGGGGGTTCCTGTGACATAGTGCCTCCATGTCTCGAGGGCGCGGATTATGGCTAATAATTCGCGGTCGTAGATTTCATAGTTTCGTTCTGCAGGAGTCAGGGAGTGGGAGATGTACCCACAAGGGTGCCAGTCTCCGTTCTCATCTCTTTGTCGTAGTACTGCTCCTGTGGCCCATTTCGATGCATCGCATTCAATGGTAAATGGCTTCGTGGGGTCGGGCATGGTGAGGACCGGTTGTGCCTCAAACTTTCGTTTGAGCAATTGAAAGGCTTCTTCTTGTTCAAGTCCCCAATGGAATGGTTGGTCTTTCTTGGTAAGATCGTTCAGTGGTTTGGCAATCTCAGCATATTTTCCAATAAACCGTCTGTAGAAATTGCCAAATCCTAGGAAGGACCGGACATCCTTGACCGTTTTTGGTGTTGGCCATTGTTTTATTCCGTCGAGTTTTGTTGGGTCCATGTGGATTTGTCCTGGTTTAATGATCATCCCAAGGAATTCGACTTCGGCGACGTTGAATTTGCATTTCTCAGCCTTCAGGAATAGACTATGTTCCTTCAGTCGTTGTAAGACCCTTCTGGTTCGTTCAATGTGTGTAGCCTTATCTTCGGAGAAGATGAGCATGTCGTCCATATAAATGATGAGCCATCCTTCGTCAATCATGTCTCTAAAGAGATGGTTCATCATTGCTTGAAATGTCGCTGGTGAGTTGCATAGTCCGAAGAACATAACCAATGGTTCAAAGAGTCCCTTTGCTGTCTTGAAAGCAGCCTTCCATTCGTCTCCCTCTTTAATTCGCACATTATGATATCCCCATCGAATGTCGAGTTTGGTGAAGATTCTCGCTCCTTTTAACTTGTCCAATAGATCGCTTACTAGGGGAAGTGGATAAGCGTTCTTTATGGTTCCATTGTTGAGGTAGCGATAATCCTGACATGGACGAAGGGCACCTTCTTCTTTCTTTGACACGAAGAAGAAAGGTGATGCTTGTGGTGATTTGGAGGGTCGAATGTAGCCTTTTCGAAGGTTTTCTTCGAGGAATTTGTCGAGTTCGGCTTGTTCTTTTAGATTGAGAGGGTAGACCTTACAAGTCTGGGGAACAAAATCGGGTTTCAAGTCGATGGCATGATCCCATGGTCGTGACGGGGGAAAACGTTCTGAGGCTTCTTTTTCGAATACCATCTTGTAGTCTGAGAATTCGGGGGGTATGAGTTGGTCGAGGGGAATCGTCGGTTTGGTTTCTTTCTTTGAATGTTCTAGTTCTTGAGATTTGGATGTCTTGGCTGCTATCCAAACATTCTGGGTCGGGAGATATCTCGATGTTCCTGGTTGTCTCATGATTCGGAAAAGGTTCAGATTTCGAATCTGTCGCATGATCGGTTCTCGATGTTCTTTTGTCAAAGGGGGTTCTTCGTGCGAGAAGATTCCAATGATCGGTTCGCCTTTTATAAAAGCTATGGTGAGGTCGCTGTCTTCTGGTTTAGGTGGTTCGTCTCGATCTATCAAGTCTTCTGAGTGATCTTCATCGTCCTCTTCGCTGGTTTCTGTCGAGGGGTGCAGACGTAATTTGGCTATCTTTCGTGCGTCTCTTCGGTTTCGCCAGTCTCGGTAAGGGTTTGACCGAACTAGTTTGGGATTTATCTTGAATGTCCCGTTTGTCCAATTAATCTGCGGATTGACCCTCTTCAGCCAAGGGAAGCCTAGAATGATATGGTCCTTTCCCAATCCTGTTATCAGGAATCGTTCTTGGAATTTACTTCCTTTGCAAGTAAATTCTAGAACCGTGTAATGGGTGATGGTTCCATTGTTGTTTGTTGTTCCATCAACATTTCGTGCTAGGATTGGTGTGGATAGGGGAAGAGATTTGAGATTATGAGTTCGGACGAAGTTTCTGTCAATGAATGTTCCTTCTGCTCCAGAGTCAATGAGGGCCTTGGTTTCGACGTTTTTCTCTCCTTTCGGTGTCAACACTATGAGGGGAAGGCGCATAGAATTTTCATAGTGATAGACATGTGACATAGTGGAGATACATATGGGGGCTGGGACTGACGTCGATTCAGTCCGCCCCGTCAAAAAGGCTGTCATATTCGTTCATTTCTTCTGCTATCTGGTCCCAGAATTTGACTCTGTCTGCTGGGGAGAGTCCCTTGATGGCTCTGATCATTGTCTCGGGGGTAGTGGGGTTGGTTTCAAGGGATCGAACCGACGTGGTATTCTTGGGCTTGGGTTTTCCTCTGAAGTTCTTCTTTCGCTTCGGACAATCTCTGAAGATATGCCCTCTTTCTCTGCATATGAAGCATTGTCCTTTGCGCATAAGTTCGCTTCTTTCTGAAATAGAAAGAGCGTCTATGTCCATAGGTACTCCAGGAGAGAGGGTGATTGTCTGGGAGGGGGAAGTGAAGACGCTTCTAGGTTCTTCAAGCGGGGGTTTCCCTTGTTGTCGGCGAATGATGTTTTGTCCTTTTCGCCATCTAGAGTCTGCTTCTGCCACCTTCTTGTAGTACTCGTCCATTGTTTTTGGGAAGGCAGTTTCTGGTAGATCGTGGATTTTTGCTACCAAGCTGGGGAGTAGTCCTTCTTCAAAGAAGGTCTTCAACGCGTTGAATTCGGTGATCTTAGCTGTTGCTGCTAAAGTCTTGAATTTGTTGATATAGTCGTCGACGCCCATCTTAGTCGTGTTCATGCTAAGATCTTGTAATTGGCTTGCTGCTCTTCCTTCATTGTCAATGGGGAGCCAGGATGTTTTGAATTCCGTGACAAATGCTGCCCATGTTCCAAGATCAATCTCGTCGTTTCCAGTTCTCTTGTCAATAAAATTGATCTTCCAGGACTGAGCGGGTTCTCCCTTGATGAAGGAGAGGGCGCAAAGGATCCTGTCTTCGTCGGTTTTGATCTTTTTGTGTCCCATGATGTACATTATGACATCTGTTAACCATCCTTTTGCAGTCCTTCGATCTCCTGCAAATGGGCTGGATTTTCCCATAGGGGTGTCGGTTGGATCGGTAGACATGTCTTCGTCTTCCTCGTCGTCGGGGTTTTCGGGTTCTGGATCGGGGGGATTCTGATTTGGGGGGTTCTGTTCAGCTGCGCTAACAGTTCCTAATACCACAGCCTGCTGCTCGGTATTATCAGTTGGGTCTTCGTCAATGGGGGATCCGGAATCTTCTGCGCCGGATCCTTCTTGGTCGTCGTTGTTGGGGTGATTTTCAGTCGGTTCGTTCTGTTCCACTATTTCTTCCTTTGGTTGAGGCGTGGGGGTTCTAGAGGCGAGTTCTGCAAGTCCGTGGAGAAGGTTGTCAAAAGCAGGGTTGCTTCCGCTAGGGGTTCGAGCAGACAATGGTCCTGCGCCTGTTATTCGTCCTTTTCCCTTGTGCCTTGGTCTCGGGGTGGCTTCTACTGTTCCTTCGTCGTTCTCGTCGTCTTCGTCTCTGAGACCGTAGGTTCCACTAGACGGGGGTCTTGGTGGAGGGGTCTGGGAAGTGCGATGGGTAGAGGTGGACGCGACTGCAGGTGTAGGGGCAACGGCTGTAGCTAGAGTAGGAAGAGGGGTGCGAATAGGTTGTGGGCTGATCGGGACGACAGGGATTTCAAAGTTGACCGGGTCGCGCTTTCTCAAGAAGTCGTCTGGTCTGTCAATGAAGAATGAATTGTCTACTTGTGGTCCTCTTGTCTTGGTTTGATGATTCCACCACCACCACGACTCGGTGTTCTTTACAAAGACTGCAAGTTGGTGGGGTTTTTTGACTAGTCTGGCAAATCGCTTGTCGTAGAGGTGTACTTCGGTATCGTTCGGGGGTCTGTCGATGGAGTGTTTATGCTCCGTGGTTCTTCTGTGCTGTACGGAGGGGTACTCCGTACGTTCGGTTTGTGGTTGGGGGTGCCTACGCTAGGATAGCGGGCGATTCGTTCAGCTTGACCTTTTGTTAAGCAAGAGTTGCCACTCGCTTAGATTAAGGGTCTAGCCACTGATAATCTCTAACAGACTTTATAGAGATGAGCGATGACGATCAGAGAAGAGCTCTGGAGTCAGAGCGAATCGAGTAAGAGCGAATAGCAATGTATAGGCTTTCAGGTCAAGCTGAGGAAGCTAGACTGAAAGTCGTCTACTACTTATACAAGTACGCTAAGCACTATAATTAACAAGTGATCAAGTAAGTAATAGGTTGACTGGATCTCGAAGAGAGCAAGTCAACAATCAGACTGTAAGAATGATAAATAAAGATCTATGCGATAATCGTGAGATGGTGAAATGATAAAGAAAGATTAACGCGATAATGATGAAATGATAAGATGAAGAAAAGAAAAAGTCCGGCCGCCGATGTTATCGTAACAGTATGCCCACGAGCAACACCTTGATTCTCAGGCCCTCCATCGCTTTGAGTGATCATTGGCATGACTGGACATGGTGACCCGTGAGTGACGCTTCCCCCAGCTGTATAGATGTACTTACAGCCAAACTTCAGGACGACCTCTATGTAAAAGCTCGCAATGAGACGAGGATTACTATTGGTCCACCAGACCTTAAGCCATAAGATTCGGCCGGATACAGGCTCAAGCCCAACATGAAGACACAAGTGGAATCTGTATTTCCATTTATCATGTTGATCAAGAGTCCACAGGTCATTGACGCCAGCTGCCCAGAACTTCTTGCGGCGCAGACGCCCAGTCTTTCGCTGCCTGCTCAGCCCGGGTTCGTATTGACGAAAATATTCAGTCATAGTCCGTCTATCAAAGTTGTAAGTCTTGCTTTGACTAGACAGTAGTCTGGTGCACATACTTTGAGACACTCATGCCTCTTTCTTTACGCAGCCGACTGATCATGTCGCGCACTCCAGCACGGGGAAACATCCTGCGCAGTTCAAGCATTGGCGCATGTATGGATTCAGGGGTGTGGTTCTGCTTTCGAGTCCCCTCTAACCCCAACTCCTTGCGAATCTTCTTCAGGCTGCTTAGTCTGTTGGATCGCAATGGTGAGGAGCACTCGAACTATCATTCAAGCAGGAATACTCACTCAATATTATATATACTGCGCTCTTCAGGTTTTATGTGATATTTCTTCAGCTTCTCTACGATTTGATTGTTGTTCAAGCCCATCTGAACATATTGACGAATGGGCTCATCGATATCTTCACGAGGTGCTAGCAGGGTGTAAGCCTCGCCCATTCTTCATTGTTAGATGCATGCTCACAACTTACGCAGACGTTTGTTGCGCCCCATGGGTGATTTGCTGTCGAGGTGATAAATCCAGACCAGCAGAATGTTTGAGATTTTTCACGGGTATATGGGTTGATAATCTCTGATTATCCAATTCCGAGACCTGAAAGTTCTCACTTCAACTACCATTCGCTCTCTGCCCAATGGATCAAGATCATGGAGGTGGTCCTCCGCCATCTCAACCAGGATTATTTGCTTCGTTCACCAGGGATGTTGCTGTCAAAAAGCCGTGTATGGGCCAGACAAAATGCACGGCGACAGTCATTGTGGGTGGGCCAGAACCAACTGGAACCTACATTGGAAACGCAGCCGATCCATCTGAAGGAAGATATGTCTGTCCAAAATGCTTGGATCACTACCAGGGGAAGCCCACTACCGTCCGGGTACAAAAGAAAGGTAAGTGTGTGTCTCGATTATCTTGTTCATGCCAGTGCATCTCCTCAATCAAATTTTCAGCGCCACCTAGTCATTCAGTTGTGGCATCCAGCCGCCTTCCACCGCGCACCACGTCCTCTGCAACAGGCTCTCATACAACCAGTCGCAGAGAGCATGTGGATGTTAGTGCAATTGAGTACAACATCAATCGTGCGCACCGACGAGGTTAGTATTTGTTGCAGGTCATACTACTGCAACATTCGATACATCAAACTCATACCAACTCCTTCAGATGAGGGCCCAGCAATGACCGCTCAGCCTGTGGCCCCACTGCCTTTCAATTATGGCTTGCCTTACCGACCGCCGGCGCCAGTCTTTCCATACGCCTCAATGCCTTCGTATGCTCCGCATATACAAAGTACGATCCTGCTATGGGTCGATTGTGTTCATTGAGCTGACCAGATTTCTAGTGCCACTGGTTGCAGGTTACCGTCCAGGCGTTGGTGTGCCTAATGCCTGGCCATCGCAATCCCGACCAGGTGATTATATCCCCACCCAAGCTCCCCCTCCTCCAGTCGGATATTCCAGTGCACATGCAGAATATCATTCAGAGAGAAATAAGCAAGCCAAGATTGCCTATGTTCACGATATTCGAGCTCAACCTGGCGAGCCAACCATCGACATTATGGTCTCCTTTTTACGAGAGGTACCGTCTGCTGGAAAGGCTGTCAAGACGGCAATTGTTGCGGTAGGTATCACCAACAAGCCACCTCCACACCTTTCTAACTGCAATTTCTCTTCACAGAATATTCAGGAGGGGATCACCGGTGTCTCGGTCAACGCAGTCCCACCAGATATCTGTGAAGTGTGTGTCGGAACAGTCCGCACTCGTGTCGAGAGACACAAGACATTTAGGGGCTATCAGTTCAAGTGGGATCAGATGACTGTTCGGCAGACCTCAAGTTGGAGCAATCTCGCCTCTGCTGATGCTCATACGCCTCTGTTCTACGATGCTTGTTACCAACCTGCCACTACCTCCGGCAAGAGTGCTGCCAAGACAGCAGCTAAGGTCTTCAAGAAGCCAAAGAATGCCTTCCAACTGGCGGTTGTCATTAGTGCAGATGACTGGGATGAATGGGAAGAGTACGAAGCAGCTCGGGAGGTAGTTGTGACATTCTCATGTGCATTGCCAATTACTGACCATCTTGCCAGATTGAGGAGACCATGGCCAAGCATAAGAAATCCGAGACTGCTGCTGGTGCAAAGACCTTGGAGCCGACTACAAAGCCAGTCAAGCGTGCACGCTCAGTGAGTGATCAGATCTCTGGCAAGACTTGGCACTCAAGCCGTTTGCTCTTATGTAGATTTCACTTGAGAAATCTATTGAATCAGCTCTCCTTCCCTCTCAAAAGGCCAAATCACGTTCCAGCTATTCATGGGGAGATTCAGATGAAGACTTTGACGATGAAGAGGAAGAAGTTATCGAAGTGACCTCCCCAACTAAATCTCGCAACAATGAGTCTGTTCGGGACCCAAGGACTCCTTCACCTGATATGACCAGCAAGACGGTATTCACCTCCACGTACACATCTCCGGATCGCAAACTCTTGCGGCAGATGTTGGTGGCAGGTGGCGGCCAGGACTTTCATGGCATTTCTGGTCAGTTTAGCGCGCCCTGCATAATTAGAAGGTCTTCTGAGGTACTTGTTTAGGAGCATCTTCCCGCAGTGTGCGGTATTACCACATTCCTCAACTCAAGCTTGAAGTGCTTCTTAGCGATCCCCTCAACTCCAGGTTTGCGCTCGACGCCAGGAGGCCGTTGCTAGGCTCTCTTCACTTTGATCCTAAGACTGCGATTGGCATCGGCGCCAGCAAGACCGCACACGAGGGTGTCCTGTCATACCAGCCCGACGCAGCCACCCTAGGGACGGGTCTCTTGATCAAGCCAGGAGACAGAGTCGCTGTAAAGCGGATTTTCCTCCCGCTCACCAAGGAAGCCCAACGAAAGCTAGACCTGATAGAAGGCACACCCTCCCCTGCCCAGCTGAAGGAATTGATCGAACGCTACTCCTTCGCAGAAGAACAACTCCAGATTTCTATCGAGGCCAATCTCCTCTACTGGTCACACTCCCTTATGCAGGACAGCTATCGTTGGATTGACCGCGAATTGGAGCAGCAGAAAGAATCTTGTCCCCACCACATCTATCGCTTTCGTTTCATCAAAGCAGGTGTTGCAGTTGCGGATCATATTCCTGTTATGGTTGCGCCTTCTGGCAATCGAAAGAAGGCTACTATTGCTGTGGAGGCACAAATGACGCTGTTGGTGGAGGAGTTCATTGACGAGAAAGTCCAAGGTCAATTCATCAAGTACATCAACAACGGTTCTGCTGCTCCTCTGAATGGACCAAGCGACACAAAAGGGGCCTTTCTGTGCTTCATACAACACCTACAGTATTGGAAAACAGGATACTTGGCATATATCTCAGACTTTTAGGGTATGTTGCTGTCTTTATACTGCGACTCGGAACGTGTGCTCACCTCAGCGTGGTGTAGGTGCTGGCTTACTTTTGACAGACCCGCAAATTATGACCTCTCCGTCAGTCTGGCATGACATACTAGTACCCCTGTTTATGGCTAATGGGCCTTTTTAACAGCGAACTCGTCAATGGTGGTGGCGAAGACGCAGCCTTGTTTGGGTCGGGAAATGTTGTATCTGCATTCAACAATTTCCCCGTCGAACATGTCTGTAACCGATACTGTCGATGGTTCAAGCTTCCAGCCTTGCAGACCAAAACCAAGAACGCCACAAAAGGCAAACAGAAGGAGGTCAATAAGGAGCCAGACTCTGAGGCATAAGATTACATTTTCTCTTTTCAACGACTCCAAGACATGATACGCTCTGCTCAACCACAACGTCACCGTGTCACTTATTTCTTCTGATTGTATCAAACACTTCGGTACCTTTGTGTTCAACCACATTCTTTTCTGCCTGCTATATCTATTATACCCTGCCCAACCAGGGATTTGTCTCGTACATTACTTTCAATAAAAGTTGTTCAACACACAATACCTCGATGTCATGAAGGCCCAAGTTGCTGAATGTAGAATGGTACAAGGTTCTGTGGTTCTAAGTACTAGAATAAAGCCGCCGTGACCTCCTTGCGCCAATGCCTTGTAGCCAATCCTCTGTCTTCCTCAATGGAACTTCCCTTCACCATATCTTGTGCCATACGACGATCTTGACTGAGGCGAGACTTCTTTGGTGGTAGACTACAGCCTATTGGTGACGGTGTTGCCGTGTTGCTGATGTCTTGAAGCACAAGCCTAGCATCTGAGCGACGCTGAATACACACCTGGAAGCCACAAGATGGATCCACGCAGTAGGTTGTATGCATTTGATAGATCCGGGTCTTGATATTCTCGACGTCTTGCTGGTATGCTTCACTGACAGCTGTCTTGCTTCGCTTGCCGCGGTCTGCATTCTGACGATCATGTTCAAGTTTCTTACGCTTCACTCCCCGGAGCTCTCGGATGAGAAGGGATGGTGGAAGTTGAGGGTCTGATTGAACAGTTGCAACGCTTGAAAAGTGAAAGATGAGGGATTTCCGGCTTGATATGAGTAGAATGGTTTGCTCACTGAAGTCGCTGAAGGTTGTCCTTTACAACAGTGCCATTTCCGCAATACTCTAGCGGGCCAATAGCAACACCCGCTGTATTTTCAACCAGGTAACGAAAGAGTTTCTTCTGCTTACTATCTTCTGATTGTAAGTCCACCAAATGATTGCAACTGACAACATGTGAGTCTGAGTGAAGTGAAATGTATATGGAAAACATACGGTCCACCAGCAGCAAGACTCGCCCATGAGGTCTTTGGAAAGGCTGGCAATAGAGACCAGATTTGATGCGAGGATCGGTAGTAGTAAGTCGGACGATGGAGGCGACTTGATTGCTGGGTGTGGAGGCTAGTATACCTCTCAAGATCAAGCACATGTTCATCGTGGTCAAGCAACCCTGGGAGCTGGTCAGAAAGCCAGAAAGTGGCACATAGTGAAGGGGTTCTGGACTGACCTCGAGCAGCAAAGTGAGCGGTGAGTGGGTCATTAGGGATGTAGTCAGCTTGGCTGGGACAGAGCCTTGACCAATGTGTGCGACCGAAGATGAGGTGACCCAGAGATGGGTGGGACTCATTGTTGGTGGCAAAAGCTTCCTTGAGGTTGTCAGGCTCAAAGACATCGAAGACAGGATCCTCATCCCGGATCCACGGTTCAAACCATGCTGGTAGACCCGTCTCCGGGTCTATATCCTCAAGGACCGAGGGAGGCAGCGCTGGCGCTTTAGATATCAGTCGGGCACTGCGTCGCTGACCACCATCAAGAGGCTCTTTAGGCTCAAGAGCCACAGGTGCTTTTGGCTCTCTCAGTCGTTCTTCGCGTGCAGCCTCGGCTTTGTCCTCCAGCCCCTGATACTTGTCCACTTTGGCCTATCAGATGTAGCAGTTAGAATATCGCCATAGACTCGGAGTTCAGATGTGCTAGTAGTAGAACAGACCTTGTATGCTTGCAATAGCTCTGCTTGACGCTCTGTCACAATCACTCTGTCCTTGCCATGAACATGAAGCCACGAGGCATACTCGAGTCGCTGAGCCGTGGTAGGCGCAAGGATGTTGTCGTGTATGCATGGGCGGAGAAGCGGCCTTCAAATGGGACATCAGTCGACTGGTTGGCTGTCTAGAGCCATACAGGACTCACCACAGCTTGGTATGTGATTTTTGAGCAAAACACCAAAGTGCTTCACATAGGCGAGCAGTGCGAGAGGGTGAGTCGAAGACCTCCCTTTCTGTGATGCTTGGTCCCAAACCTGATCAAGTAGCATTAGCAAAAGAGCGTTAGTTGTAGAGATTTAACAGACCTGCATCGCTAATGGTCTCTGATCCAGTGTAAACACCAACTCCATGCCACACTGTATTGTGAGCACGGATGACCGAGGACAATAGTCCATTGCGTTGCTTTTTCTTCAGTGAAAGCCTAGATGTTATCCAAGCAGCTACTGATTCCAGGAAGGCGACATAATCTGTATACACATCAGGCTGTTTTGTGGGAGGGTTTTCTGACCATTCGGGCTGAGGAACAGGACAGGATTACTAGTAATTAGCGACTGTTGTTAGAGAGCGGAAATACGAGACGCACCTGAAAGACGTTGTCGAGCGTTACAAAAGCGATGACATAGTCACCAAATTCTAGGCCGAGGCCAACACGAAACCCTCTGGTCTAGAATATATAGAGCAAGTTAGCATCCATTTCTCCAAGCATATTCATGGCCTCACCTGGCAGCCGACCACCTGTACTGACCGCTCCCAAACCTCCCGCGAGTATACCTGGACCGAAGTATGTGTGAGGTAGGAGAACTGTACAATGTATGAGATTGTGTATCGGTTGGGGAGAAGGTGGTGCTCACTTTAAGGTATAACTGCCCCTTTTTATCTGTCCTATCGAATCTCAGAATACAAGCGCGACCTGTAGTCGAAATGTCCGAGAGAGTGAGGCAATCGATGGGCGGTGGGTTGGGATTACTGCGTGTACGCCTGAGTATTGGTGGATATAAGGCTGTTTGCGCGCCATTCGTACCACGGAACGCAGTCGAGTTTGCAGCCAACTTGTAGACACGACCTTCACTCGTAAGCTTGAGTTCCTTCGCGTTGTCCAGTGGAGCGTCGGCCCACAGCCCAAGTAGTCGCCAGTCGTAGGAGTCCTTCCATGTGTCCCAGAAGTGAGTTAGTATGAGATAATGGGCGAGACACTCCCTGTATTCGGGCATGACGTTCTCTACGGAGGGAATGTCAATGACCTGTCGCAGTCCACACCATTGTCAACGAACGCGACGCGTTGTTTGCTTGTGTTTGAAGCCCAAGCAGATCTCACTAGCCAGGTTGCAAATGGTCACAGCGATAGTTCTGTAGCTCTCGCGCCAGTTTTTGAAAGCGAAATCACTTGATAATATACCTATGCTCTGTCCTGGATAATAGTTGTAGCTTAGCCATAGACGCCGCGCGACGCAGGTGCAGACCAAAGTGACATCGGCCTGGGGAGAGTGATCCCTGCCATAAAAGGAAAGCCGCAGCCCCAGTCCAGCATCGGTCCAACTTTGTACTTTCGGTGGACCTCTCACTCAGTTAGGCAGACGGTACCCAAACGACATTAAGATTAAGAACTCGTTGACACCATGATATCAAATATCCCCCATTTTTTAACACGGAGTAGCTCTGACTATGAGTTGGAGTCGTGAATAATCTACAATTGGCTTCATATATTCCATTCCCGTGCCTCGAGTAACTTTCTCGTTCCATCCTTTGGCTGTCTCTGGGGTCCTTACAAGTTAAGCGGCAGCCGTACCCGCCTATCAGCGGCCATCATCGACCGCGACCGTCCGGTCTGAGCGTGACCGTCCGGCTTTCCATACAAAGCCATGTGACTCGGTAACGCGACAGTCACGCCACCGCGTCTCGCACCTAGTGTTCCTACACTCCAAGCCTCCGTTAGGCTGAGGCACACGCACTGTCGGCAAGCCTTGCTTAGGCTCAATCGGCCTGAATCCCGAAACCAGCAATAAAACCTGGGACAAAACCGCCTCAGAACTTAGCCAGAATCCTCTGAGGGCCTCCTGGGTGGGTCGGGAGAGCTCGGCGAGGCTCGGCTGTGATGGGGCGGCCAAATATGGTAGGTGCTTTCTATTTTGGGGTGATCTCGTGATCCCAGACGCGTCGCTCGTTGTGTCGACGCGCGTGCTCGCTGTCAGCCACGACGAGCACGAATTCTAGCACAATCAGCAGGGAAATTGACGGGGTTTTTTGCGGAGTACATAGGTAGTATACTATCTGCGTCTTATACGTAATTATAAATGAATATACTTGAGTTATAGAGTGTAAAAGAACGAATTAAGTGAAGGGGGCAGGAGGAGCACCATCCGTATCTCAACAAGATGTCCGTAGACCGCTATTTAAAGCACGCAGAACCATAGGTAGGTATATTGAGCACGTGGGGAGCAGGTTTATGAGCGATGTACATGCTTTAATGTGGCGCAAGCCGCGGGGCGCTAGATCTGGTGTTTTCGGCGTATCCTCCAGGATAAACTAGCGTCGCGAGCTATCTGATATCCTCAGAAGCTACTACACGAGTCTATACGCTATACTAGTAGGTACTTGAATGCTCTAGAATATTCTATCGGTGGTGAGCACCGCAAGACCGTCTGCGGTGTTTTCATTATGTAGGCCAAGAGGCTTTTCCGAATCAGTGAGAGGCGGGTATTTACAGTATATAATCGGTCTTTCTACGCTCGTAGCCTACCAATACTGCGTAATCACTGATGGAAGCACCACTCGCTGTGATTCACTCCGGGATGCGCCACTGATAATAATAGTGATATTCCATATTTTTACGTTGTCATATCACGCCGTATCCTTATACTAATAGTGCGCGAGATTGTTTCTGTATGATACATAGCTACTTCATTCCCGCAGAATGATGCAATCGTCTGATATGACCTCGTTCGGCGGGTGCATCGGAAATGGCAGTGATTTATGTGTATGCCCTAAATACAAATACTTTGTACCAATTTGACGCTTTGAAGAGCTAAATTTTATAATATTACACAGTTCCAAGCCATTGAAGAAGTACCCAGGTGTGGGCGGAAGGCTGGAGGTGAAGGGAACTGCCTAGACACCTGTATGAACACCCATCACTGTGTGCACGAGTTGGAGAGCACTTGCATCAATCCACCGAATTCTCATCGTTTCGAAGCTCTCTCATTCCACACTGCACAGATAGCCTCCGGGGTAGCCTTATAGAATGAGTATATACTATATCTACAATCTTTTACCTTAATATGCTATGATAAGACTAGTACTCGATGATCCCGGAGCAAAATAGCACATTTCCGAGCTGTTCTATCGTTTCCCTCCATGTACCGTATTTACCACGGGAATAATACTACTTACTGTATTTGAAATGCCTATTATACTATACAGAGCATAAATAGACCGCTGAACCCAGGTGAACACACGGATCGAGCGAGGAATCACATCGGAAGACGCAATTATGCGCCACACCAAAGAACAGCGGTTAGATCTATCAAACGATAAAGAATACACCATCTGCAGCCGTAGTATGCTACCGTAGCATGGTTTAAACAGTTTACACAGGGTCCGAAGGGGCATGCCTGACAGGTACGACGAATATTGCAAAGACCGCACCAAGTGTAATCTCGGTATACATAAGTAATATCGTCATAGATATACCTATAGCGCTGGTGAACACTTTTAATCTAGCCGCGCAGGCGTAATGCACCCTCCTATAAGCGATTCTAGCGCCGTGTTATAGCCATACAAGCATGCGCGGGTGAATGGAGAGGAATGGCGTTTGCGCCACACATATCTGCATTCCAGGGCCACAAATGGCGTTCCCTGGCTATTATAGTATCCCTCGAGAGACATATGTAAGTTTTATGCCGCTGTTGCAACTCATCATTGAGATACGGATGGTGCTCCTCCTGCCCCCTTCACTTAATTCGTTCTTTTACACTCTATAACTCAAGTATATTCATTTATAATTACGTATAAGACGCAGATAGTATACTACCTATGTACTCCGCAAAAAACCCCGTCAATTTCCCTGCTGATTGTGCTAGAATTCGTGCTCGTCGTGGCTGACAGCGAGCACGCGCGTCGACACAACGAGCGACGCGTCTGGGATCACGAGATCACCCCAAAATAGAAAGCACCTACCATATTTGGCCGCCCCATCACAGCCGAGCCTCGCCGAGCTCTCCCGACCCACCCAGGAGGCCCTCAGAGGATTCTGGCTAAGTTCTGAGGCGGTTTTGTCCCAGGTTTTATTGCTGGTTTCGGGATTCAGGCCGATTGAGCCTAAGCAAGGCTTGCCGACAGTGCGTGTGCCTCAGCCTAACAGAGGCTTGGAGTGTGGGAACACTAGGTGGCGTCTCGTTTCCTCTGTGCACTCTCAGCATGCCAGTTCTTGCGTTTGCAGCCGAACCACCACCGCAAGACGAAGATAATGGCCACTCGAAGAGCTCAGAAGGTGCAACTCCGGTGGAAAAGTCCCCTGTGAAGTCTGATGATGGGGCAGCATCTGGCGAAAAGGTGCTTAAAGCACCTACCTGCGTGACAGCCTCGCTTTGCGAAAGGATTCCAATCGTTCGCCTGGATACCGACCACATCACGGATGTCATGGCTGCGAGGCTTGCTACCAGCTTGCTCGGACATGTTCTCTTCTTGAAGAGTCAGATCCCCTTGTGAGTCCTCATCGTCTTGAGAGTAATGCGGCTGGCGCTAACCTCTTTGAAAGGCCGATAGTTCAGTTGTCTAGGATGCAGAATTCAAAGGTAAGTCCACAAAGTCAAGCTTCTACCACCCATGGACTTACATCCGACAGTCAAGTCCCAAGGCAACAAAGCTTCGCTCTGAATTACTGGCCTCATACGACACCCTTGCATCCCACTTGAATACGACCTTCACAGCCCTCTCTACGTCTCTCGCGAAGTCGAAAGGAAAATTGGTCTCTTCTCAGTTGAACCCTGGGCAGGATTCGCCAACATCTCTTGGCCAGGCCTTCATGGCTATCCTTGTGGGCTCTAGCCTCACATCAGCTAAATCACGGGTCATCTATGCAGTCGATGGACTCGAGGCGAGAATTTGGGGCGTCAGGGATGATATTCCTGTCCTAGATAATACACATCAAGCAGATGATACTGGAGCTGCAACGAATGGCGGCGATGAAGAAGCGGACAGCGATGATCCTGAAGATGACGTGGAAGATACGGAAGGGCCTGCCGACAGCGAAGATGAAGGCTCAGCCACCAGCTCCGGCGATGATACCGATGATATCTCTGACTCGGAAGACTATTCTTCTGAGGAAGATAGTTCGCCTCCTCCCTCTCGTTCGCCCTCACCTGGGCCACCATCTCTCAGCTACGCAGAAGAGCAAAAACAGCTTCAGGCTGCAGATAGGCAGTTCTCTCGAACGCTCGCTCTTATAGATGCTGAAGGCGACGGGATGTCTGCTGATATGAGTAAGTTCTCCTGTATATTAGCTCGGGACGCAAGACTGAGGTTCTTGTCATAGCGCCTACGCAAACTCATATCGTATTGCGTGCACCCCGCCGATTCTCCCATCCAGCATGGATCCCGCGTCAGAACATTTCTGCATCTCTCGAAAACACCCTCGAGGAGTTCTTGTTAGAAACCGGCCTTCGAAATGAAAGTTCAGAGAGCCCGCCCAAGAAGAAAAAAGGTCCACTAGTTGAAGGTGCCTGGGTGACGGCTAGAGATGGCGTTCGAACACCCGTATCCACAACGTTCGCAACGCCCGGCGACGAATGGGACGAGATGATTTGGTGGAGCTGGGATGGGAAAATTGTCGGTTTCTCGGAGTGGTGACAAACGTTCTGTACTATCACTGCTCCGAATGTCCATACAATCGATTCTTCTTTGGCTTTTTTCATTCTCTCGGAATTCATCGTTCCGGTCTTCCTTACCAGCCTCCATCAAAAGACGAAAAGTCGATCGCCAGCCACTTCTCAAACTCTATATAAACCTTACGTCTCGCGTCGAACATTTCATTAGGTTCATCAACCTACTTTACATTTGACCACCACTACCTTCACATTCTACCCTTACGCCTCCACACTCTTTACAAAACGTCATGCACTCTATTCAGAAAGTCCTTCCTATTCTTTTGATCATCGCCACTTCGGGTTTGGCGAGCCCTATCCTCTCGCGTCGCGCTGCTGTACGTTCGTTCATCTCGCCGTTGTTGTTTCTTCCCGCCTAACATGTCTTCCCGCGTAGGACCTTCTCGCCCGAAATCACGACGGTCATGGTCACCAAGAAGATGGCTATGGACATCGTCACTACTATGACGGTTAGTATACCATCCCGCCTAGCGTTTTGAGACTACGAGCTGATCTCCCTTTCCTCTTGCAATAGAAGACCGCCACGAGCAAGATGGCCTCGCCAATGGAGGCAATGCTGGGAACGGTGGCTTTGGCGGGAATGGTGGTTATGGCGGGTACATCGACGTCAAGAAAGGCGATTTTGGACGCTACTACACGAAGCGAACTGAAGGGTATTCTAGCGGCATCGCCAATGGCGGGTTAGGTGCTCATGGTGGCAATGGAGGCGATGGAGGCTCTGGTGGCAAGATCAGCCGAGTCCAAGGTCATGGTCACTATGATGAAGGCGCTGGACATCATTCACCCCAAGGAAATGGCGGTCATGGTGGTTTTGGAGGGAATGGTGGACATGGTGGTAACGGCGGGGAAATTCACGAAGAGTTCCGCTACTCCCCTCATCACGAAGACGAAAAATATCATTATTATCGTCGTCGCGGCCTAGACGAACAACTCAACCTACCGGACCTCTTCGCAAGTGGCTCCGCCTCAAACTCAGGAGACATCCTCGCTTTAGATGGTCTCAGCAAGGGCCTCACTGGGGAAATTACTGGGAAGAGCCAAGATCCAACTACCGCAGCGTTCCAAGAGGCAGAGGAGGCAGCGGCGAAGAAGGCGCAGCTCGAGCTTATTTCCAAGGAGAACGAGCAGTCGAGGAAGCAGAATGCCGACCAATCCCAACCTACCACACCACAAGAGGCTCAGCAGCCATCTCAGCCACCGGGAAGGAGGTCGGGGTCGTTGAGGAGGGATGTTCCTGATGATCAAGTGGATGGACTGACTGGTGTTCTGGGGCTTGGTGGACCGTTGTTTGAGGTTAACGAAGACGAGCTTCCTTCTACAGACGAATTCTGAGAGATGTAGCCCTCATAACATAGACCGTGTATTATTAGTAGAATGTACAAATGATGGTTGAAACGCAGGCAAATTGAAATGATCGAAATATTGAGCGCCAACTATCTACCAGAAAGTCCCATCGTTCGCCTTGGGTAGTACGCTTACTTGTAAGTATCTTGGCAAAAGTCACAATTTTATCGACGCGGACACACAGGACTATACAGTACTTGGAATCTGATCCGTTCCTCTTGTCTACTAGTAGGTGTCTCTGAAAGTCCAGAAAGCTTATCCGCGCCAGTGAAAGCGTCCCACAAGCTTGCCCGAAAACTCAGCCAATTCCGCCACAAGGCAAGGAGGGTGCTTTCCATATCGTTGAGGCTGCGCGTCAGACGAAGTCAGACAATATATTGTTTCGCATGCCAGCCTACAGGCTAGTAATAGATTACAAAAAATGCGGGAATTGGAAAGTCTCCGGGAGCAGGGACTCCCGCCACCAGTCCATCCGACAGTGGCTATGGCTCTTTTCCAAGTCCGCCACCACGCCCACAGACGCCCATAGATTAGTAGTGAAATGGCAACATATACGAAGGAATTAAAGTGTATTTTATGTAATTTCATGACCTTGGATTGAGTTAGTGTATATTTCCGCCCCGCCTCAGTGCGATTTATCTCGTTTTGCTTGACAAATCCTCGATTGATCCTGGCAATGGGATGTAAGTTCGTCTTTCTGGTGTATTTAGCACCCCGCCTAGGCTGATTTACTCAAAATTGGCTTAATAGAGCATCTATAATGTATAGAAGTGCCTTTACTGCGTTATTGACCTGCTCACGGTCGAGTAATTCGCTCACTCGATTCCTAATGACAGTAGCATGCATCCGGGGATACCATTGCCATCACTTATGTGATCGCGAGCGGCAGAGGGATTGACGTCTTGCCGAAGGGCCTTCGAACACTCTTATGAAGGATTCCTGGCATCTAACTATTAGACCACCACAAGTCCAACTATATTGCTGCTAATATAGTCGCTGCCTACTTTTGTTCTAGCATCTAGATAGGTGCTGTCTATTAAACGGTAGAAAGAACGTTTACGGACATCACCGTGGCCGTACGGCAAGACTTACGGCGGGACTCTCGGCGGGACAAAAGTCCCGTGGACTTTCCATTTCCCGCATGTTCTCATAGATTATACCCTCCTCGGTCCAGCAAAGACCGTGTCAAAGTAATGTGTGTTAGGAGTGGCTCTTTGAACGCGACGCTGGTAGCCGCAAGGTAGCCAGAAGCAATGACACCTTGTAATCGGAGATGTCCGTGATCCGCGTTACGTCAGCAGGGCATTTGCAGGTGCTGTCAAGCGTCCATACCACAACAACCACACCTGGTCGACAACAACCATGGGCGCCTCACCTTGTCACAATGGCCTTCAATGATCTCTTCCGAGTTCCATCCCTATTCGAATACTTTCTCTTTTGGAGAATCACGACGCTCAGGGATAGAACTCGTAACCCGAACGATCTATGGACCGCTCGGAATCGAAGGGGCCATCTCTGAGTGTGCACTGTCAACTCTGTCTCATGCTCAGCCAGCCTCCTCCTGCCATATAGAGCCAATGGGGTCATATCCCGCGGATATTGACGTTCTGGCCTTCTGTGAACCTAAAAATAGCACGGATTGTCTCAGATGCCTCGCTCAACAGGACTGCCAGCCTCCAGGTTGAAAAGCTATAAAGGGCGACTGAAATCAGCGAGTTCCCCATCCTTTCGAGGGACGATCTCAGCTTTCAATTGCTATCAGTCACATTCTTTACTACCCAACACTCTTTTATCAATATGCCCTCCATTCAGAAGCTCTTGCCTCTCATCCTTCTCGCCGTTGCCGGCATGGCTCAACCCATCGCCCCTCGTGATGAGGGCTATGGTGGTGGTAAATGGTCTCCTCCCTCGTACTCAACAAAATCTGACTCATACGTTTACTCGTAGGCGTTGCTAACGGTGGCCATGGTGGCCATGGTGGATCTGGTGGTCACGGAGGTCACGGTGGAAAGGTCGTCAAAGAGTCTGAACACTATGGCCACTATGAGAGGCGCAATGGCGGCGAGGAGGACTTCGCCAAGGAACGCAAGCACGAGCACGATAAGGAGTTCAAGCACAAGCACGAGCTCAAGGCCCACGAAAACAAGGACATCAAGAAGTTCGACGAGGAGTTCAACCGCGAGCACAACAAGGAATACGAGCGCAAGCATGACGATCGCCATGGCGGTCACGGTGGTTATGGTGGCTACGGGCGTTTCTACAAGCGTGATGGCGGATATGGAGGGGAGGAGGATTTTGCCAAGGAGCGCAAGCACGAGCACGACCGTGAACACAAGCACAAGCACGAGTTCAGGCTCCACGAGAACAAGGATATCAAGAAGTTCGATGAGGAGCATAAGCACGAGCATGACAAAGAGTACGAGCGCAAACACGACGATCGCCACCGTGGACACGGCTATGGTGGATACGGGGGCTATGGGCACTTCAACAAGCGCAACGGTGGTGAAGAAGACTTCGCGAAGGAACGCAAGCACGAGCACGACAAAGAGTACAAGCGCAAGCATGCCTTCGAAGAACACCATGACCATGCTATCAAGAAATTCGACGAGGAGCGCAAACACGAACACGACCGCGAGTACGAACGCAAGCACGATGATCATCACTTTGGTGGTCATGGCGGCTACGGTCATTACGACAAGCGTGACGGTGGCGAAGACTTTGCCAAGGAACGCAAGCATGAGCACGACAAGGAGTTCAAGCACAAGCACGAGCTGAAGGTTCACGAGAACAAGGATATTCGCAAGTTCGATGAGGAGCACAAGCACGAGCACGACAAGGAGTATGAGCGCAAGCACAAGCACGATGGTCACGGTCACTTCTACAAGCGCGGAGTACTCAGGCTTGGTCGCAATCAAGAGCAAATCGACAACAACGAGTCCTCTATCGGGCTTCTTGAATCTTTCAGACCTTCTTCCGCTCAGAACCAACGTGTTGAACGCGAAGGCGGACGCGGCTTGGGAAATGGCTCCTTGGGCGGCTTGGGGAATGGCTCCTTGGGCGGCTTGGGGAACCGCAACCCTGGGATTTCGAGCCAAAATCGCGGACAGCTGTCAAATCAGAATCGCAAAGGATCCCGCAAAGATGGCGAGGAAACGATCACCTATAACGATGGAGCTGGTGGCGACGGTGGTCCTGGTGGTGCAGCCGCTGCTGGTGGTAATGGTGACAACTATGGACGTGGCGGTCGCGGTGGAACCGGTGGCGAAGGAGGTGCAGGTGGCGCAGGATTCTACTTCAAGAGCAAGGGAGATCCCAAGGATTTCGAGGCTGAGAGTCGTCGTGGAAATCGTGATGAACGTGGTCGCGAGGGTGGTCGCCGTGGTGCTGAACGCTTTGGGCGTGAACGTGGTGAAGGTCGTGAATTCGCAGAGGGTCGCGAGGGCCGCGAATTTGAAGGGGGTCGTGAAGGTCGTGAAGGTCGCCGCAATGGAAAGGATTACTACGGTTTCGAGTATTAGAGTAGCAGTAGTTCCTGCCCACTTCGTTGTCCTTAGACTAAATGGCATTCAATCACGTCTTCACACTTCTCTGCGTCTTGAACCGTTCAATCTTGGTGGAGCGATAGAAGCATCCTCTATATCTACCGTTGCTAACATGTTTAATCGCAAGTGCCACATACGTATAAAAGCTGATACACTCAAGGATTCACTGGCAATCAATCATAGCGATGCTGCTCCAGGTCAATCTGAGGAACTTCGTTTTCCCAGCCGTGAGAGAAAAGTTCCTCTTATATACGGGTCGTACTTTGTGGTCGAGTTCCCTGCACTCGACACCTTCCTTGATACTTCAGCTTGGACGACATTCCATGCGGTTTTCAGGATCTCTCTTGCTCCTATAATGCCCCCGGAAGAACATAGGACGAGGGTAACTCTTCGGAACGACGAGGTGAGATAAGTATCCCAATTCGCCAATCCGATCCATTGTGCGAGGACACCGGAAGAGACAGCTTTCAGTACAACGACGAATACTACAACCAACTTATGGCCCCTCCACGACCATGCGCTAGTCCAACAACTGGGTCGTTTCAGCGATATACTGACATCAATTCATAAAACTGTATATCATTGGCCATGGGTGCCTAGGAGAATTCACGGCGACGTCTACCAGGTCAAGAAAGAGTCCTGACATCTCTTTTTGCAGGTAATCGGTGTCTAAACTGCTCTATGAAACTTCTAACGCTCTACTTGGCAATAAAGGACATTTATACATGAATTCTTCGGTATCCTTGACGCCTCTGTGCCGCCTGCCCATATCGTGCCGTCAACCTCCCACATCCGGACTTCCAATCGTCAGCCGCTATGAAATAATATCGTCCAGACTTCCTACCGTCAGCCACTATGGAGCAATCGCTATTTTTAACCTGGGATGTCTCACATAAACAAGCTTTGACTGTCAGCCCTCCCGCCGGGAACTCTATTTAAGGACGTCAATCCTGGCTGTTTCGCTATCCTTTCCAAGGATTCTACCGCCTTCGCCACATTCCTAGCTTCGACTACCACATTCCTTTTCTATCACATTCGTTGCTATACACGCTATGCCTGCAGTCAATAAGCTCTTGCCTCTTCTCTTGCTCGCTACTAGTGGCGCATTGGCCCATCCCATCGCCTCGGGCAACAATGCCAATGTCAGCCAAAATTATTCTCCTCTTTACTATTCATGCTAACTTTCATCTGGCCAGGGTGTTGCTCGCCGTGGCGTCTTTCAAGACCTGAGCACACGCTCGCTTGTTCGTAGAGGCGAGTACTACGAGGAAGATCTTGAGAAGCTCAAGGAAGCCGACAAGCACAAGAAGGAGGAAGAAAAGGAGAAGAAAGAGCTCGACAAGCACAAGGAGGAGGACAAGAAGAAGAACTTCGACAAATCCTTCAAGGAGGCGTACAAGAAGGAGATGAAGGAGGAGTACAAGAAGGAGGCTCACGAAGGCTATAAGGAGGATGAACACAAGAAGGACGATGTTCACAAGAAGGAGGAGAAGGAAAAGAAAGACGAGGAAGACAAGCACAAGAAGGAGAAGCTCCAGGCGCACAAGAAGGAGTCGCGCGATAACGACAAGCACTATGAGAAGGAGTACGAGAAGGAGAACGACTACAAGAAGGAGGAAAAGCACGAGAAGGAGGACGCGAAGGAGTATAAGAAGGAGAAGGAATATAAGAAGGAGGAAAACCACAAGAAAGAGGAGAAACATGAGAAGGAGTATAAGAAGGACGACCACAAGGATGCTCCCAAGAAAGACTGCAAGAAGGGCGAGAAGAAGGATTACCAGAAAGCGGTCAAGAAGGTCGAGCATGAAGAGGTCAAGAAGGTCGACTACAAAGACCAGAATAAGTCCTACAAGAAGGAGGAGAAGAAAGACGAACATAAGGAGGAGGAGAAGAAGTCGTACAAGAAGGAGGAAAAAGACGAGCGTAAACAGGAGGAAAGGAAGTCCTACAGGAAGGAGGAGAAGAAGGACGACAACGTCTACAAGAAGGACAAGCAGTACTCTGGCAAGAAGAAGTGTGAGAAGAGGCGCGGTGGCGACTACGACGACGAGCACTATGCCGACGGCCATGAGCGCTACGAGGAAAAAGACTACAAAAAGAAGGAAGAGCACAAAGAGGAAAAGAAGAAGCTCGAGAAAGAAGAGGTGAAGGAGTATGAGGAGCATAAGGACTACGAGAAGAAGAAGGAGCGTTATGGTGGTGACCACGACGAGGGCTATGGCGACAACTACGGACACGAAGATGAACATGGCCACGACGACGATCACTACGATGAACGCTACAAGGAGGAGAAGCATGAGGAAGTGAAGAAGAAGGAATATAAGAAAGTCAAGTACGAGGAGGTGAAGAAGGAGGAGAAGTATGAAGAGAAGAAGCATGAAGAGAAGAAGGAAAAGGAACACCACGATGAACATGGCATTCACCGCCGCCAGGAAACCGAAAGGCGCATCTTCTCCCTCGCCACCAATGGCAGGGGCGATAACGCTAGGAACGGGATCTTCAATGAGAACGACGGGCTCCTCAGGACGACAGGTACTTCACGCAATCCGGAGAATGTTAACGAGGCCAACGCGGAGGCTCGCAATCGCAACTCCAATACCAACCAGAGGGTCGTTACCACGGATAACAAGAACGATGTTAGTGGTTCAGGTGGTGCAGGTGGCACTGGAGGCTTTGGAGGAACCGGTGGCCTTGCTGATAACTACGGCTATGGAGGTCCTGCTGGACCTGGTGGTCGCGGCGGTAACGGGGCTGGTGGCAAGTACTTCGATGGCAAAGTCAAGGAGCGCGCTGGTGGTCGTCGCGAGAAGTACTACTGAGTAGATCACACTGTTACTTTACTCCCTACTTCGTGACGCAATGATTTACTTTGGATCGTTATCTTTTCGACTTATGATTGATGTCGAGCATCTCAGCTGGAAGCGCAAATTTGAGTGAATCGTCGACTCCAATAGCACTGCGCTGCTGGCGGAATCGCTGTTTTGGAACCGTATACTTCGGATTCAGTGATATCAATGTGTGCTAAGACGTCGTCATCCATCATGTTCTATAAATCCCTGCCCTCATTCCCGGATTCCTAATACATCGATCTGTCATCCTTCTCGTACATGGTAGATTCAGAAATACTAAACCTGATCTAAACACGCAGTCGTTCCAATTTCGCCATATTACTGATGATAACGACCATTGCATCTCCGTGAGTCGAGGGAAGTATTTGGTAACTGTCCAGAGTTGACGTTCCTTTCCCTCCCTCCCAAGCACAACATCACCGTGTAGTCGAAGGTGACAATCGGTCTAAATTAGGTCGAATTAATAAAGCGTGATGTCACGTATAAGTAGCATGTGTGCTCAAACCTATTGTAAAATTCCTTGAAATGGTATCCCAGGAACATGTACGCTTCATGCGAGGAGGAGGCTGTGGCTCTGAGGGCCCCGGATACCAGAATATAATTACTTGGATTGACAGGATTGATGCGGCCAAGCCTTCTCAATTGTTCCGTCAGATGATGGTAAGGGTCAAGACACTCGTGTTCTTGTGTCATATTACGTCGATAATTCGATTGCAATTCGATTGTGATACAGCAGCTATCACATATTGAGGGCAATGCATGGTTCCTCCTATTTCCGTCGCTACGCAGGCTACTCGTCGAGGGAGATGTGAAAGAGATAGGCGCTTTTGTGATACACATGCTGGAATTGCAACAATAGGCTCGTAAGCAGATCCTCTGACGCGCATTAAAGGGACTGGTGAATTCCGACGCTTTCGGCAAAGCTGCCCGTCGCCATAGCTCATTGGAGCTATATAAATTTCTTCGCCTCATACCAGTGTCAACTTTGAAGTCAATTGTTCGGCAATAACCTCGCGATCAATGCTGATCAAAGTTCACCGAAGTCGAGGAAGCGCTCTTGGATTGCATCAAAAGGGGATGACGCATTCACGGCTCCAACCGTCGGCAAAGGCCGAAATAGGCAACACCAGCGCTCTGCGTTTAAGCGCCCAGCGTTCTTCCCTCCTAACCCCAGATCACGTACTCCTCGGTCGAACGTGTGCACAATTCGCATGATTATGGGCGATAATAAGGATTTATCTTGATGTATGCGCCTGAAATACAGTCATAAACCTTGGGCGATGACGCTTCAGGCTTATACACGATTCGATCGAAATTCTGGATTTGGGTAGTTTAGGGAAGGTCAACCCAATTGCACTTGGTCACGTATACGGTAAACACCGGTCAGCCTCCTCGAAGTTCTATAAATCCCCACCTTTTCGGGCAACCCCTCTTTCTTCCCAACGTTCATCTTGTATCGTTGAAACATCCTACCCGCCACTCTTTTACAACAACATTCTTTGATCAATCATCATGCCTTCGTTCAAGTCTCTTCTTCCTTTGGTCTTGATTGCGTCTACAGCCGTTGCTGTCCCCCAAGGCATCATCCTCTTCAAAGCCCTCCAGAATGTGAGGTTCTCATCTCGCCCTTACCATTTTCTCATGCTCAGCATTTGCACGCTATATAGGATGTCAAAAAGACATTGGGCGCTCGCAACGAACCTAACCGCGAGATAATTCAGGTTTACACCCGCAGAGGTGTAGACGATAACAGAGGTAGAGGCGCTGGAGGCAATGGTGGAGATGGTGGACTAGCAGGACCCGCCGGTGCAGGAACCAAATATGGTTATGGCGGTAGCGGCGCAAGGGGCGGCGCAGGAGGAAGAGGAGGAAGTGGCGATTACTTCTCTGGAAAGCTCATCAAGGAGGCAGGGCGGGATCGCTCCGGCGAACGTGGTCCCTACGGCGAGGAACGTCTTGGCGGGGAAGGCGAGAAAAATCGCTTTGGAGGATTTGATGAGTACGCATACAAGCCAAACGGCAAGGGCGATCGTCTTCGTTACCGCCGTGATACATATACCTATGATGGCCAAGGTGGAAAGGGTGGCAACGGAGGTGGCGGTAGCAATGGAGGCGAAGGAAAGGAATTTGGCCGTGGCGGAAAAGGAGCTGAGGGTGGCGCTGGGGGAAATGCAGGGCGAGGCAACTTCTTCAAGGGAGTCGACGATGAGGTCGCTGAAGGTGGCGCGTACAAGGACGGTCGCAACTCTGGTAAAGAGGATTACTAGTCACCTTCGCATATTCTCCCAATTTCCTTCTGCTTAGTCTTCGATTGCAATGTATTCGTGCCCAGTCGAATCGTCGAAATACCAGAGAAAGGTTGTGTGATTGATATCAAGCCAAGTCGCTGAAGAAAGTAAGATTATACACAGAGAATTATAGTATGCAATTATACAAGATTAATTATCGACCAATGAACGATGACGCCCCAAAAGACCAAGAAATATGTGGGGTTATTAAGAGGATTAATATAAGACCAGAGTCACCGAGAAAGTTCCAATTAAAAATGCACGCTAAGTTTGGGGGAAAATAACCTTGATTCCGTCGGTATTCATCCAAGGATCATGAACGAGCTGTGCTCGTGCTCCTACCTCTCTGCACCGTTCCTTGAGTTCTGGAGTTATACTCTCTGGAACGAGCGGCGTTGACAACAGGGTAATAGAACGCAATGGTCGGCATCCTCGACACTGGAGCCAGTCGATGTATGACATGATCCACGGAATGGTGGAAGCATGCACCACGGGAACAAAGATGGTGAGGTGCTCGAGCGAGGGAGGAAGCCATCCGAAATGGACTGGAAAGCCGGGGCATCCGAGATAAAAGTCCTTGAGGTTGGGCAATACAGTGAACAAGGTTCGAACTGATGGATGAATGTCGCAACCCGTGCCACAAACTCGATAACACCAAATCCAACGAAAGGTTGTGACGTCCTTGCCGAGGTTAGTGACGCGAAGGATGTGATGCATGTCTTCTAATGTCATTTTGGAATGTATGACGTTGAGAGTTTGGAGTGTACTCTTGCAACCTCGGTAGCTGGTGTCGCATAGGCTCGTGTGGCGCAAGAATTCGAAGACGTGATGGCAGGATAAAGAGCTGAGCTTTTCCAACGTAAGCTCTTCAAGCTTCGGAAATGGCGAAGGTTTGTGGCAGAGGGCATTCTGTGGTACTGATCCTCCGGATATTCGCAAAGACTTGAGCGATGATCCTATTCCTGCGATTTCGTCAAAATGATCCCGGTTGTTGGGGGAAAAACAGAATGATGTAATCCCATGTGGAAACCGTCCTTCACACATGTCGTTAGAAGGCCATCCTAGGCTCGAGAAAGGAGGATGATAGCCAAGGCATTCTAGCCTTCGAAGGTTTGGGCATTGGCCTAAGCCTCGTCGAACGAGCTGGCTCACTGCTTCTCGAAAGTGTCCTAGCGGGTACGGTACGTTGACAGAGAGCGACCGTATGAGATGGCCACTGTGCTCGAAGATGTTGACGATAGGTTCCAGCCGTGTGGATTGCCTGAACACGAGTAGCAGTTCCTCAAAGAGCAAGGAACTGACAAAGTGGTCCATGACGCGACATATTAACCTAAAGTCAGCAAAGAACTTGAGACGTAGCCCGTACGTCGAGGAGGAGGCCATGGATTGGTCATGGAGGTATGAAATCCGAGTTGGCCACGGATTGCGATCCAAGATGGGAAGAAGCGGTTTAAGGATTTGGTAGAGGATTTCGGGGGGAAGGTCGGATAGAGTTGCTTGGTTTTGCTGTGGCCACACTAATGAGGCCATATCCGGGCTTATATAGCCAGTTTTGATATTAAAAGAATGAAGATTGCGTTGGCTAAGAAATGGTTCAGCCCATGTTACTTATAACGAGCTCGTTGAGACACGAGTCACCTTCGAATTATTATGATCTTTCCGAATAATATCCAGGGTTGATGTATCCAGCTCAGGAATAGCTCAGCTCCAGCACATCTCAGAGTGCGCTGGCCATGCACATGGAATCTACTGTAGTTTCCAGTGTCGTGGCGTAAGACCGACGGTGTGGACAAGGTCCAAGTCGCGGATGTCACGTCGCGTCACGGTCACCTGCTTTAATTTATCCAATGCCGTCTCCAACGTCGTCGACACTGGCAATGGCTCTCTCGAAATTTCGCATGGAGAGCCGTCTGTATCTGCATTCTTATGATACCCATGGCTGCTTGTCTTCGAAAAACCGTCCTGACAAGTCAGCCACTTTCCCAGATTGGTGACCTTTTGCTCTGCAACCCCCAGGTCTTCCTCAACCACGACATCGCTAGCAAACATCGCTAAAGTTCAACATCCTCGAGTTCCAAATTCAGCAGACTACCCCTTAAATGCATACTACGAAGCTATCTGCCCTCGCTCTGGTTATTGCGTGTTTCATTCCATTGGCGTTTATGAGCGTGATTGAAGAGGTAGGTCATGCCCAATATCTCAACACAATCAACCCTAATACACCTTGTAAGCTCACTAGCCCACCATCTCCTCGTAGAATACCGCCTGGCGCTCAAATAACGCCGAATGCTGCCCCACCTGATAGACAAGCAGCGCCCGTGACCCAGGCTAGGCGACCATATATCGACTACCAAGACTATGACCCAAACGAATACCCGCCTTGGTTCGGATATGGCGATTATCCTGCAGAACCTCCTTATCTTACCCCTCCACCCCAAGATCCTCCGAATGTCGTCAACCGCCCTCCATACCCCAACCCAGTTGAAGAAGATCAAGGTACCGCTGAGGAGCTCCCATTACCTCGTGGAGGGGAGGGAGGCAGAGGGGGAAAGATGGATCATCCAGGTTCTCCTGGACACCCAGGACATCCCGGTCGACCTGAAGGGCGAGATGGTTATTCAGGATATGGCGGACCTGGAGGTTTTGGTGGATATGGTGGACATCGTGGATTGCCCAAGACGGAACATGGGGTTGGGAAAAGGATGCTTAGAGTGAGGAAAGGAGCTCATTGACGCGAAACCATCGCTGGACTGAAAGGACAACGCGTACTTTTACAACTTAATGGACTTTTGGACATCTCGCTCGCCTGGTCTGTCGTTTTGATAAATATGTCTTTGCACGAATAGATTACAATACGACAGACAGGAGAAGAACTTGTAACAGACCATATGCTAACATCTATATCCTACGCCTCTTCGTTGGCCTCACATCCGACTGAGCCGACTGAGCTGTCGGGGTTGCGGAAGCAACGGTGACATCCACCATCTCCGCCTCTCTATGCCGAGGTGAACTATGCTCTAAATCAGCCTCCAAGATAGGGATGAATGGTTTCTCCAGGACTGGAGCTTGGCGATGTGTCGACCATTCGACATAGGTCTCGAGGTTGCCGAATTTTCCGATCCGTTTGCTGATGGCGTCTATAGGTCCATTGGTGAGGCGTACTGGAGAGCCCGATATGAACCACTTACCCTTGAAATACGAGCCTCGGAAGGTTTGAGAGCCACTAGTAGGAGATACGAGGTGATTCGCTTCAAGTTCGTCGTTGGAAGTGGACTCTTTACGCAGATGGGGTTGGGGCTCTGTTGATCCTTTCGCGCTCGGACTATCTAGAGCTTCAATGAAGGACGGTTAGGAACAGGGAAAAGATCGGTTTATCGATTGACTTACTGGCTGTGAAGTCAATCCATTCAGACCACCTGAGCCCATCTTCGAAATCATCTTCGATCATGGCATCAACTTCGGCGTTAACGTCGTCCTCAATCGCGACCTTTGGACACAAGTGAGGAGGAGGGATAACGCGCTCGTCTATATCCATCGGACTCGAGGGTCTCTTGGCTATGCATCGTCTTAGATGTCTGATAGCTCTTACGGTAGAAGAAAAGCTTGCCTCTCGCTGGTTTACTCTTGACTTTCTGTCGAACTGTCCATGTCCATGCTTGACATCCCATGGGACTGCTATTCATTCCATTGGCCATCTCTTCCGTGACGTGCATGGGCCAAATCGATCGTTGACTGCGCCGATTCCGACGAGGGCTTTTCGTAGGCGTATGTCTTCTATCCTGCCTTTGACCTTCCTTAGCAGGTACAGAGTCGAAATGGGGGCACAAAATGAAGTTCATGGTGAAGAACGGGGGAAAGGGTTAGGGCGTTCATTTCATCCTCGTTTCTGGTCTTTATACCCTTTTTTCAGGGCAGATGACTTACACGTTGCTTCAAAAGCGACAGGTGCTATGTTTCATTAACTAGCCGATTGTTGTATACCTACCGAAGATGGGTTTTGAGAGGCAGGCTCTGCATCGCGCGGTTTATATGCTCATTTCACGCTCCGCAGCAGGGACTCCAGTAATGTATACGCAAGGGCTCCAAGTCCTACAGATAGAGTGATATCCAGAGAATGATTCCTATGATTTTCGAAATAGTATGTGGAAAACGTCCAATTCGTTCTCAAAGCATTTTCGAATTCTGGGTCAAATGGGCGGCCGGCATTTCGAAGTCCCGTCCTAGGATTTTGAGCCTGCGGAGGCGCGGATTCCAGTGGCTGATGTGAATTCGAGTGAGGGATAAGAGGATTGATGGAGGGGGTGATTGATTGTTACGGGGGTGAATTGACTTTGATTGACTTCAACGCGAAACCTAGCGATTTCATGGCCATGGGGTATTCAGTCGAGGAAGGACATGTTGTACCAGATATGTGAGTAAGCGATTGTTTGTAGACGAAAGATAGGGAGACGACGAACTAGCAAGGAGAGAAATTGAGCACCACTGACCATCTCAGGCCCGTCGAGCGTGAGGCTCGCAATTCTGGTCCCTTTCGCAGACTGGGATCAGCAGGGGCGGTACAGAGAGTCTCTTTGCAACACACCTTGAGAGAATCTTGACTACAAATGTACCAACTTGTCGCCAATGCTCGAACTCGCAACGCTCACTAGAATGTTCAATGAGCCGTTGTGGGTATATGGATGGGTCTCCTCAAGTAATTAGGCCTTTTAGTTCATGATAATTGATATAATGTATCATATGCTATTGGATTTGGTGTGATAGTTCTTCCTGCGATGTATGCACATGAGAGGAGGAGAGGGAGAGGGAGGGAGCTGACGAAAGGGCGGCCCCAGGCTTTCAAGGATTTATCCCATCTCCTAATGGGGCACTGATCAAGGTTCGTTACGTCACGCTTCAGAAGCATCCACCTAGTGTTCCCACACTCCAAGCCTCCGTTAGGCTGAGGCACACGCACTGTCGGCAAGCCTTGCTTAGGCTCAATCGGCCTGAATCCCGAAACCAGCAATAAAACCTGGGACAAAACCGCCTCAGACCTTAGCCAGAATCCTCTGAGAGGCTCCTGGGTGGCTCGGGAGAGCTCGGCGAGGCTCGGCTGTGATGGTGCGGCCTAATATGGTAGGTGCTTTCTATTTTGGGGTGATCTCGTGATCTCAGACGCGTCGTTCGTCGTGTCGACGCGCGTGCTCGCTGTTGGCCACGGCGAGCACGAATTCTGGCACAATCGGCTGGGAGATTGACGGTGTTTTGTGCGGAGTACGTAGGTAGTATACTATCATTGTCTTATATGTAGTTATATACGAATATACTCGAGTTATAGAGTGTAAAACAACGAATTCAGTGAAGAGGGCAGCAGGAGCACCATACCTAACACAACGATGAGTTGCAATCGCAGCATAGAACCTACGTATGTCGCTTAAGAGCTACTATAACAACCAGGGAAAGCCGGTTGTGGGCCTGAAACGGAGATACCTGTGGCGCAAACGTTGTTCCTCTCCTTTCACCCGTGCATGCTTGTACGGCTATACCACGACGCTTAAATAGCTTACAGGAGACTATATTACGCTTTGAAGAATATATACAAAGTGTTTACCAGCTCTATAGATATCTCAATGACGACATTACTCGTGTAGACCGAGATTACACTTGCCACAGTCCTTGCGATATTCGTCGTTCCTGTAAGGCATAACCCTTCGGACTCGGTTCTAACTACTCTATTTATGCTAAAATACTTTACTATGATGTCTCTTGGTGTACCCTCTATCTCTTGATAGATCTAATCACGGTTCTTTGGTGTGGCGCATAATCACGTCTTCCGATGTGATTCCTTGCTTGATCCGTGTGTTCACCTGGATGCAGCGGCCTATTTATGCTCCATATAGTCTAATAAGCATTTCTAATGCGTTAAGTAGTATCATTCCCCCAATAAATACAGTACACAAAGCAAAATGATAGGACACCTCGGAAATGTCCCTTTTTGCTCCGGGATCATCGAGTACTGGTCTTATCATAGCATATTAGAGTCAATAATCGTAGATATAGTGCATATCCACCTTAATAAACTGCCCCGGCAGCTATATTTGCAGTGTGGAACGAGAGAGCTTCGAAACGACCAGAATTCGGTTGATTGATGCAAGTGCTCTTCAACTCGTGCAAAGAGTGATGGCCGTTCATGCAGGTGTCTGGGCAGTCCCCTTCGCCTCCAGCCTTCCGCCTACATCTGGGTACTTCTTAGGTGGCTTGGAACTGTGCCGTAGTATGAAACCTAGTGCTTCAACGTGTCTGATTGGTAGAATGTACTTGCATTTGGGGCGTACACATAAATTACTGCCATTTCCGATGCACCCGCCGAACGAGGTCATATGAGACGATTGCATCATTCTTCGGGATTGAAGTAGCTACGTATCACTGAGAAACACTCTCGCGACCTCTCAGTATAAGGATACGGAGCGATATGACGACGTAAGAATATGAAATATCACTATTGTTATCAGTGGCGCATCTAGGAGCAAATCACAGCGAGCGGTGCCTCCCTCAGTGATTACGCAGTACCGGTAGGCTACAAGCGTAGAAAGACGAGTTATATACGGTAAATACCCACTTCTCAATGATTCGGAAAAGCTTCTTGGTCTACATAATGAAAATACCGCAGAAGCTTTTGTGGTGCTCACCACCGATATTATATTCTATAGCATTCAAGTACCTACAGATATAGTGTATATACTCACATAGTAGCTTCTGAGGATACCAGATAGCTTGCGACGCTAGTTTATCTTGGAAGATACGCCCAAAACACCAGATTTAGCGCCTCGAGGTTTGCGCCACATTAAAGCATGTAAATTCCTCATAAACCTGCTCCCCATGTGCTCAATATACTCACGTATGGTTCTGCGTGCTTAGAATAGCGGTCTACGTACATCTTGCTGAGACAGGGATGGTGCTCCTGCTGCCCTCTTCACTGAATTCGTTGTTTTACACTCTATAACTCGAGTATATTCGTATATAACTACATATAAGACAATGATAGTATACTACCTACGTACTCCGCACAAAACACCGTCAATCTCCCAGCCGATTGTGCCAGAATTCGTGCTCGCCGTGGCCAACAGCGAGCACGCGCGTCGACACGACGAACGACGCGTCTGAGATCACGAGATCACCCCAAAATAGAAAGCACCTACCATATTAGGCCGCACCATCACAGCCGAGCCTCGCCGAGCTCTCCCGAGCCACCCAGGAGCCTCTCAGAGGATTCTGGCTAAGGTCTGAGGCGGTTTTGTCCCAGGTTTTATTGCTGGTTTCGGGATTCAGGCCGATTGAGCCTAAGCAAGGCTTGCCGACAGTGCGTGTGCCTCAGCCTAACGGAGGCTTGGAGTGTGGGAACACTAGGTGGAAGCATCGATATCGTCACGCTCCTTGACTTTTCGCGTGTCACCCTGCCGGGCGCCTCCCTGCTGTCAGACCACGATGGCACGAGCCTCATGTTTCCAGCTCATACACTGATCCAAGAAAAGCCGTACTAATTGTCTTTTTTCAAAGTTGAAAAGTAGCCTTGACACTCGAAATATATACTACATGCCTCCTCTCCAAACGCATTTCATATTCCAAGTAATGGAGCAATACCCCGCTGGAAAAGCCTCACAACTGGCTCTACATAAACTACATTGCCCTTCTGGATAGTCCGAGTCCTAGAATACACACTTTAAGATACACAACGTCTTCGGCTCCTAGATAATGCAATCCCTTTGCTCCCTCCTGGCCTTTTCTTTGGCTGGCCGAGCGTCACCATTTTCCACCCCCTTACGTTGCCAAAGGACTCGTACCGGCTCTTGGGAGGTCTGTACAAGGGAGGTATGCACGGGGGTGGCGTGTGCCGAGGAGGTGTGCACAGGGGAGGTGTGCACGGGGGAGGTCTACACGAGGGACTTCGGTATGCGTTCGAGTCTGAGCTCAACAAGTGCACTCACGGAGTCGGCCAAGAGACTTCATCACCAAGTTTCCCGACCGTGACTCCCGGTCCCCTTCTGATAACTCGAAAGCTCATTCCCTGACGAAAGCGTGACTTTCTCTTGTACGAGGAGCTAGCACAGTCCCTTGCTTTCATTTCTTCTTCCTCAGTGGAGGCATATTGAGATGATTCATCGTCTGACTCGGATTTGGTAGCTAGAAGAGTAATCAAACCAACAACTGAGTCCCCTTCGATATCCTACCAACCGGCCTGGACCTACCAGTTGGAATGATCTTGGGTGCATGCGACATAGCGTTAGCATTTGCAATAGTGGCATTGAATCTTTTCCATTCCAATAAGTTCGCATCCCCGTCGTCTTGACCCTCAGTGCCATTTTCTTCTTCCTCATCGTCATCTTCAAGTTCATCCTGTTGCATTAGCTCTTCGCATTCGCTCTCCGAGTCCATCTCCTCATCGAGTAATACTTGAAAATTGGGTCCATCCTGAACGACATCTGCGCGTTCACCTTCCTGCCCATCTTCCCCAAAGGTAACTTTTGATATGTCTTCTATTTCCGAGCCGCCCAGGTCACTATCGCCGCAAGTAATTTGATCGGCCGCAGTCTCCTGTACTTCATTACTATCACCCGCAATGTTATCGACATGAGTATCTACCAGTCGCGTCAGCCCGTATTGGATCAGGATTGGCGGACTCAAAGGACGTACCATCTACTTGAGGCACAGGATCTGGCCGGTGAAGAGAGACTCGGAAGACGCTGGTCATGAATCCCATCGAGCCACCGCTCTGGCTAAGTGGCTGAGCCAAACATCTTGGAAGCCCATAGAGGTCGCCAGACTGCTTCTTGTGAGTAGAGAATTTCGTTGTGGTAGACCTCTGATCTCTCTCAACTTCATATGGTCTACGTCTACTGGAACGACGGAGGCTCGCCGGCGGAACGTACGTCTTTGAGTCCCAAGATGAGTTGGTCATCTCCCGAGAGTAAGTAAAGATGATGGGTAAGGGAGAAAGAGTATCGGGTAAGTACCCCTTTCTAATCATTCCTCAGTTGCGTGTGCCAGTCCAAATGAATTAGGCGACTTAGAAGATACATTTGTTACTAAATCTGGTAATAATACAATAGGCATGACTGATGATCACACGTTCTAGATGCTTGATTTCCTCCAAGTACGTCAGCATTTGTCTCAAGAATAACAGCCTTCACTTCGGTCTCGACTATGGACCCTTGCAGAAAATTCATTCTAGAATACATTAGCAAGGGTCCACCTCGTTTTTGAAAAGCTCATCAAACGGTAGAGGAGGGAGGCCACTAGGACTGCAGTACATCTGCACGTTGGGTGCTGTGTGAGCTCTCCGTGAAGATCCCAGGCGGGCTTTGGCGCTCGGGATGACTGGGGTTTGCTTGATCGTTATTTCTTCCGACGTGAGTTTGGGAATGTACGGCATCTCGAGTTTGGGAGCGTGAGTGAACCAGTCAACGTTTCCATGTAATATTCCCAGGCCAGGTTTGCGAGCGTTTGAGGGAGCGTTGTGTGATTCTTCGCCTAATGTAAATGGCTAAGAGTCTTTTCGATGCAGATAAGGAAGAAACCTTACCTTCGTCGTCATCGGAGGAGAGGGCATTTGGCGCTGTGCAGCTCGCGCAGCTGCAAGCCTGGCCGAGAGAGGTCCTCCGGCAAAATGGGGTCTCAATAGTCACCATGGTCTCCTTATGCCGATCTAATAAGGCCTTAGAGACTGCCACCCTCCTACATCGTTATCATAAGCTTACCTGAGTCAACCGCCATAGGTTCAGGAGTCGTGGATGGAGGAGTGAAGTCGATCCATTCCGACCACTCAGGCTCTTCACCATCTGCGCTACCAAAAGGAAACACTGTAACGACAACAGAGATGAGCTAGAATACCACAACCAAACGGCAAACGAAGACTGACCTGAACTCGATGCTCCAATCTCACCGGGTAAATGCACTGTCACAGGAGATGCACAAAACCAGGTCGTCTTGATACCCATCGGATTGGGCTTATCTCTGACTGATTCTCTTAATTGCTTTGGTAGAAGCTGTAGGGGCCCGTGGTGTCTGATACCCGTAAAAGGTGGCCTCCGAAAGTTATGCTGAAAGGTAGCTGAATGAGGTGTCGTCATGAGGTTTCAAACAAGGGGCTCCTAGGATTGCTTGGATTGACGAAGAAGGCGGTAAATGCTAGTGTCTGCCATTTCTTAACTTTTGTCTGTACTCTGGCGAGCCAAGCGGCAAGCACGTTGTGGAAAGAAATGAACGAGCTTCAGCCGGGGTCCCTTCTCCTGCCAAATGCGGCCACTTATGATGCCGCCTTTATATGGTCATGGATTTCAACTCCGAATCACTCAGTCTCACACCATGACCAACCTTGGGACGAGCTCCCATTGATGTCCAGTTCATCCATTCCAAGGTAGTGCATTTTCGTATCCGACAAACGAAAAAAAAGGAAATCTTCATTATCTGTTGGAAAACATGTCCATTTCCTTCGCGAATTCCTTTAATTCTTCCCACTTCGCATCCTTGAGATCCAAGAGCATTTGTTCAAGTTCGGCGGTTCTCTCGGTCTTGTCCTCCGAAGCAACGACTAGAGCAGTTAACTTGTCAGTCTTTCGACCACTCGGTGAATTCGATCAATTACTCACACTCTCTCAGCTCCTGGATTAATCTTTCCTTTGTCCCCTCGCCATTGATCTTAGCGTATTGCTCCGAATCGATAATTTTACGCCTGGTATCGAAGTCCCACAATGCACCCTTATCCTTGCCCATGATTCTTATGTTGTTCCCCGATACGTCGCCATGAATAACAGCAAATTTCTCAAAGAGATGTCGGTGGCCTAGGCCATTGAATTGGCATCAAGCACGGTCAAGACTCAGAGGCGCGCGAGATCCACATACCAAGCAGTGCATCTCGAACGACGGCCACCATCTCCCGCGAACTTTTGAACCTCGACAAATCTTCTGAAGGTTCTACCACCACGACTTTGTGAGGAGTGCTCTGCTGGCCATGGAGTACCGGCTCCGTCTTATGTCCCGTTTGCTCATCTAGGTTCTGTCGAATGCGCCAAGTGGTTTTTAATTCCATGGAGAACTCCCGGATGTTAGAGCCGCCTTTTTCGACACCATTTGCTGTGAATTCCATGGTTTCGCGGTGCTGGGAAAAGGTGAAAGACCAAAAGTTACTTGTGGGCGCCAGCCGCAGGAAAACGTGTTTGTTCTTGTGACCCTGATTTTCGCACCTTTGGTCAACGCTTGGATCACTTTCGCATACGTCATCGAGCAGTCTTCCGGTCATCAAGCCGTCTTCCAGTCTCGGAGACGTTCTACGAACCATATACATGGTCTATTCATGGAGGCTCATCATCTGTAACAAATGTACTTGGGAAGATGATCTAGTACAGAAAAGGGAACTTGGCCAGCACGCTATAGAACTGCGAAGACCCTTCGAGAAGATACACCTGGTAAGCATCAGTCGCGTTCAGTGCATGTTCAGACAATTTGCCAAACTCACCTCAGTTACCCACGACAGACCAGATGGATTTTCCACCTCGCACTTCGACCTCCCAGCCATCAGATAAGCCTTGCGAAGTTGACACGGCCGACCCTACTTTCACGCTGAGGGTGCGAGTTTTTATCTTTTTCATCCACTCTTCGATCCTCCGCGAGTCCTCCTCTGATACCAAATCCTTGATCAGGACAACGACGAAAACTTCCAACGTCGGATGCTCGAGCCATTCATCGAACGCATGTGTCTCGTGGGTGGCGTACGCGAATGGCACAGAGACGTGAGTGAGTCGAGGGAATCTAGTCAAGTCGGCATTGTATGTATTCATCAGGGGAATGCGTAACTTCGTTATCTTTTCGTAGAGTGGGATAACGAGAGGTGGAGGATTTCCAGGTGGATTGAATACCCCACCCGCTATGCCTGCAATAGGAGGGCTGGGGACTATCGCACTCCATACCGCTGTAGGAACGATTGGTGGACTGAGGATATCTGGATTTCCGGGTTTTCGAGTGACGAAGACATCGAGATCTTCGTGACCATCGTCCGTAGACGTGATAATCCAGAGGAGATTCTCGGGATCAAGTGCCAGATGCGTCAGGCGGGGACATGACTTAAAGATATCTCGGGTTCTATTGGAAGACGCATCGATACGAAGAGCGTGTACGTAGTCTCTCGGGTCGAATATTGTTTGTCCGGAAACCAAAGATTCGTCACCGCCAGCTGTGATGGACTGTTTGGACACCACCAAAGAGCTGTACGGCTTTCGAGTCAAAGCTTCTCTGAAGAGTTTGACTTCCACATGATTTCTAAGCCAGACAACGGAATACAGATTAGGCAGTGCGATGGCTCTGGCCCATGAGGAGACGAGGCAGAGAGTGAAGGCGAATTTTGTTGAAAACTGGCTTGCGTACCGAAAGATTTCATGCACGATCTCGGGTGGTAGATGGAGAGGTGTAGCTGCCATGACTTTATCCTCTCCAGAGAAGCCGCGATCCTTGCGTGAGTGAACGAAGGTGGTGGTTACCAGAAGAAAAGCATTTGGCCTGATCTCGGATGAAGCAGACGATCACGTGGAGCTACCAGGCGGGCTTTTGGCGGGCCGCTCAGCCGCTGAAAAAGAAAGAGATGACGAGAAACGCAAGAAAAATGAGCTTGGTTTTGTAATTTATAAATAACTGATTAATTATTTATTTTTCCGCGGTAGAATTCAAGCCCTCCAAGCCCATCTCCCTTTATCTCTAGCATCCAGCCACCTCACATACGTAACACAAACTCCTGCAGCAACCAACAACGCACCTGAATAAATGGCGACGTTATCGAACCTCATCTTCAAATCATCACCCATCCCAGCTCCTGATCCACCTGTAAGTTCTGCTCCACGCTTATGGCTTCCAATGATAACACCGGCTAAGGGAGCTCCAGCGAGAGATCCGATTCCTCGAAGGAAATAGATGAATCCATTGACATTAGCGTAGTTCTCGACCCCGTATATTTCCGTGATTGAAGTTGGGAGAAGTGCGTTGTATCCTCCTGCGTAGACTCCATAGAATACTACGAAGGCGATGAAGCGAGCACGAGGGGCTGAATACCATAAAGCAAAGACGGAAAGGCCGGATAGGTAGACCTGTGATGGACGGTAGTCAGTCTCAAAAAACCGAAGACAATGGTAATGACGGGACGCTTACGCTTCCTATCATGGTATTCTGCCTCCCCACAAAGTCTGCTAAGCTTCCCATTGCGACACGGGAGATACTGTTCACTCCGCTGTTCAGAGATAGAAGTAAACTACCTGTCGAACGCGAGTAGTCCAGAACCGAGACCGAATAAGGTTGTAGGTAGTACACTGGTATGACATTCCCAGCTGCCTGCAGAAACGCTGCTCCGGCCTGAGAGGAAACGTCAGCTGATGTATCTCGCTTGGAAAATCCCTTCTCACCTGGTACAAGAAAGTACCCCTCCTTGCAATACCCATATTAAGTCTAGTCCTTCCCCGGATACCATATCCAGGTCGGTGTTTAACGACACATGCCGTTGGGATACCAAGGAATAAGTTCCATATACCCAACACCCTCAGTGCCCAAGGAAGTCCGATCTTCTCAATCATGGCGGTGAGAACAGGCGAAATGACTAGACCTCCGATCCCGCTACCAGCCAGGATGAGGCCCATCGCAAAGCCGCGATGTCGGTCAAAGTAGATGGGGGTTATTGACATGATTGGGAAATAGTACATCGAAGAGCCGACACCGTACATGAGGGCTTGGGTGAGGAAGAGGTGCCAGAGCTATGACAGTAGTAAGTATCGAGATCTTCAAATAAACTTCGATACCTACCCTTGTAGCAAAGCTAGCAAGCACCAAACCGAGGCTCATAATTAGAACCCCAGGAAGAGTGACTCTTTTCACATCGTCGACTCGGGAGATCATAGGATTGACGAAGATACTACCACTCCAAGTCAGTCCGCTACCAATCGCTCCAATTAGGGAGATAAAGGCATCTTGGTTACGAGAATCTTTGATATTCGTGTGTTCAGAGGCATAGTATTCCTATTTAGACGGTTGTTCAAATGTCGTGAACGGGGCCGACAGTAGCGGGTTGCCTCTTACTTGAAAGATACCATAACTTTGGTTAATCCCAATTACTTGAAAGCACATAAAGAAGCCTGATAGAAGAAGCAGAGTTTGGTATCTTTTGGTAGGCCGTTCAAGTTCTGGTGAAGCCTGTGCACTGGCTACAGATCCGTTAGATTGGTGTTCCTCGAGTCCCATGGAGACATGGTCTGTTTCTGTACGGTCAAATCGAGTGAGCTCTACGCCACTCGAGTGCACCGAGCTCAGAGGTCTTTCTGTCGTCGTTCCAACCATGACGGGTGCTCACGGCAAGGATCATTGACCTGACTCGACCATTGAATGGTCCCCGAAGTGGGGTAAATGGCGATTGTCGGGATGTCCGGCTCGGGAAGCCGTAAGTAACCGTTCAGGGCACAGCCACAGGGCATCGCAACATCCATCTTCCACAACAACTATGGCAGTCTTTTCGCGACTTCTACCAACACTCGTGACCTCGTACGCTTTACAGGCCAGTAAGTGGCATAAAATTGACGGGTATATAATGATACTAAAGGGAAAGTATCTACAGTTTGTGCCTCTTTTGCAGTCCCCACTCAAAGCGACAAATACTATGACCTCTGCGGAGCATTGGGATACATATCGGCATCCGTAGTCTCGCTGTATTATCCATTCCTGAAAGCGAAGTTCTGGTACAAGAATCTTGCGGAACTTCCGCCCTTGTCCACGCACTTCTTTGCTCCCAGACAGCTGCTAACTGCGGCGGCTGTTGGAATCTGGAGCCTTCGACTGGGCAGCTTCCTCGCTCGACGATCGATCAAGGCTGGCGGAGATTCTAGATTTACTGTCATCAAGACGCAGCCTAGGAGGTTCTTATACTACTGGATGGCTCAAGGTATGTACTGTCTCGCTATTCAAGCGCGCCGACTTTTCATCACCCTTCCTCCACAGCCACTTGGGTATCCCTAGTCGGCCTTCCCTTGTGGTTAATCAACACCCTACCTTCGACCCTCCATCCGCGATTAGGACTACGCGACTACGCGTCGCTTGCTCTCTTTGCTTCCTCGTTCCTCCTCGAGGTGACTGCTGATACACAGAAGACCAAATGGCGGGCTCGCAAGGATCGGAAGGAGCATGACGAGAAGTTCATCACTTCGGGACTGTGGCGCTGGAGTCGACACCCCAAGTAAACCCGTTTTTGCTTAGATGGACACTCAAATACTTACAAAATTGTCCAACAGCTACGTTGGTGAAGTAGGCATTTGGACTGGGATTTGGGGACTAGCGACAAGCTCTCTCCAGACAAGTCACTTCCCCCCTGGCGCTGTTGCTCTCGCTGGGATCAGCCCGGTGTTTACGTGGTTCCTTCTCAGAAAGGTATATAGTCTGCACCTATTCAGCGCTCAAGTAATGACCAGTGATTGATTTGTGTAGGTGTCTGGTGTCCCTCCTCTTGAACGGGCAGGCGACAAGAAGTTCGGGGATGACCCGCAGTGGAAGGAGTATAAGCGGTCGGTGCCACTGGTTCGGCCTATCATCTGTTCCCCATCTTGACGAATTTGCCACAGAACTGTGCCTGTTTTCTGGCCTTGGGGAGGCGTGGAGTGAGATCGCCTGCGGCTCGAATCTGATGGTCCATATTTGTGAGCAACCTTCCCCGATATCGGACACGAGGATCCAGGGCGTACTGACCGTTGACATCGCGTTATAGGTAATATACTGGCTTCTATGTGTTTTAGAAGCCACATAACCATGCGATTAAATGAGAGTTTCGAAACTAGACCAATCGAAGCATAGCATGGTATCATGCTGTCCAGAAACGCACGAGAGAGTGAAGTCATACGCGAGAAGATACCGAATCAGCCTTTGCACAGCGTCATCCACATTTCTAATGACCGCTCGGCAGGTCCAGCGTCACCAAGGCGCTCGACAGGTCACTTCTAGCCTGACTACTTGACTTGACGGGCCGCAGGTTTGATCATCAGCTGTTCTGTATAAAAATCGCCCTCGAGGTTACAGATGCCGCCACAACCCAACTTTTTTACTGTCATCATGAACTACCCTAACGAGGGACTTTTCACTGCCTGTCAAGACGGCCTTCCCCTCGAGCTAGTGCAAGAAATTTTCCTTCAAGGAAGTCTATCGTCGAGCCAACTGGCGTATACTTTATGCCTCGTCTCCTCCTGGGCTCGGGAGATCGCCCTTCCCGGATTATACACAGCCGTTTCCCTCAAAACCGAACAAGATGCTGAACGATTCTTCAACACGATTGCGAGGGACAGTGGGCTTTTGACGCGCCCTGGGACCTGGCCATTTCAACCAAGGACGGTCATAACCGCAATCCGATATCATACCTCCGAAATGGTCACCTCAATATTTGGGCAGTGCGTTGCAAACGTCACTCACCTCGCCATGACAAGCCGCAGTCTCATGTCACTTCTCATCAATATGGACTACGGCGGCCAACGCATTACTATGATTCGGCAAATTCTCCATGATCGAGGGTTTGGCTTGGATGTCTTCCTCACAGATTACTTGGATAGGAACGTTCTAGCGCTCACATGGCCAGCCCACTACGATGTTGGCAGTTACAAACCTGGACTCGGACAAACCAATCCTTACGCCTCCCTATTCAACCATATCACTCGACTGCGATTAGCGGAAGCCCCCCAGCGTAATTCACATGATCCACAAACCTACATCCAATTCTTCACGTCCCTGACCCATATAGCCATTCCAGTTGGCTTCGGCCGACGCGATCTAGACTTCGTGGCTGGGTTATCGGAGCACCCCACGCTCCAGGTTATCGTCCTGCTTGTGCCTTCAGATGTACTGGCCAATCTAACAGCACAGGGCGACGATTGGTCGACGCCTCTGCAGCGTCAGGATCTACCTGCTATCAACATTCTGGCCGTCGAAACTCGGACCGATGCTGAGACTTTGGCTGATAGTTGGGGAAAGGAGGCACGAGGGGGACAGAGCATATGGGACACATTTATGGGACAATCATTCGATGCTCAGTAATAAATCACACTACTTGGGCTTCTCTACGTGGTAGCTCCAGGCTTTATCATCGCCGTTTATACGCGTAAGAACCAGGCGAACCCACCGTTGAACAGCGCACGAAGAGCGCTCCTTTCAAGTTCCTGGCAATTGACGTCACCATCCAGTTCGAGTCAATCTACCTATCTTAGATTGTACATATCTGGTTCCCTCTCGTTCAATGTTGCCCCAATGCATGCACACGACTGCCTTCGCTTGACAAGATGATGTCCCATGGTGATAATCTGTCAACCCAGCGACCTATATATCAGTCGCGTTTGTACATCTCCCACCTTTCTCCCCTTCAACCACAACCATGACGAACTCCATCCTCCCCAACCTCATCACACTTGATCGACCTTACCTTCCTGTCGAGATTCTTGAACAAATCTTCAAGCAAGGGAGCACAGATTCTGCCCAATTAGCATACGCCCTTTGCTTGGTCTGTTCATGCGCGCGAGATGTGGCACTTCCATGCTTGTACTCCTTCGTCACTCTCGAAACGGATTACCGCGCCGAGATGTTTCGTGACGCAATCGACAAGGAGGTTTGCCTACGTACAGATCTGGTTCAACCCCAGAATCTCGTGTCAGCTATACAAATCCCTTACCTTTTCGGCGAATCAAGCGTTGTCGTTTCCATTGTCTGGCAATGTCTTGCGAACTTGAAATACCTAGCCTTACCTGTCTTCGATCTCGTGGCGATTTCGTCGAATATAGGTACCAATACATACCGGTTAGCCGATATCAAGAGGCAAGGAGGGATTGACATATTTTTGAACGACTACTTAGGCCCACGGAATTTTCCCTTCATATGGTCGGCTACTTATGTGCAGCATCAACAGCCCATATATGGGCAGCCCAACCCATACTCCCCATTTCTCGATCATATTACTCGATTGCGATTATCCGAGGCGCCTCCAGGCAAACACCACCAATCCTGGATATATACAAACCTTTTCACCTCGTTGACCCATATCGCAGTCCCGATAGGCGTCACAGAGTATGATCTTCAGTTCATCGTCGGGTTGCTCGGGCACCAGAGCTTGGATGCCATTGCCCTCGTTGTGCCCACAAGGCTGCGCGCTGAGGTAGAAGAACTGTACGCTGATTGGATGCCTACGTTTCTCAGTCAAAACCCGAGAGCTATCAAGGTCGGTATCGTCGAATTGGGTCGGGATTTTCTGAACTTGGCTGAGAATTGGGAACGAGAGATGAGAAGTGGGGAGTGTTTGTGGGATAAACTAAATGATAATATGATAGTAGGATAGCGATTTTGTTCCCCTCGCGACCTTGCATGGACACTGTTTTAGTACAACCTCTTCGACAACTGACCTACCCTCAAGTAGCTAGTTGATGCCATCACTAAAGATACCGAATTTTTAACCACCTTCATCCCGATCTATCCATGATCGAAGAGGAAAATCACTCAAGTGACCTCATGACGGGCCTTACATGTGTCGTTCCCCCAGAGATCATACAAGAGATCTTCCGACACGGGAGTTCTATGTCTACAGGGATGGCATACAATCTGTGCCTTGTCTGCTCCTGGGCTCGAGATATCGCCCTTCCCCGGCTGTATGCCTTCTTCGACCTGGATACAGAAGAGAAATACGCACGATTCATTGCGGCGGTCAAGCAAGAGCAACTTCTCTCGTGCTCCAGGTTGGTATTCAGGCCACGAGAAGCCGTGGTCGCGATCAGAATCTGCAAATGGCCGACAACAGCTCTATCGAGAACATTCTTTGCACTGAGCAAGCAGAATCTAACGAATCTCGCGATCGGTTCAACCGCGTTCATTGTTCTAATGACAAACGTTTTGGGGGGGAATGAATTGGTCTCTCCGTTGGGAAGGAGGATAGCTAGGAGAGGGTATGGCCTGGACCTCTTCTTGACTACCACTCGAGATACGTCATTTGACGGCTTGCTTCTCCACCGGAGGAACTTATTTGGGGAATTTTGCACCTATATCAGTAGGCTCAGGATACTGGTCCCGAATCCCCGCACAAACGAACAGTCTCAATTTTCTGAGCATACAGCAATTTACATGGAACTCTTCACCTCATTGACACACATTGCCTTTGCATTCACCTCCACAGATCAAGATGGTGCATTTATCATCAGACTTTTAGAACACCCAACCCTTCAAATGATTCTTCTTCTTGTGAGCGAGGATATGCTTCTGGAGTGGAGGCAAAACTTGGAAGAGAAGGACGGGTGGTGGGCGCAGGCGCAGGCGATTAACCAATCCGGCCAGCGGCAGATGACAATTCGCATTGTTCGATACAACTTTCAGGGGATATTGGAGGACTGGGAAAAAGAGATGAGGGGCAGCGGAAAAAGCATCTGGGATCTTGAAGGCTAGGCTAGCATTATGCTGCCTAGAAAAGGCGTTGTCTGTGTGATTGCATTCGTTCAAGTTGCAGGAGATCCAAACGATGGTATAAATGGTGGGGCGTGTAAATTACAAGTGAGATAGGGCATGCACCAAAGGCTGGGCAATTTGGAATTTCCCTTCACACAATTTACTTCTTCCTAGTGCGCCGCTTCTTTGGTGCAGGTTTCTCCTCTTCGTCCTCGTCCATATTACCATCATCATCACTATCATCATCCTTTTTGACCTTTGCCTTCCTTTTTCCGGGTTTGGTTTCGGTGTTTCTGGGAACATACACCTTAGACTGGTCAAGCATTGTCTGATACATTTCTTTGTCGTAGCCGATACATTGTAGGATCCACGTTTGGAGATGCTAGTTTATGCATTCATCAATATCTTCGTATTTTGAAGAACAGGTCAAATCCGTTCTTACCTCTTCTCCAGCGTCCAACGCCTCTCGAAGATGCTCAGGTTTCACTTCTTTGCCGATTTCGTCTGCATCTTCGTACTCGGCGACCGTAGGCTCCCTTCCCAGTTCACGTCTCATGCCAACCTTGTTGCGGAGGTACCGACCCCAGGCCTTCTCGCAGACATGTTTGGGCCATGTCGCCTTGACCTTTGCGAGGAATCCGTCATCAGGCAACGGGACAGCATGAGCGATTTGGCGGAGCGCACCTTATCAGGAGAATCCAGCCATTCCTGTTGAGTCAAAGCTTCTGCTTTGATAAGACGATATGTCCCAAGGTAAAGCCATCTCGAGCGATCAATTCTCACGAAGGTCTTCAATATTTGAGGCCAATCCTCTATACGGGCCCTGTAGATTAAACCTGGGTATCCAGGTCGCTGAGGGACGTAGGGGTTATACTGTGGGTTGAAAAAACCAAAGTCCTTGAGGCCGTGTCGTTCGAATTTATCCCGGCGGATTGGAGGCACAGTAGATTGGGTGCTTCCGCCATAGGTATCCCTGAAGAAATCACGCCTGATTGTTGTGTTGAGAAGGTCATCGTTTGCAGTGACTGGGAAGGGTTTCACGTTGCAGTCGTCAATTCTACGTGTCACTAGGCGAAGATCGAGCTCTTCTTTCTTCGCCTTGTTCAGAGGCAGCTCGAATTTCAGTTTTGGCTAGAGAAATTCCTGAGCAAGAAGTAAAGACAGGATTGCTGAATGCGTACGTGGAAAAACTTGAAGTCATTGCTGTCGTCTTGTTCTTCTTTCTTCGCTTCCGCCTTGATTTTTTTCCGGTTGGCTTTTGCCGGAGCTTTCAAGTTAGCAGCAGTTTCCGTATCTTCCTTCTTAAAGACGAGTTTTGCATTCACTGAAGCCTTCGTCTCCTAGTTTGACGCGTCAGAACGTAAACTCCGGGTGGCATAAACTTCGTACCTTGACAATCACAGGTTCATCGTCGTCTGTCTGCGTCGATTTTCCTTGTTCATTTACATCAACTTCATCGAGAGTGAAGTACTCTGGGTATTCGGCCTTCACCCGCGTCCCGTTTCTTTTTGCCTTCTTTTCCTTTTTATAGGCTACAAAGCGAATGAGACACCTGCGTGGATGGACGAGGATGTAATTTACCATCGGAACGCTCAGAATAGTGATATGAGCCCGGTAGGTAGACGCTTCACATAATGTTAGCTGGCCTGAGTTATCTCTGCATCGGGTCAACTTACATGGATATGGAGAAGAGAAACGTGGACGACCAGGCACGTTGCAGGAGGTTGAATTTCAATTTGCTTCCGTTGGTCAATGTTATTTTCCGTTTTTGGAATAGTCTATTCACCATAGAAGGTCACGTGTTTGGCGCGTCAATTTTGGGAACGCGTTTCGGGTCGGACTTTCGGATGGTACAGGCAGCTCTGAAGTTCGGAATTGTTTTCTCATGTTGTCCTCTGTAAATCACCATGAAGATATCAAGAAATGCTGACAGATGTGGCTAAAGTCTGCGAGCTTTGACACGACGACACTCTGACTCTACCTTGACTGAATCCCGCTTCCGACTCCGTTTCGTTCCTCCGCCCTCGACGGTTCTCCTTCCGCGAGGAACTTTCCCGGTCCCATCTGTCTCGTTCTTAGTCTCGACCAAGATAGATCTCTTACGCAGAGCCGTCGTGGTACGCCTGTTCTCCTTTTGCTCTGGCTCATTATCGGATTCCTCTTTCTTGACCTTGACCTTCGACGACTTCCTCGGCTTAAGCTCGACTTCCTCGTGTTTCGGTTCCAGCTTCACTTTGCCTTTGTCCTCTTCCTTCTTGACCTCTACCCCTGCCTGCCATTTCTTCTCCTCCTCAATCTCCAAGCCTCGCATGGCAGCCGCACATTTCTCTTTCATTTCTTCGGCGAACGCTTTTCTATCAATCTTCCAACGCTTCTGTAGATCGATTATCTGTCGTTGAAGGTCTTGATCGTATGATACGCATTTCATTGCCCAAGCTTCCATGTGCTAAAATAAGTCTGACGTCAGAGCTTTGAATAAGAGGGGATGAAAAGAATTGACCTCTTGGCCCTTGTTGTAAACCTCTTGAATCTCATCGATGGTGACAGCGGCCTGCTGTCCAGCTGGGCGTGCCGACATTATACGCTGGCAAAGTGCCTTTCCATATATCTTGTCGCGGATGCCCGTGCACCAGGCCTCCTTCGTCTAGACATGGGTGAAGGATCAGCTAGGTATTTCCAATTAGAGGATAGCAAACTCACGTCGTCTGGTAGTTCACGCCACTCCTGACTAGTCAACGGATTCGTAGCAATAAGCTCATAAGTGCCAACATACAACCACTGCCCATCCCCAAGTTTACTGAAGATCCTAAAGGGATTCGCCAAAGGTAATTTCCCCAGATGACGAAGGAAACATTCGAAGAATATACCAGGGAACCCAGGACGTTGAGGAGCATACGGATTCATCTTATCATTTAGGAACAAGAAATTGTTCATTCCATGAAGACGTAGATAATTTGTGGAGACCTCTGCAAAGCCTAACATCTTGCTACCCCCGAAGGCTGTTGGAAAGAATTCTCGACTGAAGGTGTCGTTGAGAAAGTCGGCGTCGAGGTTGGGGAGTGGGAGGGGTTGGAGCTTGAGTTCTTTGACACGTGCGAGAACGGTCTGCAAGAGCAGTTCCATTTCTTTCTGTTTCTTCTTTCCGGTTTTCTTGAGGGCGATGTTTGGCTGATATTGGAAAGTTTTGAGCAAGGGCGAGGTGTGGCTGACATCCAGTACTTACGTTCAAAAAGTCTTTTACATCCAATGGCTTAGCGTCAGTCAGAGCTTGATTATTGTCGCGTTCCTCGCGCTTTACGGTATGCTTCGAGTCTAGAGATTCCTTCTTTGGAGCCTTAGGCGGTTTGGCATCATGCAGAGAGGACACTTGCGAGGTGAGCTTATCCCCAACTACCTGGAGTTAGTGGTGAGGAGCAACATAAATATTCCGTACTATAACGCGTACAGGAGGAGTGGGAGCCGCCCTTTCGTCTTCGTCTTGCTCGAAAAAGTCCGAATATTCTTCCTTGATATACTTTCGTCGTCTTGGGATAACCACCTCAACCTTCCGGAATTCACGCTGCGAGATTGCAAGAGATAATGAACGGCTCTCCTAAGCAACGCAAAGACGAGTCTCACCATATTTTTGGGGTTTCTTGTGTTGAGAGAGAATTTGGGTTCCTTTGGAGGCGAAAAGGCTGCCAGAGAATTAAGGCCAGGATCAAGCCACCCTGACCAGAATCCTCACGGCCAAGTTCAGACAGTCAACATGGAGCTCGTGACCGTGCAACGCAGCATCAGCAGCTCTTTCACTGAATCACAGCAAGCCAAACTCGTTGCATGTTCCCCTAAGCTCTTTTTGGGTCAGAAAGTGCGATATGGATGCAGAACAACCCACAGGTGATCTTCGCATGTCAGTGGCTCAAGGTGACGATCAAAAGGTGACTGAAAGGGGTTACCGCGCTTACATCATCAGAGCCCTGTCAGGCCAGGCGACCAAAATTAGGGCGCTGCAAACTTGAAAGTGGTGCACCGTTGACCACCACCATCTGTCTGCTTTTTCTCGTCGTCGTTCAAGGAAAACTCGACGACGGGGTCGCATAGATCTGCAGTGTCCTCACTGTAACGAAATATACCTTCGATCTCAACAAAGCCGGCTTCAAGAGGTACGGTCAAACGTTCATTGCACTGCCTATTCGTCCTTTGCTAACGCCAGGACTATCAGGGCGATTATCCTAAGGACAAGCATTTTCTAGGTCTAAAAGGGCCCTCAAGATACTGGAGGAAGCATCAAGTTTCCTAGATTATGCCTTATACCAATGGCGAAGGCGGAATTGACACTGGAGCACAGCCAGCTGTCAAGAACCTGCGCTCAAGGTTCGAGCAGTTGGCTACCAGCTCTCAAGCCTCCCCACCTTCCAGCGTTTCAAGAAGGCATGCAAGCGGTTCTAACGCTCACCACCACCACCATGCAGACCAATCCTCCGACTTCCTACTTTCCGACGAACCGCCAGCGAGCCCCAGGGGACGGTCGTCTTCCAACAGCGCAACTGGGCGATCTGCTTCTGTCTCTCTGCTGGACACAGAGTCGTCCCATCACCTGCGGGCGTCCTCTTCGTCCTCCGACTTGTCCTCTGCAGAATTGAGGGTAAAGACAAAGCGTCCACCACCGCCACCTCCTCCAGGGCGATCGAAGGGAAATGGGCAAATTCCACCGCCTACATCAACGTCCTCTCCTCTTTTGCGACCTGCGCCTCCACCGCCAGTTGCAGGCAGTCCTAGAATTGCTGCAGTCAGTTTACCCCTTTCGAACCTGTCAACAGGATCTGGAGACGGGTACGGAGAGACACTAGACCCCACATACCGGAGCAGATTGTACGTTTGGGCGTTGGTACTCTGAGCGATTTACTGACGATGACACAGTGCTCAACAAAATCCATACCTGGTCACGCCCGGAAGCAGCCCTCGGCTGGCCCCTCTTAATAACGGATCTCCCTCATCCTCCTTCTCATTGGATTCTTCTGACACTCTAGTGTCAAGTGTGGCTTCATTGAGGAACAAATTGTATGTTTTTCTGTCACGCTAAATATGAATGTACCTAACCTCTTTTTCTTAGTGCGCCAGCAAAAGTGACACCGCCTCGTCCCGTTCCACCCCGCCCGAACACCGGACATGTCAACTTGCATTCACATAGCGAACCAGATCCAGCCGTAGCACCTCCCGTCAAGCCTCCAACAGTACCACCCCGACCGAGCAGGACCGTTGATACCACCGTGCATCACCCAGCACAGCCAATACCTCATACTGCTGACAGTTCATTCTGGGACCGGACACAGGCGCGCAGTCCAGAAGAAATGTTCCTGAACCCACTCGGCGGCTCCTCCAATTTTAGAGCGAATAACGGGCGCAGTCCCTTCTCAGATGAAGAGGCTGGGCTAGTAGGCAGGAAGTCTTCCTCGCCAGTCTCTTCTCTCTCAAAACGGTCTGGTTCCCTCCATCGCAACTATACCAACTCTTCCATGAGTTCTGACATGACATCTGGGAGTCAAACGAGTCTTCCGTCCAATAGTGACACGGACTCCAGTCCACCCACTCGAGCCCCACTACCTCCACGACCACCACAGCGGATACGCCCAACTGCATCCGATGCCTCGATCTTCGCCTCCCCTCCTCATTCCCAATCGACCAACTCATCTATACTGTCGTCAGCGACGTCATCCAATACGTCCCTCGCTGCGCCACCACCCCTACCAATCCGGCGTTCTCCAGCACCTTTCCTCCCTCCCGAAGACCCACTTGCCATACCTCCTTCCGCACCTCCACCACTTCCCAATAGACCACAGCATATATTGATCCAACCTGATTCTCCAGTCGTGGCGTCTCCTACGACGGCGACTGAACGAAAACCATTGGGTTCCGCTAGGCTTCCCCCACCGCCTACGAGGACCATTGCGTTGGGGGATAAGTTACCTCCTGCACGGAGAATGGCAGGTTCGGAATCTGACGAAGAGTCGGGGGAGGAGGAAGAGGTGAAGGGTCAGATTAGCAATGACCAGCTACCTGATAGTAGTAGGTCTTCAAGGAGACCTCCCGGGTTGTCGTTCAAGCATGGACAATTCTCCCCAAAGATACCCGTTCACGCATTTACGGGGACCTCGTCAGTCGCTGGGACAGTGGCTGTTACTGCACATCATCACCATATCAAGATATACGATTTGACCTCTGGGAGCGAGCCTGCTCCTAGACTGGTCATTGATACCAAAGACATGGGGTTCAAAGTCCTCTGCTCGGAATTCAGACCTTGTGCAACTAGGACTGATAGAGGGTTCATCTTCTGGATCGGGACGAAGGAAGGACATCTATTCGAGATGGATTCAAGGACAGGAGGAATCATCGACAGAAAACATTCTGCACACCTTTATGCTGTCACGCATATATTCAGGCATGGACGATCTATGATCAGCATAGATGAATCCGGGAAATGTCTCATCTATTCACCTTCGGATGATCAACAAGATATCTCATTATCCAAGACCCAGCCGAAGGTGGTTAGGATTGCGGAGAAGCAGGATTTCATGAAGATTCTTGCAGGGAAGCTATGGACTGCAGCGAGAAGTGATCAGCATTTCATTGCTGGAGGGAAACAGACACCTGTGGTTAAGGTGTATGATCTTTTCTCACCTGCGAATGTGGGGAAGACGTTGATGCCACCTGACCATGTTGGAGCTGTGACTTCTGCGACTATCATGCCTAGTCAACCTGACGTGGTGTACATGGGACATGAAGAAGGGTATTGCAGCATTTGGCAAATCTCCAACCCAGAAGACTATGGCCATCCGAAATGTTTGGAGGTGTTGAAAGTCTCGACATCTGATATTTTGTGTTTGGAGGGGGTGAATGATAAGCTGTGGGCTGGTGGAAGGAATGGGATGATTGTGGCGTATGATGTTACGCAGAGGCCTTGGCTGATAACGAATAATTGGGTCGCGCATCCTGGGTTGCCGGTCTTGAAGTTGGCGGTGGATCATTATGGGATTGATAAGTGTGGGCATTTGTGTGTCGTTTCGACTGGGAGGGATGAACAGTTGAGGTTTTGGGATGGGTTTACTGGGGTGGATTGGATCGGTATGTTACCCTCTTTCCGTTTCTGTTGCGTTGCCAGGTGCTGATGCGTGATTTTGTGTAGACCAAGAAATGAGCAAGCAGGAACCAGCGTTCAGTCAGCTTCGTGACTTGACGTTCCTCTTCGTCTCCTGGAACTGTGACGCCGCCCGTCCCGAATCGCTAACTGGGGAACAAGCTAACCTCACCTTCCTACAAGACGCTCTGACCAGCGTCGACTCCCCAGACATCATCATCTTTGGCTTCCAAGAAGTCATTGACCTCGAGTCCCGCAAGATGGCAGCCAAGAACGTCATCCTAGGCGGGAAGAAGAAAGAGGACGGTGGACTATCGGATAAGGTCACTGGAGCGTACAAGAGGTGGTTTGACCGGCTGTCGTTGGCGATGAGGCAGGTCATGCCCGCAGATGACCCATATACGGTGGTGAACTCGGAAAGCCTTGTCGGCCTGCTTTCGATTATTTTCGTGAAGCAGAGCCAGAAAGATTCGTTGAGGGATACTAGGATTGGCGCGATCAAGAGGGGGATGGGAGGCAGGTATGGGAATAAGGTTGGTGATTGGTCTTCTATAATCCTCAGCTTGAGCTAACTCTTATGAACTATAGGGTGGGATTGTTGCACGCTTCGTTGTTGACGATTCCTCAATCTGCCTTGTCAACTGTCATCTGGCAGCTGGTCAGAGCGCTGTCAGAGCGAGGAATGCCGACGTTGCTGGTATACTGGAGTCCAAAGACTTATTCCCCCCAGCCGAAGGGGATGTCGCATACGTCGGTGGTGGCGATGGTACAATGATCCTTGACCATGAGCTTGTCTGGGTAAGTCTCCCGGAACTCCTTTCTCCGTACAGGATCTGACCATTGTGAACAGGTCAGTGGGGATATGAACTATCGAATCGACCACAGACGGGACGCCATCATCCAAGCCATCCGGAACCAAGAGCTTCAATCCCTCTACGCACACGACCAACTCCTACGCGAAATCAAATTCAACCGTGCCTGTCGATTCCGTGGGTTCCAAGAAGGCCCTCTGACATTCACACCCACCTACAAATACGACAGACGATCCGACGAGTTCGACACCTCCGAGAAGCGTCGTAGTCCCGCTTGGTGTGACAGGATTTTATGGAGGGAGCACGTTCCTGGGAGAGTACACCAATTACACTACCAAAGATACGAGGTGAACGTATCGGACCATAGGCCGATTTCGGCAGCGTTCAACGTCACGGTGAAGAAGGTGCACCATGAAGCGAGGTCGGTGGTGATGACGGAAGTGGAGTCGAATTGGGGAATGGAGCAGGCGAGGTTGTTGACCCTTTCGAAGCACTTCTACGTGAGGCAGTCGCTCATCTAAGGCTGGACCTGCGATTAGTATTGCTCCTCATTCTTTCTAAACTTTTGGACGTTTCTTGGAGACTTTTATGGTACTCTTTCTTTCCCCCTTCCCGCATCTGTACATTACCTGGACATGGTTCTAGCATTTCTCATTGGACATTTTTACTTTACTTTACGGAATTACATGACTAGCTAAGCTAGGCTCCAAAGCTTTACCTTTGACAGTATGACCATCCACGTATACGCATTACCTAGCAACCCCTTAGATCAGATAATAATGATAATTAGCACATGGATAATATTTGGAAATTTCTGGGTCATCGATAGCGGATTGGGTTGCTTTGAGCCATATCATCCGAGATCAAGGATAACTGAAGAACGGAAAATGGATACGAACCACGAGATTGAGGTGCTCAAGCGTACGGTTCTTCCTCATTTCTCGCTTTCAAGGATGATGAACTGATTCAGATTTCTTGCAGAGGCGATGAAAGACCACGGAACAACGAATGCAGATGGGACGATTTCCATTGCTTATGGGATCTTGTTCGATAAGACCGCCAACCAACGTAAGCTCTGACTGTTTTTTTCACCTCTACATACACAGAATGCTTATTTGTTTCTCCCGCTTTTAGTCGAGGCCCTGAACGGCACGCTGAGGGCTGCGAAGCGGCAGAAGAAGGTAAGGGTGATGCAGCTTTGACTTTGGTGCCAGATCGCTGATGGTGGGGATGGTGGCAGGTCACCTATAATGTTGAACTTCTTATGATGCCGAAGGATAAGGATACGGTTGTCTCGTGGATTGGGGCGTAGGGATGATGGGCCTCAGAGGCAGGGTTCTGTAGATTCTTATTCTAGCCAATGGCGGAATTCAGGATGTTCTTGAGCAATCATCGTATCGGAGGGATTCGTGGGACTCAGAGTCAATTCACGGTGGACACCAATGCTGGTGTGCTCAGTGTCATGGTGGTCATTGGGCAAGAAAGCGCAAACAGCGACCTTGAGCTGGAATGGATGGGAGGCCTGCCCTGAACTCCTCCAAGAGTCACTTTGGCACGAGACCGCGACGCGCTTCGTGACAAACCGCGTCTTGCTTCCCGTTGACAGATCTTGATTCTGTGGCTTCTTCTGTGCCACCAGGCTTTCATTTGATACTGATAACGGCCAGGTGACCACGCATTATCGAGAATGCGTTTACGTTCCCAGAATAAAATGTTGAACTCGCCTGGTTCGTCACATTCACGAGGAAGGGAAGTTGACGACCATAACGAGCTCAACGAAGAGAGCAACTCCGATGCCAATCGTAAGTAAACGTGCCTAGGACGCTTACAGGCAGTTGATCCTTCATCTTGAAGATACATCGAACAGCTGAGACTCCTGTTGTTGATCCTAAGCTGAAGAGGACCAAGTCCGTTCAGAAGATCAAGGAAGAGTATTACGATTTCTTCGAACCTGACTCTGACCCTATCGCCCCAATTGAGGTGAGAGACTAATATGAAATTCCGTTACAAAGAGCTGACGTATCATAGGACGTCGCACCTAAGACTATCACGATGTCAGAGTTGCAGAAACCTCTGGGTGAAGTCTCAAACATAACTCAGAGGTCGAAAACTGCCATAGCACATCAAAGCACTCCGAAGGGAAAGCCTGTATCCTCCACTTCTGGAGGTATCAGAGCACAGCAAGTCGACGATGATGATGTCGTTCTGCTCAAGCGCCCGCCCTCTCAGTCTGTCTCTCCGAACAAAGCTAAGGCTCAGGCTGTCATTGACCTTGCAAAAGAAGAACTGAAAGAAGAACAAGAACGTGCTTTCCTCAATGTACATTCAATTATACCTCTTTTCCTTCATCGTAGACTCATGATTCTGTCTTCTGCAGCCCAAATGGAAAGCTGACCTCGGTAAACACGATGCTCCTGTCGGTTTCCAATCCGTCTGGCGCCGTGTTGAAGCACTCAACATCCTGCCCTTCCGTCTTCCCAATCATCTCACCGAAGACTTCCTCAACACAACCGTTACCCGTGCCTTTCTCGTTCACCTCTTCGGTGGTTCCTCCCAAGCGACATACCCTTTCCAAAGACAGAAGAACTTCAAGCGACCAGGGTACGACAACTTCATGTGCCTGAATCTTCTATGGAATCCTCGTGCACCTCAACGTGCTGGTTTCCCTGGTTTGTTCTATGAAAGTGGAATAGGGAACGACGGGAGGACTCAGAGGGTCTTCGTGAGGTTGCAGACTAATAAGTGGTTGTACCTTGGTAATTATCAGATGGTCAAAGCGGAGGCGTTGACTAGGCAGGAGTGGTTGGAGAATACGGATGAGGTTTGTCTTTCTTTGTCTCTGTGATCGTCATTTATCTAATTTACCTTGTCACCCGTTCGCAGACGAAGGCCACTTGGGCTGAGAAAACTTGCACTTCTGCGTGGGGTGACGACATTCGGACTCGGATCGCTCTCCGAAAACGTCTCGGGCGTAATGCAACGAGGATGGAAGTGGAAGCTGAACCTGACGCCGGAAAGGACGTCACCCCAGAAGAAGTCATGACCGCTTTTGACAGTGGTCAAGAGGTATGTCTACTTTCTTTCATTTATCGCGATACCCAAAGTTGATGTACTATCCGACGTCCAGCGCCTCCAAGCATGGGTAATGAAATGCACCAGCTACGAAGTAGCTCTTCAGAGGGAGTTTGTGGAGGGTATGAAAACATGGGTTCCTCCTGAGAGAAAACCAAGGAAGAAGAAAGGTGATGATGATGACGATGACGAGAACGTTCCGAAGAAGGTGGGGAGGAAGCGAAAGGTCAATTCTGATATGAAAGAAGAAGGTGGGAGGAAGAAGCGGGCGAAGAAAGAGAATTGAATAATTTGGTGACGTTGTTGTGTTCTTGATATAGCTTTTCTTTGGAAGATGTCGGTCTGAGAAATTATTGGCCAACTAACTTTTCCTTGGTTCATTAAAGAGTTTTCTAACGAAGTAGTAGTACTACTATTACCGACCCGAATATACACTCCCCACTTCCAGTGGATGTCAAAAGGGTCAGAAGAGGGGACATTCGGGACATGCCGAGAGTTTGGCCAGGCTAGGCGCCCGTCGTTTCCTGATAAGGCAGTGTCACAGCTCTTATCAGCACCCTCACCTTGAAGGTACCCTCATGTCGACTCCCCGGGAAGACGAGGAGGAGCTACTACTTGGTGAAGCTGAGAGGTATTCATACTCTCCTGTCTCTAAACCAGCCATACTGTCATTTTTTCAGGTGATAGTTGTACTGTGTCTACCATTGGCAGATTACATTGTCATCGAAGTGCTCAATCCATTTTTACCTGCAGTAAGTATTCATTCATAAACCTTTCAATTGGCCTATCGGGCCAACGAATGCAATAGCTTGTCAAGAGCCTTGATATTACTGGAGGGGACGAGGGTAAAGTGAGCATCTATGCAGGCTTGTTGGTGAGGAAAACGCGTCAAAAAAACTGGTCATGCCGGGCTGATATCCAGAGAATTAGCAAACCTTCAACTTCACATCGCAAACCCTGACAGCGTTCTTCTGGAACAGGGCCCCCGACAGTGTTGGCCGCAAGCCGATCCTGCTCACCGGTCTTCTTGCATCCGTCGTCTCTATGTTGGGTATCGGGCTATCTCGAGCGTATTGGTGGCTGGCTATCAGGTCTGTGAGACCGTACAACTCTACATCGGTACGACCTCCTAGACGCATCTGATCTACATTCCAGCTTATGTATCAATGGAGTCTTGAGTAAGTGCATTCCGAATCCTAAACGATCACATACCTGAATATTTCCCTTGAAAGACGGGAATTCCGGCGTGATCAAGAGGTAAGTTAGGAGCCCCGGAATGAGTGGTACTCAATCTCACCAGCCGCTTGATAGTCTGCTGGGAGAAATCGCTGCAGACTCCGACCAACTGTCGCGGGTACGCTTCTGCTAGCTCTACCTCGCTTTCGATCATCTGATTATTCTCAGTTATACTCCCTACTACCCATGTCTTGGGCGATAACTGGCGTGGTACGTAGCCTCATGCGCCGATCTTGATCTAGAGGTTTAGAATTTCTTAGGATGGCCCATTAATTGGAGGAGAACTATCCTCTCCATCGGAACGTTACCCTCGACTTTTTGGGTCCGTTCGCTTTCTGAAGGAATATCCCTTCTTTCTACCATGCTTCATCACAGCGGTGTTTCTGGCAATTTGCTGGACGACTACAGCTCTTTTTCTCGAGGAAACTCTGAGCTATAGAGTTTCCTTCATTACTTGGATAAGACTAGGCTCCGGTGCTGAAGCATCTGATGGACATGAGAGGATACCCAAGCTACCAAAGGAGTCCGAACGACCACTTCCTATGAGGAAGCTACTCCGAAACCCTCGCGTGCGGCTAGCGGCAGTAAACTATGCATGTCTCTGTCTTATGGCGGCTTCTACGTACTATTTCCATCCCATTCAGCTAGCAACCTCAATCGAGAACGGAGGAATGGGATTCGACCCTCCACTCATAGGTAAAATCCTCTCAACTTATGGCTTTGCCAACGGCGCCCTCCAGTTCTTGGTATTTGCTCGGATTCATTCTTATCTCGGATCCAAGCGATTCTACATGTACGGGGTCTCGTGTGCTGCACTTGTCACCATATCATTTCCCATCGCAAACATCTTTGCGAAAACTTATGGCATTGGAACGAGCGTATGGGTCATTTTAGGACTTCAGACCCTTGCAAAGATAGGGCTGAGCATGTCATACGGTCAGTTCGATTTGATGTGGGTTTAAACCTTCACACTCATGAGTGGTGGACCCTCGCAGGTGCTATCTTCATTGTCACTGTGGCCGCAGCACCGAATCAGGCTTCACTGGGGGCAACGAATGGTCTTTGTCTGGTGAGTGAAGGGTTCATCATATGGTAGAGTATTAACATCTTCAACTGGGTTCAAATTCTCTCTAGACAATTGGGAGTCTAATGCGGGCCATTGGGCCAGTAATTACCAACAGCCTCTTTTCATTCTCTATGAGGGGTGGAACGCTTTCTGGCAACCTAGTATATCTATATCTCCTCCTCATCGTAGCGATCAGCTTCTGGATAGCCACCGCATTGCCTCTAGAACTCTGGATTGATAGCAGAGAGACCGATAGAATTTCATGAAACACGAATCAATTCCCAAACAGATAAACGAATTTGAATGGCTAGATTTGCGCTCTAGAGCGTATTACAACCTGCGAGTCCAATCAGGAATATACGACCAGAGATCTCAATGATTTAGAACTGTCGGAATCGAATTCAGATAGTCAATTTGCATCTTTCTGAGGTCGTCTGGAATCATTGTAAGGTTGGCGCCATTCAGCTGAATAACCTTTGGGTTTTTGGAGGTATACTGATCCCAATGAGGGCCTACGAAGATATGAACATAAACAAATCGAAGTTGGAAACCTGGAGTTGAAAACTTACGAGTAAGTCCCTTACCATCATTAGGATCCAAAGATGCAGCAAACGAGATCCAATAATCGATCATCAATGGGCTGAGAGCTTTTGCAGTCGCAGTATCAGGAGGCTGTCCGTACACAAAGGGGATTTCGGAGCTATGAAGCACTTGGGATGGAGGTAAGGAGGTGATAGTATAAAGAGTGATACTGTAGAAATACCTCCGTAACCGAGAGCAACCCAATCGGGATTTTCTTCCGTGAACAAATAGCCATAAGACTTGACCCCGAAATCTACAGCAACTTTTTGGAGAGCGCGTCGTAGGGAAGTGAACAAGACGTCTCCCACTAAGAAATGGTTGAGCAAGAACGAGTGACGAATAGATCAGACATACAGATAGCAGCTGCTTGCTTCCAGACTACAGCACGACCAAATGTATTGTTTCCGGTATTGAAGGGGGAACCTAAGGCCGGTTCATTCGGGTAGAGCTTGAATATCTTGTCGATGGACTGGTTCAGCAGCGTAGGAGTTACGACGGGGGGTGAAAAGTTGGCGATCAGGTAGCTTTTGAGTTGCTGTTCAGAGGTGATAAAGTCGGGAGTAAACAATGTACCTTAGCTCTTGCCGTAAGCGACAATGAACGTAGAAGAAGCACCAAAGAACTCACCCTCATCGAGATTGGTACCAGCAATGAAAGGCAGCCTCGCAAAATGACCACGAGCATATAATTTCGATGGATAATCTGGGTACAGACCGCCTGGTCCGTCGATGACAGGATCAAATGGAATTTGTTCTGAAGCAACAGCGTAGGATGAGAGTAACCCTTGATAGATCTCGCTTGAATTGGCACTTTTCAAGCAATCGAAAGTCTTCCCACTCTTCGCAGCCGATGCGCAGCTGGGAACTCCAGCAACGAAGTCTTGCCAACTGTTCTCTCGACGTTCAGGCGGAAAGATCCATGAGGTGGCTGCATGGCCTGATTCCAGGATCTAACATGGCTAAGCCAGCTGCGAAAGAGAGAGCAAAATATCACTCACGGCACCTCTGACATACTTCGCAATGGGAGAGTTGAGGTAAAGAATAGCAATCATGATAGAACCAGCACTCTCGCCAAAGACCGTAACCTTCCGAGGACGGTTAGGTGAGGGGTTTTTGGGGAAGGAGAGAATTGAAATTGCGTACCTTGTTCTTGTCCCCTCCAAAGAAACCAATGTTTTCGTGAACCCATCGGAGAGCAGCCAACTGGTCTTTCAAAGCTAGATTGAGTGCTCCTCTCTGGTTCGCTAAAGCAGGCTGGAGCTGAGATTATGTCGTCGTGCGGAAGGATCCACTAACCCTCATGTCCTTGTGGAAAGCCCAAGGGACCCAATCTATAGTTGAAACTAACGTAGATGATGGGTGTACCCTGCAACGTTTATCGAAGTGTCAAATAAAGCAAGGTCAATACAGCCCATACCCTTGAAACACTCTGTGTGATGATCGCACTTGGGTTGTTTAAACTCAAAGAGCCCGATCCTGCAGAGAATCCACCACCATGTCTAATAGTGGTGAGGCATTAGCCAAATAGGCAGAGAATGTACCGAGCCTACTCACGTCCAGAAAAGAACAGGAAGTGAAGTGTTCTTCGGAAGGTTTGATGGCCTGAAAATATTGAGGAAAAGACAGTCTTCGCCCAACGTTTCGGCGGGGTTGTCCTATTGCATATGTCAGATGGACCGATAACGTCAGAGTTATCGCATACGGTTGTTGGAGCTTGAAGACACGAATAACCAAAATCAGACGCGTTGAAAGTCGGTACGTCTAGCTTCGTCTTCGGTACTGGCGGTTTCAAGCGGAGAGCACCGAGAGGAGGTTCTGCAAAGGGAATTCCTGGATCCAATAGTCAACCGTAGGTTCCATTGTGAGGTGTTCAAAAGATTACCTCCAAAGAACTCCTGGTTGAGTCCAGTCACATCTCTCCCTATGACCCTTGTACTGCCAATCTGAACCTCGGGCACAGCCAAGGCGAGTGTAGCTGAATAAACTAGAACTTGAAGCACAGTACGTCGAATCATGGAGGTCCAGGTTCGTGGGGTTGACTGCGTTTGCAAGTGCTTATGTTGAGATCACAGTATCGACCCATTTACATGTGTAGTCGGTAGCCGGGGGAACATCCGGTGAGAATAAGCATGAGAAACATCGTCAATCGTTTCCACAAGGCGAGATTGAACCGCATCATTCAACGTGATCTTGGCTATATACGACTCACGGCGGCCCGGGGTTGATCAGTCGAAGAGGCAGTCGGAGGAATAGGGAAGAAAATGGTCTGTGTTGTGTAATTTATGACTAGTACTGTATGGCTCGTTAGAAATGTATATTATAATTAACATGCCGTATAGACAGATAACCTATTGCATAGCCGCCTCCATCTTGCCTTCCCCGTCACCAGCAGCCATTTGGCTTGACTCTTCATTTTAGTCACTGCTGACTGCCTTGGGTTTGGCTTTTCTCTTGGACTTCGAACCGGGCTGTGGAGGACGAACCCACCCGGGATAGAATCCATCTTTCAACTTTTGCTGAAAAGCTTCATCGTATCCGACACACTTCATAGCGTATACCGCGATTCTCTGGAGACGAAGATCAGGATTTAACGCTCAAGTATGCTAGGCAAGCAACGCACTTCGAGGCCCTCGTCGTAACGCCGTCGGATATCTTCAAGCGAGGGAATGGTGTCCAAACCATTGAAAGCGGGATCCTCGATATCGATGTTGTCGGGCTCTTGACCGAAATACATGCGAAGTCCAACCCGCCTTCGGATGTATTCACCCCATTTACAATCGGGATCGAAAATGGTTTCACACCACGTACTCTTGGTCTAGGGTAGTCGGTTGGGTGAAGATGTTTCAATACGTAGCAGAAAGACGTACGATTTCCTCAGTCTGGTGCCATTCTTCTTGAGTCAAGGATGTCGCTGGTATGAGGTCGTAATTACCGCAGTAAAGCCAGGCATTTGGCTCGAGCCTCCTAAAAACCATGCGGATGCCGTAGAAGCCACGTTCACGCATTCTACTGTGATAGAAGAGTCCAGCAAATCCGGGCTGCTGAGGTGCATGCGGATTCCATTCCTCGTTGAGAAACATGAACTTGTCATACCCGTGCTGGGCAACCTTGGCTTTACCGATGACGGGAAAGGTTGGCTGTGGGCTACCGCCATAGGTAAAACTGATGAAATTCCGGCTCACTGCAAAGTCAAGCAGCTCGGGGTTCGTGATATCCAGATGCAAACGCTGGATCCCCAGGTCTTCCAGGCGGGAAAGTGTGGTTTTGAAGACGCATGCTGCTTCGGCCTTCTTCTTGCCCTTGGTTGGTTTTGGCTTTGGCTGGATAGAGTGTAGGTCCCATGAGTTAATCACCCTATCAGGAGCGAACCGAATACCTACCGCATTTCCTACGGCATCATCAACATCGCTGTCCTCTTGCTTCACCCCGTGAGCGACTGCTTTCTTGACGACGGACTCTTTCTTCGAGTGCATAGCTTCGTATTTCTGCCCCTACAGAAAAAGAACCTATGAGTACGACCAAAAAGAAGTCGCCCATGGTTACCTTAGAAATAGCTGGCGAATTTTCGACCTCGGGATCTGACTCGTCATGAACTTGAATGCTCTCGACGAGGACGACCTCAGAACTTGACGCTCGTTTATCTCCGGTAACTTGCTCTGATGCGTTTTGCTCAGGCTCATAATATTCAGAGTATTCTTCCTTCAGTCTCCTCTCTTCCTTTGTCAGGAAATCGATTGGTTTCGGCCGAATTCGAGTGCGCTGAAGGCAGAAAATCAATCGTGAACAACGAGGAAGATGCATACTGACTAACCCCGTTACGTTGAACAGTCATTATTGGGAGCAGCAGAAGAGTACGTGCCTATGAGCGGTGTGGAGGACACGACCACGTAGGAACACGGATGCAAACCGAATACGCATGCCTCTCCTCCCTCGAATTGATGGTTGCTCGTCCCTGAGTACCAGTGAGTACCTCATCAGAGTCTGGATGCTGGATCAATCTCTGAAAGTAAGTTTAGGAGCAGCAAGGAGGACCGTCGATATTCGACCTGTACTCGACTGGCACCCATCTTTCCAGTCAAGTTCAAGTAAAGTTGTGCTTCAGGCAAGCTTCAGGTTGCAATACTTTGGGTCGCGGTCTCGCGTGACGTCACGCGTTCACCTGAGTACATGGACACCCAGCCCCTTCCTCCTCTGATCACGAGTGACGACAAGGCTTGACAACGAGAAGAAGGCCAAAAGCTCGATGGACTTGAATACGACTGTACCAATATCACGATTGCCACTACGCAACAAATGGTCTCAATATTCCGGAAAGCAAGGATAACTACTGAAAACTAACGGGTAAGAGCTCTCAAGTTAACTGGGGACTTGGAGAGAAGGCATGTCTAAATGGCATAGTAACTGGCGAGAAGGGAAATGAGCGTGTAATGAGAGGAGTGAATCTCTACGATGGATATTTTACGATGGAAATTCAGTTTCCATGAGCGTGTCGTCATAAGGACCACTAGGCACGTTAGACCTCCAAGAGTCAATGCAGTCGGTGAGGTAGGCAAAGTATTCAGGAATGTCGTCTAGACCTTCGTGGGACGAGCCGGCCGAGCTATCGTCAGAATCACTATATGACTCTTCGTCAAAACCACCACCTGAATATCGATCAAAATCACCACCGAGGTCTTCGTCAAAGCCGCCACCAAGGTCCTCCCGAGAACCACTACAACCATGATCGGACATCTCAGCAACGGAATGGGGCGGACTTGCATAGGAGACACCAGCATAGCGGTATGAATCCCAATCGAAGGGTCGACTACCGGGGACCACAAATGCGGTTCGCTCAGGCCGGTTGCCAGATGCATGAAAACTTGGCGCAGGTTCGCTTCGGCAGCGCCGATATACTACAACTTCCTCATCTTGACCTATACCAGGGAGGTCGTAAGGCCCAGCCCACCGGACATACAGCTTGTGGCAATCCCTGAGAGCGTCTTCGAAGCGAATGCCATCGCTTAATTTGAGCCAGGTCTTGAAATCTATCCCTTCCACAAGCTGATCAAGCTCACGCCCGAAAAGGTTATTGAGTTTTTGGCCTGCGTCGAAGATAGCAAAGTGAGGTTTAAGTTGTGATGGAAATGCTCCACGCTCCACGTATGGAAAATACCAGACGCCATACTTCTTGATGTTTAGAGCGCCTGGCAGCAGGCTACCAGTGTAGACAAGCATGGGGTGTTCTTGCATCGTTGGAAGAGGAACGATTGTATAATTGTAAACTGGCCTGTTGAACTGGATAAAAGAGTCGGTGAAGATTCTACGTCAGAGAGTGACTGCATACCCTATTTGAAACGTCGAGTGGACTAGGAGATGCGATCATCTCGTCGATGATCGATGTATCCTCAGGTAACAAGAAGAATCCATCGCTATTGAAATACGTGTGGAGGTTTATTGATACTAGTGAGGGGCGTCAGCCTGAGAATGCGCATGAAACCTGAGATTAGAAGCGCACGCTTGATCGAATTATCACTGTTGTGAACGTGAAGATGCCGCAATTTCCAATGCCACTCCAATCGTTGAGCCTGCAATCAGAATTCGTTGAGTTTCAGACCTGGTATGAAAGAGATTAGCGTACCAGAAATTCTTTGGTGACGTCCGGCAACACATGGCAGTCCTTGACAGGCATCGATTCAGGCGGCCAGCGCGTAACAAGGCATGCAGTCTGATTCGGTTCCATGCTTTCTTGCATGGACGAGACAGCTCTGTGCCTCTGCTCGTGATCGGCATCTAACTTGGCCTTTTTTCGCTCCGGTGAAGTGGGATAGTCGACACAAGCAATCGCAGTATTAGCAGTGTATTTATAACGCGGCGGCTCCTTCTCATAAGGAGGTAGAGATGAGTCCCTTTCATCGGACTTGCGTTTGAGAGGTGTTGGTTGTTGCTCTTGCTCTGTCGCCATCGTGGCAGGCTCCAACATCTAGTATCAGTGATCGCTCGCCCGTTTTACATTATTACCTCACTGTACCGTCTCCGAGTCGCACGGAGGGCATGATCTTTCTTACTATTTGCAAGGCGATCTATTGGACACATTTCTAAGTGGGTATCTAAGGATTGGCAGCCACTACTCATGAACCTCCCATATACTCTTCCCACCCCTCATCTCTTTCTCCCAATCTTCCGTCATCGTGTCAAGGTCTCTTTTGATAATTCGGATCTCCTTTGGTCTTTCCCTCGCGTTGTTGAGTGCATTCGCCATATTCAACCATCCGCCCTCTCTCTCTGACTCCTCTCTGGACTCGACAATCAACTTCTGGTTCATAAGGAGAACAATTACTCGAAGGGGTGGATGAGCTAGAAAACCCAGAACAAACTGTCCGTCTTCTTTGGCAGCAAACGCAATAGCGATATGCGTCAACTGTACGAAGGTCCTCAGAAGCGATGCGGTATAGGCTTTCTGTCCATAAGGCGACGATAAGGGTGAGAGCCGTAGCTTTGTTACAGCCTCCTGGATGAGATGATGTCCTAATGAAGACTCAAGAGCCCACCAGGGGCAATCCCGAGCATCCGTGAAGAGAAAGAGATCCTGGCCAACACGCAGCTTCATTTCTTGCCAGTTTCCCCGGTTAAGTGCGTATGTAAGGAAGCATGTAAAGCTCAGAGAGCTCATAGCAAGGTTTATGGTATTTTCTTGACAGAGGAGAGCTATGACAACGGAAAATGGATAGGATGGCGAGGGCGTCCGATCTCGAATGGCCAGAGTGGATCTGTGAGGTTGGAACGTTGCGCGAGTACATTTAATACCAGCCTGATTCTGGATCGTCCTGATAAGTTTTACACTGGCATCCGAATCGAGATCGATGTATGAGTATAGTCCAGGCAAAGCGATATCTCTTGCCCAGGTGCAGACGAGGCATAGGTTATACGCAAGTCGCGTTGAGAGAAAGCTTCCTTGACGAAAGATTTCGTGGACAATGTCCAAAGGAATGTCGAATGGAAGGCTGGTAAATTGATTGATGGAGTCGCTTTCTTCTCTGCACATGGTGGTAATGATTTAAGGTAGGATATGATGTATATCAATCGCGATAATTTCGTATCAGGTATGGGGCTAGGTAAAGTCCATTCATACATAGAAATCAGATAAGCGTCCATTAACACCAGCATACGATCTAATCCTCATCATCCCTCTCACTCTCGTCATAGTCCGTTGAAATATCCACAGTCGGGATATCCGCTTCCGTCGGCCTCCACTCCACCAACTTACTCCCATTGAATATCTCCACATTCTTCCTCGACGCAATCCTCGGAGCCAGCCGCTTCAAGAATCGCATGAAATCATGCCTCAGCCCACTCAAGCGAATGCGTATCTCTGAATGGTATTTCCCAGCAGCGGAAAGTTCAGAGTCGAGTGCCTTCCAGTCTGGATCCATGATGAATGTCTCGTATGGCCAGAAGGTGAAGGACATGGAGGTGACTTTGTTATCTGCGGGGAGCGTTTGGAGCGTGGATAAGAGCCATGGAAGGGCTTCTTCGGAGTACTCGGGGAAGATGATAGAGAGGTGTTCTAGCTCTGATAGAGCGGAAAGATCAAGGTGTTCGTCTAGAGTGGAAAGATGTCAGCCACAAGACGGGTAGCCTTGATTGTACAAGAATAACTTACCATCCCCAGCTGTAAGAACAAGACGTTTCAGTCCCGAGAATGTTCTTAGTACATTCTGCACGGACGAGATGCTAGTTTGTAGCATTGAACTCGTTTGTAGCTCAAGCTCCCGTAGACCTGCTTCTGACCCGGGTAGCGAAGACACACCCAGGAGGTCGGTGAGAACGGTCTGAAGGTCTTCTGCAGATAAGGTCGTAAGCCTGAAGATTTCCAGTTTTCCACCGGATATTAGGCTCATGTTGGAGTGCGACGTCTCCGGCGGTTCCGACTCGCAATCTGGGATTAGGACATGGATAGAGTCAAAGTCTATTGACCTCAACGAAGTGGCACCAGATAGTGCGCTCGTTGGGAAGTCGGCTATGTAGGATAGCGTCATGCTTTCCAGAGTAGGAAGGCGAAAGAGGCTCGAGAGTGCCGTTTGCTCCTTCTCTGGTAGGTTAGGCCACCGAATCATGGCCACTTCACCGCTCAAAATGACAAGCTTGCGAAGTCGAGGAAGTAAGGAGAGGACTTTCAGCCCATTCGGTCCTGTTCCTTTGTTCGTTAGATTGATATTGAGAAGCTTTACACATGCTCCTACGTCGGGGCTGATCATCAACAAGTCGTGAAGACGTTTATTACGAGATTCGTGCTTCCTCTCGGTGCTGAGTGAGATTCGCAGAGCGGCGAAGAGGCGTCTTTGGCATGACACGCGAAATAATCGCGACACTGAGTTGCATGTCTGCAACAAGTTCCAGTCTTCGTTGTCTATGTAGCCAACGATATAGGAGACTACGTCTTCTGGTATTCGCAGCATTGATTTGCGCTCTAGACTTGGACTCGGATGAAGTTGTGGTGATGGATGATGACAGAATGCAGGGGCCAGTGGCTGTACAGTTCACGTCAGGGTGCTGCACAACAACTGCAAACAACGTTTCTTCTACACACTCGCTCCCCAAACGACGACTTGAACTCGAATGGCTTCAACTTGGCTCCAATATAGAAACGAATCCATCTTTCTCGAAAAAGATGGCACCAGAAGACTCCATTGTTGGACTAAATCTATGTCCCAAGATAGCTGATTGTTATCTGGCAGTCATTTTTAATGTGATTGCCACTAGCTGGCGACAGCATTTCCCTCTCAAAGTAATTGTGGGCTGGACACAATCGAATAGCCTATGGCGCCCACAAATAGAGGACTTTGGTCTCTAAGAATGCCGCATGTCCTATACATACTCTGGTCTCCCAAGAGCACCAAAGTCATGCAGCATTGCAACCAGCAGGCCCCGTTATTGTCTGCAGACCGGAGTTAGCCGATCGAAGTCTCCGAGCGCCTCACTGACTTCAATAGCCACAATATTCCAGCTTGGGAAATGAACAAAAAGCTGCATTACACCCCTGTCACCCACACATCCAGTAGCGTGGAAGGATGGATTAACAATTGGAGGCGGTCGTCTCCCAATTGTCTCCGGCCCGGCCGAACTCGGAGGCAATCGAAGGTATGGATTCTCTGCTTATTGTCTTTTTGTGACCTTCCAGCTCATCACTTGACGTTTGCAGGACGCTTGGCTGGTACTCATATACGGATGGGCCCTCGAACCTCTTGTTCCATCTTTGTCCATTCGCTTGTGCTCAGGAGCCTGCGATCCTCTTCGCTCTCGATCCATCCCTTGACGAGTCCAAAATGAATCCGTCTCACTCATCACTTCAAACAAGTCTAGAGGTAAGCCATCCGAACGATCCTTGATTTGCTTCCGCTGACTAGTCTGTTTTCAGTCTGTTCCCGCCATCAATGCCGTTCCACGTTCCAGCGCTGGTGCTATCCGTACAGCTCCCCGGCATCGACCTTCTCCTATGGCCACCACTCAACGGCCAATGCGGAAAATGACTGGCAAGGTCCAACCCATCCAAGTGCTGCCAATGGCTCTTCACCCCTACCCCCTACCCTCCACTAGTGCTCGTCGCTTAGAGGATGCACCTCGTTCTCAGCCATCTCACCCAAGCGTCACCTACATGAGACCAGCTCTGTCTCCTATCAGCCCAGTGGTCAACACCATGAACTACATTGACTCCACCTTTAGAGGATGCGCTGAGCGTATCCAGGCGGAGATCTCCAGCCTACGCGCCGCTTGCTCAAAAGCTGTCTTTCGGGAGCAGCAAGAGAAGGAAAAGTGGCGGTCACAGTGTCTTGTGCTACAGAAGGAATACGTTGCCACTCGTCAGCTAGTCCAGCGCATCAGTGCTAGACAGCACGAGGTTGAGCGGGGAGGTAGTGGGAAGGGGAAGAATGTCGCTCTACCTCCACCTGCCAGCGCTCCTGCCTCATTAGCGTCAGCTGGCCCCTCCACCATGGCCACTGTTTCGGAACTTTTCAACCCCCCTCCAACCTCTTCTCCAGCAGACGGACCTCCCGCTTCTGCTGATACCGATTCCGATGGTGAAGAGAGTGCCGTGCAATCTCTAGTCTACCCATCACCCGGCAACTCTCCACGAGAGGCAGCCTTCACAGAGTCCCTCAGGAACAAACGATGTCGAAGTCTCCCACCGGATTCTGAGCTCGCTCAGGTTAAGCTCTGCCCAAGGCTCTCCCCTCGTTCGCAACTGTTCCCACCCAACTCACAGGCATACACTGGAGGTAGTCCACCTCTCATTCCGATTCCATTCTTCGACCCTGACCAAGGCCCCACCTATGCGCAACACGGTTCGCCATCGCCTGTTTCCCTGTCTCCTGTGTCCCCAGGCTTGGACATGCTGCCGAGGAGAGGTTCGGATGCTGGATCGGAGACTTCTGTAGGATCCACCTGCGTCGACAGTGACGATGAATCCAGCGTCCCTATATCCAAGAGACATCGCTCTGGATCGACCAAGTCGGAAACTCCTGAGGAGAAGCCACTTGAGACCCCAGCCGAGGAGGAACCACCCGCACTGGTCGCTGTCAAGACTGAGCCGGAAGAGGCTCCCGTACCTGTTATTTCTGGCATTCCACCGCTTCTTCACGTCGACCTGATGTACATCAGCAAGTCGGATCAGCTTCATTGCAGGGCTTGCATGTAAGCTTGACCTCTCTTGCTTTCGTCTTCATGACCTTACCTGTTCTTCTCTCCAGGCTATCAACTCGCAAGTCACCAACCACCTCTCGCCCAGCCTCAATGTCGTCGTTCCCCTCCACCGCCTCTTGGGACATCCTTCGTGACCATTGCGTCAAGGAACATCCGAAAGAGAGCGCAGAAGTCGCTGCATTGCAGCCTGCTGAGCTTTACGCTTTGAGGCTGAAACTCTATCAACATCAACAGTCGATGGGCATGTTCTAGATCAAGACTTTATATCATTATTTCCTTTCATCTCTTTCTCCGGGTTGTTTCAATTTTTATTCGCACAAGATACCTCATTTGTATATTATCCGCACGAATACCCTGCATTATATACATTTTACTTATATACCGTTTCTCTGCATTACTATGTGTTACGACAAGATACTTTTATGAACATCCTAGGTCCAAGAAATATGTAGTGTACATTTGATATGTCAATTTATGGCGCCAGCTTCACTTTTCTTTCGATGCGTGGTCTGTGAGACTTGACCCTAGTGACATTCGACCTTAGGCATATTCGTCCCATCCATCAATCTGGGATGACAATGTAGAGCCCGTCAATTGAACGTCGATGTGCAATCTGAAGAAGAGATGACCTACCGTGAGGTGTACAGCCTTTTTGTCCTCGTTCTGGCTCAGGGGTGGCCAGCCCGGACCAATCAAGGTGGATTGAGACGAAATAAGGGTGGAGGTCATCGAATAATTGGAGGTTTGCGAAGAGCTAGTTGCCATCCTTTCAGGCGAAGGATGCATGAAACGTCTACGAGGGCGAGCCTCATCATGATTATATGGCGTTGTAGGGACAAGTGATCGTCTTGGTTTCGAGTTTCGCTTTCCTCCCACCTGAATTGGTTCCAATTGCTTCTAAGGAAGAGATTAGTCAAAGAAAGTATCAATAGAAGATAGAGCATACCTTAGCTTGTGGCCCTTTGGTGATGATGGCCATGAGGTCTCGATTGAGAACCTCGAGGTAGCGTCGTCGGGTGCTGTGTAAGGAGACACGCTCGGCCCATGCTTCTTTTTCTTTTGCATGGCGCCGCTTTAGATTGTCCTTGTCCTCATCTGCCTCGTCTCGTTTTTGACAAATTTCCTGATACAGTTCATCCCGTTCTCTCGTGAGTTCTTCGACTCTGCTTTCGGCTTCCTCGAGTTGCTCATTAGCATTGTCGAGGTCAAGCTTCAAATCGTCCAGTTTTTGCTTGTGTTTCTCTTTTAGCTTCCCTATTTTATTCTCAGCACCTTCTAGGCCCCTTGCATGTTTATTCTTTTCCGCTTCGAGCTCTTCCTTGACTCGATGGTATGCGTCGGACAGGTCGTGAAAACTCCGTTGGTCATTTGTCCTCTCGAGTTCGCATTGGCGTTGGATCTCGTTTATTTGTACATCTAGATTGGAGTTTCTTGCTTGTGCTTCCGTGAGGTCACTATTGAGTTGTCTGATGATGAGTTCTCGGTAATCTTCGCCATTCCAGGAGCGGAAGCCGGTTTGAGTGGTTGATCCCATAGGTCCAGGCCCGAGGGCGACTGTGGAAGTGGGTGTCTGGCTGTAGATTCAAAAATATATCACGGTTGGTTTGAGTCTTACAACCATTATGGTACTTACTACTGTATGCAAGACCAACCGTCCTTCTCAGTGATTCCGCGGCCAAAACTTCGTGGTGGAGAGAAGGCTAACTGAGTTGCATGCGGTGTGTTCATCCTGAGGGTATGTCGAATGAATGCTCTTTAATTTTTTTTTTCAGGATGAGCGAACGTCGTGTGGTACTGGAAGAAACTGCTGGATGGGATTTTTGGTAAACAGTGAGGCTTCAATGTAGCGTACCGCGTTTTATTTAAATTATTAGGCCTGCACGTGAGCCAACATCACGGCCATGACAACTGTGACTGGACGCGAACGTGACAAGTTCCGCTTGCCGGTCCGGAAAGTTGAACGGCTTTTCCCGTTCTCCTGGTCAACGGCCACCATCATCCTGGGTCGCCTCGAGGAGGTCAAAGCCTGTCGGTTATCCTCCCGAAGAAACGGAAGCAGCTCGGACTAATTCGAAGGCTAAAATGTTACCAATGAGCCCTCATGCGGTCCTTCGTCCTTCTCCAACTCCACCAGGCTGATGATTGTTATTTCTGGAGAGTCTGCCATCGTGACCTCCATCGATTGACGACCAGGTTGCGGCCAGTACTGTCACTTTTCCAGGAACATCATACAGAAGTTCTTCTTCTGTAGCGGCGCATAACGAGCGCCCCGAAACTCTATTCCATCGATGTTGCTGCATGGTCTTGGTCTGGACTGAATTATTCTAAATATTCATGCTCGTCCGCCTGATTGGCCACTGCAACCATCTTTCGGGTACAATCAACCCAATGTGACCGTTCTAGTGCAGAAGAATCCTGGTTGACATGCGCTCACCATCCGATGACTTCACTAGTCACCATATGCTTGTAAGTCCATCTGGTAATTGTGGAGCTTCTCGAGTTGCTGATGAGGAATGTCCAGAGGCAGTCCAGCAAGAAAACCGGCGGCGTCTCCCTGTTTCAACAGGGGGTGACCTCGTTGAATCTGACCCACAAAACAGATGTTGATGGAGCAGCTTTCGCTCAAAGAAGGGTGTCATGGGATTTTCTGCGCTCGAAAATACCCGCTGCTTCGAGGAGTATAAAACGGCTGCTGCCTTGTTGGGATGGTGCTGAGCCATCTTTATTCGAACATGCCTCTATTTTCTCGCATCTGCTTGGTCAACCTTGCACTTTCAGGCTTAGTTGCCTGTCAACGTGAGCATTCTCCATGATTTTACCGTTCCGTCCTGTTGTTGACATGTTCTACCAGTTGCCTCAAAGAAGTATAACCCGCTTCCACTGGGTTCCGTCATGCCAAGTGGTTGGCTTACAGATCAACTCAATGTCCAAGCCAACGGTCTAGCCGGCCACGAACATGAGTTCTACAACTACATCTCCCAGACAGACTGGCTCGGAGGTACAGCATTGTATTCTGATCTCGAAGAAGCCGGAAGCTACTGGTTCAACGGAATCGTCGGTACCGGTGTGGTTGCCAATTCCGCCACACTCAAGTCGAAGGCGAGGGACTTTATCAACTACGTCATTTCTCATCAAGATTCTACTGGATGGCTCGGACCGGAAGTCAATACTACCAAGGCAAGGTACCTATGGGGTCGCTACCCGTTCTTGGTACGTCTACTGTTATGAACATGTCTTACTATGGGTTGCTGACTTGCCTTGTAGCTAGGTGCCATCCAAATGGCTGAAGCGAACCCGGATCTCGAGGGTACCATCGTCCCTGCCCTCCACAAGTTCGTCACCTTGGCCAACAGTATGATCGTCAACAACCAAGGACTCGAAGTCTGGACTCGTGCTCGCTGGCACGAGTTTGCCATTACTCTTCAATGGTAAGCTTGCTCACAAACTTTTGGGATCGGTAACTGACGACCTCCATTATCATAGGCTTTACGACTTCCACCCTGATGGTCAAGAGTCACTCCTCCTGGATACCATGCAACGTCTGAAGTCTACTGGGTTCCAATGGGACCAGATATTCTCTCCTCAGGTTGGTGTCTGTTGTCTTTTTCTGTAGTGCATCTTGATAATGAATCGCCTTTACAGTACTTCCCTCAAGGCCCAACGGAGGGCTTGTCTAACCCCTTCAACGAAGAACTTGTTTGGCATGGCGTCAACGTCGCCGAAGGTCTCAAAGCTGGCGCTGTCGCTTACAGATTTACCAAGAACCAAACTGGTATGTTTTTTGCAGCCTGATCATCGTTTGGTCACTGATTTCACGCATGCAGATCTGGACTCTGCTAGCCAAGGATGGGATCTCCTATTCCAGTATCACGGTCGCCCTTCCGGTATTTTTGGTGCTGATGAGTTCCTTGCCGGAATGGATGCCGCCCGAGGGTAGGTTGTTACATGATGTCGCAGGATGCGTTGCTCACGCCTTTCACTAGGTCAGAACTGTGCATGGTCGTGGAACTCATGTTCTCGTAGGTTTTCCTGTTGTTCGGACGCTTTGTTCACGTCATCTGACTAGGTCTACAGTGGCTCCTTCCTCTATCAAGTCAGCGGTGACATGAAGTTCGCCGACAGAGTTTGTCTTGTACTTGTTCTATGGAACCCTTATTCAATGCAATTGCTTCACAGATCGAACGAGTCGCCTACAACGCACTTCCGGCAACCCTCACTGCAAGTATGTCTAAGCTCCCAGATTGCACCGATCTCTGTCTAATGAGCGGAAACAGACATGTGGTCACGCCAGTATCTGCAGCAGCAGAACCAAATCGCTTCAAAGAATATGAATCCTGATCCTTTCCCGCGTGATGGGTAAGAAATCCGTTCTACATTGCCGACCTTGTATTGACTCAGACCAATGCAAACAGATCCTACTCAAATGTCTTCGGCTTGGAACCCAACTACCCGTGAGTTATGCCTACTACTCTTGATTCTCGGTCAGCCCTAACGCATCGATGCTCTAGATGCTGCACTGTCAACTTCCCTCAAGGATGGGCTAAATTCGTCTCCAATGCTTTCCTGACTACGCCCGACAATCAGTCCCTCGTTCACCTATACCTTGGACCTTTCAGCACCACAACGACCTTGGCTAACAGTACGCCATTTCATTGTTCATTCATCCTTCCTTTTCTGACAATCAATTCTCCGCCTAGATAACAAGGTCTCTGTCACGGTCGACACGGCCTACCCATTCAGCGATCAGCTCTCTACTTCGATCACTGCTGCTCAAGCCTTCACCTACTACGTGCGCATTCCTGGCTGGGTCACTGGAGGCACCATCATCCAAAACGGACAAACCAAGAGCGTTACAGCTGGAACCCTCCAAAGTGTTTCTGTACCTGCAGGAACATCCAGCTTCACCCTCAACTTGCCTGCTCAAGTCACGACAGGTAGATATTTCCGTTCACCAATTTCGCACGTACTCACCGTGTTGCACAGAGTCTCGTCCTCATGGTGCCATTGCTGTTCAACGTGGTCCTCTCAACTACGCCTTCGATATCCCACGCAAACAGACTGTCCTCAGCACTGCTTCTGGAAATTCTAACGCTGTTGATCTCCAATACGACGCCACTGCCAACTGGCAATACGCCATTGACGCATCAACCCTAAAGTTCGTCAACAAGGGTGTCAGTGGCAAGCTTCCGTCACCCATCTTCGATTCTGGCCTTTCTCCCCTTTCAATCACCACCGAGGCTTGCCTCGTCAGCTGGCCCACTGCTGGTGACACCTTCGCCTCTGCACCTCCTACCAATCCTGCCTGCAATTCGGCAAATATTACGACCATTACGCTTTCGCCTTTCGGAGTATGTGATTCATCGCTTCTTGCTTGTAATGTTCGCTAACATGTGTTCTTGTCGCTACAGACTACCAGGTTGAGGATCGGTGAATTCCCAACTTTCAAGTCTTCTTAGAGGTCATTGCGAATTAGTTTGATTCTTGTCACGAGTAGTCCAAATGAATTGTATTTCCCATGTTCCCCTGTTTCCCGTTACAGTTATTAGGTATCAAGTGAGTACAGATGGTAAAGAGATGGTGATCCTATAGATTTGCGAAAGCGACAGCGAAATAAATTATAGGGTGTTCAGAGACGACTTTTGAGAGGTTTCTCGGCTGATGTGGCTGACTTGAATACTTTGTAGAGGACATCCCCAAGGTTGTCAGGGTTTTCTTGTACCAGCTGTGAAACACTCAGCATGGGCTGGGAGGCGGCTTGGGGGCTAGACTTACCAAATGACCGACTCCCGACATTTTAGTGATAGACGCGTATTTTCTCCCTGATTTTGGGTCAACAATCGCTGCATGCACTCGAGGGGAGCTATAGAAACATGAATTAGCACTGGTCTATGCCAAGGTAGAACCATAAAACTGACAGGAAGTCGTTGATGCCAGCAAGAATGAGGTGGACTGGCTTCTCCTTGCATGCTTTATTCAGGTGTTTGACCGGAAGCGTTGGCCCTTCGTTGTCCCTGTACATTGCCTGTCTGGAGATTCAGATTTCTGAAGGTAATATTTGAGAACTATCCACGTACTGCTTCTTGGTCACGAGTGCACGCCAGAGCAACGCCATGATATGGTGTTGCTGGGTTGAGGCCACCTGGGTGTTGCATGGTGGCAAATTTCTAGCAAGTGGGGTCGGCATCCCATGTCATGACTGTATACTCGATAACATACCACAAATAATGCAATAATCCGGTCGTCCCAGAGTTTTGTGCGGTCCCGCTTCTTCAATGCTCCAAGAGCCATATCCCGGTCCGGCCAAACATCGCGTCGCTCATATGCACCCTTCACCAGCTTCGTTCGAAGCTTTTGAAGATACTGAGGGCCTCCAGGACTGATGAGGGGTTCCACAATGATCAAGAATTCGAAGGGGATGATGGGTTCGATGTCCTGTAGGATCAACCTGCCAAGGCTTCCAGAAGTCGAATCACCGGCTAGAGGAGAAGGACATACATTGCATTTCCCCCGAGTGAGTGACCAATTCCAACAAGCCTCCGTTTCCTGAAGTCCACCTTCGCCCCAGCTTCACTACCTGCGGATAGAAACCGATGTGCACCTTGAGCATACTTCTCGCAAGTGACTGTGTAGAAGAAATCAAGTTGCCGTCAGCAGTGGTGACAAGAACAAACGTGAACATACAGTTATTCCGGAAGCCCGGCATATGTAGTTTCTCCTCGTTGAGGGCTCCAGCTTCGCCATGGTTCGGGCAATCGAGTGCCCAAGCTTCTCGAATCTTTACCGGACTGCCGGGCTTGACCGAATGTTGCAGAAGTCGCTCCAGACTTGGTTCCCATGTTTCTTTGTGAAAGCTTGTAGCGTGAAGGAGAATGAGGGTCAACGCGTCGGGGTCGGATTCGTGTGCTTTAAGCTCTGGTATCCAGTATCGTTTGCCCGTGCCGCAGAGTTCATGGTCGGGAGGTTGATACACGACGGTTTTATCGTGGCAAAGCATGTAAAGGGAGTGAATTGATGGCGCAGGTGTTTCTCAGGCGCCTGATATGAGGCGAGCTGGGCTAATCGCGTTATATAGCCAAGATCCCTCCACCGTCATGAGATTACTTCCGGAAAATCTTCTCCACGATTTCCATTTTCAGCTATCGGTGTGCTGATAGAAAGTGTGTTATTCAAAGGCACAGATTAATCCTGGACCTGAGCTAAACCACGAAAAGACGAGCCACGAAAAACTTCCCTGATCTGGATGGATCACGGACCTATCAGAGAGAGAGCATTCGGCCAGCTTGAGCTACAAAAGAAGCCCTAACACTCGCAGGACCAATCACTCTGATTGAGCATGTCTAAGGAGCCTGGATGAAGTCTGCTGCTGATGCCATGTCAGTAGCACGCGAAAACTAGTTCCTCTCGCTGTGGTATATCTCTCAGCAGCATGGTATAATTAAATGGTACCTGAAGCAGGGCCAGGCCCAAGGAGAGGTTATAATCTAAAAGGCGGTTCCTGTCCAGACATTGTTCTGAGATTTGGGCACCTGTCAATGTCACGGAAGCATCCTCGTTAGAAGTGTGGTCGAAAGATTTTGGAAATTAGGAAGAACGTATGAACTCTAGCGTCACGAGGGCTAAAACCATCACGGTGGGTGTTGTATAAGATGTCAAGGGAGTGACCATCTGAAGCATATCGAGTCCTCGAAGTGAGGGCAGGTCTGTTCTTGGATTACCAAAGAGAGATCACGATTGCCCCAGTTCGACCTGATTGCTCTGCAACGTCTAGTTACTTGTCTGGCCTCAACCCGCCTGAGAATAATAAGATTAAGTCTATCGTAATATATAGGAAAGCATCGTGTGTCCATGGGCTACTTCGACGACCCGGTAAGGAAAGAATTGAGGAACGCTTCGTCTCCTGCCCCTTGGAAGAACGCTCTTCCCAAGAAATCCATTTCCCCAGGCGGAAGATAATCATCGTTGGTATTACTCGTGTTGAAAATATCTTCTGGTCTTAAGTTCGGAGTTGGTGCTGGAGTCTGAGGCATTGTTCTGGCCGGAGGAGTAGCTCCGGGATTGCTGATGAGGTCGTCGAGATAGAGGAGCTCACGAAGAACGTCACTGATGAGACTGTTAGTGTAAATTCGAGATAGATCCATAAGCCAACTAACCCTAACTTTCCGGCACCAATCCATCTGCAAAGTGAGCGGAGATGAGGTCTGGTAATCAGATTGATCAGGAAATACTCACTTGACTTCATATCCAGTCAGGCAGTCCAGGCATTCGGCCACACTCTTGCGAGCTGTGCTCGATGGACCGACTTCAGAGGCCTGTTTTCCCGACTTCCATTTTTCCAACAAGATGATAGCAGAGGCTACAACGGTCGTGAACTAAGGGAAGTTGAGTCGGATCCCATAATGACAAATGAGTCCGGGGAGGGAGAAACGTACGTGAACAGTGATGAAGGACTGGTAGACTCTCAGAGTCTTCAAACAACCTCGGGCCGCACTCGTACACAGCGCCCAAGAAGAAGAGAACATCGGCGAATCAGGATTCGACGTCAGGATGAACGGACGGTGTGAGAGCACCTGAATGTAATAATACATTCCCTGTAGAGCGGTGGCCTGTCTGTAGAACGCCGCTGTGGCTGGCTCAAGTTTCAGATACGCTTCGTGGTCTAGGCTGTGATATGTATCCCATCGAACTGTCAGAGCGTTAGTTGGTCAAATGTGTCCATAGCGTCACGTCTCGCTCACGATGGTGAGGCACGGAATCATGCCAGCGGTTTAGCTCAGAGTCGATACAGGCAACGATATCCTGTGCATTCCTTTTTCCGGCGGCAATCTGCTCTGCTGCCCTGACAGAGAACTAAACCAATGAATGTCAATTAAATAGGGAAATACATCAGTGCGTCAAGTCATCTCACAAGGTTCAGCTGAGCGTATTCCGATATCTTGACCAGACGGATAAATGAGACCAGCGCAGATAAGTTCGAAGGTTTATGCAGTGGCTGCTTGAAAGCATATTCAGCATTCGGCATCTCCCAATATTCATCATCGCATTCGATTGGTAGATCGAGGTCAATGCTAGGACGGGTGAGAACGTTGACCGTCATACAGGAGAGTAAACAAATGAATGACACATACTCATCTGAGAGTATAGCTCTTGGGCGACCCATGAATGATGATAGTAAGCCATCGTAGCACCAAATGATCCAGAACGCTCGGCTCCATAGCTCGCTTTCAGGAGTCCTATGAACCTCGCCATCCCTACGATGAGCACCAGCTTTGATGGCAAACCGCACGCCCAACCCGAGTATTACCCATGCGAGCTGCGGTTGCGACGACCCAGTGACATAGATTGCGGACAACTGAAACCGAAGATCAGACCTTCTATAATTAAATGGTTGTGATTACGACGTACGATGTTAGACTGCAGCTCATAGACCATGGGTTTGGCCGAGTATGCTTCCCTCTTGAATTGGCGAACCTGCCTGAACCATCTCCAACCAGCAGAATGACCGACATCATCGCCTTCTAGTAGGACGCGAGGGTCTTTACTCCATCTTGCACCAATGGCACACACCAGAAGCACGGTTTCACCAAAAGGAGGGCTTAATATATGTAGATTCTCCCGGATCGACCTCAGGAATATCGGTTTGTGGAGAAGGGGTAAGAGATTATTGACCTCCCTGAAATATACCTCGATGAGATCTTTGAGGAGATCCGGAGGGGGAAATTCATGAAGCGAGAGTTCTCTATCAAGCTCTGTTTCCCACTGATATGTATTGCGTGAGAATGTCTGCCAGGGGAAGAGTAATATAGAACTTACAGGAAGTATAGACCAGTAAGTGGGCCGTCTGATGTTTCGAAGATCAAAAACCATCTCCAAGTCCTTGCTAGCACCCTGGGCAATTTTCAAAGCCACGCGAGCTAGCGCCCTCGTACTAGCAAGTCCAGGCCTAACATTCAGTGGTTCAACAGTAGCTCGTATTTCGTTAGGTGGACACGAGGTTTCCAACTCAAATCCCTGCGCGGGAGTTGGTTGTGCTTCAATCATACTCGATATAGAGTCCTCGGAAGTGGGGTTCACAAAGACACTGTCAGAGGTCTTCGGTGAGGTCTTCGGTGGAATCACTTTCAACTCGGCATTTTCTCGTTCCAGGGTCGCGATATACGTCGACAATCTTGACAAAGCAAGCGTTGCGGAGGGAGCAATGGCATCTGGTAGTAGATTTATTACCTCCTCTATTAGCGGGTGGAGCAGGCCTGCTATCGCAGAGACGTTCCGCAGTCCGGTGGCACTGGAGCTGCTAGCGCTGGGCATTCTCGGTGAAGGTGCTGGGGCCGATGGGGAGCTGCTGGAAACTGTCGTCTTATCAAGCAGACAATAAACACCCATATAGAGCTGGGAAGGTGGTTGTTTTACCTTAACACGACGAACACATTCCCAGTTAGAGGTAACGCATTCTGTACAACGGCCTCCTGGTACCAACGCGGAATCGCCTTTCTTGTGTCAGCTAACCACTCAAGTCAAGACTGAGTTCGCTCACATTTCACTGCACGTATTTTGAGAAATATTATTCCAATATAGTAGAAGTCTACCTACCTTTCTTGCTCCTACATAGCTCGCATGCATTTGGATTTCTTCGTTTTCTCGGGTTGGCGCTCTGGCCTGCCGGTTGTGAGCTTCAGGGTACAAAGTTCAGACTATGTATCGTTACCCTTATATTATAAACCTACTCTTGTTGCATTAAAGCATCTTCCATGGTGGTGGCTTTACTGACTGCGCGTTTAGTTCATGATGACCGTGACCGTGGCGGTCAAGCCTATTTGAGGCAATCTAAGTTTGTTCTCGCTTGGATTGTGTTTATTGATCTTGTTTTTGCCAAGCAAACAACACAGCCTTCAGAATTTAAAGTTTCTCCAATGACTGGCTTTGGATTGGCTTTCTCCCGTGGCCCGACGGACCAGGAACCCGATTTTTGTTTTTTTTCAGTGGATCACTCATAAATCGTGAAACGATAGTCCCTTCTTCAATCTGACCCGGATGCGCTTTCATATCCGCAATCAAGCTGTAAATGAGGTATTATCATTTCATTAGAGAATCGCGAGAACGAATTATGATATCGTAACCCAACCCAACCCAACCTAACCAAAATGGCCCCTGTCAAAACCAGGATAAGAATCAAAAGAGCATAGAAAAACACTCTTCCCCCGTCCCAAAGAACGTCCTCCCCAAGAAATCAAGATCCACAGTCGGAAACGACTCAGTCGCAATACTAAATATATCCTCCGGTTTCAAGCTCGGAGTGGTAGGCTGACTCCCGGACGAAGTCCTCGGTGGTGAGTGGCCTGCATTGCTGACGAGGTCGTCGAGGTGGAGTAGTTCTCGAAGAACGTCACTATAGGATGGGAATAAGAAATCATTCGTCACGGAGGGATAGGAAGGATGGACATACACTAGTCTGCCAGCTCCGACCCACCTGTGGTAAAGAAGACATTCAGCAACGAGATCGAGGATAGAGTATTAGTACTGACCGAGTTTCACATTCCGTAAGGAAATTCAAGCATTCCACTACACTCTGACGAGCCGAACTCGATGCGCTACCACGCCCCTTCCCCACCTTCCATTTCTCCAAAAGCAGAATGACCGAAGCCGCGACCATCGTGAACTACACCACCAACCATCGATGAGCTCAACTCCCCTAACATTTTCAGAAAGTAGGCAAACGAATGAAGACTCACATGAACAGTAGTAAACGGTTGATAAGCTCTCAACGTCTTAAAACAAGCTCTAGCAGCATTCGCACAAACCGCCCACGAAGTTGAAAACATCGGAGATTCAGGCGTCGAGGTAAATATGAAAGCTCGATGTGCCAGAATATGAATATGATGGTAAGTCGTTTGAAGCAGAGTAGCTTGTCTGTAGAAGACGGCTGTTTCGGGGTCGAGTTTTGAGTATGCACAGTGGTCGAGGTCGTGGTAGTTGCTCCATCGGACTGTTCGACGATTGAGACGGAGATAAGGGGAGGGAGAGGTGGGCTACGCACGATGGGCAGGTACGGAATCCTGCCAACGATTGAGTTCAGAATCGAGGTGTGCGACTATGTCTTGAGCGTTCCGTTTCCCCGAAGCTATTTCCTTCGTCGCTCTTGTCGAGAACTATCCAATTGAAGAGAAGTAGTGAGAAGAAAGCGAAAACCACACATGCTGGAACACATACCAAATTCGTCTGAGCATACTCCGAAATCTTGATCAACTTTATGAACGAAATAAACGCCGACATCGTCGAGGGTTTATCCTCAGGTTGTCTGAACCTCTCCTCTGGGATTTCCGTTTCCCAATACTCATCATCACACTCCACAGGTAAATCCACATCAAAGCTACCAACCACAGGGTGCGTCAGCAAAAAACTCATCAGCCCGAGAGACAGATGTCGCACTCACTCATCAGACAGCGTAGCCCTAGGCCTCCCCATAAAACTCGACATCAACCCATCATAACACCAAATTATCCAAAACGCTCTCTTCCACAACTCTCCCTCCGCAGTGACTTGTGATGTCCTTTTTCGATGAGCGCCTACTTCGACTGCGTAGCGGATTCCTAGACCGAGAAGGACCCAGGCTAGTTCAGGTTGGGAGGAGCCTCCTATGTATAGGGCTGAGAGCTGTTGGGTTGAACATCAGCGTGGGTTCGGGTTCAAGGTGGGTTGAAGGTGAAAGAGGTAGAGGTGAGAGAGGGAAACTTACGATATTAGCCTGCAACTTCCAAACCTCCGGCCTCCCCTTATACCTCTCCCTCCCACCAAAAAGTCTAACCTGTCTAAACCACTTCCACCCCGCCGAATGTCCAACATCATCTCCCTCCAACAACACTCTCTCATCCTCACACCACCTTGCAGCATTGGCACATACCAAAAGAACGACTTCACCGAATTGAGGATCTAGGATGTGGAGGTTTGAGTTGAGGGAGGAAAGGAAGGAAGGAAGGTGAAGGAGTGGAAGGAGGACGTTGATTTCTTTGAAGAAGAGGGCGATGAGGGTGGAGAGGAGGGAGGGAGGGGGGAAGGTGTGCAGGGGGGATTGAGGGTCGAGGTCGAGGTCGGTTTCCCACTGTAAACCGCCAATAAGTCAGTGATTGAGATTCGTGATTATGCTCGGAAGAGGAATAGAGAAGAGAGAGGGAAGGAGGGAAGATACTCACAGGAAGTACAGACCAATAAGTCGGCCTCCTAATCCCTCTCAAATCAGGTACTATATCCTGATTCATATCCAAATTCTTATTCGACTCCAAGATAACCTTCAAAGCCATCCCTACGAGAGCCATCGTACTTGAAGCTCCGTAGTGTTTACCTTCTTTTCCTGGTTGGATATGGAGCTCGGCGAGCTTGAGTTGGACTGATTTGGTTGAGTCGGAGGAGGAGGATATGTTCTCTTCATCGTCATTTCTACTGGTATCAAGAGAGGGAGGAGGAGGGAAGGTGGAAGAGGATAGGGTGGTGGTGTTGTTGATGAAGATACTCCCGGAATCTGGAGGGCACGCCTCCGCATATCCCGAGCTAGCCTTAAGCTGAGCGTTCTCCTGCTCCAAATGCACAAGACGACAAGAAACGCGAGATAGAGCAAGTGTAGCGGAGGGGGCAATAGTTTCGGGGAGTTGGCTTAACACCTCTTCGATCATAGGGTGCAGAGTGTTGTTGCCTGCTGACGAAGTTTGTCTGGGAGCGGAGAATGTCAAAGGCTGGGAATGTTCAGAGGAAGGGCTTGGACGAGGTTGGATGTTAAATGTTGGCTGGGGAGTGGGTATATAATGGCGCATTGTCTTCTACAAGCACGACACCCGTGAGCTCCTACACAAGTCAAGGGAAGGAGAGATGATACTAACCTTCTTGGGTTTTACACACTCCAAGTTAAACGCAATACACTCTGTACACCGACCTCCAGGCATGGACGAGGAATCGCCTACGTTCTTGTCATTCTCCATCATTGAGTGCCAGAGAAGTTTAACCTACATTTCACTAAAGCCCATGTATCAGTCGACACGTTCACTAGACGTGTCAAGTATGGGCGCACCTTTCTTTGTTCTACATAGCTCGCATGCGTTGGGGTTTCTTCGTTTCTTTGGATTGGCGGTGGGCTTTGACGAGGTTGAGCTGGAGAGGTGTTAGTCCATCGATGGGAGTATCTACAGTATTAGATATATACCTCGCCTGGGCAGCGTTATCCTCCATGGCAGTTGGCGTCTAACAAGTAAAGACCTCCGAGTTGGCTGCGCCATCCGTTCATGACCGCAGTAATACGATCAGTTTCATGGACCGATTCAATTCAATTCAGCTTCTCAATTTGTTGATCAACCCTTTGCCAAATAAAGAGGACGCGTCGCGTTCAATTTCCATTTGTGAGTCCCTATCGATAGGATAAACATGTGAGACCTGGTCGAGACCAATGGCTATTCATACCTGTGCATCACTTGACTCTACATTTGAATTCAACCTATCGATAACAAGGGTGATCAAAGTTCTTGGTGATTCCTCTCGTCGCGTGTTTTCTGCGGTAGCCAATGACGGGCAAGGGCGCATCAAAGACTGAATCGCATCAGTCGGGATAACCAATTCCAGCAACGTCGGTCCCGCCTTCCCCAAATTGCGGCACGTCTCTGATTGGTCGAGACCTGTCAAAATCAGGAACATCGGTTCAACCAGGTCACCACACTTCACTTATGACCACTTTCGTTCAAACCCAACGCCTCATGGCCAAGCCTAGATCTGGATACTCCGCAATCTTATAAAAGACCCATGTTCATCTGAACTCCATCTCCAGTTCTCAGAACCCAATCACTACCACTACCACAACCAACACACTACCACTGGTATCATGCCACAAACACCCGAAGCTGAAGCTTTTATCAAACGCATCATCGCCTTACCCCCAGGACCAGGCGTCTCACTCGATGAAGCACTTCAACCATCTATCGATGACGAAGCCGAGTTGAGGAAACTATGGGCTACAGACAAAGATAACGCCCGCCTCAAAGACCCTTTTGTCGGTCTAGTCGACGTGTTCGACGCCCCTTCCGAACTTCGTACCACCCGTGCCCGCGTACCCAAAGACGAAGAGGATCTCTCTGCCAAACACGTCATGCCTCTCTCCGAAGAGAATCGTAGGAAAGAAGGCACACCTAGCACTGTTGCCGATCTTGATGAATGGAAGAAGAATTGGTCTATTTTCACTGAAGGTTCACTTTCTCAACTTGTGGATTGGGAAAATGTCGTTGCTGCTGGTGGAGCTGTACAAGCTGCTTTGTTACCACTTTCGGATAAAGAGAAGGAATCGAAGAGGGCGATTAGGAAACATTATCATTCTGCTGCGTATCCTACTTCTGATGTTGATTTGTTTCTTTATGGGATGGATAAGGAACAGGTTCGTTAGTTCTGTGCTCCGACGAACACCAATGCTCATATACTTGGTCATATTTATGCAGGCTGAGAAGAAGATCATTCAAATCTACGAAGCCGTCCGAGACTCCGTTCCCTGGGACGTCACCTGTATCCGTACCAAACACACCGTCTCTATCCACTGTTCGTCTCTTCCTCGTCTCTTCCCCTCCTTTACTCACCATGCTTCACATCTAGCTCAATACCCCTACCGCTCCGTCCAAATTGTACTCCGCCTGTACTCTTCCCCCGCCGAAATCCTCGCCGGATTCGACATCGACGCTCCTTGCTGTCTTTGGAACGGTCAACGCATCTACGCAAACCCCAGAGCTATAGTAGCTATGATGCGTCAATCTAATACCGTCGATATGACTAGGAGAAGTCCGAGTTATGAAGTTAGGTTGGCGAAGTATTCGATGAGGGGTTTCGAGGTTTATGTTCCGGGGTTGGAGAGGGAGAGGGTTGATCCTACTGTGTGTATCTCTCTCCGTTCCTAATATCATACAACTTTGGGGGAAATGGAACTGATTTTGGAATCGTTATGACAGATTTACGAACGCTCCATCTCCCGCATAGAAGGCCTCGCCCGTCTCCTAGTCCTCGAAAAACTCTACTCCATCTCAGTCCGTTCCAAATTCATCGAATCCCGACGTTCCCTCCGAGGTCGCCCCTACATCTATAATCAAAAAACTCACTACCGCAATAATAAAAAACATAAAGGAGATCTGAAGTTTGATGGCAGTGTGATTGGGTTGGAGATGAATGATTATGATGTGGCGACACTGCATATCCCGTATGGACCTGGATGGAATGCGAGGAGGATTGAGAAGTTGGTTTGGCAGACTGATTTGGGGATGAATTGTATGTTGTTCTCTCTCTCTCTCTCTTTGTGGACATTGGGTAGGGGAGGATGGGTGCTGATGATGGTTTACACTATAGCGACGTTCAACCCTAAGAATAAAGATAGAAGACTTCATCGTCATCCTGCATTCTTTGGTACTATTCAAGAATGTTTAGATGATTGTTGTGAGGTTTGTCATCCCTACCCCTTCCCCTTCCCTCTTTCCACCCTCACTCACCCATCTTATTCCTTATTCTAGTGCTGTCCCGAACCCATCGACGACGACGAACGTACCCTTCAAAAAGAAGAAGACGAAATGTACATCCGTGGTCGTATCTCGTGAGTCCCTTCCTCCCTTCTTCCTCCTCTTCCCTTCAAATCTTCCTCCAAATACTCACTACCCACCCACCAGCTTCATCGAAGAAGACCCAGGCCGTCAATCAATGACAGGTTCCTTCAACCCCATCGACGTAGGCGAATGGAGCGCCCAAGTCTACGTAGGGGAGAACGAAGCTTTCTTCCGTGCCATCGCCTCCCACGATCGGTCTACGGTTCAAGCTTATATTGCGAAAGCTCAGAACCTCATCCCTGCCCCTATTTCCCCCAATTCCCTCAACTCCCCTCCATCTTCCTCCTCCTCCTCCGATCCTCCCAAACTCCAACCTGAATTCGACCTCAACCGCCGAGACCACGTCGGTCGTACAGCCCTCCACCTAGCTCTCCTCGTCCGAGACGAGGATATTGCGATTGATTTAATTGAAGGAGGTGCTAAAATGATGTGGAGACTCGCAGATGGGAGAAATGCGTTACATTTGGCTGCGCAGTATGATTTGCCTATGGTTATTAGGAAGATGATGGAGAGGAGTAAGAGGAATGAGGAGGAGGGTGTTAAGGCTGGGTTGATCAAGAAGGACGATGATGATGATGAGGATGGGAAGAAGATGGATGTGGATAAGAAAGGAGGAGGAGCGGGTTTGGGGATGGGGATGGAAAGACCGTCTTCGGAAGATGATTGGTCTAGTGCGGATGATGGTGTTGTTCCGATGGATACTGATATGAGTGGGGAAGACGATGATGAGGCGGATGATGAGGATGGATTCATTGTTGAGGATGGGGATGAAGATATCGGAGACGATGAAGACGGTGGTGATGACGGTAGCCAATCCGAAAAGAAGGAAGTTTCCAAGAAGGAACCAGAAGACCCACTTGCTGAGGACGACGCAGAACAACCCGACGTTCTTGATATCAACATGCCAGACTGGGACCTAGGCTGGACCCCTATCTGTCACGCCGTCTTTTCCGGCTCTGTCGATTCCATCGAAGAGCTAGTCAAAGCCGGTGCAGACCCCACCCTTCTCAGTTCCGGTCGTGACACCCACGTACACCCCCTCACTGTCGCTGTCATCCGTGAAGACGATGAAGGTGCTTCCAAGGTCTCTGAACGACTTTTGTTGGCTGGTGCTTCTTCATCCACGGCAGATTCGGAGATGAAGACTATCTTCCATCATGCGGTGCAGAGGGATAGGCTCAAGTTGGTCGCTACGCTGTTGAGATGTGACCCCAATGCTGGAAAGGTTTTGAACTTCCCTTCGTTCAAGTACTTGACTGTACAGTTCCCTCTCCTTACGGCGCTTCAGAGCAAGCATTATGCGATGGTGGCTACTCTGCTGGCACATGGTGCTAAGGTTACGTTTACGGAGGACGACATTACTCAAGGCATGGAAGCAAGGTGACACATTCTTCCGCTAGACCCCATGAATCGGATGCTAACATGAACCTTTTTCTAGTGACGCAAACAGCCGCTCGAGGTACTTCCAGAACGGAGCCATCGGCGCAGTGAACTGCACATACCGTCCTGTTGAGACAGCCATTGCCAACCACGACTATCTCGTCAAGGTCCTTATCGCAATTGGAGCTGATTTCAACATCGGCATTCGCGCAGCCCTTCAACAGTACAACTCGTCGGATGACAGGCTCACCCTCATTGATTGGGTCCGCAAAGCTATCGAGCATCTGGAAGAAAAGGAATCAGCCATTCCTGAAGACGCCAAAAAGGCCGCAGATAAACCTGCGCCTTTCAAGCTTGGTGCTAACCCGTCGTTCTGGAAGACATTCGTCACCAACGCCCTGAACGACGCCAGCGAGAAGGATAAATACGTCGACCCATCTGCGGAGCAGAAGAAGCCCGCTGTTGACCGAGAGCAGATTGCACGAAGGCATGCTATTCAGTACCTCAAAGACGCAGAGCAAATGCTCGCTGGGCTCGGTGCCAAGACGTGGGACGACCTCTTCCCTGAAAAGCCATACGAGAAGACCCTCAGGCATGCGTGGGCGTCATACAACAACCCGAATGACAAGCCCAAGGAGCCGGAAGAAATTGGCTATATGCGCTTCAGCCCTACCAGCTACACCCGCGACATCGTCCCTCAATCTCTCGCAGCACTCTATGACGAGCTCTTTGAGGCTTGCTACACGGGAAATAGGGACAAGGTCCAGCAGATGTGCTTGCCCAGGGAGGGTTCCGGCGTCACACCACTGAACATCAATGCTTGTGTTACGGACCATACGACATGGAATATGCGATCAGGTATGGTTGACGTTTTCTGTTACCAAAGACTACACGCTGACACGCTTTAAGGATTCACGCCACTTTACGCTGCAGTCAAAGGCCGTCAATGGAACACTGCTAAGCTGATCATTGCAATCTCCGTCGCTCAGTACAAGCCTTCTGATAAACGGGAGAAGAAGTTCATGAAGAAGCTCGTCTTCGGTGAGACTCCTGAGAATATTTCTACAACTCGGTCTCATGCTTTCCTATCCTAGACGATGATGACAGCGATGATGAATCCCTTGGTTCTGAGGACACGGACGATACCGCAGCACAAGAGGAAAGATTCATTGACGTTGCTCAGAAACGCTCCAGCGTTGAAAGTGACGTTCATCCCCGCGACTTGCTCAACAACCAAGTCAAGTGGCACAAATGGAACGAAGAGGGGAAGACATGGCAGGTTCAAAACACGAACATGCTGGTGCAAGCTGTTGTGGACGACGACTTTGAAGCCTTTGTCAACATTGCCAACCTTTACAAGTCTTGTCCTCTGCCTGTCACCCTGGATGGTCACATTTTCGATACCATTCTTCAAAATGACCGCCCTGATATGCTTGACGAATATATTCGTCGCACAGGCCGCGGCGTCGACCTCAAGGCCCACAGGGAAGGGGACGAAGCCGACCTTCCTGGTGCTATCAACGACCAGAACAAGTTGTACCTCGGATTGAAGGTCCACGGCAAGAAACGCGCCGACCTTGCCAAGGCAGATGACCCCAACGCTGTCTACCTCGGTAACGACAGCCCATTGGTCTGGCAGGCAGCAAGCGGAAAGGCTCGCAAGATTCTTGCATATCTCGCAACCGACAAGCCTTTGGCTGCCTACAAGTACTACTCCTCTACCCACGGAGATGAGCTTGCTTACCAGATTCGTCGTTTCACGGATTTGGAACAGAAGATGCCGGCCTTGCTGGGTTGGATTATCACGGATATCGGCGATTCACCCCTGACGGCTGCTATCCTCAGCAATGATCTTCCTACTGTCAAGGACTTGTTCAAGATACAACCCAAGCTGATGTCAAAGGCTCTGAAGACTACGTAAGCATTCATTTTTCATTCGAAGGAGAGTTGACGCTAAACCGTGTGTGCAGCGTCAAATTCATCAATTACAACCCCATCAACTTGGCCGTTCGCCATGGAGAGTCTGCTGCCCTGGTCGACTTTCTACTTGCACAGGGTGTTTCTCCTACAGAAACGGATTCGGTCAGAGGGTAAGTGACACATCTCTCCTCCGTGGAATCCGATGTTCATGATTCTGCCGTAGGTGGAATATCTACCACCAGATCTGCGAGTCAAACCATGCCGACCTCTTCGAACATCTTCTCAAGAAACTCCCGAGGGAGGCAAACGAAGCCATGCTCTGCCAACAATCCAAGCATCGTCTCAATACTGTGAGTACCCCGTGCTGTTCCGCATCACCTGTTCTATCACTAACACCCTGTCTCTCAGCCGTTACACATCGCAATCAAGACTGCTAGTAATGCCAAACTCCGCATTGTCAAGTTGATCGCCGAGTACACCAAGCTCCCTCTCCTCATGCGCGACGTCGATGGTTCCACCCCCATTCACAAGGCTGTCCAGGCCGGTTTGCATAAGACCGTCAAGATCCTTCTTGACAACATGCCGACTGAAGGTCTCTTCCTGGAGAACGGGGTTGGCGAAACCATCATCGACATGGCTATCCTTGCCCGTGCATTTGAACTTTTGGCCGAAGTCTCCAATGGGGTCAGCGGTGCCAGCACTATGAACCGCGAAAACTACCCCACACACCCTCTCCGCGTCGACATTTCTCTCCTTGAGAGGGAGCTTCCTAAACTCAAGCAGGTTATGGAGGACCTGCATACGGCTGGAAGGCTTGTGAAGGACAGCACGTTGACGCAGGAGTTGATGAAGTTTGTTACTACCACGGAGTCCAGGCTCAAGGATGAGAAGAAGGCTGAGGAGGAGAGGATTGAAGTTGTCGATGAAGAGAAAGAGAAGGAGAAAGAGAAGAACCCATGGGATGCCAAGAACGTCAAGGAGACCCTCACCTTCGTCAAGGACGCCATTTTGGCTGTTGGCGCAGATGCTTGGAGGAAGCGCGATCTTGTCCATTTGGTGGATGTTCAGCGCTCAGTTCAAGGAAATCTCGTTGAAAGCGATGGAACGACTGGACGTCCTAAGGTCACTGTGGTTGATGTTGAAGGTGGAGACCTTGCTGATGGGCTTGGAGAAGCAAATGAAGCAACCGAACGTGATTCCAGTATGGTGTTGAAGCAGGTCTATATCCGCCCAGATACCTACTAAATTGGTCAACTATCTCAGAAGAACCTATGCACATCCTACATTCTCTCTCAAGTAACCATGTACAATGCTTATATACCGAATGCCGATTTCTTTGGAATACCGATGAAATTCCGCACAGATCCTGTCAAGCTGCTTGCAACCTCCAGTTTGACCCTAACCCTACAGTAGGTTCTGCCGAGCACGTGCCTGCGTCAGCGCTCGTCGCGAAAATTCTGTTCAGTGCTGCTGCACCGACCACCGTCTTCAACGACGATCATGCCGCCCCCAAAGCCAGCGGCGAGGAAGAGGGTCAGGAAGAGGAAGAGAAGGGCTGCCTCGTCCTCATCGTCGGACTCTTCTTCTTCTGACTCGGAGTCAGACAGCCCTCAGCAGATCAAAGTGCCCAAACCAGCGACCTCTATCACGAAAACTACCCCAGCTCCAGCACCTGCTGCACCTGCAGAATCATCTTCTGAAGGATCCTCTGAAGACTCCGAATCTGCGTCCTCGTCTTCGAGCTCTGAGTCTGATGAAGACGAAGGACCTACCACTGCCGATGTGACCATGCAACCACATGAAGGCAAGCCGGTAAATTCCCGCAAAAGGGCGCCATCTCGGTCTCCATCCCCTCAACCTACTCAGCTACCACCTTTCCTACCAGTGGAAGGAGAAGGCAAAGGGGAGAAAGAGAAAATACTGAAGGATCGCTTTAGGAAGTTTTGGATGGAGAGCATTGCTGACGGATTCAAAGATGATCTCGAGGAGATTAGAAAAGTTTGTCCTTCCGCATCTATCTCTCTAATGCTTGCTGATGATACTATAGGAGCCCAACATGAATACCTCGAGGCTTGCTATTCTGATTGACTCCTTGGCCTCTGGCGCAGACGTCTTTACGTCCTCATCTAAAAATGGCATCAATGAAATGGAGGTCGTTTTGGGTTAATTTGCTGCTAAACCGCGATGTCATGTCGGTGGCACCGCATTCAAATAACCATGGATCGGGGACAGCGCCCACCCAAATATTCCTGGCCTCGACTCCAGCCAATGGGAGCAGGCAGTCTTACCTTACGCTTGACACAGGCACATCAAAGAGCAGGGATATTATTTGCTCACTCATTTTCAACCTTTGAGAAGGCGATAGTGAATGCAAAAGAAGTTCGTAATGATGATGTCCGTAAATGTGTCTCATGTGGAATGTCAATGTCGTGTACCGTATCCAATGCTATGCAATATTCTAAAACCATCCATCCATCCATCCATGAAATCGTGCCGTATTTTTCCGACCTCTCCTTCATCTGAATAGATCGCTTCCTCTCTGCCTTATCTTCTCGCCCTTGAAGTATAGCCATATTGGGAATGGAATCCCAATGACGATAGCAAGACCGGCAAGTAGGGAGGTGCCTCCCCCGTAATCCAGTTTCTCGTAAAGCTGTGAGCCAAAGAGAGGGAATGCGAAGCCTAGTATAGATCGGAAGACAGTGGCAGCGGAGAGGGCGCTCGCTGAGTAGGCGAAGATGTCGATGAGGTAGATTTGAGCGGGGAGGATGGTCAAGAGGAATGCAAAGCTGTACATGTATCGATCAATAACAGCAACTCTCCTGAAAGAGGGAGTACGAACCCAAATATTCCAGTACCAATGATAGGCAGAATCCAATGAACGCCAGCTTGCGCTGTCCAGCCGTACCAGCTGTCGTACGTCGGGTCAGTTAAGGAGTTTCATGCAGAAGTTTCTGCGACAAGGCTCACAACAATCCGACAGGTACCAAGAAAGACCCAAAGATAAAGAGTGGTAATCGCATCTCTGGGGTCCCCTTTCCTCCATTCTGATCAGCAAGCTAGGGCAAGAACGGACATGAGCCATTATTAGAATTTTGATGTGGCGACGGAAGCTAACCTTGTTATAGAGTCTATCCATCAGTCTGCCCCCGAGAAGGGAACCAAGCAGGAACCCAATGCCCAATCCTGCGTATGTGAGGCCAGTAATACCAGTGCTGAAGTGGTACTTCTTCATGAAAAGGTCCGGGAAAACGGTGAACATGAGGTAGTAAACGGCATATGAGCTGGACGAAAATTATTTAGCGATTTGGTACCAGAAGTAGAGATATGAGATGACTCACAAAGCAAGGTACAAGCTCAGGACGAAACAGACCAGACTCCTCGTCAACATGATGATCGGCCTTGTCAAGCTAGTCTTCAAGATCTCCCAGAACGACCCCTTCTTTTCCAGAACGAGATCATACCTCGCCCGTTCAACATCAGGCAGAGCTCTTGCTATTCGTTCTCGAATGACTGGGGGGTATGTTTCACATAGAAAGGGTATCCCAACGATAGCAGCTACGCCACTCAACCCGACGATTGTCAAGAACACATATTTGAACCCTGCGCTTTGGGCAATAAAACCACCTATGGTAGAGGTCATCGGTTAGCTATACGTCTAGGCTACGCTCCGAGTTGAACGGCGATTTACCTGCGATAGGCCCGACGACGGGTCCGACCAACGGTCCAAGAGTCCAGATCGCCATGGCCCCGGCTCTTTCGCGTTCATTGAACAGGTCGCCTACGCTGCTACCGCCTATTGATACGGGTGTAGCTCCGAAGAGACCACCTGATATGGTTAGTCAGGACTTGAACTGCATTGACCTGAGGGAGGATGAGAAGTCGTTCTGACCTAGGAATCGGAATACGATAAGTTCTGCTGCCGTTGTTGAGAATGCACATCCGATGTTGAACGCGAGAAAGATAAGGTTGGATATGTGATATATCTGTAAAAGTTTATTAACGATCCTTCATTGGCTACTGGTTGACCGGAGGGGCGTAAACTGACCCATGTACGGCCGTAGATCTCTGACAGGGGACCGATCACTAATGGACTTATCCCAAATGCAAGGAGGAATATTGAGAGCGTCAACGCAAGGATGGTCGGATTTGTGATGTTGAGCTCTCTGGCGATATTTGGTAGAGCAGGTGCCATCATAGAACTCGCCACAGGGGTGACGAACGTGTAGAACGAGACCTAGACTCCCAGTGTCAGTTGATTCTATAGAATAAGATACCTCCGAGAACCTGAGTACTCACGATCACAACTGTCACCTAATTGAACGCGAAACATCGTCAAGGTCAATGCAGGTCAAAGTTGACGTCCGGAACTAGGACTCACCCATTTCTTGCTTTTCCGCCAATTTCTCGGATTCCTAGGGTCTTCATCCCACTCCTCCTGTAGCTCCTTCAAAATCTCTTCCCTCGTTCGTGATTCCGGCTTTCGAAGAGATTCATCACTTCGTTTCCCCGCCAGTGTGCCCGAAATACTTGCCACATGTACAGAAGTGCTAGTTGGACTCTTCTCATCCTCGTACTTTCCCTCATCCATGGTCATCGTGGTCATGGTCGAAATGAAGTGGTGGACGATAACGTCCCGAACCGTGACGGGCAGGGGGTCGTGGTGGCAAGAGCAATCACCAGGTTTCTTCGGCATCCTATGTATATAGCTCAAGACATGATGCACCATCACTCAAAGTTATTCCCCTTCAGTATACACCCTAGCACGCAACCTGGTATTGTGGTTAGTTCTTCCCATTCTTAACTTAACTCCATTATGGATGGGACCATATCCCCGATTGCAATCTTAGAAGGTACCAGTGGAACCTTTGGTCTGTGGAGACCCAGTCAAGGCCGAACCCAGGAAGCAGCATCGGCAGCCGTGACGGGATTCAGCCAGAGATTGTGCGGATTTAATTGGAAGACCTTGGACGTCAACGATATGCTGTGTGGTCCATCCGGCGGCCGGAAATCTTGTAGCGAGCAGTAGCGAGGCTTACGAAAGAATTTGACCAGATGACCGAAGTCTATAGAACACCAAGAGTTTATGCGACGAACAGACTTTTGCTAGCCTTTGTAGGGGTTCAGGTATACAATTCGTGCCTTTTTGAAGTTATCTATTGAAAGAAATATGGCATGTGGTCAGAAGAAATGGCCAGATGGTTAGATCAGTCGTGGTTGTCGTGAGAGTTATTTTTGGAGTCAAAGACTGAATTGTGATCTACATCAATTTTCCCATCAATGGCAGGCATCGAAAGGCATGAGAGTCGTGCTCACGTTCCAAGATTCCGAGCGAACCAATCACAGATGTTTTGCTATAACAAGGAAAACGAGCACAACAATTGGACAAGCATGAGACGTCAAGAATGTAGGCTACGTATCGAGAACATGACGGAACATGCGCACCTTTGACGCGTTTTGCCTGAAAAATCACGGCCTCACTGCATGTCCCTATCGTCCTGTCGGAGCTGGATTTGGCTACAGGCTTGCCACAACCCTGACGCTTCATAGAAATGGTAATTCACAGACCTGAAAATCAGTGACATTTAAGGAGGCGAGGGGCTCCTCTTGCCGTCGAATAGCATTTCAAAGCCGCCCCGGCGGTAGATAGAGACGGCCGCCTTTGGTACAGAAGCTCGAGGAGAAAATTATTTCATGAAACATTTAAGAAGCATGCTACGGCGTTCGTATCTCGCTTGACGTCGATGTGCTTCATCAAAGTACCGCTGGCCAAGCTGAACCTGGTCTGAAGGATGTGCACTTGTGACCGACGGCAGAAGAGCAAGGATTTGCGAGTGGGGTATACAGCGCTTGCCAAACTCGCCGCGGCGGCAACTTGGCAGAACCAGGTAAGCTACTACCTAATCCATATATGCTCATCCTCGTTGAGGATCAAACGAGTGTCGAGTTCTGAATGAGATGCTGATCCTGCCATAAGTAGACCCGTGTAGGTTGTCTACACCGCGGATTACCTCGTAGCTGCATACCACGTGTGTTGAGGCACCATCTGCTTGAGCGAAAACGGTTCACAGCCAGACCAAGGACATCGCCCGTCATAGCACCGCCTGGGCTAACGGGGTCGGGTAACATCCTACATTCAGCAGACTTCCAGCAAACTTGACGGCAATCCCAACCATACATGACCAGCTCTCATGAGCCTGAAATACAAGGAATCAGCCCGCTGGGTCAGGCTCCTTCGGGTATATCAATGCAAGCAAGTACTATTGCGGCAGGACGTGACGCCATTTTCATCGTACCAGGAGTAGAAAGGCCTCTCCGAGAGCCAATGCAAGGTAAGGACAGCCGCTGTAAGCACTATCGATGAAATTTCCGATTAACTTTACTAGAAATTAGAACACTTGCAAATTGGTTGTCGCCATTGAACCATCACCGAATTCACAAGGATACACTGGAAAAGGTAATCTCAGGAACAGCATCGTGGATTCTTGACGAGCCATGCTTCAATGATTGGTTATATAAAAAGTACACGATCTTTTGGGGCACTGGAATTCGTGAGTGGTCGTCTTCGTGTTAACAGGTTTCACGTCAGATGCTCAAGTTCACACCAGCTGGAGCTGGGAAATCTTGCCTGATGTAAGAATTTCTGCTGTTATTCGACCACGCACCAAATTTATATTTTTAGGTCGTTTGTGATTCATTACCTTCTGACGATTCGAAGAGGAACGGCTGTCTATGTATATTGTCAACGCAAGGATCAGTTATCCCAAGCCGACATATTTGGGTATCTGCTCAAGCAGATGGTAGAATGCTCTGAAAGAGTCGCTCAATATGTTTCGACTAGCCTCCACCGCACATGTGTCCTGACCGATACGAAGCCTTCTAAAGCGGAACTATTGGCCGCCCTTCAAGGAGCCGTCCATGAACTCGGCGAGGTCTTCATGTTCATTGACGCACTGGACGAGCTTGAAGAGGACGTCCGAATAGGAGTCATCAGTGGCCTCGCCACTCTGCGACAACAACTCTTCATAACCTCCCGTCCCCAACTCGAACTCCCCAAGTTGCAACCAAACCTAGATATCCGACCTCCGGATGGCGATCTTCATACTGTTATCTCACATAAAATCGCAGGGTCTCACCTTCTCGATTCGCTGCTTCGCGTATCTAGCCTACGGGAAGACATTATATACAGAGTGCTTAAGAAATGCGACGGCATGTAAGTGTCCCTTAGGTGCCTACGAATTTTGGTAGATGATTGACGTCTCAGGTTCCTCCTCGCTTCCTTGCAGGTAGACTCATTGGTGTCAAGCGACATCATCAACACCCGTACTCTTCACGAGGCTGTAGATGCGCTCCCCGTGGTATTGGACGATTGGTACAGACTCTCATTAGATCAAATACGATACCAAAGCGAGACACGACGGAAATTGGCATTTAGGGCAATCGTGCTCACGGCCTATGCCGTATGCACCCTCCAAGTGGAGGAACTCCTTGATGCCCTGACTGTCGACGTTGATACCGCTTCCGTTGATAAGAGTGGACGTACTACCCCAGAAACTGTCATTTCGGTCTGCCAGGGGCTTCTGAAGATTGAGAAGAGGAGCAGGTTGGTTAGACTGAATCGTATGTCTTCATGATCGTCGTAGGGTCTCTCCTAATATTTACCTCTTCTAGATTCCAGCGCCCAGGAATTTTTTATACGGGTAGAGGAACCTCCGTTCTCCGAGCCACATGCCTTTATCGCTCGCATTTCGGCCATTTATATTGCTCACACCAACATTGCACCCGACACACTTCTGTCTCTATCAGCTTTAACCAAGATATCAAAGAAGTCATATCCCTTTCTTCGCTATGCCTGCCTACATCTCAGTCGGCATGTGCTCGAAGCATCATGCGGAGACAAGAATAGAATTTCAACGCTCCTGGGGCCTCTTATCAACAAACCGCTGGCGATACCATTGCTCCTCGGCCCTTTAGGTGACTACATAGATCACGGGAACATGGTTCATTTCTCTGCCCTCCATGGCCTGGAATCCTTGTTGGAGGAAACTGAAGGGGAGTGGGAGAGTATTTCAACCCGCGGTTGTTCGTCTCTATTCTTTGCCTGTCTAGGCGGCCATCCCAGCCTCGTAAGCCTGCTTCTGAGAAACGTTGGAGTTGGCAGACGAATAGGGGTTACTACAGCGTTTGGGGCTACTGCGCTCCATGCAGCAGTCGGAAGTGCAGAACCCTCGGTGGTGGGCCTCCTATTTCCAACGTTAAGCCAACAAGGACCCTTCCAGGCCAGCATAAGAACTCGACATCTCCATGGACACATCAGCATAGACATAAACGCCAAAATGTCTGATGGTCGAACAGCTTTGTTCTTGGCGGCTGAAAGTGGATCAGCAACAATCGTCGAACAATTACTCGGCCATGTCGAAAGTGTGAAGACAAGCACCAGTGCTGCATCGAAGTGTAGCGATCTGCTTGTTTCGCCTCTTGGGAGGTATAACCATGCACGCCATGAGGAACTTGCCTCAGGAGGGTTGGAAATCAATGCGAGGGATGTCAGAGGATGGGGAGCGCTTCATATAGCAGCTCGGAAAGGACACATTCCAGTTGTTCAGCTATTTCTGCGCTCAGAAGCTATCGAGATCAATGCAAGGACAAATGGACTCTCGACTCCACTTCACTTCGCAGCTCAGAATGGTCACGACGCGGTCGTTCGACTCATACTCAGTTCGCCCGCTGTCGAAATTAACCCGAAGACTATCAGAGCTATTACCCCGCTTCACATAGCCTCCCAGAATGGTCACGAAGAGGTGGTCCGACATCTCCTCAGTTCAACCGGGATACATGTCGGTGTAAAAGATGAAGAAGGGTGGACACCTTTACACGTTTCAGCCCGCAACGGCCATGACGCAGTCGTTAGACTACTTCTTGCCAGTCATGACATTGATGTCAATGCCAGAACGAGAGGCCATTCAACTCCACTTCATTTCGCCTCCCATAACGGGCATCAGGGCATAGTACGACTTCTTCTCAGCTCCCCTGCAATTGACGCCAACATCGGAGATGAGGAAGGATGGAGGCCACTGCACTTCGCAGTTTCAAACGGACATCGGTCCATTGTCGAGCTACTTCTGGGTTCTTCCTCGTCCATCAGCGTAAATACGAGGACCAAGGGACTCTTCACACCACTTCATATCGCAGCACAAAACGGTGAAAAGGATATTGTTCGCTTCCTCTTGTGTTCCTCGACCATCAACGTCAACGTAAAAGATAAAGAGGGATGGACGCCCCTTCACATTGCCTCCCAAAATGGACATACAGAAGTTGTTCAACATCTTCTGAGTTCGCCTATTCTCGACGTCAATACCCTCACGAACGGATTATTTACCTCACTCCATATCGCCTCTCAGAAAGGGCATAAGGCAGTTGTTGAACAACTTCTTCGCCACCCCGACATTAATGTGAATATCATGGACAAAGAAGGGTGGACCCCTCTGCACTTCGCCTCACAGAATGGACACAATTCAGTTGTACAGTCGCTTCTTCGCTCCGTGGATATTGACGTCAACGCGAAGACGAGGCGGCTCGTTACGCCAATTTACCTTGCAGCCCAAAATGGCCATGAGGACGTTCTACGACTACTCATTAACTTTCCATTCATTGACGTCAATGCCGCGACCCAGGCACTTCTTAGTCCAATACAGATAGCAGCTCAGAACGGGCACGATGGCGTTATACGTCTCTTGCTCGATTCCCCGTTAATCGACACTGGTGTTACAGACAAGGGCGGATGGACATCACTTCATGTTGCATCGGAAAATGGTCATAGTGAAGTCGTCCGACTCCTACTAAACTCCCCTAGAATTCAACTCAACGCGAGAACTCATGGTCTCTCAACACCCCTTCATAAGGCAGCTAGGGGAGGGCATGCTACGGTCGCTCAGCTACTTCTTCGCTCCCCCGGAATTGACCCAAATGCTCGAGATAGAGCAGGATGGACGCCTCTTCACTTCGCTGCTCATAACGGACGCGAGACAATCGTTCAGCTGCTTCTCGGCTCACCAGCTATCGATGTGAATGTAGTGACGGCGGGACTTTCAACTCCCCTTCACAAGGCTGCTAGCAAAGGACACGAGGAAGTTGTTCAGCTATTACTCAGCCGGCCTTCAATCAACACCCAGGTGAAGAACAGAGATGGGCTATTGCCATTCCACCTTGCCACTAAAAACGCGCACGCAGCAGTCGCGCAAATTTTACGAAGATGGGCTTGAATCAAAATCAAAATCAAGGCCTACATCGTGCGGAAATGTAAATATAGGGATTTTAGGCAGAAATAAAGACGGCATAGCAACACGTACGGCTTGAACGATGTTCGCATTGTAGTCAGGAAGCTAATTAGGCGCTGGTAATCGGCGTTGCATCAGATAAGATAAGGCCCAAAAGGCTGGCATTTACACCTAAACCGGGGTTAGGGTTTTGTTTGGAGATTTTCGCCTTCAGCCTTGCTCCAGCCTTGATCCTCCCCAGTCTCTTCATCCTGACCATCCCCAGTTACTTATACTTATTATTATTCAGATCTGCTCAAATAGCTCAGAATGTCGGACAAAGTCGTTGGTGTATTGGGTGAGGGTGAGTTAGAGCTCTGATCAATGATTTTCTTCGGCTCAAAGTGACCCAGGTTTCTTCAATCATCTTCAGAGGAGAAATGCTGAAGAATAATGAAAATGCATAGGCGGTGGCCAGCTTGGGCGGATGATGGCTGCATCAGCCTCCTTACTCGGAATCAAGGTCGTGATCCTGGACGTTGGTGACAATGCACCCGCCAAACAAATCTTGGCCCATGCCGACCCCAAATTCGCCCATATCGACGGCTCTTTCAAGGATGCTGAGAAGATTAAAGAGCTTTCAGACAAGGTTGACGTTCTCACCGTAGAGATTGAGCATGTCGATGTCGTAGCGCTTGAGCAAGTGCAAAGTCTCTCGAGCGACCGAACCCTAGAAATCCACCCTAGCCCATCGACAATCTCTATCATCCAAGACAAATTCCGTCAAAAGGAACATCTCTCAAAACAGGGACTCCCGATTTCTCCCTACGTCTCCGTCGAATCTACAGAAGAAGCTATCCTCATCGCTACCCAATCCCTCGGTCTGCCACTCATGCTTAAAAGTCGAACCCTGGCTTACGACGGTCGTGGCAACTTTGTCATCAGAGAAGTCTCTCAAATTTCAGACGCTATCAAGGCTCTGGGTGACAGACCGCTCTATGCGGAGAAGTGGGTGCCTTTCGTGGCTGAGATCGCCGTCATGGTCGTCCGGACTGTCGATGGAGAGGTCAAGTCGTATCCTGTCGTGGAAACTGTTCACAAGGATAACATCTGTCATCTTGTCTTCGCCCCTCTGCGAAGTAGGGATCCTAAGCTATCGAGTAGAGCCCGCGCAGTAGCAGAAGCTGCCGTGAAAGCTTTCGATGGTGCTGGCGTGTTTGGAGTGGAGATGTTCTTAATGTATGACGGTATGCCTTTCATAGCCTCTTCGGCGTCCATCGCGCTCACGTCATGATAGGTAGTTTATTCATCAACGAGATCGCACCTCGACCACACAACTCTGGTCATTATACCATCGAAGCCTGTGAGACCTCGCAGTACGAAAACCACCTCCGTGCCATCCTCAACCTCCCACTCGGCTCAACCGACCTCAAAGTCCCCTCTTCCGTAATGCTCAACCTCATCGGACACTCATCCTCCATGTCCGAAATCACCTCCATAACCAAAGTCGCTCTAAGCATCCCAGGAGCTTCTATTCATCTATACGGAAAACAAGAATGTCGAAAAGGGAGAAAAATGGGACATATCACTGTCGTAGCAGATTCAGACGCTCAACTTCGAGCGAGACTCTGCCCTCTCCTCCTCGCCTTGCCAGATAGCTCCTCGGAAGAAGTCAATAAATACGCCCCTGAACCACCTTCCCCAGGATCAGGGTTCTCAGATCCCCATCCTCTAGTGGGTATAATCATGGGTTCTGACTCTGATCTCCCCGTAATGTTGCCAGCTGCACGGATCCTCGACCGATTCAACATCCCATACGAGTTGACTATCGTCTCAGCTCATCGAACACCTGATCGTTTGGTTGAATATGCTAGATCGGCAAGTAGTCGAGGGTTGAGATGCGTTATTGCAGGAGCTGGTGGTGCAGCTCATCTACCTGGGATGGTAGCTGCGATGACGGCGTTACCTGTTATTGGAGTTCCTGTGAAAGGGAGTTCGTTGGATGGTGTGGATTCGTTGCATAGTATCGTTCAAATGCCGGTTAGTCTTCGCCTTTTCCTTGCCTTTTCTCCTCCCCTCGAATGAATGAATGGGAACTGACGATGAATCGTGGATAGAGAGGAATACCTGTCGCCACGGTCGCTATTAACAACGGCATGAACGCAGGTCTACTCAGCGTACGCATCCTCTTAGCAGGTATCCCATCTCTCATCACCCAAATGGACGATTACCTCACCGGCTTGGAGGGTGAGGTCATGGGGAAGGTCGAAAAGCTTTCACAGGTCGGTTGGGAGAAGTATGAGGTTAAACGATCTTAGTAGTACTCTCACCATCGCGGCCCCCAGGTTGAATCGCATGACCGTAAGTTCCGAAGCCACTGGCCTTGGAAAAGTTTAAAACTCCCACTCATTACGTCTTAAGGGTCTAGATTATCCGGAGGCTACGTAGTTGATGGAAGCAATTTCTTGGTAGGATTGAGCAATAGAGTGTCAGAGAGTCAAGGGCTCGTGTGATTTACGCTGCGTAAGGGAAGTTTAGACTACAGAGGATTCTCTCTTATTTTTCCGATGCCGTGTTGATTTTGCCAAGACTTGGAGTAACCCCACATTCGAGTCCTGCTAAGCGGCCCGCTTGCCTCCGCCGTCCCTTCCAACATGAATGAACTGGTTGCAATACCTGATCTATGGATGCTATTGAAGTCATCGGGTGCTCAGGCCTCTTGAGCTTCATTTCTTTCGAATTTTACCCATATTTTCGAGGGTTATGAGGACCTGGAGAGTCTCGATACCGTATATTTTTAGTCCACTAGCCACGTAGTAGCAATCTTCGAAGAAACGGAGGCCTTCTACGGTGCGTGAATTGTGGTCTTGGCATCAGCCCTCTGACCATTAGACTCTTCGAGGACACGGCACCGGCAACTGATATATTCGTGAGAAACTGGTAGAGCCCTCGCAAGAATGCGGGGAGGTGATGCCATCACTCTCCCCGCATTGTTGAAAGCCTGCAACCTGTAGCGTCACCAGACCAACACCTGCCCACAAGACACTGAATAGATGGGATGCTCTGGCTTGATTGATATCAAGAAAGGCTCAAAGCTACTGGAGGAGGAGGAAACTTAATGAAAGGGCCGCGCGGGCCGTCGAAAACCTAGCTGTTGGCACTTCTCTTTCCACGAATAAGCCATCCCAGAAACTATACACCACGTCTCAGAAGTGATACTACTCCGATTCCATTCAACGCTTGCACAGATGGGAGGGCCGAACGGGAAGGCGGGCCGCCTGGGTGGAAGGGAGCAGTTCTTCTGCTGTCCAATACGCCTGCAAGGTTCGACGTGATGAAGTCCCGTACAGAACCCAATGATTTTCCGAGCATGAGACGAACAACGTATAAAAGCTGGACGTTTGCAACGATGAAAAGACCAGAACTCGTCTTCTAACGTCTTCTACAACACCGGTACTTCCAGAACAAACATGAAGTGGCTTCATTCTATCGTCGCTTTTGCTGCTATCCAAATCGTCTCGGTAGGTGTTTCCTTCCAAAGCTTCTGGTACAGACACACAAGAATCCTGACTCGATTTTCGCTTAGGCTGCTCCTTCTGTTGTCAAGCGAGCATCTGTTAGCGATGTCGCATCTGTCGGATACGCTACTTTGAACGGAGGGTAAGTCAAACTCGAGCCTTACACTTTAATTTTCGAGAGTCTGATGCATATTCGGTTCTATTTTTAGAACCACCGGAGGTTCAGGTGGTACTACCACGACCGTCACCAGTCTCGCAGCCTTGACCTCTGCTGTTACCGGTACTGCCAAGAAGATTGTCATCATCTCTGGTAAGGAGCTTCCACAGCTAAAAGCATCGCAAAATCTGAAGTCTTCCTTCTTACAGGCACGATCACTGGCAACACTGTCGTCAAAGTTGGCTCTAACACCTCAGTCATTGGTGCCAAGGGCTCTTCTCTCGTCGGCGTTGGCCTTCGTGTTCTCGAGGAGAAGAACGTCATCATCAGGAACGTCAAGATTTCCAAGGTTTTGGCTGATGCTGGTGATGCCATTGGCATTCAAGCATCTTCCCAGGTCTGGGTTGACCACGCCGATCTGAGCAGCGACAGGGATCACGACAAGGTTCGTCACACTCTCCTCAAGCATCGATTCATCACTGACCTTGAGTCTTGCATTAGGACTACTACGATGGTCTCCTTGATATCACCCACGGCTGCACCGGTATCACCGTCACCAATAGCAAGCTCTACACCCACTGGAAGGCTTCCCTCGTCGGCCACTCTGACAGCAACGGCTCTGAAGATACCCCCATCACCGTCACCTACGCCGGCAACTACTGGAGCAACCTCAACTCCCGTACTCCTTCCTTCCGCTTCGGCCATGGTCACATCTTCAACAACTACTTCGAGAACAACGGTGACGGTATCAACACCCGTGATGGTGCTCAACTCCTTGTTGAGAACAACGTCTGGAGTGGTGAGTCTTATCTTGTGCTTTCACGATACGGGCTATGGTACTGATTGCAATCTTCCAATGAATAGGATGCAAGAACACCATCTACGCTACCGATGCTGGATTCGCTGTTGCAAGGGGCAACGACTACGGAGGTGTTAACCCAACTGCTGGCGCCGGTACTTTTACCACTGCACCCTACTCCTACTCTTTGATTGCTGCTTCCTCCGTCAAGTCATCCGTCACTGCCAACGCTGGCCAGACCTTGTCTTTCTAAGCCTTGTTGGTACTGATACACTTAGATGTAAAGACGGCTCCTTGTAAAAAGCTTTCAATATACCATTTTCTGCTTTCATTTCTGCACGAGTCAATGTTACCACCGCTGTCCAATGGCACATCCAGACCAAACGAATTTACAAGGAAGGACAATGTCTCAAGAGTTGAAAGTGCAGATGAACAAGAATGGTCTTCAACGCAGTTTCTATGTGGTAATGGGGCGCAATAGAAACATGTATAGCAATCAAGTAATACTGTATGAGACAATAACAAACAGAGAATAAATATATTATCACAAGACAGAGGGGTTATTCAGAGTAAGGCATTAGATCGTAAAATATAAGGAACGTTTTCAATGGCCAGCCAGGGCCTGAGCAAGATAGCCATCCAAGACCTAAAGCAAAACGACATCAGTACTGCCCACCAAGACCCAACATGGGTGAAAATACGTACTTTATCCATGTCTTCCAGTTGCTTGAAAGCAGGGGCGTAGATGTCTCTAATTTTCGGATGTAGGGCTTGGGTATCAATAGGTCGGCCAAACAACATTTCGTCTACAGGGTCGATGGGAGGAAGAGGCTTCTTAGGCTGGGCATCTTTATGCTGAATGATAGTGAGCATGCTGGCGATACCGAAATCATCACTAGGGATGAATGGTCGCTTTTGCTGTCCTTTCGGCGTCGCCGTACTGCGTTGGCTTTCATCAGGTGTATGTGATGTGGGGGTATCATATCTCGAGATTTCGGACATAACGGAAGCAAGAGAGGGTTGGCGACGGTCGTTTGCAGGGGCAGCTTGTGAGGTGTCATTCTGCTTGGGTGTCGTGGTTCCAGTGCGGGCTTCCTTGTTGCCAACCTCGGCGGCGGAAGCTGACCTCCAGCGTTGTATGTCGGATTGGGCAGGTCCACCCAAGCCTGCTGAGCCTGGTGGGCTGACGGAACGTGAGCGATGGCGGTGGTCAATGACGGTGTCATCCATTGAATATTCAGAGCCGGATGCTGACTGTCTGTTCGAGGAGTCAAGAGTCCTGATAGAACCAAGGTCCTTGTCCTTCTTGCCAGTCTTGATCTTGCTGAGGACCCTATTGAGCTTCTCTCCAACAGCGTCCTTCCTCCCCAAGATTCCCTCCAATAGATCCATACGACCATTGGTGACATTGTCACGCAGTTCCTCCTCCACGATATCACTGATATCATATGTTTCACCGTCAGCTTCGACGTACGAATAACGCATGCGGTCATTCACGTCATAACGTGAGCTACGCAGCATGGCATTGCCCGGAAGCAGAACATCCATTCCCCTGACGGAATTAGCCTGTGCAGATAAGATGGCACGCTGGCTAGCCCTGGTGGCCTCTCTCTGGCGTGCAATGATCTCTTGCCTCGACAAGGATTGTTTTGGTTGTTCAAGAGAGGCATTTGGGTCCGAAGAGCCTCCACTTGAGATGGAATTACGGTGACTGTGCAATTGCTGCAGAGCCAGCTCATCCAGAGGAGCAGACATGCGATGGCGTGAAGTTGAATTACGATAGGCAACAGCACGGCGGAGAATGAAGGTGGGATCATCTGGGCTGACGTCCTCGATTGAACCCAAGAGAAGAGTGGAATCCACGGAACGACGTTTAGCCGAGACCCTCTCGGGAGGACGGTAGGAAGGAGGGCGGGAATACGCTTCCACCACTCTGCTTGATGGTGCCAATTCTCTCTCAGCTACAAAAGATATCAGAGAAGGAATAAGAAATGGAAAAATCTAAACGAACCTCTGTTCCCAGAATCAACATTCAAGCAATATCTGACTTTTGACGTGCTCCTCCTCTTGTTTGACTTATCCTCGATTTCATCTCCACCATCCACCACACCTTCCGAGATGCCAAACCTCTCCAGCGCAATCTCAATGACTTCCGCCACCGTGATGTTCTTCGGGAAGACGAACACCTTGCGTCTCATATTCGGGGAGACATTAGGAACAACACTAGCATCCGACTTGCTGAGTGTGTCTTTGAACACAATCGCCTCCGTGGAGGGGTGGAACGCCATATCATCGGGTAGGTCGTCAGGGTATATGAGAATCTGGATCGCGAAGCGAACAGTTGGTGAAGTGAACCGTTCAGCGGCAGCTTGAAGGTTGGTAGCAATAGTGAGGTTGTTTTGTCTGCCAGGGAACTGAGCATCCGAATCCATTGACGAATCCGCCTGAAGAACCTCATCCAAATCATCTCCATGACCAATGGTACTATCATCTCCACCATCGCCCTTCCTATTGAGGTAGAATTTGACAGCAGAGTCGTCCGTGAAATCGTTCATGGACAACTTGGTGATAGCAGGGTGCATCGAGAGGTTACTCTGGATGGAGCTAATACTGCCCACACTGCTTCGCTTGACTTTAGGAAGCGCCTCCGCGATTTGCTGCTCAAAGACAATGAGTGGTTTTTCCTCTCCTCTTAGGAGCGCCATATCCCCAGCTTCAACCCTCTTGATAGTGAGGTAATACCCGTCGTCCGAATCACTCTGAGGCAACCTAAACCTCTGAGTGGCCTGTCGAATAAGGTCTGAGGCCGTCGTAGACGAATTGAGCAAAACCGTCTTGAACGTCGCCTCCGTCTGTAGGTTCTTGCCAGCAAAGACACGGACAACACTGAGCTCCGGTACACCTGGCCCATCCATAATATTTCCGGTGATGATGAGCGAGCCCGGACGGGGTTTTCCACCCGCTGTAGTTGGGCTGAGGTAATTGTTTGCGCTGCTCGACATGAGGGCAGATGCTGATTGGAAGCCATATGAAGGTTGGACTTCGGGAGCGGAGGAAGGGGACCGGTTGAGGTATTGTTGGTATAAAGCTTGCTGTTGCTGATCACGTTGGCGGAGCTGGGTCGCATGAGAGGAGACTTGTCGATCAGGGGTCTGTGGTTCGGGACCAGGACGTTTGGTCTCTTGGGATGCACGGAGTGCATTAAGTGACTGTTGTTGCTGCTGTTGCATAGCAGTCGCAGTAGTCGGTGAAATGACGCCTTCAACAGTAGATGACCTGGTGCTCTTCGACTCCTCTGAGAATCTACCAGATATCTCACTGCTGTCAATCGACCCAACGGAGGAGTTTTTCTCCTTCTTTTCCTTCTTCTTGAACAAGCCACCGAACATTGAGCTTTTCTTCTTCTCCTTTTTCCCGCTACCTTCATCCTCGTCTGGTCTATGCTCCTTGCGAAGCTTGCCACCAGACTTGGTCAAGCTCGAAGTAGAGCTGACTGGCGAAGCCATCTTTTCGCGTTCCTTGCTTTTAGCACGTTTCCTAGCTTCCTCAGCCTCTTCCTCCCTCAAGCGTTTCTCCCTTTCATCCTCTTGTCGAGTAGGTGTAGCACTAGAGAGGTACGGGTTGTTCGTCTCCTCACCACGAGCAATAGTAGGGGTAACCGTGAGTTTCCTGGTCTCCGTAGCTTGCAAGGGATCGATTGTCCTTGCACCATCTGCGAGACGTTCACGAGAGTTCTGGGGTCGCAACTCCTGAGTCGGAGTTGGAGTTCCTCCTTGTCGCTGCTGTTGCTGCTGAGCAGCAAGCTCTCGCTGTTGTTGAATCTGCTGCTGCTGAGTAGCTCGCTCTTGTTCCTGCTGCTGCATCTGCATCTGCATCTGTTGATCCCTCGCCTGCTGACCGCCGACCTGCAGAGCAGCAGGAGGTGCCATCTGACCTTGACCCTGAGCAGCTTGCATCTGCTGAGCCTGCATTTGCCTGACAGCTGCGGGATCCCAACCCATGGGGTCAGAGTCCTCTTCCATGAGCGGTGGGCCAGCAGGCATGACTGAGCGTGGTTCGGGATAATCCACAGCGAGGCTGGGGTCTTGGTCCTCAAAACTCGAGTCTGACCATTCGCCCTCGGATTCGTCAATTTCTTCGTGCCAGATGGCAGGGAGGTAACGGTGGACTTTGCGAGTAGACCTGAATGAGATGCCTCGTCGACTTGCTTGAGACTGAGAGCGTGGTCCTCTAGGAAGGGGAGATGGAGATTTAGCGGTAGCTCGACCAATTTGAAGAGATTCATTCAGTTCAGCCTGTGTAGCAGTTGCCAGCTAGAAAACCAATCTCAGTTCAATATCATACACAGAATAGAATCAGTTTTGCTCACATCAACATTCCTGTGCTTGTTCAGCCTTGCAAGTCGTTCAAAAGGAGTTTCGATGTTTTCAGCGGGTATATATCCGACTTCCTGAGTCTTGAGAACGCGGACTAGCCACCAGTAGGAATTGCTGTCGTCCATCAAATATAGGCTGTCTCCTCGTACGACATTGGCCTGGCCCTCCACAGTTGCAGCAAAGGAGTGCAATGCATAGACCAAGTCGAAGTCTATGGATTCATTTGGAATAGACAGGGATGAATCGTCATCGTCGTAGTCCATGTCATCGTGGTCGCCTTCCTCTCCTTCGGAATCATCTTCCATAACTGAATGGTCCTCCTCCATCCCATATGAGCTTGCTGCTTCTGCGTGAGCATGAAGGTGTGAATGGTCGTCCTGTTGTATCTGGTCCCGCAGATCGAAGGTATCCTGGCGGTTAGCGCGCCTGGTATCTACCACTTGCTGGGCCTGCATGGTACTGGCACAAAACTATGGCAAAAACAGCTAAATTTCATTCCCCAATCAGCACCAGCGTTCGGGAGTACCAGAATGCGTCTACGTACCTTCCACAAGAGTCGCGCCTCAGGCGTCAAAATTCTCTGCCTGGGTCCTGAGGGTATGTAGGCGAACCGACGTGCCAAATGGGTCGAAATCCCAGTCTCAGCCCTCAAAAACGTTCAAACGTCTCGAACGAGTGGCTTCACGCGTCGTACTCAGCAGCGCGGAGGACCGGGTTATTCAACGCTGGCAATCGTTGGCGACGTTGAGGACGGTGTGGAGGATATTTGCCTTTGTTTATTTCCCAGCGCTAATCGCTGGACCCATTCAACATAGAAACCAACCATCATGATCGTCGCACAACATTTGGCTCTAGCGCGGACATCGTCTTTCACGATTGGCAGTCGCACAATGTCTAGCAGAAGATTTTTCAACGACATATCAGACTGCGTAGAAGATCTGCCAGATACTCGTCGACCATCGGAAGCTATTGGCAATGGGAGCTTGGATCCTTATGCCCAGTGAAAATCGACTCCTGCTGTGTCTCGCCACAGACAAGCACAGCCATTTGTTTTCATGGTTTACCTGAGTTACGCCTGCTTGGCACCGTTGATCGATTTCTGGTCATTTCGAAACATTTCAAGCCTTGTTTACTCAATTTTACATTGATTACCGTAGACGGTATTTCCTAAAATGGATGTGTTTTGCCCTTGGCGCTGTCAAACCCTGTCGCGAATCTGCTTAACACTGTTTTGTGATGTCGTTCGCTCTGCTTAAATCGCTAGAAATGGATAGAAATATGATACAAGTGTTCGATGTGCTTGTGCAAGGTTGCCTGCATATGAAAATGTAAAGGTCGCCTTCTGCCACGATTCACGGTCCCTAAGATGCCCCGAGCACCAAGAAGACAGCAGACAACCACGGCTTCATTCACATGCAACTGTGCCCAGAGGTGTGGAGGGGTAGATCGGGCGGTGACTGAGCGTACATTCCAGCTGCATGCCGCTTTCAGGGAATCTGATGTGAGGATTATTCGGTCTGGGGAGGAAAATGGTCCCTGTGGTGAAGCAGCTGATTCCGTATGTAATGGACATGGCATTACCTCTCTTTAGCACTCAAATTACACAGGGAACCCGCTCGGAAACAGTTCAAGACCCCAGATCCACAAACAGTGACGCACCGAATGCCTCATCTTCATCCGATCCTCCGAGTCGTGTTGATCCATCCGATCCAGTCACTTCCGAAGATGATCCATCCCAGGAGGCAAGTCCGGTGGATGAGGCTGAAAACGCTGATCCCGGGTGCATGGATGACGACCAGCCTGAAAAGGATGGTAGCGAAACCTCTGATCAAGATTTTGAAAATATATTTGCTGCGATAAAGTTGGAGGATCTTGTCATTGCGACACAGTTTATCAAGGCGCTTCAAGCAGCTTCTCTCGATGATGAGAATAACTCGATGGACCCAAAGTGGCTCGCGCGGCTTCGAAACCCTCCAGTTCAGCAATTTGCTATTGAGGAATATCCAGATCTACGTTTAGGCCTCGATACTTTTCTTGTCAGCATAAAGTCATCAGTCGACACTTATGTCTCAATGCGAGAGGCCATTCTACGACGACATCCTGAGGACCAAGTCCCTTCTTACGACCGAATCAAACGAATCATTACGGAGATCACTGGCGTCACCTCCGTGGCTCACGCCATGTGCAAGAATAGCTGTCTTGCATTTACTGGTCCATTCGCGAAACTAGATAAGTGCCCGAAATGTGAAGAGCCCAAATTGTGCCCTATTACGAAGCAGCCACACCAAGAATTCCATACCCTTCTACTTGGTCCAATCCTTCAGGCTCTTTGGCGAGAGCCCTCAGGTGCACAAAGATTCGCCTACCGCCGAAGAATCACAGAGGAAATAATCGAAGAACTCTCACTCGAGGATGGTATTTTATCATCTTACGATGATGTGTTCCATGGTAGCGACTACCTCGAAAACGTCAGGAAAGGTGTAATCAGTGATGATGACATTGTCTTGATGCTCTCGATAGACGGGGCACAGCTCTACGCTCACAAAGCGTCAGACTGCTGGATTTACCTTTGGGTAATCCTCGATCTTTCCCCAGACGAACGCTATAAGAAGAAGCACGTTCTCCCAGGCGGATTCATCCCCGGTCCAAATAAGCCGAAAAATGTCGACTCATTCCTCTTCCCCGGGCTGCATCATCTTTGCGGCCTCCAGCGAGAGGGCCTACAGATCTGGGATTCCTCAACCGACCGCCTTTTCCGTTCTAAATTATTCCTTGGGATCAACACCGCCGATGGGCCTGGTATGGCCTACCTCAATGGTTTGGTGGGCCATCATGGGAAGCACGGATGCCGACTCTATTGCCCAGTGCCTGGCCGTCATAAACCTAACGGCTCCCATTATTACCCAGCTTTGTTAAAGCCTCATGGTTTTGTTATGCCTGGCTGTGATCACGATGATCTCTCGCATTTCACGCCGTGGACCTCATCTCCTGCCACCTACCTCCAAAATCTTCGCTATCTCTTAGAATCCCCGAACGAAACCCAATACAAGAAGCGGCGGCTTGAGACTGGCATCACAAAACCTACCATCTTCTTAGGATTTGCGAGTGATTGCATTCTTGGGATTCCGGGCTGCTTTGGCTCGGATATCATGCATCTCGGATCATTCAATCTAGCAGACCTGCTTGTCTCCCTCTGGCGTGGTCAACTGGATCACGATAGAACAGATTCTATAGCAGAATGGCCATGGGCCGTTCTTCGCGGTGATATTTGGGAGGAACATGGTAAAGCTGTTGCTGCGGCGACTCCGTATTTGCCTGGCTCATTTGACCGACCGCCTCGCAATATTGCTGACAAGATTAACTCGGGTTACAAGGCATGGGAGTGGTTACTCTACCTCTATGGTCTCGCGTCGCCACTCCTGTATGGAATTCTTCCAGAGCCATACTATGCTCACTTCTGTAAGCTGGTTCGAGCAATGAGAATCATCCAACAACATCACATTCGTAGGCTTGATCTCATCGAGGCAGCTGAACTACTGCGGTCATTCGCATATGAATTCGAGAAACTTTACTATCAACAACGAGTAGATCGTCTTCACTTTTGCCGTCAGAGCATCCACGCCTTGCTCCACCTTGCATCAGAAGTGACCAGACTTGGTCCACCAATCTGTTCCTCGCAATGGACGATGGAACGGACCATCGGTAATCTCGGCGAAGAGATCCGTCAGCCTTCCAACCCATACGCCAACCTTTCGCAGCGGGGGCTATTGAGATGCCAAGTCAATGCATTAATTGGGATGATCCCTGACCTTGTTCCAGCGCCGCCTACACTCCCTCACGGCGCGATTGATCTTGGAAGAGGGTATGTCCTTCTTCGAGCACAGGACAGATATGATCGACTCATGCGCCCATGCGAAGCGCAAGCCCTCGCTACATACCTTCAAGAACTTGATGGGACAGTTCTAGGAGGCTGTCCTAAGGTTGCTCGATGGGCAAGGCTTCGCCTCCCAAATGGGCAAGTGGCAAGGTCACGCTGGAAAGAGTCGCTTAAGCCAATCAATAAGGTTCGAATGGCAAGGAATGTTAAGGTGTGCAATCTAATGTTACATGTATCGAGGAACTATGAGGCTGAGTTACCTGAATCTACTAGTTTCAATCCGCTCACGGTCCTCGCTTTGGAGAGGTCTATTTTTATTTCCGGTGTAGGAACAAGGGGCAGGAAATGACGCTGGCTGTCATATCGCTCTATTCAGAGCCCCATGCCGAGATCCTCGCTGCATCTCATGGAACGTTCCTCCTGTGCAGGCACTCTGGGGATGATTTATTAATTGTTATTGATGCTTTGTGTATTCAATCCGTTGTGGCAATGGTGCCGCATGACCTACCTCATTCCACTGATTCGGGGGCTTATTACTTTGTAGTTGAAAAGCCAGGATTAGATACAACAAGCCTTGGCGGTGCTCATGAACCGATTCCTGATATTTGAACCCAAGTTGCTATTCTCGTATATATTTTCTATTCACATGTCGAAGTCTGTTGACTCGATCACGAATATCCTTACCTAATCAATTCCACTCTTCCTTCCTTTTCCTTCGTCCTTCGTTTTGTGACCAGTCTGCCTTTATATAGGCTCCATCTGCCTACATGGCATACCTCTGTCGTTGGGATGACCCCTCTGTCCTCTGCGACTCCACCGTGTTCTCGAAGGAATCCGAAGACTGTCACGTCTTCGGCTATCCCGCCATGAACGACATCGGCGAGAGCGAGAGCACCTCTTCCGCTCCTAGACCTCCAGCACCAGCACCAGCGCTGGCGCCTGCACTCGCCAACTCAAGATTTCCAGCTTTACCCGTGGCGCATAATTATTCTGCTCTGGCGTGCCCAGAGAGATTTCAAACATACCTTACGTATGAGCTTCCCCAAGCTCTCGATGAGAAAACCGCAGAGCTCATGCTTCCGCCACCTCCACAGCACACCGTCAAGCCACAATACCCTATCAACAGTGGCTTTATCAACAGCGCTCTGAAGAAGAAAGATAAGGTTCTGCTAGGAACTTCAGACTGGATCACAACGACCGTATTCCCCGATGTCAAACTTCCCTCCGCTTTTGCCTCTCAAGCTATCGTACAACAGTCTGAGCTCTGGGATGGCGAACGCCTCATTGCGCCAGACGGGATGCTCAACGGTGACATCCGGAGGTGGCTCAATTTTATCGCAAGCAACCTCGCTACCGCTCACACCTCCACTACACCTTCCAACGACCGAGCCTTCGACTCCCTCACTTCTACCAAAGCGCCCTCAACACAATATCCACCCACAAAGCCCAACATTTCGGTCATCAGCCGGATTCTCCAACACACATCAACCGACCCCAACGAGCGTCTCAGCTGGACCACAACCCATGCCATAATCGAACTCGCCCAACCAACCGACTCAAAGCCACTTGAAGATGTACTGCAGCGGATAATCCAACAATCTGCGTACATCTTTCACGCGCAGCCACAGCGGCAATTCGTCTGTGCAGTGGGCATCTTCGGCTCGCCCAACGACCTCCAGTTTATCTTCGCCGTCGTTGACCGTGCTGGGGCAACTCATATTCCCATGACGCCACTTGCCGGGTGTGACGCCCTTACATTCCTTCGTATCATCTATGCCATGTGTTATGCCCCTCTCACTACCCTTGGCTGGGACCCGACAATGCAGGTTGACCCGGCGACCCACGAAGTCACTCACATCAACGTGAAGGGTTACGAACGTGATTCAACGAAGATTTCAACACACCTCTTCAAGCTTGTCGGGCTACTGCATTCGTCGCCCATTCTGTTCGGCAGAGGTACCCGCGTTTGGGTCGCGAGGGACGAGGATGGCTCCTTCTGTGTGCTCAAGGACTCTTGGGTACTAAAGGATGGCATGAACTCTGAGATTGAGCTTCTCAACCACATAGAAGACGTTATCGAGCAGGACCCAGATGGCCATCTCTTCAAATATTCGTCTCCAACATTGGTCATTGGTCAGGAATGTGTCGCCTCGACTGACACCATTCGTCAACTCCTTCCCAAACCTCCCACGCGAGTGCAGCGGCGGATTGTGACAAGGCTCATTGGTGATCCTTGTACATCCTTTCGTTCGAAGTATGAATGGGTATGTCTGTTACTTGATCTTGTGAACAGTAAGTGTCTACATAACTTTCGACATTAATAGTACTGACTCTGTTGACAGAGCTCGAGTATCTTGCAAAACGGGGTCTTGTTATTCACGGAGACCTTTCAGTGAACAATATCATGATTCACCGCGTCTTCAAACACGGTCCCGATGATGCTCCCTCTCGACTTTGAACACTTGCTTCGGACCTCCTGGACGCGCTTCCTACCGATGGTGCCACTACCTCCGAGACTTCTCCCATTGATTCAACTATTACAAGCACAACGACACCTCCACCTCCATCCTCCATCGTCAACGCAGTCTCCATTCAAACATCAACTGCAACTAGCGAAAGCAAGGCGGCACCTGCGTCATATCCCGCCCCTTTAGCACCAGGGGCACCTCTCGTCAACAGTGAAACCCATGGTCTCATGACAGCGGTCGGAGTGAATGGTACCTATGAAGCTATCGAAGTCTCTGGGTTTCTCATTGACTTTGATTTCACGAGATATACCAATGACACGACCTACCAGACATCTGTAAGTGCATCGAGATTTGTGACTATCTTATTGATCCCTGGCTAATTGTTGTACAGGGAACACTACCCTTTGCAGCCATTGAATCACTCTTCCCACTCCACCTACCGTTTCGACAGGAACCTCGTCATGACCTCGAGAGTCTCCTTGACACCATCCTCACTGTCTGTTATTACACTGATGGTCCCGGTGGCAACCTACGGCGGGTTGAATCTACTGATCGGAACATGATCTTTAACGATTGGTTCTCAACGGCGGATCGGACACACCTGGCCATGCTCAAGTCTATTACCCTTGAAGCATTTGACGTCGTCATCAAGCCTTTCCTGCCCAAGTATTGGCAGGACTTTGCACCGTTCCTGGGACGATTGATCAAGGCAACTTGGACCAGCTATCCCTACCTCACTCATCCCAATGTCGCGACACACCAAGCCTACCGCACGATACTCAAGGATGCCATGGAGTTCTACTCGAAGGTGGACAAGGATACCCCGAGCATCTACGCTAGCACTGCAGAGAACAAGCGCCCTATCCCTTCGACCATCCTCGCTGAAGAGTCCACCGAGCCACCTGCAAAAAGGCCTCGTAGGAGTCCACTGTTGTCGTCTACTAGCTCGTCCACTCCGCCCTCCTCTCCCCTTGTTCTCTCTGTTTCTAATGTTGTACCACCTCACTGCACTCACGTGCAGTCCTACGATAACTATACGGAATCTTTCCTGCCGTTGTGATTGCCAGCGGAGTGAACAGACCTTGTTCTATTGCATGTTCTAGATGTTGTCTATTGTAATCTCGTGTCTCCTCCATATTGTCCCTACTGCATCATACTACATTATACCAGGCATTGCATGTTGTACTACCTCTACATTGTTCTAATTAGCATACCCCTTACACTGAAGAACTTCTGCCAAATCTGGATTATGTCATCTAAATCTTCCTGGGTGAATTCATGTCGCTAATAATATTGTTCGGAACCTCTTCCTGCTGGCATGAATGGTCAGTTCGGAATGTCAGGATTTGAACCATGCCTTCGTGCTACAAGTCCTGCTCCTGGCATACCACAGTATCCTCCCTCCTCACTGATGGCCTCACAAACCTTCCAATATAGTCCGTCCCCTCTGGAGAGCTCAGACAGCTCACTCTATGCTCACTCATACCCAACGGATAGCTCTGAATCAAGGATGGTACGTTAAATGCATTAGCACTCTCTATTTGTGACTCATAACGGATTTCGACTATAGAATCTGAATTGGTCTTCTGGTGATGTTGAATGGAACCGGCGGGAAGATCAGACTGGACTCGGACTCGGAAGCCGCGACCGCATCCTGCTGGAAAACCAGGCACTCTCCAAACAGGTCGCTGTGTGGCAAGCCAAGTACAACACCTTAGAGTACGTGCTCGAGACATCATGATATGTGCACAAGCTAACTTAGCCCCAAGAGCTGCGTATAACCTTCTTTTAGCTCGTATTCCCGCAGCAGCAAGTCCGGAACGTGTCCAGCTTAAACACAGCGACTACAAGAAAATCAACTTTTGGTACAGGAATCAGTGGACCTCAGCGTCGGGAAATCGTGTTACCGAGATCCAAGGATGCGCAGTGAACCAGAACGGAACGGGGAGCAGAAATGAAAACGAGATCGCGAACGAGAACGAGAACGAGAACGAGAACGAGAACGAGATTGTGAACGAGGTTGAGAATGAGGATGAGGACATTGGGGCAGAAACTATCGAGCAAGCGGGCTCTCGAGCTACGTCTCCCGCACCAGGTGCCCAGCGTGGCCGAGGTCGTTCCAGCAAAGGAGAAAACGTGAAGATGCGTTATGTTGAGAAGGAGGATGGGCAGATTATTGATGGCCACTACGCGGGGAAAATACGGGTGCATGCCCGTGCCGTTTTTGTTGGGCTTGCGAGGGATGGCAAACAGTTCAATTCATGGGGAGATGCTGACGCTATCAGCAAAAGAACCTACTACGATGAGATGGCAAATCGGTTCCCAGAGCTTCGCTATTGCGATCTCGATTGGAAAGCTGATCAGATAGCGACTGATACCTATCCTGGGTGGAAGGTGACATGGACAAACAAGCAGACGAAAGCTGGGAAACGACCTCATCAAGGATCAGTTATAGATCAGGACGACCCAAAGCGCGTTAGAACGGAGACCCATACAATCAACGCACCAGCAACCGCAGCCTCGCCAGCTTCTGCTGGTGCAGCGCCGCCTTTGACACAGGTATGTCTCAAATTGTTTTCACGCAGAAATGTGCATAACAGCAACCCTTATATAGCGCTCAACACTGGCAGTCCCCACACCAGTTGTCAACGTCATACCAAACACACCTGTAAGGTCACAACCGGCTGTACGTATTTCTTCCCTCTTTCATGTCACACAACCAATTCACATCACAATTGCCACCAGAACTTCAACATGCATCGCCCTCAGGATCCCTCTCTGCTCCAGCCCGTAGCGCGTCAATTTATGTTCCCTGTACGTCAGACTCATTCTCGCGGCGACAATTTCTAATAACGTGAATTCCAAAGATTAATGATCCACTTGCGCCTCCAAACAGCCAACAACCAACGAATGCCCCCCAAGTCAGTGAATCAAATGCCACTCAGGCTCGGGTTGTCAATGGCTCCACCGTCCAACCACAGCAAGTAGTTGGCCCCAACAACCCACCTTCGGCAACAAACACCGTCACTGGCAGCCAACCAACTGCCCTCCATCCTTCGTTTGCGGTGCATAATCCTCCACCACCGCCACCTGGTCAGAAAGCCCCAGGGAAGATGCGGCCAACCAAGACCAGTATCACGCCCAGGTAATACAAATGAATTCATTATTTGACGTACCACTGAAGTCTGTGAAGGAACCTTTGCGCTCTCAAATGGGTTCTTTCGAATGCAAAAGGAACCACGGATGAATTCAATACGTACTTCAAAGGCCTTTCCGGGCCGGATAAGGAGGTCAGTATCTCGAATATCAGCTACCCAAAACAGTATGCTAACATTACTTGTGCGTTTAGAAGTGGGATAAGCTATCCGCAGAGGCAAAGAAGTCTGGGCAGTCTCCTGCTCAGTGGATTCAACCCAGTGAAAAGTCGCTCCTGATCTAGGCCGATTCTGGCTTTTCTGTCCAATTGATGCTTACTAAACCATGGTCAAACTCGGGTTGAATTTGGTAGAAATATCTATATCTAGAATGCTGATTATCGGCAACAGTGCACATTGCTGGAAATGGGTAGAAATGGGACTAATACGAGTCGTCTAAGGATGAGTGAAAACCTATTTCTACCGAATTAAAGGGAGATTATGTAATGTAAGCGAAATCGGGAGAAATCGAGAGAAATATGTTCACGACTGGAATTCTGGGCAAGCTTGAATCCACTGAGCAGGAGACTGCCCAGACTTCTTTGCCTCTGCGGATAGCTTATCCCACTTCTAAACGCACAAGTAATGTTAGCATACTGTTTTGGGTAGCTGATATTCGAGATACTGACCTCCTTATCCGGCCCGGAAAGGCCTTTGAAGTACGTATTGAATTCATCCGTGGTTCCTTTTGCATTCGAAAGAACCCATTTGAGAGCGCAAAGGTTCCTTCACAGACTTCAGTGGTACGTCAAATAATGAATTCATTTGTATTACCTGGGCGTGATACTGGTCTTGGTTGGCCGCATCTTCCCTGGGGCTTTCTGACCAGGTGGCGGTGGTGGAGGATTATGCACCGCAAACGAAGGATGGAGGGCAGTTGGTTGGCTGCCAGTGACGGTGTTTGTTGCCGAAGGTGGGTTGTTGGGGCCAACTACTTGCTGTGGTTGGACGGTGGAGCCATTGACAACCCGAGCCTGAGTGGCATTTGATTCACCGACTTGGGGGGCATTCGTTGGTTGTTGGCTGTTTGGAGGCGCAAGTGGATCATTAATCTTTGGAATTCACGTTATTAGAAATTGTCGCCGCGAGAATGAGTCTGACGTACAGGGAACATAAATTGACGCGCTACGGGCTGGAGCAGAGAGGGATCCTGAGGGCGATGCATGTTGAAGTTCTGGTGGCAATTGTGATGTGAATTGGTTGTGTGACATGAAAGAGGGAAGAAATACGTACAGCCGGTTGTGACCTTACAGGTGTGTTTGGTATGACGTTGACAACTGGTGTGGGGACTGCCAGTGTTGAGCGCTATATAAGGGTTGCTGTTATGCACATTTCTGCGTGAAAACAATTTGAGACATACCTGTGTCAAAGGCGGCGCTGCACCAGCAGAAGCTGGCGAGGCTGCGGTTGCTGGTGCGTTGATTGTATGGGTCTCCGTTCTAACGCGCTTTGGGTCGTCCTGATCTGTAACTGATCCTTGATGAGGTCGTTTCCCAGCTTTCGTCTGCTTGTTTGTCCATGTCACCTTCCACCCAGGATAGGTATCAGTCGCTATCTGATCAGCTTTCCAATCGAGATCGCAATAGCGAAGCTCTGGGAACCGATTTGCCATCTCATCGTAGTAGGTTCTTTTGCTGATAGCGTCAGCATCTCCCCATGAATTGAACTGTTTGCCATCCCTCGCAAGCCCAACAAAAACGGCACGGGCATGCACCCGTATTTTCCCCGCGTAGTGGCCATCAATAATCTGCCCATCCTCCTTCTCAACATAACGCATCTTCACGTTTTCTCCTTTGCTGGAACGACCTCGGCCACGCTGGGCACCTGGTGCGGGAGACGTAGCTCGAGAGCCCGCTTGCTCGATAGTTTCTGCCCCAATGTCCTCATCCTCATTCTCAACCTCGTTCACAATCTCGTTCTCGTTCTCGTTCTCGTTCTCGTTCTCGTTCGCGATCTCGTTTTCATTTCTGCTCCCCGTTCCGTTCTGGTTCACTGCGCATCCTTGGATCTCGGTAACACGATTTCCCGACGCTGAGGTCCACTGATTCCTGTACCAAAAGTTGATTTTCTTGTAGTCGCTGTGTTTAAGCTGGACACGTTCCGGACTTGCTGCTGCGGGAATACGAGCTAAAAGAAGGTTATACGCAGCTCTTGGGGCTAAGTTAGCTTGTGCACATATCATGATGTCTCGAGCACGTACTCTAAGGTGTTGTACTTGGCTTGCCACACAGCGACCTGTTTGGAGAGTGCCTGGTTTTCCAGCAGGATGCGGTCGCGGCTTCCGAGTCCGAGTCCAGTCTGATCTTCCCGCCGGTTCCATTCAACATCACCAGAAGACCAATTCAGATTCTATAGTCGAAATCCGTTATGAGTCACAAATAGAGAGTGCTAATGCATTTAACGTACCATCCTTGATTCAGAGCTATCCGTTGGGTATGAGTGAGCATAGAGTGAGCTGTCTGAGCTCTCCAGAGGGGACGGACTATATTGGAAGGTTTGTGAGGCCATCAGTGAGGAGGGAGGATACTGTGGTATGCCAGGAGCAGGACTTGTAGCACGAAGGCATGGTTCAAATCCTGACATTCCGAACTGACCATTCATGCCAGCAGGAAGAGGTTCCGAACAATATTATTAGCGACATGAATTCACCCAGGAAGATTTAGATGACATAATCCAGATTTGGCAGAAGTTCTTCAGTGTAAGGGGTATGCTAATTAGAACAATGTAGAGGTAGTACAACATGCAATGCCTGGTATAATGTAGTATGATGCAGTAGGGACAATATGGAGGAGACACGAGATTACAATAGACAACATCTAGAACATGCAATAGAACAAGGTCTGTTCACTCCGCTGGCAATCACAACGGCAGGAAAGATTCCGTATAGTTATCGTAGGACTGCACGTGAGTGCAGTGAGGTGGTACAACATTAGAAACAGAGAGAACAAGGGGAGAGGAGGGCGGAGTGGACGAGCTAGTAGACGACAACAGTGGACTCCTACGAGGCCTTTTTGCAGGTGGCTCGGTGGACTCTTCAGCGAGGATGGTCGAAGGGATAGGGCGCTTGTTCTCTGCAGTGCTAGCGTAGATGCTCGGGGTATCCTTGTCCACCTTCGAGTAGAACTCCATGGCATCCTTGAGTATCGTGCGGTAGGCTTGGTGTGTCGCGACATTGGGATGAGTGAGGTAGGGATAGCTGGTCCAAGTTGCCTTGATCAATCGTCCCAGGAACGGTGCAAAGTCCTGCCAATACTTGGGCAGGAAAGGCTTGATGACGACGTCAAATGCTTCAAGGGTAATAGACTTGAGCATGGCCAGGTGTGTCCGATCCGCCGTTGAGAACCAATCGTTAAAGATCATGTTCCGATCAGTAGATTCAACCCGCCGTAGGTTGCCACCGGGACCATCAGTGTAATAACAGACAGTGAGGATGGTGTCAAGGAGACTCTCGAGGTCATGACGAGGTTCCTGTCGAAACGGTAGGTGGAGTGGGAAGAGTGATTCAATGGCTGCAAAGGGTAGTGTTCCCTGTACAACAATTAGCCAGGGATCAATAAGATAGTCACAAATCTCGATGCACTTACAGATGTCTGGTAGGTCGTGTCATTGGTATATCTCGTGAAATCAAAGTCAATGAGAAACCCAGAGACTTCGATAGCTTCATAGGTACCATTCACTCCGACCGCTGTCATGAGACCATGGGTTTCACTGTTGACGAGAGGTGCCCCTGGTGCTAAAGGGGCGGGATATGACGCAGGTGCCGCCTTGCTTTCGCTAGTTGCAGTTGATGTTTGAATGGAGACTGCGTTGACGATGGAGGATGGAGGTGGAGGTGTCGTTGTGCTTGTAATAGTTGAATCAATGGGAGAAGTCTCGGAGGTAGTGGCACCATCGGTAGGAAGCGCGTCCAGGAGGTCCGAAGCAAGTGTTCAAAGTCGAGAGGGAGCATCATCGGGACCGTGTTTGAAGACGCGGTGAATCATGATATTGTTCACTGAAAGGTCTCCGTGAATAACAAGACCCCGTTTTGCAAGATACTCGAGCTCTGTCAACAGAGTCAGTACTATTAATGTCGAAAGTTATGTAGACACTTACTGTTCACAAGATCAAGTAACAGACATACCCATTCATACTTCGAACGAAAGGATGTACAAGGATCACCAATGAGCCTTGTCACAATCCGCCGCTGCACTCGCGTGGGAGGTTTGGGAAGGAGTTGACGAATGGTGTCAGTCGAGGCGACACATTCCTGACCAATGACCAATGTTGGAGACGAATATTTGAAGAGATGGCCATCTGGGTCCTGCTCGATAACGTCTTCTATGTGGTTGAGAAGCTCAATCTCAGAGTTCATGCCATCCTTTAGTACCCAAGAGTCCTTGAGCACACAGAAGGAGCCATCCTCGTCCCTCGCGACCCAAACGCGGGTACCTCTGCCGAACAGAATGGGCGACGAATGCAGTAGCCCGACAAGCTTGAAGAGGTGTGTTGAAATCTTCGTTGAATCACGTTCGTAACCCTTCACGTTGATGTGAGTGACTTCGTGGGTCGCCGGGTCAACCTGCATTGTCGGGTCCCAGCCAAGGGTAGTGAGAGGGGCATAACACATGGCATAGATGATACGAAGGAATGTAAGGGCGTCACACCCGGCAAGTGGCGTCATGGGAATATGAGTTGCCCCAGCACGGTCAACGACGGCGAAGATAAACTGGAGGTCGTTGGGCGAGCCGAAGATGCCCACTGCACAGACGAATTGCCGCTGTGGCTGCGCGTGAAAGATGTACGCAGATTGTTGGATTATCCGCTGCAGTACATCTTCAAGTGGCTTTGAGTCGGTTGGTTGGGCGAGTTCGATTATGGCATGGGTTGTGGTCCAGCTGAGACGCTCGTTGGGGTCGGTTGATGTGTGTTGGAGAATCCGGCTGATGACCGAAATGTTGGGCTTTGTGGGTGGATATTGTGTTGAGGGCGCTTTGGTAGAAGTGAGGGAGTCGAAGGCTCGGTCGTTGGAAGGTGTAGTGGAGGTGTGAGCGGTAGCGAGGTTGCTTGCGATAAAATTGAGCCACCTCCGGATGTCACCGTTGAGCATCCCGTCTGGCGCAATGAGGCGTTCGCCATCCCAGAGCTCAGACTGTTGTACGATAGCTTGAGAGGCAAAAGCGGAGGGAAGTTTGACATCGGGGAATACGGTCGTTGTGATCCAGTCTGAAGTTCCTAGCAGAACCTTATCTTTCTTCTTCAGAGCGCTGTTGATAAAGCCACTGTTGATAGGGTATTGTGGCTTGACGGTGTGCTGTGGAGGTGGCGGAAGCATGAGCTCTGCGGTTTTCTCATCGAGAGCTTGGGGAAGCTCATACGTAAGGTATGTTTGAAATCTCTCTGGGCACGCCAGAGCAGAATAATTATGCGCCACGGGTAAAGCTGGAAATCTTGAGTTGGCGAGTGCAGGCGCCAGCGCTGGTGCTGGTGCTGGAGGTCTAGGAGCGGAAGAGGTGCTCTCGCTCTCGCCGATGTCGTTCATGGCGGGATAGCCGAAGACGTGACAGTCTTCGGATTCCTTCGAGAACACGGTGGAGTCGCAGAGGACAGAGGGGTCATCCCAACGACAGAGGTATGCCATGTAGGCAGATGGAGCCTATATAAAGGCAGACTGGTCACAAAACGAAGGACGAAGGAAAAGGAAGGAAGAGTGGAATTGATTAGGTAAGGATATTCGTGATCGAGTCAACAGACTTCGACATGTGAATAGAAAATATATACGAGAATAGCAACTTGGGTTCAAATATCAGGAATCGGTTCATGAGCACCGCCAAGGCTTGTTGTATCTAATCCTGGCTTTTCAACTACAAAGTAATAAGCCCCCGAATCAGTGGAATGAGGTAGGTCATGCGGCACCATTGCCACAACGGATTGAATACACAAAGCATCAATAACAATTAATAAATCATCCCCAGAGTGCCTGCACAGGAGGAACGTTCCATGAGATGCAGCGAGGATCTCGGCATGGGGCTCTGAATAGAGCGATATGACAGCCAGCGTCATTTCCTGCCCCTTGTTCCTACACCGGAAATAAAAATAGACCTCTCCAAAGCGAGGACCGTGAGCGGATTGAAACTAGTAGATTCAGGTAACTCAGCCTCATAGTTCCTCGATACATGTAACATTAGATTGCACACCTTAACATTCCTTGCCATTCGAACCTTATTGATTGGCTTAAGCGACTCTTTCCAGCGTGACCTTGCCACTTGCCCATTTGGGAGGCGAAGCCTTGCCCATCGAGCAACCTTAGGACAGCCTCCTAGAACTGTCCCATCAAGTTCTTGAAGGTATGTAGCGAGGGCTTGCGCTTCGCATGGGCGCATGAGTCGATCATATCTGTCCTGTGCTCGAAGAAGGACATACCCTCTTCCAAGATCAATCGCGCCGTGAGGGAGTGTAGGCGGCGCTGGAACAAGGTCAGGGATCATCCCAATTAATGCATTGACTTGGCATCTCAATAGCCCCCGCTGCGAAAGGTTGGCGTATGGGTTGGAAGGCTGACGGATCTCTTCGCCGAGATTACCGATGGTCCGTTCCATCGTCCATTGCGAGGAACAGATTGGTGGACCAAGTCTGGTCACTTCTGATGCAAGGTGGAGCAAGGCGTGGATGCTCTGACGGCAAAAGTGAAGACGATCTACTCGTTGTTGATAGTAAAGTTTCTCGAATTCATATGCGAATGACCGCAGTAGTTCAGCTGCCTCGATGAGATCAAGCCTACGAATGTGATGTTGTTGGATGATTCTCATTGCTCGAACCAGCTTACAGAAGTGAGCATAGTATGGCTCTGGAAGAATTCCATACAGGAGTGGCGACGCGAGACCATAGAGGTAGAGTAACCACTCCCATGCCTTGTAACCCGAGTTAATCTTGTCAGCAATATTGCGAGGCGGTCGGTCAAATGAGCCAGGCAAATACGGAGTCGCCGCAGCAACAGCTTTACCATGTTCCTCCCAAATATCACCGCGAAGAACGGCCCATGGCCATTCTGCTATAGAATCTGTTCTATCGTGATCCAGTTGACCACGCCAGAGGGAGACAAGCAGGTCTGCTAGATTGAATGATCCGAGATGCATGATATCCGAGCCAAAGCAGCCCGGAATCCCAAGAATGCAATCACTCGCAAATCCTAAGAAGATGGTAGGTTTTGTGATGCCAGTCTCAAGCCGCCGCTTCTTGTATTGGGTTTCGTTCGGGGATTCTAAGAGATAGCGAAGATTTTGGAGGTAGGTGGCAGGAGATGAGGTCCACGGCGTGAAATGCGAGAGATCATCGTGATCACAGCCAGGCATAACAAAACCATGAGGCTTTAACAAAGCTGGGTAATAATGGGAGCCGTTAGGTTTATGACGGCCAGGCACTGGGCAATAGAGTCGGCATCCGTGCTTCCCATGATGGCCCACCAAACCATTGAGGTAGGCCATACCAGGCCCATCGGCGGTGTTGATCCCAAGGAATAATTTAGAACGGAAAAGGCGGTCGGTTGAGGAATCCCAGATCTGTAGGCCCTCTCGCTGGAGGCCGCAAAGATGATGCAGCCCGGGGAAGAGGAATGAGTCGACATTTTTCGGCTTATTTGGACCGGGGATGAATCCGCCTGGGAGAACGTGCTTCTTCTTATAGCGTTCGTCTGGGGAAAGATCGAGGATTACCCAAAGGTAAATCCAGCAGTCTGACGCTTTGTGAGCGTAGAGCTGTGCCCCGTCTATCGAGAGCATCAAGACAATGTCATCATCACTGATTACACCTTTCCTGACGTTTTCGAGGTAGTCGCTACCATGGAACACATCATCGTAAGATGATAAAATACCATCCTCGAGTGAGAGTTCTTCGATTATTTCCTCTGTGATTCTTCGGCGGTAGGCGAATCTTTGTGCACCTGAGGGCTCTCGCCAAAGAGCCTGAAGGATTGGACCAAGTAGAAGGGTATGGAATTCTTGGTGTGGCTGCTTCGTAATAGGGCACAATTTGGGCTCTTCACATTTCGGGCACTTATCTAGTTTCGCGAATGGACCAGTAAATGCAAGACAGCTATTCTTGCACATGGCGTGAGCCACGGAGGTGACGCCAGTGATCTCCGTAATGATTCGTTTGATTCGGTCGTAAGAAGGGACTTGGTCCTCAGGATGTCGTCGTAGAATGGCCTCTCGCATTGAGACATAAGTGTCGACTGATGACTTTATGCTGACAAGAAAAGTATCGAGGCCTAAACGTAGATCTGGATATTCCTCAATAGCAAATTGCTGAACTGGAGGGTTTCGAAGCCGCGCGAGCCACTTTGGGTCCATCGAGTTATTCTCATCATCGAGAGAAGCTGCTTGAAGCGCCTTGATAAACTGTGTCGCAATGACAAGATCCTCCAACTTTATCGCAGCAAATATATTTTCAAAATCTTGATCAGAGGTTTCGCTACCATCCTTTTCAGGCTGGTCGTCATCCATGCACCCAGGATCAGCGTTTTCAGCCTCATCCACCGGACTTGCCTCCTGGGATGGATCATCTTCGGAAGTGACTGGATCGGATGGATCAACACGACTCGGAGGATCGGATGAAGATGAGGCATTCGGTGCGTCACTGTTTGTGGATCTGGGGTCTTGAACTGTTTCCGAGCGGGTTCCCTGTGTAATTTGAGTGCTAAAGAGAGGTAATGCCATGTCCATTACATACGGAATCAGCTGCTTCACCACAGGGACCATTTTCCTCCCCAGACCGAATAATCCTCACATCAGATTCCCTGAAAGCGGCATGCAGCTGGAATGTACGCTCAGTCACCGCCCGATCTACCCCTCCACACCTCTGGGCACAGTTGCATGTGAATGAAGCCGTGGTTGTCTGCTGTCTTCTTGGTGCTCGGGGCATCTTAGGGACCGTGAATCGTGGCAGAAGGCGACCTTTACATTTTCATATGCAGGCAACCTTGCACAAGCACATCGAACACTTGTATCATATTTCTATCCATTTCTAGCGATTTAAGCAGAGCGAACGACATCACAAAACAGTGTTAAGCAGATTCGCGACAGGGTTTGACAGCGCCAAGGGCAAAACACATCCATTTTAGGAAATACCGTCTACGGTAATCAATGTAAAATTGAGTAAACAAGGCTTGAAATGTTTCGAAATGACCAGAAATCGATCAACGGTGCCAAGCAGGCGTAACTCAGGTAAACCATGAAAACAAATGGCTGTGCTTGTCTGTGGCGAGACACAGCAGGAGTCGATTTTCACTGGGGATTCAAGCTTGCCCAGAATTCCAGTCGTGAACATATTTCTCTCGATTTCTCCCGATTTCGCTTACATTACATAATCTCCCTTTAATTCGGTAGAAATAGGTTTTCACTCATCCTTAGACGACTCGTATTAGTCCCATTTCTACCCATTTCCAGCAATGTGCACTGTTGCCGATAATCAGCATTCTAGATATAGATATTTCTACCAAATTCAACCCGAGTTTGACCATGGTTTAGTAAGCATCAATTGGACAGAAAAGCCAGAATCGGCCTAGATCAGGAGCGACTTTTCACTGGGCCTTATGCGGTGTAACACGGACTCCGCAAGGCACAAGGCAACAAGCCCACACTTGATCACAATGCTAACGGGGCAGTGGCTTGCTGATTCTTCGCGTGGGGTACACGCTCCTTTGTTTCTGGGCCCTTATAAGGTTCACGGAGGAAGTGAGGCGCCTCAAGGCTCCCTCGGACAAAGACCACCATGGCAGAACCTCGGATACCAAGGGTGAGTCTCTTGGATCATGACCTCTCTTTCAATACAGTGGCCTAATAAACGCTTAGGACCAAGCAAGACCACGTAAATCATCGTTAGCCAGACTGAACACGAGGCTATCAAAGGTCCTTTCGGGAGTCTTTGTCGTAAGTCTAGGCCACTCCGTATCCTCGTGCCCAGTCTTACATCTCTTCAGCTGGGACAACTGGAAACTATTCAAGAACGACCAAAACGACAGTCGCTATATGTTGTAAGTGCTAATACAGTGCCCTTGTCGATGCACGTTGCTGACGCCTCTGTTAGGCGGAAATGATGGACGACGACAACGCAGCATGGGGCCCAAGTCCAACGACCACCCAGAACAAACGGTTTTCATTCTTCTTGTAGGAACGGAGCTTGCCCGCATTTGCCTCACGGATCTTGGACGTTTTACAGTACTATGTAATAACTAATGCATTCCTCTATTATACGCAACTTTGATTGATTTCTCCATACATATCACGAAATGCATGCTTAAAACTCCCTGGGGAAACGGCTCAGTGCTACCTCTCATCAGATGCGTGGGTTGTGAACGTTTGGATTTTGAGACCCGTTTGTACCTCTCCTTGCCCTGACAATCTCCAGCAAAAACAATTATTGCAGAAAAACAGTGGGGGCACCGCGGATTGAACGCGGGACCTTTAGAACTTCAGTCTACTGCTCTCCCAACTGAGCTATGCCCCCGAGCGAAATGATGTGCCCTTAGCCAGCCACAAGCCTTCAAACCACTTTTCTCTATAGTCATATATGATTGCATCGACACCAGATCAAGTGCAAAGGGGTATATATCATTTCCGTACACCCCTCCAAATCCTCCGTCTATCTCTATACGCAGCCCATACACTCAACACCAACGCAAGTAAACACCCCGCCGAAGTATAAAACAAAGCATCCGAATAACACTTTCTTCCCTCAAGACATTGCTTCCCTCCTCCTTCTGATTCTATCAAACCACTCCCATCGACAGATTTAGGACTATGTGCATCCATAATCCGACCAAAGATCAATGCAAAGACGTTACTTGATACAATCGGGGAAAGTGCGATGTAGCCCCAGTTTTCAGAGAAATGAGCTACAGTCAACCAAGCAATGAAAATAATGAGCAAAGGGGGACGAGGATAAGGTGAAAGAACGTACGCATTCCGAACCATTCAATGCTAACATTCGGGAACAAAGCGTATATACTCCCATATGCACTCCCTATCATCGAACTAGCTGCCCACAGAACTTCAACTCTCTCAATGTTGAGAACGGCAAGTTGTGAAGACAGCATGAGGAATGCGATGGGAACCATGCAGTATGATCTTGGCAGCCCGAGACGATTTCTGGCGAGGTCTGAGATCGGTCCTGGAAAGTCGTGGGATTTCGTAAGTATTGGTACTGCAGTAGAGAGTAGGGTTCATACCGATGAGAATTCTCCCAGAAAAGTTCATGAAGCTGATCACGGAGACTTGACTTCCTTGCCAGATGTCGGCTTCTCTCGGGTCGTAGTCAGGGTTTCCTTGTGAGTAGAGAGCCCTTGCCATAGACCCAACGTTGTTGATGTCTGACGGAAGTTAGCAAGAGATGGAAGGTCACTGGAGCGCAGGCGTACATGTCAGTCCAGAGCCTGCAACTATAAGAACATCAGGATATGCTTCCAGGGAAATTGGAGTGCAAGGCTTACGAAGAGACATGATTGTGAATATGAGCCAGAAGTCAAGGCTCTTGGCCAGTCGGGCACCATACACGTTAACCTCCTCCTGTTTTTGGGTGGCTTCAGTAGGCGACAGCAGTGGTTCCGCTTCTTCCTGGACTTCATAACCCGTTTCTTCGGGAGATGGCTTTGTCGTGGGTTGAGGGATTGGCTTGATGAGGAACGACCCTATGATCATGGGTATAGATGTGCCAAACGCGAGCAAGGACAAGAATGACGAAGTTTTCCCTGCCAGAAAAACTCGAGAAATGGTAGAGAATAGAAGTGCAGAGAGCCCGAATCCAGAAGCAACGACGCCAACAGCCGTCGCACGCTAGAGTACAAACAGCCCATCAACCATTGTCCCGGGCCAGCCTGAACCGTAGCATACCACATACCAGAGATGCAGAAAACGACTTGGCCGTAGAGTTCATCCCAGATGAGAACCCAGCATTCCCACCAGATCCCGTCATGGCTTTGAACAGCACCAAGATCACTGTCATAGTGATAGATATTGTAGTAGATCCAGGTGGTGGTCCCATATCGTAGATGTCCTTGGTTCCATAGTATCCACAGAACAGGAATGCACATGCAGCGAATAAAACGAGGCGAGGTCCGTTGGCGTCTATGACTCTTCCCCATATCGGTCCACTGATATGTGCTCCGTCTGTGTTGGTACTGTCAGTGGTTGTCGTAGATATGTTGGCAACTGCGTACAATTTCCTGCTAGACCGATTATGTTCAGTTTGGTATGTGTGATCCCAAGACGCGAGCCAAGTTGAGGCGCATAAGCTTAGCCTCATTCAGCTGCACATATATGGACTCCTGGCGTGTCGAACCTACCAGAAAAGCTCTGGGGTTTGTATGAGCATCGAGAAGATTGCAGGTCACTGAAGCTCACATACATAATTTGTACCAGCACAAAGTGCTGCGACAACAGACGCGCCGAGAGTCAGCAGTCTAGACGCCATAGCCTTATCTGTTGAATCTGCTGGCCTCGCCGGGGCGGCCATCGTCGTGGTGGCGGGAAGATGAACTTGAAGGCGAACATGGTGGCGAGAATTGGAAGGATCTTTCAAATCCGACTTCCGACAAAATTTGGCCGATCGGCTTTACAGTCCCGATCTCTGCTGGAATTCTGGCAAATCCTCTGTAGGCAGCTATACAGTACTGGAAATTCTGAGGCTTGCGTAGTTCTATTTCCATTATACGAGGTATACGACTTCAAAAGCAAAACGAGCGAATGTCCTGGTCCACTTCCTCTATGATACAATCACAATTCCCCGCGACTTCAACCCTACATGTGCCCTTCAACGCTCTCCCATACCACCTCAGCTTCGTTCCTCTCCCTCTCTCTTTGCGCCTCCACTCCTTCCATAATCTTCCTCTTATCTCTCATGGACGCCCATATGCTCAGCCCAAGAGCCACAGTACATCCACCAGCAGTGACATACAAAGCATCGACATAGCATAGTCTTCCCAACATGCACCGGAGGCTTTCGTCAGCTGGATTTATTGTATCGTTGGCGGGGTGACCGGAATGGGCATCGAGGTTCTTGCCAAAGTAGATAGAGTAGAGGTTGCTCGCTACGACGGGTGAAGCAGAGATGAACCCCCAGTTTTCAGAAAAGTGAGCTAAAAGGGAACAGGTTAGCGTTGATTCAGCAGGGAGGAAGCTAGGGAAACATACGCATTCCGAACCAATCCAATGTGACCATCGGGAACAGAGCAAAGACAGCACCATGGGCAAGCCCAAGGATGGAGCTCGCAAGCCACAGGTTGATGACCTTCTCTGTCCTGATGGCGGCGATCTGGGAGGACAGGTAGAGGAACGACACCAGCATGCATCCATATGAACGAGGGAGTCCGAAGCGATGCTTCGAGTAGTCAGATATCAGGCCTGGCAGGAGGTAGTTAGGATCTGTGAAAATTGAGTAGTTGAGAGATAGCTCACCAATGAGAATCCGCCCAAGGCAGTTCATGAGACTGATAGCAGAGACTTGGTCTGCTTGCCAATGAGCCGCCACAATTGGATCATATTTATCAGTCTCGTTGGCGTATAGAGCTTGGGCCATATCCCCAACGTTGTTCATGTCTACGAACGGGTCAGGGAAAGAAGGAGAGATATAAGCAGGGGAGAACTTACACATCAGTCCAGTTCCTGCCACTATGCAAGCGAATCAGTCAAGCGAATAAGGTGATGCACAGAAAGACGTACATAGGGAAAGGATGCTGAACAACGTCCAAAAGTCCACACTTTTGAAAAGATGACTCCCATAAACATTTGGGAGGACTCCTTTCCTCAGGGCAGCACGTCGGGATATTCGCTGCGGAGGCGTCCCAGCCTCTATTTCTGCATCCGATAGCTCCACCTCATCCTCGTTCAGAAGGGCTCTATTCTCGCTCTCATTCCCGGCCAGCTCTCCACTTCTCCTCATTGCTTCTTCATCGGGCGCTTGAGGGTGCGGAGGGAGGGGAATAGGCCGAACAAGGAAGAACCCTACTAGCATAGGCACGGACGTGCCAAATGCAAGTAATGATAGGAAGGAGGGCGTGTTTCCGGGGAACGCCAACCTAGCGATGTTGGAGAAGAAGAATGCAGAGAGCCCGAAGCCTGATACGACAACTCCGGTCGCTGTGGCTCTCTGGGATATCAATCAGCGGATTGCTTCTTCCGGCAGCGGAATACACGTACCAAGTTGTCTGGGAACGTCTTGGCCGAGGAGTTGACAGCACCGGTGAGGCCACCATTCCTACCTGCACCAGTCATCAAGCCACATAGTACGAGAGTAGCGAAAGTGAATGTTGATATCGTTTTAGCGGAGTCAGGTACTCCGTCGACATAAATATATCGTATGCCCGAGTAACCAGTTAGGAGGAGGGCAAATGCGCAGAGCATTGAGGTCTTGGGTCCTCTTCTGTCGATAATTCTGCCCCACAAGGGAGCACTTCCGTAGACTCCATCTGTGAAGCATTTCTAGTCAGTTTCAAGAGCTGGAAGTGCATATAGTCATAGGATCACGTACAATTGCCTGCGAGTCCAACAATATTGACTTGAGTGTGTGTTATCCGAAGTCTCTCGCGCAGTTGTGGCGAGTAAGCTACAGCTTCATGAGCTCCAAGGTCTCCTAGTTTAACTGTGTAAGAAATTTACCTGAATAACCCTACAGTTGTCGTCAGAGTCCACCCGAGATCGTTGAAGCTGCGAGTTCACTCACGTAATTTGTGCCAGCACAAAGAGCGACTAACAAGGACGCAAAGAGCGTTGTCAGACGTTGCCTGCTGAAGGTGCCAGGATATGGGCCTGGCTGTTGTGTCATGTTGCTAGCAGAGTTGTGAACGAGCGGGCATACCCAACTGACAGGGTATATGGGCGAGATGAAACCTAAGTAGGCTAGTGGCGGTAGGAGCTGGCGCGATAATGGCAACTACCGATCCGGATTTAGAAGCTTTATACCCGTCCCTGCTTATCCTCAACGACCTATAAGAGGCGTTTTGTGGCAGTAAAAGTTGGGTAATTCGTATTAAATTACAAGGTAGAGTATAATTGTATGCTTGGGTATTCTTTCCGCTCCGACGATCCTCAGTCGACCCTCCTGACAAGAAGCGGCACGCGAGCTCCTTTCTCGCCTGCAATCTTCGGCCGAAGCAACATTCCCCTGTGCTTATCGATCTTGGTCTCTGGACCGTCGGGAAGCTCAAAAGAGAAGTTGCGAATCAATACCGAGAGCACAACCTATTCACCACAACGGAGGTTAGAGTCAATTATGCAGTACTTTTGAGGTGCACCAACCTTGATTTCCGTCCAAGCGAACAACTTCCCGAGGCATGTGCGTGGTCCATCCGCAAACGTAAGCAGGTGCTTATATCCTTGAATTTCTACAGCCTTCCTTGATGAGACTCCATCGTCAATCCATCGCTCCGGGTTGAAATTGTAGCTGTCCTCTCCCCAAAGATCCTGCATTTTGTTGACAGTACTGATGGGAATGCGAATCTGGGTACCTTTCGGTACCAAAATACGGTCTACAGTGTGACCTGAAGCATCGATGATAGGTTCTGCCAGAGACAATATGTCATCTTCGATGGCCTAAAGACATTGATACATTAGCTCCCTTAACCCAATCAATAAGCGAGAGTCCACGTACGGTGCGAGAAATATCGGCCAAGGAAGGGTGAAGTCTCAAAGTCTCACAAACAACAGCGTCAAGGTATGGAAGGTCGGATCCCAATTGCTCGTAGGAGAGATCCTCGTCTCCGAGCTGAGAAACCTCTTGCCTCAGTTTTCGCTGAATTTCAGGCTTGCGCGCTAGCTCGATAAGCGCCCACTGTGGAAGGGAGGGCTGATTGAGCACGTTTCAACCGAAGGCTGGATGCACTTACAGTCAGGGCTGCGGCTGTAGTCTCGTATCCAGCAATCATAAATAGGTTCTGCAGCAGATTTTAAGTCTATCATCAACCCAATGATACGGGAGACGTACGATCTGCAACGGAAGTCAGTTATTGACTCCTTCCAATATATTAGGGTCTCTTACCTGAGCTCTGATCTCGTCGAGGTCCATCCGAACATTAGAACTGCCAGTTTGCGCCCGTACTGCATAGTTGAGTCAAGCTCAGAAAGCAGGTGTATGAGGTGTCTACTCACGCAAAGCACCAATAATCGATTTATCCAACCCTTCGCTTGAGCCCGTCGCCTTCTCCTGTTCAGCTTTTTCCAAAAGCCTCGTCGCTAGTTCCCCAAAGCTGCCAGACAAAGATTGGTGCAGCCTCCTCCTCTCTGTCGGCAACTTGACAAGAGATGGAATAAACCCGCTTAGAAGGAATGCAAACATTTGAACGAAGGTCATCTTCAAATCTCCGAAGGCTGCAAAATCATGAGCGATAGAAGTTTCTTCTCCACGAGTTGCACCGAAGTCGTGTGAAAAGCCGCCTTTTCCAATGCTGTCCAGACTGAAGCCACATAAGTCGGTCGTTTGAAATGGAAGACGGGGAGGACATACGAAATACTGTTCATCCTGGAAGGCATGTTAATTTCCAAACAGATATGAAAGAGGATGAGAAAACGAACCAATGTTGAACGTCAATGGTAGCGACGCCATCAGAGGACTCAATAATGGCCTTCCAAGAGTCTTCGACCTACACCAGCTTCATAAGTAAGGTGATGAAAGAAAGTCGTTGAAATACTTGCCGTATGAACTGACTCATAGAATACACTCGTTAGTTGCCGGATCGCAGCAATGCTGAAGCCTGTTGAGAGCGCTCTTCGCTGCCTAAAGGGTCTCTTTAGAGGAATTGGCTCCAGAAGTGGTAAGTCACATACCGTTTATGATCCTCTCCATCGACTATCAGGAGGTTCTTTCCGTACTATGCCTTTTGGTTAGCGACAAAAGAAGTGGTAGTTATAGAAACTCACATTGGATTCAAAGAACATTGCAAAAGCTGGCGGCTGAGAATACACGGTGGTATCTTTAGCGAGCATAGATGCAATCGCTTTCGGATCCATCAGAACAATTGCCTTCGCTCCGACAGCCAAAGGAACCTGGTAGATAGGCCCGTATGTCTTCGACCATTCCTCGAAGAGAAGAGCTGCGTCTTCCGATTTCACAATGTCGGATGCGGCGCCGAATAGAAAGCTCTTTGAGCGTGGTCCAGGGAGCTTCGTGAAGTGTCGCTTCTTTGTCCGCCTGATTATTGAAACAGTGACGGCAGCGACATAGATGGACGTTCCAAGGGCTAGGTAAGGATGCTCTTCAACCAAAGAGGTAACTTTCAGAGAAAGACGGTTCAGAAGTTCAGAGGCCATTGTCCTGCGCAATGGGAGGTTTGGATATGTCGTCAGACATTTCCGGATTGATTAGCTTTTGTAGTCCCCTCTGCGCCGAATGTTGTCGTAAGAGGCATGGCTGATGGTAGTGGTTTGATCAAGAACGCAGTCCAGGTGGCTCTGTACCACAGCCAGTTCTGCCGACGGCATTGAGGATTAAGTAATGCATCTCAGCTTCGGATTTTCCCAACCGACCATAGGCGTCTTCTCATCTGCCGGCGGTAAATTTCCCATTATTAGGTGTCTCTTGGCCCGCTTTCATGCAACCCGAACATAGATCGTATATACAAGCACCGGCGAAGAATTTCCCTGGAGAGAGGACGGGGGATATGTTGGTAGTGCACATTACGCCTAACTTTTTGGTCAGCGCCGACGTGCCGACTGACTCGTCATCCCCATCTTGCCGATATATATGTTCGGCAGAGGGCCACTGCGTATTTCTTCAACTGGGCAACTTGGGGTTCAATTGAAGCCTGCATTTACTCAAATTAAATTTTGGTGTGTTATGACTGTTAATTACTCCTAGTGTGTATGATACTGTGGGCTAATGCATTTGACTTCATGCCTGTACTTTCTTGATTCTCAATGGGATATGTGCGTTGGGCTGGCCAGCGACTTTGGGCCGAATCAACAAACCTATGTGGTAGCTAAAATAAGGTCGTTCTTGATCTGGCAACTCGAAGGTGAAGTTACGGATCAGGGTGGAGAGTACAGCCTGAAATGGAGCGTATCAATATTCCGCAACAAATCGACAATCTTGAGCAGGTAAAATACCTTGATCTCAATCAGAGCGAATAATCTACCAAGGCAAGCGCGAGAACCGTCCCCGAAGGTGAGTAGATGGCGATAACCCTGTATCTTTGCAGCCTTCTCGACAGATATCCTATCCTCGATCCACCGGTCTGGCTTGAACTCATGAGCAGCTTCTCCCCAGAAATATTTCGACCTGTTGACCGCAATCACAGGGATATGCACGGTATCCCCTTTGGCCACGACGATTTCATGAACGGTATTCCCAGATGCATCTGTGATAGGTTCACTCAGGGGTAGGATGTCGTCACTTTGAGCCTAACAGTAACGGCAAATCAGGAACCAAAACCGGCGAGATGTGTATTGACTTGGGTTAACCCACCGTTCGAGATAATTCTTGCAGAGATGGGTTGAGGCGAAGAACCTCGCAGATAACCGCGTCAAGATATGGAAGGTCGCTATTGAGCTGGTCAAAAGTAGCATCCTCTTCTCCGAGCTGTCTGAGCTCTTCTCGGAGTTTGGTCTGAGCCCAAGGATTGCGACTGAGCTCAATAAGGGCCCACTAGCCGTAGAATCAGATCAAATTCACCCAATACCAAAACCGGGTGGGAAACTAACCGTAAGAGCAACTAAACATAGTCAAATCATGTCAGAATGGTGAGCTATCTCTCGGAAGAATGATCGCGTACTGCCTGTGGTCTCATATCCTGCAAGCATTAATATATTCTAGGAGCATAGAGACGGCATTAGCAGGAACCTCGGATTCGGCTTGCTCGAGCTTACAATCTAAAGAGAATGCATCAACTATCTGCCGATCCGTGACTAAGGACTGCAACATACCTGAGCTTTTATCTCGTCCAGATCCATCCTGATGTTATTACTGCCAGTCTCTGAGCGAACTAATACAGACTCGGACTGAGCACGAGCATCAGTCATAAAAATTCTTAATGACGCACGTAGTGCTCCAATAATGGATTTATCGATATCCTCGTTAACCCCCGTTGACTTTTCGTGTCTCGCCTTCTCCAGTAAGGCCGTCGCAAGTTCCTCGAAGTTAGCAGCCAATCGTTGCATGGCTTTTCGTCGATCGGTTGGGAAGCGGACAAGTGAGGGGAAAAGACCAGTAAGCATAAACAAGAACATCTGTGTCTTTGTTGGTTTCTGATTGCCAAAGGATTCCAAAATATTGAAAATTTCGCAGTGATAACCTTTGGTGGCACCAAAGTCATGGGCGAAGCCTCCTTTACCAATAGAATCGAGGCTGCATTTGAAAAATCTCAGAATAGAAGCGAACTTGGGTTGAAATCACATACGCGATGCTGTTCAGCCTGATGATTCGTGAGATAGGATATCTCAAGCTGTGAACGAGAAATAGCTTACCAGCTCTGTACTTCCACCATAGTATCTTCCCCTCGAACATCAATAAACCCATTCCAGGCCTTTTTGACCTTCAATGTTTCGTTAGTCATGAACGAATTCACATACTGGAACTGACCTCATGAGTAAACTCATAGAAAACGGGAAGCAAGTTCCGGATTTGCCCAATGCTGAACCCAGCGGAGAGCGCTCGTCGTTGCCTGCATGCATCTGTTTCAGGAATTGTGTACAATCAAGGAGGGAGCGCTGAGGGACAGGGACAGACCTTCGGTGGTTATCCTCTTCCGCCACCAACAGAACTTTCCCGAGCTACCGGGTGATAGTTGCGCTCAGGGCATGTTGCATATCTCATGTACGGCGTGAACTCACATCAGCCTCAAAACTGGAAGCCACAATAACATGCTGATGGTAGGTGGTCGTGTCTTTTGCCAAGATTGAAGCGATTGCCTTAGGGTCGCAAACCACTATCGTCTTCTCCCGCAGTGCCACAGGATAGTTATAGACCAAACCATACTTATCAGCCCAGTCTTCGAAATCTGTCCAAGTATCCTCATAAGGATCCCATTTCGTAGTCTCCGAGTTTGTATCGGTTGCTGTAGTTTCTGCTTCTTCCTCCTTAGCCCATCCGTTGGCGACCCTCCAAGATGGCCCACGCAGTTTCGTCCGGACGCGTCGTTTGCGATGGTCGCGAAGGATCGCGAAGGTTATGGCGGCGACATAGATAGACGTGCCAATCGCCACGTAAGGTCGACGTCTGAAGATGCTTGAGGTTTTCGTGATCAGGGTGCATAAAGTTGCCTCCATTTCATTCAGTGTATCTGAGGGACCTGTGAGAAGTGGAGGTCGTGGTTGGTGGTTGTGTTTGAGTGCTGTACGCACGTCATTGAATGCAAGTTGAAGTTCGCCGTTGTGCACGACCGTGACCTCTTCGGCACAGTCTGCTTCGTTTGACTTGGTGGCGCGACGATCAGTTTGCAAGTCGAGTCTGGCAACGGGCTGTGCTAAACTCTGATCCGATTCAATCGAGGACCATACACACTCAAGGAGTTCATGTCTGATAGAGTTGAACAAGGGTATACGTAATGGATTCCAATAAATCATACAACACTCTAGAGTAAAAGTTATCGTGACAATCTCCCTCCCAATAAATAATCATAGATATTTCTGCCTATCATGTTCAGTTGACTCTCTTGATGAGAAGAGGGACACGGGCAGTCTTCTCTCCAGCGACCTTTGGTCGAGGTAAAAGTCCCAGATGCGTCTCAAACTTGGTGTCTGGACCATCAGGCAACTCGAAAGTAAAGTCGCGAACGAGAACAGCAAGAACAGCCTGCAAAAGGTGCTGTTAGTCTAATCTGGACCAGGACTAAGCCCAAAACAAGCGTTTACCTTGATTTCCGTCAGAGCGAATAACCGACCCAGACACATCCTGGGACCATCCAAGAAAGTCAACAAATGTTGATATCCCTGGATCTCTGCTGCCTTCTCAGCGGAAACAGAGTTGTTGAGCCATCGTTCAGGATCGAAAACGCTGCCGTTTCCTCCCCACAAATTGTCCATCTTGTTAATGGCATGGATGGGAATTAGAACGTCGGTTCCTTTGGGAATTGAAACGCTGTCGACCATGTTGCCGTTGGCGTCGCTGAAAGGTTGACTCAGAGGTAAAACGTCGTCATCATTGGCCTGTCATGATCAAGCGAAGAATCAATCGGTGACCCTGCGACAATTATTTGAATGAAGCATACCTCACGGGAAACATCTTGAAGAGACGGATGGAGACGCAAAGTTTCATGCATGACCGCGGTCAAGTAGGGCAGATCTGAACCCAGCTGTTCGTAGGTGGGGTCTTCATCAACGAACCGAGATACCTCTTCCCGGACCTTCTTCTGGATATGCGGATTTCGAGCTAGCTCTATGAGAGCCCACTAATAGTAGTTGATGAGCATTGGATCAGGACCGCCGAGATGATGGAAGGAACTCACGCTAAGAGAGACTGCGAGAATAATGTCAAATGACAACGCTGCATGAGGTACAAATAAGAGGCTTACTGGAAGTCGTTTCGTATCCAGCGATCATGAAGAGGTTCTGGGGTTTGGTGAGTTACGTAGATCTTTGATCCAGTCGCAACACTTACAATCTAAATGAGAGTCAGAACCACTGCGTGATAAAGGGCCATTTTGGAACTCACTGATGCTCGGATCTCTTCAATATCCATCCTAATGTTAGAGCTGGCGCTCTCGGCGCGCACTAGTCTCCATTGAGCAAGAATCTCGAACACGAACAGACCACATACCTAGCGCTCCAATAATCGACTTATCTATACCCTCATTGATTCCAGTCTCCTTCTCCTTCTTCGCCTTCTCATACAGATCCATCGCAATTTCTTCGAAACTCTTGGCTAGTGATCGGATGATTTTCTTTCTTCGGGTAGGAATCTCATAGGTCAGAGGGAACCTCGCTCCGAACAAGAAAATGGCCAGGTCGATGAGGTTGGGGGAGATGTTGCCGAATGCCTCGAACATCTCCGAGACGTGGGACCGTTGACCCTTGGTCGTGCCAAAGTCATGCGAGAAACCACCCTTGCCAATGCTGTCGAGACTGTGGAACAGATGTGAGATGTTTTCTCTGCTAGAGGCCGGGCAGCTTACGCTATGTTGTTCATCCTGGTGAACGAGTGAATGAGAGGTGCGTCCTAAAGAGAAGTTCGAGAATACGTACCACTCAGAGACATTGATGAGGGCTGCTCCCTTGTTGGAAGCTTTGATTTCGCTATTCCAGGTCTCTGCAACCTAAGGAGCGGTCAGCGTATACCTCGTGAGAGAAAGTTTGAGAGACGGACTCGATAGACAGTCTCGTAGTATACAGGCATAAGGTTGCGAATTGCTGATACACTAAACCCAGCCGAAAGAGCTCTCCTCTGCCTACGTGATACTTTTAGTGAGAGCCTTATTGGTAGGTTCTACCAATCTGCGTACCTCTTGTGATGTTCGCCTTCTATTGTCAAGACATTGTGACCAAACTAGCCAAAAATTAAGCATTGACGAATCTCAGAGAAGATCTCTACTCACATTGGCAGCGAAGAAAGCAGCGAAGTTAGGAGCTTGGGAATAAGCAGACGCATCTCGAGAGAGTATAGAGGTAAGGGCTTTGGGATCGGTGACCACGACTGCTTCACCGCCAAGGGTGTGAGGGACCTTGTATACGGGGCCGTAAATTGATGCCCAACCAGCGTAAATGGCGCCTGCATTTGGGACTTGGAAAGTTTCGATAAAGTGACCGAGCAGGTAGTTTGTGGAGGGAGGGCCAGAGAGCTTGGTGTACCGTCCTGAACGTCGAGATTTTTGCAGACGGGAGATCGTCAAGAAAGCGACATAGAGGGATGCGCCAACGGCGAGATAGGGGTGGGCCTCTGCCCAACTGGTGGCTTTGGTCGTGAAAGCTTCTAAGTATTGAGAAGCCATGATGAATAAAAGTCTGTGTGATGTATGGCTCCCAGCGAGAAGCTTGCCTTTTTTATGAGCAAACGTTTCTGCATTACCCGACGTTGACGGTGACACCACATTGATCGAGGCAGCGCCGAGGTACCTGGGTCTACTGCGCTTGTTGGTGGCTTGCTAACGCTGAAGCAAGGCACCAATTCACTCCAGAATCCTCCACTTCCCCACGTCGTTGACGCAGAAATTCGTCGTAGCCGAGCCAAAATGGCCTCATTTATAGAGGCGTGATTGCTTTAACTGAATAATTTATTGGTCATTTAAGAGCCTTTCTTGAATGAAACGAGTTTGCTACTGACAGCTGAGCTGACTTTCCAATACGGCGGCGATGCGCAGACTCCTTTTGAAGGGTCTGACGCAGTCTGTCGGCAGATCGCCCATGGCGCGCCGGAACTGGTCGAAAGTCAAATACTGCTGAGCGCCGGGAAATACCTGAAATCCTATTGGCTCATCGTTCCGAGGCTACCAGCAACCAGCGTGTGGCTTCATTTGAGCATCGTATCCATCTTGAGAGCATTATCGGATGAGCTTCCGCAAGATGGGAAAATGTATCAGCATGAGAGATAGCTTCAGTCACAGCGAGAGGGAGGGTCAGGCTATAATGGATACGGGCCACTGTATCTTCGGCATGAAGAACGCAGGATCGTGGGAGCTCTGCTTTAGGGCTGGCAGTTGTCAGATTTTTGAGCATTGCGTTCTATTGGCGGGCCTATGATGTCTCGACCACGCGCTCGCGCGGGGACCTTCCACTATTGAATCTACTGTATGTACTGCAATTCCCTATACGATGCCGTTTATGTGACCTGAACCCGTTTCGTTACACGATAGTCTGACATGGCTTTAGCTCCGCTCCCGGTGGACTTGATCGAATCCATAGTCTATCAACTGGGAGTGGATCAGGATATCGAGGCTTTACGGCAATGCAACCTCACTTCGCGGTCCTTCCGAATTGCCGCAGAAAAGAATATGTTTGCGTCTACTCTCATCCCTCTCAATCCCACGGAATCTACAATACGGCGCCTGCAATCGTTTCGCGAGATACTCATGGCGTCACCAAACATTGGAACATACGTTCACAAACTCGAGGTGGAGATCGACCCTTCTTGCCCTGCGGGTACCCCGACATCTCTCATCGTCCTCAGCATGATGCCTTGTGTCAGGACCCTAGCAATCCTATCGAACCGGCGTATCCGGAGGATGTCTGCTTGGCCGCATCTACACGTCCGTACCCAGGGCGCGATTCTCGATCTACTATCCAAGCCAACGATAAGGACGGTGATTGTTACTTCTATGATGGTATTCCCCGTCCAGGTTCTGTCGTATGCCAAACAGGCAGAACGCATTGAGCTCCTGTTCGAAGATTTCATGGCTGAAACGACTGATGAGCCAACCGGTTCGTCCCTCTCCACCAATGAATCCAGTATATCAAAGACTTTACCACGGAGCCTCAAAATACGTACCCCACATCAGGCAGTCGCTAAGAGGGCCCTCGAACATCTCTTTTTGAGCCCGAACGGGCCGCTTGCAGCCAATAGCCTAGAAGAGATCAGCGTAACCTTTGTTATGCCCACCTCGTCAGCGAGCTCCTTGCAAGCCTCCGACCTCAATCAGAATCGAGGTTTACAACACGCCTTGAACACCTCACCAAACCTGGCGAAATTGGAGTTGGATATTGATGGCCAGACGCCAGGTAAGCCTTCGTCTTCTGTCTCCTATCTGTGACTGAGGTTTCTATCAGATCCTCTCGATCTATCAAGCTCTCACCGTCTCCGAGAACTCGCCATAAGCAATCGCAATAGGCAATTCTCACTCGGTATCGAATGGATAATTAAAACCTTCGAAACGCTTTCTTCCATGAATTCACTTCGAACAATGACACTTAACCTTGGGGATACATTTGTGGCTGGTGGTGAAGACGATCGACAACTAGGCATGCTTGATGGACTGCTCGGTGCATCTTCAAAGTTCAGTCACTGTCATATTCACATCGACATCAGTTGCACCCCCGAACGTATGGAGGGGATACTAGTGAACTTACTTCCGCTGATGGTTATGAAGGATACCTTCTCAGCGAGTAGGAAGGGGGAATGGTATGCTTTAGAGACCATTCGACCGCGAGTTCGTATATCCTCAGGCACCTCTCATGCAGATAGTGAACCAATAGTCACAGCAGTTTAATGATAATCGTAGTTTCTAAGATGGCAATTAATTGTTAAGAAATCCTAGTGTCTACCTTCCAGGTAAATGTAATACTAGCCAAAACATCTTCGCAATGAAGCGGATGAATTGAAGCTATGAAGCGCTCAGTTGGAAGCATCAATGTGAGCCGGCAAACTCCTGCTGCACTTCGTTCTCCGTCTCACTTGCTTGGCTCCTCCCGCGATCTACCTGACCTTCCCCTCGGATCTCTCACATGGAGATCCCAAACGATATCATACATGCCATCGTCGATCATGTAGGCGATGCCAAGGATGTATCGACTCTGTCGTCATGTAATGCGACTTCCAGAGCATTCCGAAAATACGCCCAACAACGCTTGTTCAACTCTATTACCATCATTATAAACACAACCGATGGCTCCCGGATGGCAAGATTACAGCATCTGCGCGATATTTTCCTGGCCTCTCCTTCGGCTCCCCTTCTAGTGAAGGAACTTCGCCTTGGTTTTGAAGCCTGGCACAGTGGCGCATCTCCAACACCACGCCTCCTCTTAGGCATGTTTCCCAACGTCGAGCAACTATCCCTTGAAAGCATGGAAGCGTGGGGTAATAATCTATGGATGCGGATGCCAATCTGGGATGATTTCGATGTCGGCCTACAAAAAGCGATTGAAAGGATTCTTCGTTTGGATACCCTCTTCCATCTAACGATCCGGGAGATTTTTCGATTTCCTCTCAATTTGCTCCATGTTTGTCGTGCAAAAATTCGAAGCTTTGACTTTGAACTAGGAAGCCCAAACGAGGAGGAGATATTTCCAGTTGACGAAGGCAGCTGGCTCAATGACCCTAGCAGTTCGCTGGAAAGTTGCGTTCTCAGAGGGGCAGTTGGCCGAGATCTAAATCCCCTACTCAAGAGCCTGGTTCAATATCCCATCTCTCGTCTCACGAAGTTCCAATTCATCTGCTTGGAAGGCCACAGGTTAGACCTGGGCCTCCTTCAGGACGTTATTGACCGGATCTCCCCTAATTTGAACTTCTTTGGTCTAACAGTAGATGAACTCAGTAGGTGTTATCATACCAAAATCACGATACCTAGACTGAACTGACCTATGCAGGTCCGATCAGCATAGCTCGTGCCACCAGAATCAAAAAGCTCTGCCTCGGTCAATATTCACGTCCACTCACGGAGGCCATTAGCTGGATTTTTACGGTACTCAGAACGATGCAAACCTTCGAAAGTCTTGAAATGTTTCAGCTACAATTGGGGGTCGTCGATCCCAGGGGAGACGTCCAATGTTTAGCTCGACTAAGTGCTGAACTTGCGAGCTCACAGAAATTATCCAACTGCCTGATCCACTTGTCTATGCGGGCTCCACGGCCCCATAACTTGGAAGATGTATTAGTGGTACATATGAAAGAAATCGTTCGCCGACCTCGTACAATCATTCATGACGGGGAGAGGATGATAGACTTGGACTCAGTTCGCGCCCGTATTGACGAAGGCCTCGCATCGTAGCGGCAATATTGTAGTTTTAGCTGATATCGTATTATAACTTGTTCGAGTTGTGTGTAATGCTGATTCAGAAATGTCCTTTTCTCATTGGCTGGCGTTTGGTCGTGTTTCTGGCACAGTCGGTCTTTGCCGGGTCTTCATTCGCTTTCTTGATTCAGATTCGCTTCAGCAGGTATGGCTGCACCTCACACAAAAATACCGGACGACATAATCTATGCTGTTGTCAGTCATGTACACGCCAATGAAACCCCCACCTTACGATCATGCAACGCCACCTCGAAAGCATTCCGCTTGGTTGCACAACGACGCCTTTTCAACTCGATCAACGTCGTCATAAATGGAAGTAGGAACCAGAGGATGGCTCGGTTGCAACACCTTCGGGAGATCTTTCTCAAATCGCCCACCGCTGCACTCGTGGTGAAGCAACTACATCTGGGATTCGAAGGCGGCAGTCCAGGCGGAACACCGACATCGCTTCTCCTATTAGACATGATGCCCCATATCGAGCAACTTTCCTTGAAGAATATAGAGACTTGGGAGGGCCGTTACTGTATGCAAGTACCTTCATGGAACATCCTTGATTTCGGCCTGCGAAAAGCGATCGGGAAGTTGCTACGCCGAGACAGCCTTCGACATCTCCACATCCACGAAATTTATGATTTCCCTCTCAAATTATTGCGCGTTTGTCGACCCAACATTCAAATCCTCAATATGAAGCTGGGAAGACCTGACGAGAAGGAGGAATTCGTAGCTGATGAGGGTAGCTGGGGACTTGGCACCGCTAGGCCATCGCTGGAACGTTGTATCGTCATGGAGGATAACGGCTGTCACCTCAATCCCGTCATGAAGAATCTTCTTGAATATCCACTTTCTCTTGTCAATCAGCTCACAATCAAATGCAACCGAGGCCAAGATTTAGACGCCAGCTTGATTCAGCAGGTGGTCGATCGCGTTTCTCTCAACCTGGAGACATTTTCGCTCGTTGTCGGAGATAGCCTTGGTATGTCCATATTTGAATGCCTTCGAGTAATCTAAAACCCGATATTCATATCTGAAGGGACTATCAACTTGATTCATGCCCACAGGCTGAGCGAGCTAACCCTTGGCCGATTTTGCTACCCAACCTCGGAGGGGATAACCTGGATTTTACAGGTGATGAATACTATTCAGCAGACGCAGACGCTCAACATGCTCATCCTCCAAATTGGAATGGTGGGCATGGACGATAGCAACCTTGCCGAGCTGAGTAACGAGCTCACAACTTCAGCGAAGTTCAACGGCTGCTCGATTCAGTTATTCATGGGTTCTAGAAGAGGGGAAAACTTGGAGGATGTATTGATAGCCCATATGTGGGATCTCGTCCAACGACCGGATACCTCCATTCATAACAGGCAAAACTTAGTAGATCTTGAAGCACTGCGCGCTCGTGTGGAAAATGATCTCGATTAATCACTAGTTCGACCACAAAATAAACACACCGTAACTCTCCGCATATCGACAACATTAGATGAGAATGGTCGCTAATATCCTAGCATCTTGTTGTTGTCCTTCAGCCAAGGGACGTCGGCGGTTTCAGAGCTGGAAGTCTCTGTTCCGCTTGTCGGCACAATGGAGGAATTCCATGAAGCCTCCGAGCCCGTCACGGTAGTACCCACTGACGTTATGGGACAAATCACCTCACAAATCAGCGACAGAAAGGCTCTCTCACATCCAAATGTCAGGTCACGTTAATTCATGCCTTTATCCGTGAGAGCCTTTCCTCAGAATGACGCTCCTCCTACTCTATATATCGTGGTGATCACGATGATGGTTCCGAGTCAGAGAAATACGGTCTTTAAATGGGCGGGACGAAGTCGGCGTGGGAAACAGATACCAGACTGGGCGTAACGCGCTTCGGAGCCGGCCAAGAGCCTCACCAGAGCAACCATCTCGAATTTTGAGAGGGGAGTTCACTTCCCCTTTACTTTCTTTCATGGCCACACTCCACACGAGGTTACCGGACGACATAATTTATGTCATCGTTAATCATCTAGGCGATGCCAAGGAAAAGCCCTCTCTGCGGTCCTGCAACGCCACTTCTAAGGCATTCCGATTGGTTGCGCAACAGCGTCTTTTCCACACGATCAACGTTTTCATCCACTCGAGCGAGGATACGAGAATGGCGCGTTCGCGGCACCTTCGAGAGGTCTTTCTTGAATCACCTACCGCAGCACTTATGGTGAAGCAACTCCGTCTAGACTTCGAACGCGGTCGCGGTAGTCCGTGCGGGATACCAGCATCACCTCTCCTCTTAGAGATGATGCCCAATATCGAACAGATTTTTCTGGCAAGTGAATGTTATCTGCGGAATGAAGCACCTTCATGGGATCTTCTTGATCCAAGCCTACGCAAGGGGATCGAACAGCTCCTACGCGGCGACAGTATTAGACGCCTTTTCATCCATGAAATCCGTGGGTTCCCCGTCAATATACTGCACGCTTGTCGAAGGAACATCCAATGGCTTATTTTGGCAAAACTGGGAGACCCAGGGAAGGAGGACTTTGTAGCCGACGCAGATAGCTGGTTGCACGGGACCAACAGCCCGTCGCTAAAACGACTCCATATCATGGAAAATCGAGGCGAGGCCCTTACCTCTGTTATGAGGGGACTACTTCAATATCCCCTCTCCGAACTCTGCACGCTAAAGATAAGCTGTAAACAAAGCAGCGAGATGGATGTGAGCTTAATCCAACGGCTCGTCGATTGTGTTTCTCCCAGTCTGGAGACATTTGCTCTTAGTGTCGAAGGCGATTTTGGTACGTTTATGTGATGTCTTGAATGAATGAATTGATTGAACCTTGTCGCCCTTATTCCAAGGAACAATTACTCTAGCTCCATGTATCAAGCTAAGCGACCTGACAATCGATCTTTTTCAAAACCCCGCTTCCGAGGCAATAACCTGGATTCTGCAAGTTTTGAATACGATCCCACAAGCACATCGTCTCGACGTGTTCACCTTCCATATTGGATTAGTTGCTCTGGACGACTCCAATTTTACCAAGTTAAGTCGCGAGCTCACGACTTCAGCTAGATTCGATGGCTGCTTCATTCATCTCTACATGACTGCTAGAATGAGTGGAGAGGTTGAGAGGATACTGGTGACTCATATGCCGAGTCTGGTGCTGCGACCTCATACAATCATTTATGACTGCGGGGTCATCATGGATCTGGAACCAGTCTGCGCTCGTATCAAAAATGGTGTTGTTTAATTACCAGAGTTCACGTAGACCACAGGAGAGATATTACCCTCATGTTCCTCGTAACTTCAACTCAATTAAGTATCCGTTAATGTGATTGAACAAGTCAGCGGCAAAATGGCTCTCCCACTTTCCGATTCCAGGTCACAAATCATTGACGCTTTTATCTATTAGAGCCTTTCCTAAGAGTGACATACCTCCGACTGTCATGGTGATCGCAACGATGGTTCAGAGAAGCACGATCTTGAAATAGTGGGGACCGAGCGTGGGAGATGAATACCAGATCGGGCGTAGCGCCCTTGCCCCTGACGTTTTTGGAACCGTTCACTGACTAAGAGCCTCGCCGTGGCCACCACCAAATTTGAAAGGGAAGGTCACTTCCTCGTCATTTACTTTCATGACTGCAATCCACGCAAATTTACCGGACGACATAATCTATGTCATCGTTAACCATCTAGGCGATGCCAAAGAAATGTCCACTTTACGGTCCTGCAACGCCACTTCTAAGGCATTCCGATTGGTGGCACAACAGCGTCTTTTCCACACGATCGACGTTATCATCCACTCAAGCGAGGATGTGAGAATGGAGCGCTCGTGGCACCTTCGAGAGGTCTTTCTAGAATCCCCTACCGCACCACTCTTGGTAAAGCAACTCCATCTAGGTTTCGAATGCGGTCACGGTAGTGCTGGCGGGATACCGGCATCGCGTCTCCTCTTAGAGATGATGCCTAATATCGAAAAGCTGCGTCTGCAACATGTAGAAACATGGCAGAGTCGTCGATGGATGCAGTTCTCCTCGTGGGATCTTTTTGACCTGAGCCTCCGCAAGGGAATCGAGCAGCTCTTACGCCGGGACAGCCTTACGCACCTTCTTGTCGACAAAATTACCGGATTTCCTCTCAATATATTGCGCGTTTGTAGGACAAACCTCCAGAGCCTTGATATGGCTCTCCTGGGAAAGCCAAAAGAGGAGGACTTTCTACCTGATGCAGATAGCTGGTTGCACAAAAGCCCGTCGCTCAAACGTTGCAGCATTAGGGAAAATCATAGCTGGGAAATAGTTCCTGTCATGAGAGGGCTGCTTCAGTACCCTCTTTCTCAGGTCAGGTCACTGAGAATAGATTGCGGAAGGAGCAGAGATCTAGACGTGAGCTTGATCCAACAGCTTGTCGATCGTGTCTCTTCCAATTTGGAGACGTTTTGTCTCTGCGTCGAAGGAAATCTTGGTACGTCCATGCAATGCCCTTAACAGAAAAAGAAAAAAATGAGTCGGCTCACCTGTTGTCTAAGGACCAATTACATTAACTCAGGCTATCAGGCTGAGTAACCTATCCCTCGACCGCTTTCAAATTCCTGGATCGAAGGCCATATTGTGGATTCTGAAAGTTCTTGATACAATCCCACAAGCACATGCTCTCAGTGAGCTCACTCTTCGGGTTGGAAGTGTGGCTTCGAAGGACTCAAATCTGGCCGAGTTGAGTCACAAGCTGACTTCAGCGCGATTTAGCGGCTGCTTCATTCATCTACGATTGAGTGGTTGGGTGGAGACAGATATTGAGGGGATACTAACAACTTATTTGCGGAGTATCTTGCTGCGACCTCACACGGCCGTTTATTATCTTGGGGACATGATAGATTTGGAACCCATTCGAGCTCGTATCAAAAATGATGTTGATTAATTACCAGAGGTTCAGGTAGACCACAGAAGAAATACTACACTTATATTCCTCGGGATTTAATCCCATAAAATGGTCCCAGACCCCGACTTCAATCTCTCATACAAAATCTTATTCGTAGATGGTAAGTTATCAAATGCAAATTTCCGTGTACGACTCGGATGCTCGGCTTGGAAGGCGACTATCTCTGTCGAGCCATCTCTATCGTTTATCCTCAACAACTCGTTATCGAACCGACGTCCACCATCAACGGAGAGCCTCAGCGAGGGGGAATCGCGGGGAAAGAGTTGCATGATAGAGAAGCGATGCCAGTTTAAGTGTTCAGCGTCAATTCTAATATGGTCCGACCGATTGAAGGGTCCAATGCGAAATTATCATGCGCCACTTCAAGTTCAGGAAATCCACTAAGCTTCTTACGGCTCTCCGGTCCTGACTGGTGGTCTTCTGATCGAGATAGCTTTCATTTGCGGTATCATCGACTCAGTTTCTGGCGCTGAATCCCTGATCAGGATGTCCACTAGGCTTTCGCTTTTCCCCGCTATTCCCAAATGCGGTAAAATTCTGCTGGGAATTATCAGACGACCAAAGACAACGAATTAACTGGGTAGATAAGGAGCCCTCGTGAGCTATCATGCATGTAATACGTGTATACGTGTTTCGGGTCTTTCTTTCGGATTCATTCGGCCCAAGAGCTATTCACCGTTCTCCACACGAGAACATGGGAAGTATTGGCTTCGAACTGCCGTTCCTGACCGCTGATACCTTCGCGAATTGACCCCCGTGAAGAATCACTTATCGTCGCTACCAAGGCGGGCCTTTCTCGTCTGTGATCACAACTACGTTGATGCCCACGATACGCGCATTCCCTCACTTGGTTTGAAGCCCGCGCCTGCGAAAGGTCCTCATGGATTTGCGTGGTTATCTCAGCGTCTACCAGCAGAGATAAGAACGGGGTTGGAACCGAAGGTAGTTAGTAGAATTCGAAGCGTCAATGGCGAGAGATCTGTATATAATTGACAACCCTATCAACACCTCTTCGCCGGCGTATCATGAACCTGATCACTTTGTGAGAAGTAGAAGTATCCAGCGCCCCACCCAAGACTATTTATGTTCTGGCAAATCCCGTTATCTCTGTGATTCGGGGGCTGTCGAACCGTGGGGACGGAGATAACCTCGGGTCTATTCTGAATGTGGTCACTTGTCATGACGAAACACGGTTCTCTTCTTATCGTTATCTTGTTATCTTTTGCCTCCGAGAGCTACGCGAGAACTGAATGCGGGGTTATCCCTCGACCCTCGTGGGGGCGCTCGTTGTATCGAGATACGGAGGGAATCTGGAGGAATGCCACGCTACGTATGTTACTCTCTAATTTCTTGCAGGAACGTGCAGGGAGAAATGAAGCCATGCTCCGAACGCGCTGCGATAATGTCTACGAGAAAAAACGCGGCGAACATGAGTTTCGCATCGTGGCCTAATTGGCCAAAACGCCGGGAAATCCTCTAAATGGGGATAATTATCCGTAAAAGGTCAAAAGGTAGCCGATCACGTTTGCTTGCCGACGATATAAAAGGACTCGGGAAGCGGAAGGAATCCAAACTTTTCGCTCGTTTATCACCCCGCCTTGACTGCTTTGTTCTCTGGATTCTTTTATGCGCCACAAATAGTTGGCGTTAACGACGACGACGCGCCCGCCGACGAGTAACACGACTTTTAATGAGTGGACCTCAGCAACAACAGCAACCTATTTATCCGAGCCCGCCATTGACCGCAAACCACCATCCTCGGGCAACTCATACGACTGAAGAAAACCAGAATCAGCCCATAAAGCGAATACAGGAAGTACCGTCGCATTTACTTGAGGTGAGTTACGTGTTGAGAAAACGGCGCCATGGGAATCCTAATGGCGTAATTGCAGAAATATATGGAACCATCACCAACGTCTGCGAAATTGCCTAGTTCTGTGCTAGCTGCAATGAATCATGGACCCCAACAACAGCAACAACATCCTCACCAGCATCCTCAGCAACATCCCCAGCCGCCTTTTTTGAGACAGGGAGCGCCCAATGGATCGTCTTCTAACCAGTCAAACAAGGCGCCCTTGTCCGCGAATCAAGAACAAAGGAGGCATCCACAGCGGCGTCCATCGTCTCCAAGTCATGTACGCTTCAGAAACCTCGCTGTATCTGATAGATTACTGATGCATTTTCTCACAGCAAACGCATTTTTCGTACGAGGACGCGGCATCACATCAGCAGCAAGGTCGCTCTTCCTACGACTACTTCAAGGGTGGCGGACGAACTGTGCTCCCACCTTTGGTGGTCGCTTACCCTCAAAATCAACACTCTCAGCCTGGACCATCGTCGGCCCAGCATCCGCAAGGCTCGCAGCAGCAGCTATTACAGCGTCTCGAGCCCTCTCAGCGACAAATACTGCTCCAACGCCAGGCAGAGCTACAGAGACTTTCTCTCGCCACTGCCACTGGTGCACCTCCTCCGATATCACTTCCTGGCCCGGCCATTACCTCTCCTCAGACTGCTGCTCCCGCTCCTTCGCCTATAACGACCAATGGGAATGTACCTCAGGCTCCTGCTCTCGTTGGTCCTGGTTCTCACCCAGACTCTCATACGCCACCTAACCACTCTAATGGCGGGGCTCCGCCAGCCCCTAATGCCAGCCACCTGGTACAGACCCTGATTCATCATTCAGCTGCCCAAGCGCTCGCTCCTGTTCGTCCCATCTTCGAACAAGCATGGCTTGAAACTGTCACCAACGTGCAACGTGAGATGGGTCGAATGGTCACTGAATTTGACGAGCGTGTTCGCGGTCTTGAACATGACGTTTCTCGACTTCGGAATGAGAGGAATAAGGGAAAGGAGGAGATCATGAAGCTACGAGAAGAGGTAGCGAGGATGGGGGAGAAGTGCGAGAGATATAAGGCGGAGAAGAATAGGCTGAGGGAAGAGTTGGGTCATCTGCAGCATGGGACTGGCGCGAGGAGTGAGGGGAAGGGGAAGGAAGTGGAGATGGATACGCTTGCCAGGGAGGTCGAGAGGTTACGAGGCGAGCTGAATACATCGAAGATGGAGAATGATAGGTTGAGGCAGGCAAGAGTGGAGGATTCGCCGACGATTCCTATGGGGAGGAGGTTGGTCGAGGAGGGCTACGATAGTGTCGATGAGAGCTTCAAGCAGGTTATGCCTACACCACCGAAGGAAGAACCTACTAGTCTGGGTTCTCCGACGAAAGACGCTCAGCAGGCACAATTGCAGCTTGAGATGGAGAAGATGAGGGAGCAGCTCCAGAGGGAGATGCATGCTCAGGTGAAGGATCTCCTCGCGAAGAATATGAGGAGTCGTGAGGTATGTCGCGCATATAGCCACTCTTGATGATCATCAAAGCTAATCTTTACGCATATAGCCTTCGTCGGGGAGTAACTCTCCTACCTTGGCTCGCCCAAGAGGTTCTTCCTCTCCACGGCAACGACATGCCTCGTCTGAACGTGCTACCACCGTGTCGAGCACGAGGACTACACCTGGTCCATCTGCATCCACACCCTTACCCAATATGCCCAAGGCACAACAACATCCAGATCCTCACCCCGATCGCCCACCCGAGGTTGTGCCAATGGACGTCGACCGAGACCGAGTGGAAAGCGTGGCTCCAGGGTCTCTAGGGTCCTTTCCTCCAGCCGACATTGAAACACAATTTCCTTCGACAATGAGTCTCCGTCACGGTGTCAATAATGTCAACGGTGGCGATCAGGGGCAACTTCGACATGTCGCCTCGAGTGAGCCTCATGTGGACCATGCCTCGACTAGCGCTAGCGCTGGTGGAAGTGTTCCATCTTTGACAGGACCTGCCAGTGTCGTGCAGAAGGATGTGCCGGGATATTTACATCCGCAGACACACGCACATCCCCATTCGACCCCGTACGTACCTCCTCCGCCACCTGCATCTGCACAACGACCAGCAGCAGCAGTCGCAAGCCCACCTCCCCCACCACCACCACAACGTCCATCGTCGTCGTCGTCCCACCCCTCACACTCTCACTCTCACTCTCACTCTCACCCGCCTTCCCAGGCACACCCACAGAGACCACGTTCTCGAGCCGATTCTCCAGCGCTTATACATGGATCTCTTGGGAGGCGTGGAGAGGGTGTGGACGTTTCAAGGGACTCACAGGAGAATGTTAATGTTAGACCATTGACACCTTCCTCTCCCGGTTCCGGTTCTCTTCACCGATCGAACATGAACGTGATTGAGAGACCTGGAAGTGGGTTGAGTGGTCGAGGAAGGAGTATGACTTCCACTCCTGTTCAACCTCATCAGGGTGTCACTGGCGGAAGTGGTCGGAACGAGTCAACCTCGAGTTCCAGGTCAAGACCTCCGACGCCAAGAGCGTACACGATGCCTGTTGGGCCTGTGAATCTCAACGGAAATGGAACAATGGGAAATGGGGTTGGGCCCAGGGCGCCATCAGTTCCTCCACCACCTCCACCATCACAGTCCTTACCTCCTCGTCCTGGTTCGTCCTCTGGTGCTCATGGACAAGTTCCCCGAACACCGAATCCTCAGTCTTGGAAAACGTCTGCTCCTGTGGGTCAGGATGGATCACCTTCGCCGAAATTCAGGCATACGAGGTTCTCGTCGCCTGTCCGAGTTGGAGCTGGAGAGGAAAGTGACATTGATACAAGCGGAGGCGTCTTGAGGAAAAGAGGGAGGGAAGAGTATGAGGGTTCAGGATCGGCTCCTCGTCATCAAAGCTCCCAGTCTGATGAAGAGAGGGCCAGACAGAGGGTCAAGGTCGAGCCTAGTGGTGACGAGCAGGATCGCCTGAGGACATCGTCTCCTGCAAGGCCTGCTACTGCACCTGCTACCAACAGAGCCCATGTTGCTCAGGCTTCAGCACCTACCGATGAACGACGCGGAAGCTGGGGATCCAGCATCCCTGAGAGCCAACCCAGCCTCCGAAATTCTCCCCCTGCTATGGATTCCATCGATCGAAAGTCCATCGTCCAATCGCCCACTATGCCCAATGGACCAAAGTCGGCTTTCATGCCTGCTTGGCGAATACAGGTGAACACCAACATGCGCACATGGGCTTCATCTCCTCCGACACAGAATCACTGGGGAGAACCCTATGCCGTCCGACCTGGTTCGGCTGGTAGTAGCTCCGCACAAGCACCAGCGCAGGGAACTACCGCTGCTCCTGGAAGGCCACAGGTCCAGTTCCCATTCCGTAAGCCTCTGGTTACGCAGAACGTCAACGGGCAGCAGAAGCATTCTCCAATCTCACCAACGGATGGGAGCGGAACGAGCCCGACGACCAAGAATAAGTTAGGCATCAAACATCTGGATCTGTTGTATGAAACGATTGGGGAGAGGTATCATTGTCGTGTTTGCAAGTAAGTGCTCACCTCTTCATTCGAGTATAGCACAGATGCTGATGCCACTTTTCACAGACAACCAAATTCAAAAGACCAGCAATCGCCCACCACCCCACCAACTATCTTCCCGCAGAACGCAGCCTGGCCTGAACTCGCTGGTCATTATCAGACAGCGCATCCGAAATCCTGCGAAGACCTCGAGAAGCTCAATGGTGCGCAGGTCGCGGAGCTGAAGCAACAACTCAAAAGTAGCAGGTTCTGTGGTTTCGTCCTGAGTTAATTCCACCTTTGTCTGTATATTTTCGTTCTCTCTCTTCGGAACCACCCTGGGACTGTTGGATATATTTATTTATCATACTCCTCTTCGTTCTCTTCCTGCATATCTACCACTGTTTCGTTGTTCTGCATTGCCGCATATACATATTCTTCGCATTGAACCAATTTCTTGCTGTGTGTACTATCCAGATGCCTCCCTTTGTCATCGCCATTTCGCTTTCAAGTTGCTGTCGCCTTTTGTAGACTGATGTATTCTCTATGTATCCATATATACAGTGACTTATGCGTACTACGCTCGCTGCTCTCACGGAAGTGAATGTCATACTAATGGCGTAGCCCCTGTGGCCACTCGAACGGGTTCAAATTGACCACCAAATACCATCGATCATTGGTCTTCTGGATGGAATTGACGATACGTACGGTAGCCGATACAAATGAATGAAAATGAGGCAATCAGCACTAGAAATCGTTATCGGCATCTGGATCGACCTGGTCATTATGTACTTCTACATTTCGTAAGAGTAGACGTTCAGCCTCACCAAGAGACTCTTGGTCCAAATTACCAAAATGTGCTTCAATGACGCAATTTTTCAAGACTGGAGCAATCTTGAGAGTGGTTCCCAGTAGTGCTAGAGATGCCTCGTCTACTTCACGTTCTCTGGGGTCCACCGTGCCCAAGTCGCATACCAATTTGCGAAGCTTGTTTGGCATTCCCAAAGCACTAGCAGCTTCAAGCACGTAGAGGAAAGTCTTGAACGGGCGATGTGGATAATTAGCTTTGATTTCCATATGCCTCAGCTGCTGTTTGAGGGCTGAGAAGTCGGGATCTTGGGCAAAATCAGAAAGGCGAGTTAGGTATTACATGAGAAGATGCGCATACCTCTGAAACACCATGGTACTATAACGAGGCTTTTGAGATGCGCTGAGAGGGCAAATTCGTGCATAGGTACGTCGTGGTACAGACCTAAGTCCCGATCAAAGGATGGCCCAGTCGTAATCTCTAGCTCTTTCAGCAATTGGGTTGAAAATATGCCGCCGTGATGCTTTGTACTGGGAAGCAGACAATCCCGGATGATTTCTAGATCTTCGCAGTCTCTGGCATGGATACGTAAAGCTGTCAGGGGTTTGTACGGGGCCAATCCAACGCTGCGGGATGACCGCGAGACGGTCAGTGAAGTCTCGTATTCCGGATCGAATATCGATGAATCGACGACTAGACTTTGAAGATTTTGACAGAGATTAAATATGTGCACGGGAAATGCATCGACCTCGACAATTCTGACCTCCCTGAGTTCCGGAAGCTTGAAAAGCTCTGCGATTGAGGTGCTAAGCTTTGTATCCTGAATGTCGTGCCACCCCGCCCAGTTTTTAGGCTGACTTTCGAGAGTAAGGGTGTGAACGCAGGTCATCTTCCGCAGCACTTCAGCGGATATTGGCTCGTAACTGACGGTAGAGTTGGAAAGGCCCCAGCAAGCAATGACGAGCCTCAGTCGTTCAACATGCCTGCCGAGGGATGGGTCCGCTTCCATGATCGAATGAAGGAGTTCTAGTCGTTCAACGCTGAGGTGAACGTTGTCTTTCTGGTGGGGGTTGATGACAAGTTCCACTTCTGAGAAGAGGTGCTTCCGAACCAACCTCCGAGTGTGGCGGGTAACAGCGTTAAGAGCCCTCAGAGTTGGCTTATGCTTGGTTTCTACAACCAAATCAACGATGCTTTGGATGATATCCAGCGGGATATGATCTTGAGTTTTCGACGGAGAGTCCATGGCGAGTGACTGTGATGGCAAGGTTGAAAGATCAAAATCATACGAAATCCACCAGTCCAATCCCTTGATTTAGATGTTGCGAGGCCCACCACCAGGGCGCTAATCACGTCATCCGATGACTCAACCCCTCCCAGTCCGCAGTCAGATGAAGCCTAGGGATTCACACATGTTGCACTCTGGCGTCAATCTCTTCTAGGTTCACTGCGCTTCCCTATCAGCCGCCTTTTGCCGTGGGGCATTATGAGGACAACACGAGGCTTCATTAGGCTTCATTCGTCTTTCATTCCTCGCACGAGGGACATCATATGATGGAAATAGGCGCTCTGCGTCGAACCGCTGATTGGCCAGGTCTGCTGAAGAATTGTGTCTTCTAGGAAGGGCTAACGCCCATGCACCTAACTCTTCTCCCTACCCTCTTACCGCCGCACAGACACGTTCGCTGACCATGCCCAGACCTCTCTCTGCATTCTTGCCTTGGTTTAAGAAACGAAAGCAGCAGACTCACAGAGACGAGAAAGTGGTAGCCCAACCTTCTATTCATAACGATCCAGCGTCGAACTTGAAAGCAACATCAATCGATAAGCCTACCGCTATCGTGGTCACCGAAATCGAGCAAAAGTATCAAGTCAATGTTGCAAAGTCTCAGAAAAGCCACGAACCTGAAGGAAAATCCACCTCTACCTCTGCGACTATCAAGAATACTTTGCTTCTGGCGACGAATATTGTGGGCAAGGCTCCTGTGCCCTGGGTCGGGTTTGCAGCTTCGACGATACTAGAGTCCGCTAGGCGTTATGGGGTGAGAGTTCGATGCAAATGAAGCATACCCAATATATTCTATCCTTAACCTCGATACCGTGGCTATAGGAAATGCAAGGAAACAAGCAAGAACTTGACGACCTGGGTGAGACGATGAGTGCTTTCTTGTACCTGGTAGAGACGAGTGCCAGAAATGGCCTGGATCAAAATATCATCGACCATTTTGCAAGGTGCTACACATATCGATGCTTCGCTCTGGAACCTAACACTTGAACAGACGTCTTGAGGTTATCAAAAGCGAACTGCCTTCCGACACGAACGCGGCGAAGAGATTCGTCAACGTCGACGCGATCAGCGGAGCGATAGCTAAGTTGAAGGAACAACTTAATATCGCTATACAGATTCTTCAGGCAAGTGTCCATAGTCCTGAGAACGCTGTAGTACGGCGGATTAAGGATTATACCAGACGAGCATTAGTCTCCAGGCCGTCAAAGAATTGAGGGAATACAAGACCTGGAAAGCGGAAAGGGCTAACGAGCTGGAAGACGGCGACGTTGTTGAAACCATGATTGGGGTAACAATAAGTGAGTGGTTATCCAAAACGAGCGTATCATAGCTCGAACCTGGGATCAGATGCCGGGGGCAGAGTGATGATGAACACAGAGGCGGATGGGAAGGCAACAAGGACATTGAAGGATTCGACGATATGTGAGATACTTCCTGGGCTGCTTTCACGATTGATATTTAACTACGTGTTTTAATCAGCATCGGGAGAGTCCCTAAGCAGAACCGTGAAAGCATCTGCACTCAAAGACGAGATAGAAACAACCACGTTCGGTACGGAAGATTCCATATAAACAAGGATCATGAGCCTGATAATGCCGACTCAAAGATGCCGGTGGGGATGTGGATCTTTCAAAGCTAGTCACTCGTAGACGCGAGGAAGTTTAGGAATTATAACCTCCACGACGGTATCAACATTGGAAGCGATTCTCTGCCATAGGGAAAATCCGGAATAAAGGCCAAATGACAATCACGTTTTTCAAATCTTTCTATGCATTTGAGGAATCGTTCGGAATCTTGTTCGGAATTGGCATCTGATTGGCATACTGAATTTGGAGGGAAAAATGACTGGGTGAAAAAAGATAATAATATGATTCGCGGCTGCAAGTATTCAGTCATGGTAGAGATCATGATTCGGATAGCGTGTCAGAGCGTCAGAGGCATTAACCATACCTGGACTCCCTCATGTCTGGTGCCTCCGACAGCCTCAGTGACTGCGAGGGTTCTCACCTCGAGGACTTGTTTGGATCAGACAGTATAACCAAACAACATCGGTCATGTGCACCTCAATCTGGAGTGCCGAAAGGAGACTCGATTCTGGGACAGGTAAGAAGCCTGGTCTGGAAAACAATTTTCTTTGCCCTACCACGAGCTATCCAGTTATCTCTGATCGGCCTTTCCAATTCACATCACGACACTCAGCCTCCATTAAAATTCACCGCCTCCGCCAACATTAGGGTCGTATCATCGCAACAAACGCTCAGTGATATGATAAGGTTGATGCGAACGTAGATCAAGCACCCCCGAAACCTCGCTATTGTCAATGGCAAGGGTCTTCCCGAGTTGCTCCTGATTCGTCACAGCATTGACACCAGAAAATCTTCTGTGAAGTGCCTCCGCTCACCTAGAGGCTAGTGACGATCAAAGCATCTCCCGAGATTCAGACGTGCTGTCCTCCGGCGCCAATCCTCCAACATAGTTGCACGGCTTCTCGATCAGCTGCCTTGTATCGTGTGGGTTTACAAGATGGTAAAGTTCTCAATATGGCTTGATCTATTGCATCAGCGAGGTCATGAAACACAGCTTCGTCGAATCAAGCCAAATTCGCCTTGGCCGTTTCGATTGTTAAAAGCCCTTTTTTCTGGAGGTCTGATACTCGTACAACCCGACTTTCATCAATACGCCCTCAAGAACTATGACTAGAAATCTCCTTTCCCTTCTTCCCTGCTGGCCCAAGAAAAGAAAGCAGAATACTCAGAAGGAAGACACCGAGTCTGCTGGCTCTTCTGAGCCGGTAGATCCGTCACCAGAGTCGACGTCACCTGATGGTGCTCAGGCTCCTCCTGCCACTGGTACCGTGGTCGAGATCGAGCAACACCAACGGGTCGAAGTCACAGAAACACAGGAAATCCAAGAACCCAAAGGAAAATCTATGTCTACCTTAACAACTCTCAAAAATTTGATCGCTATAGGGAGCAATATCGCGGCCAGCGCCCCAGTACCTTGGCTCAAGTTTGCAGCTACGATTGTAGTGGAGTCAGCTAAGCGTTATGACGTGAGAGTTCTCTACCGGACTTGCATGCATTTAATCCATCCAATACCGACGACTAACAACTCGATGTAGGCGGTGAAAGGGAACAAGAAAGACCTTGATATTTTGTGCGAGGACATGAAGGCTTTCATGTTCTTCGTAGAGTCATGCGTCAACTCCAGTCTCAACCAGGAAATCATCGATCGGTTTCAAGAGTGAGATCAAAGATCCTACTCCGAGCTCAGCGTCTAATATTTGCATAGCTCTCTGAAAGGTATTGAACGCGATTTCCCTGCCAAGGAAAACACGGCGAAGGAATGGATCAACGCTGAAGAACTGAAAGGAGATATTGTCAGGTTGAAGGGACGACTTGATGCTGCGGTGAAGATCCTCCAGGTGAGTATTCTTTTTCCGAGCTCCATATCATATCATAAGGAGGACTGAGAGATTATTCTAGGCAGACATGACTCTTGAAATATTGAAAGGCCGAGAAGACTTCAAGAAATGGAACTCGAATTTGGAGTGTTCAACAAGGGCCAATAATCTACAGGACGGAGACATCGTCGAGAAAATGGATGGTGTTACTATCAGTAAGAAATTACCTCTCTGACCTGACTGGACTGTGAATCTAACTGACATTAGTTGCCGGTGGCAAAGTCATAATGGATACCGAAACAGACGGACGTTACAGTAGAGCATGGAATAACACCAAAATCAGTGAGCTTGAATCGAATCACTTACATGAACGGTAACTGATCAAGTATGTGTTTACCAGAATCGAAGGAGGGAACCAGCAGAAGGTTGAAAGCAGCTACAAAGCTTGACGAGTCGGAGAATCTCACGCTTGGTATGTAAAAGTTATCAGTAACAGTGTTTCAAATCTTAACATCGGCTCGTAGAATCTGACGGGACAATTGATCTGACCGAAAAATACAGCCAAAACTCGAGGAGGTCCAGACCTTATAACCTGTGAATTGTCGAAATAGTCAAAGGGATCGCATCAGAGAAAGCAACTCATGATATCTTTCGACTCGGATAGATGTCAATGCATCATGCCTGTAACGGAAGGAATCAAAGCCTTGCTCCTTCTGATATACTGTGTTAATTATTTCGTAATAGTATACTTTAAGACGAAGGTAGCTGAGTGAGGCATCCTAGTATTTTTGCCTAGTCCACGAATGGCTTTCGTCATGGACGTCGGAGCAAAAGCCTGCCAAGGAGCTGGCTCTTAATCTTTGTTTGGAACAGATTTGATAGCCAAACTGAAGGTCATGTGCGCCTAAACCCGAATAGCCACCAAAAATTGGAACCGCTTGAGGTCGAACAACCTGTAGGCCGAAAATCCAGTCGCTTTACCCTTCGCTTTCCGTAGTATGCTGGCCAGACTGAGGACGACCACGAACAACTAGATGCCATCGACCGTCAAAGCCGCGAACGCGAATACGCGAAACCAAGCACGACCTCAAAAACCTCAAGGACAAAAGTTCACGAATGGCCATGAAATCTATGAGGCGCTGAGGGTTCAAAACCAGGAAATTCTTCTGCAAAGTAAGGTCAGGCTGCCATATACTTACTTGGAAAGCTTTACTGAAGCTGGATCAGGCCTCACGACTCTAAGAAACCAACTATCACTGAAGTCCACGGAGGACGTACTTTCACCAACCGATGAAAGACTCTTGCTTGCGCACAATTGGCTGGAGCAACGTCAGAATGGTCAGGAACTGTTTGAACTGTGGGATGCATCTGGCCCGGTATGTGTTTCTGTTTAGACCAAGGTGATGAGCGCTGACAAGCGTGTTACAGAAACAAAATTCTATCCTGTCCCTGTTATTAGCCATTCTATCGTCCCTTCTCGATCTTCTATCACACCATTATCCATTTCAAACAACCGGCCATGCTATACTCAAAGTCCTTCTATCGCAGCAATATGTCCGAAGACTCAACTCCTACATCGGTGGCTCACAGAATGAGCTAATATTATTGAGCTTGAAACTCTATAATTCAATGTCCAACTTCGCTGGCGGCCGCGAGAAGAAGCTCGTCCTAGAGTCGTTTGCATGGGAAATGAAGGTACGAGATTCTGGTTTGGTCTATGGTACCAAATCATTCGCTCATGTTCCCTTTCAGTCGCTCCCGAAGCTCTTCTCTATGCGGCGGAAAACGAAAAGCGGAGATACCGTCGATCCTCTACAGCTGCCAGGTATGTTTCCCGAAGAATCATCGCATTCCCTGGTTTATACCTGTCTTCCAGATATCCGCACCCTCTACATTCTCTTCCTACTGTCCTTCGTCACGCCTTCAACCTCAGCGTCCATCAAAGCAGCCTTTCTTGAACAGCACCGGGAGCAATTCCTGCTCATGTTCAAAGGGCTAAATCAGGATCCATACAATGTTATCCGTCGGATAACAGATATCTGTTGGACTGGTATATGGAGCGATACGAAAGTCAAGAGAACGCTTAAGATCAGTTTGTTCAATGAGTCGACTCTCGGGCATGTACGTCACTCCTCCTTCCTCCCCTTCACGAGCCCCTCAACTAACCCACTAGTAGATCATGAAGCTATACGAACGCTCATCCGCTGAACAGGATAACCCGGATAATATCCCCGCCAACCTCATACATCATTTCCTCCTCGCTATTTGTACTCGCCCTGGCGTCGGTATCTGCTTCAAAGATCAAGGCTGGTACCCTCGTGATGCCGACCTTGACGTAGCTCCCGCTGGCGAGCTTGATGCCGCGGGAAAATACCGAAGCGGCTCAGCTGCCACTGGGAAAATATACAACAAAATCCTTTCTAACTTCCTTAAAACCTTGAAAGTCAATGAGGATGCTCGACAACAAGAACTTGCACTGAGGATACTCTCCTCCTGCCCCGAGCTCGTTACTGGATATTGGTCTTCAGCGAGTTTGACTCTTGAGCCCAGACTTTCCTCAAAATGGATCACGAATGTGGCATGGTTCGGGACGGTGGTATCGCTACCTGTACAGACGTGGTGTTTCCACCTGGAGACTACCAACACCAACGTGAAGAACGGAGAGCCGAGGATGTACAAACCGACCCCACCACCACTTTCCACGATACTCTCCAGCTTCCTCCCTTCCTCAATACCGACGAAAATGAATTTCACCAAAGGACTTCAGTCGAGTTCAGGACTTGTACAGCATTGTACAGCGATAGCACTGGTGAAGTGTTTGGAGAAATACCAAGCTGTTCTGGATGCGTTTTTGGAGGTGGAAAAGGCGTTGGAAGAGGTGGAGGGTGAGGGACAGTGGGGGAAAAGAAGGAAAGAGGTGGAGAGGGAGGTTAGAAAGAGGGTACCTGATTTTCAGGTTGTGGTGTCATTTTCTCAGCAGAAGTTTGGGTTGGAAGTCGCTGGTTCCAAGGCGGGGCCAACACCTACAAAAACGATGACGGATGGGGAGACGGTCGAGGAAGGAGAGCCGCGGAAGGAAGAACGGAATGAAGTCAAGGCAGCTATGCTTTCTGAGATAGCATATAGGCTGCTTTGGATGTATCATCGGTGTTTGCCTGCGGTTGTTGGTGAGGCGAGGTTTGATGTTGGGAAGTTGTTGGTGCATTGTGGGTTTACGGAGACGCATATAGCTGGTGAAGATATGAGGGATGATGGAGAAGACGAGGATGAGGAAGAGGAAGAGGGCAATGAGGAAGAGGGAGATGAGCGAATGAGAGGTGTTGAGGCTACAGGCGCTGTAGCTGTGGAAGATGACGCTGAAGCTGAGGCCGAGGAAAGCGAGGAGGACGATGAGGATAATGACGGTGAAGAACTGGACAAGTCGGAACAGCTTGGCCTGCTCAAAGGTCTCCATGTTCTGAGATTGCTAAAAGAGAGCGAACAATTTGTTTGGTCAGCAAAATCTGGTAAGTTCCATCACATAATCCTGCCCAAAAATGTGCTAAATTCGTTCTAGGCACCTCTGGAGAAACGTACTTCTCAACCCTCCTGAAAGCACACGCCACCTCTAGCCCTCATTCCCCCACCCGAGCTGCTCTTTCCGACCTTCTGCAGCATGTTCTTTCTCAGAGCATCCTGTTTCAGGAAGATCCATCCGAAGCATCACTCTGGCTTCTGTGCTTGCCTACCTATCGTCGTCGACCAGGGACGTCAGCACCTGACGATGCACCTCTGGAAGACGAGGTTGAGGATGTCGTGACATTCCTCGATGACTGTGTACAGCGGTGCCTCAAAACGCCTCATAAGTACGTCGAGGAGTTGTACAACGTCAGACCCACTCCAACGCCTGGTGAAGACGTCACTATGGGTGAACCATCCGTTCCACCAGCAACAGCGTCGAGGTTGGATGTTTATCCCAGCCCTCTGTTGATGACTGTTCTCGAGCAGTTCAGCATTAAGGTGCAAAAGAAGCTTCTATCGCCTTCGGCTGTCCTGGCTTTGGCGACTTTTACACGCAAACTAGGGTTCCGACTCTTACAGAAGATGGACGATAATAGGTTCCTCCTTGGTGTTTGCGATCGACTGGATACGTTCTTGAAGGAGAACATGTTCTCCGAGTTTGGCACAATGACAGCTGCGATTAGAAGAGAGGTCTCATTATTGAGAGCGTTCGTCGTTCCTGATACGGCAGTTGGTCTGGCACCTCCTGCGACATCGGAAGACCTACATGATTTCTTGGGAATCTTAGAGGATATGCCCATACGTACGTTTCTGCTTCTCCCCACGTTTGTTGACTATGCTGACGACGGTTAAAGCTGTGACACCCTCTGGGCGGGAGAATACTGCCGTTGAACTCATTGATTGGGTCCGCTTGGTTGGCGAGGAACTCGGACCTGAGGAAGTCAAAGCCGTCTGGGATTGTTTGAGGAAGCTTGATCAGTCGAAGCTGAATGATCTGGTATATGCGCTTAATCCGGAATATGACGTTCTCTGGGTGGCCATTGATCAAGGGGAACTACGAGAGCAGTAAGTCCTGCGTTCTGCTGCCTTTTATTTCGGTGCTGATTCACCTGCGATAGCATCGACTTTGACTTACTATTCGTTCATCTATGCCAGTCTCGGATCCTCGAGAGGGAGGATGCACAAGGCGTCCTGGCAGCTGCATTCATCGCCGACGCCGAATTCAAACAGCTCAGGAGATTGATCTATCTGGTTGCCCACTATCTCCCAGTCCCGTCGCTTTCGAAGCAATCACCTCTCACCACTCATCTGCTGCTCCTTCTGGCACGCATATTCGAGACTCATGCTGCACAAGACCACGACTTGGGAGTGTTGAAAGAGCTCGTATTCACCCGCTTGAGAAGCTCGAAAGGTTACTTCCTTTTGGAGCAAACGACGCATGAAGTTGTCCAAGGTTTGTCTGCTACTTCTTGAATCAAGACTTTGGTTCATTCGCTTTCTAGGAGTACGGAATGTGGTGAAGGCCGCTCTCAATCCGGCCAACATTTCTGACCAGACTCTTGTGGCGTCGATCACGTCTCATTGGCTCCATCTTGTTCAAACCGAAGACTCTGCTACACCAAAACAGGTCAGTTGATGACCTGTAATTATCAGCAACGTACTTAACGACTTCCTTAGCTGAGCCTGGCGTCACTCTGGCTCCAATTCCTCCCAGCCTCGGCACTGCTTGGTCTATTGGATGCCATCCAATCCAGAGGTGCCAACTCCCGAGATACCCTGCAAGTCGTCATCCGGGTGCTGCATGAGTCACCGTTGAAGCACGAAGTCGACGCTGGAATCCGACAACGACTCCCTTGGATCATTACCCTGCAAAACATTGTCGAACCTTCTGACGCTCTTGAAGACCTCATTGCACGTGGCATCAACTCATCCCTTCCAGCCTATCTGGACGGTCAACTCCTAGCACGGGACAAGTTTGAGGAGTCAAGCCTCCTTGACATTCTCAATGACACAAGATCACGGTGGAAGGATCAGTCCAGTCAATTACCGGCTGACCTTCCTATTGGATTCCTCTCCCAATCACAATGGTCAAAGGCGACTGTGGCCATTGGCAAGGGCTTGCTCTATCGCCGAGCTCTCTCTGAAGAAGCCTTTACCAGATGGCTGCAAACCGGTGCATATCGAACCCTTACCCCAGAGGCTTTCATCCCTGTACTCCGCGTTGCCCTTGACGTCTTCCAAACGGAGCCCGTGGAGGACAACACGACCTGGAAGGGCGTATTCGACAATGTTGTGACCAATGTCTTTGACAAGGAAGTTCCACAAGAGTCACGGTTGGTCGCAGTGGACTGCCTTGCCCCGCTGTTCCGCATGTTGCCGTCCTTGAGTTCACAACTTACCTCAACGGTGACCCAAGCGGTAAACACGCTCAAACCGAAGGACTTTGGAGTCGTTACCTTGAACCTGACAGCGCAACTCAGGGGTCTCAAGGTTGCTGATATTGAGGTCGCTGTTACGACCTTGGCCAACATTGGGGTGCAGTGGGCTATACGCCTATCTTCAGAGCCATCTTCGGATGAGCAACAAATCTTGGAGCAACTAGGTATTTTGCATGCTATTCTTTCAAACGGGGTACTGACAGCCCACGGCAGGAACTCTCGTTTCTGAAGTCAAGGGAATACAAGCGTCGCAGGTTGAGACATACTTGACTGTCGTCATTCAGGAGCGATTAGCTTCGGTCGCAAATTTGCAACTAGCGAAAGCTCTGGTAGCCAGCACCCACCTAAAGGTAATTATTCCATGAATTATTCTTGAGTTGCTAGACATTAACCCTGTGCACTTTCAGCCTGTCGTCGTAAATCGTCACCTGCAGAGCATTATCCAACACCCAGATTTCTTCAAGCTATGTGCTGCGACTACTACGGAGAAGTCTACCCCAGGGGCCATGGTTGTTGGACTCCTCCACACGCTCTTCTTCCTACACCCAAACAATACCTGCCAACCCAGTCATATCGAACCCTTGATCAAGGTGTACCATGGCACCCTAGCTACCCCTGACGTCCAAATCCTCTCTATCTTCCACCTCTTCGAAGAAGAACGGAAGACTTCGATCTCTTCCTTGATTGGCCGTTGGTCATCTTCCAAGACGACGGAATCAAGTACAGCCCTAGAAGCTGTCCAGAGCTTGGACCCAGCACTTGTCCTTCGGACTACGCTTAACTATCCCAACTGGCGAAAGCTACACGAAGTCCAGAAGACCAAGGCCACTCCGCAGGAAACACAGCTGTATGATCCGATATTCCTCATACTGCTGCTTGCGCAGACGCTGGCCGAAAATCCCCCAACTTCAGCTCTGGGCCGGGTGGAGATGTTCAGGACGAACATTGTCGGCTTGGCGATCAGGTCTTTGTCGGTCAGGGATCCTGGGCTCAGGGAACTAGCTTTGAACCAGATCGCAGTTCTCTGGCGTCAACTGGAGGTTAGTAACTTGTTATTGTTTCACGTCACGCTGCTGATACGCCTTGCTCTATAGCTCGCCGACCTCCATGAAAAGCCGCATGTCATCCATATTCTGTCGCTGCTGAAGAGTGCCATCCCTGTACCCGAACCTAGTCAACCACCGATTCGGCTTCCCACTTACTCAACACTCCTGCTAGCCCATGCTTTCCGAGGCGTCTTCTACCCGTCCAACTTCATCTACCCAATCACAGCAAGGTTCCTTCTCCAACGTCCGGAGATTGACACCGGGGATGTCCCTCTGTTGTTCAGCATGCTATACAGCAGCTCTGACGATTGGAAGAAAGAAAGAGGCTGGATATTGCGGTTCCTTGCGGATGGGATGGTGGGCTCAGATGACTGGAGGGTGTTGAAGAGGAGACATACCTGGGATTTGTTGGCGAGCATGTACCAAGCGACGGATGATCGTCATTTGCGGGGTGGTATCCTCGAGGTCAGGAATAAACACACTAAACTGAATGCACTGCTGATGCTTGGTGTCTACAGGTGCTTGCTAGCCTGACTTGTCATCCTCAAGCGACGATGTCATTGGTGCTGAGGTCCGCCCTCTTGACATGGATTGAATCTCAGTTACTTGGAGAGCGGATACCAGAAGCAACGGAATGGGTCAGGATTCTTGAGAACATTATGGCCGTTGGAGATGCACAGAAGCTCGAAACAGCAACTTCAGGCGAATGGAGAGCGACAATTTCACGCTGTCTAATACGACTTCTGGATACCTCTGGTAAAGGTTACTTATATCGAAATGGCGGATCAGAGCTAACAGAATCTAAAGCGGAAACCATTCCTTTAGCTGCGAACGCCATCATCAGACTGTCACTTCTCCCTGGTACACCAAACTTCTCCCTTGGAAATCTTCTGGACAAGGCTGTTCGTCGCCTAGAGGAATATGAAGCAAACGTCAAAATACCTTCTGCAAGTGTACAAATTCGTCCAGTACAAGACCTGCCACAACCTCCGTTCGGCGCGCACGCGATCCACCACTCCCTTAGCACAGATGAGCCTCTAGCCGTCTGGGGCCATCTGGTAGAGTCGCTATGGCGTGCAAGTATGAATTGTCCATCGAAGACCAAGGATTGGGATAGCTTGACGACGAGGCTACTGGTTTGGAGAGCATTGGTTGGCTCGGATGGCAGCCCTGTAGGCGAATGGTCGCGGACAGCGGTCTTGCAAAGTATCTCTAACAACTAAAAGTAAAAGTAGTGTATGTTGTTGTAATATCGTTTTCACTTGCATTCTCCTTTGCAATATTATTTGTTCTGGCTTGTCAAATGCATGCTTGTGTGGCTGTGCTTTGTTTACTTTCCTTAACGAAGCCCTTTTGAACAAACAAAATAGACGCGGATGCAAATTTCCGCTGATTGGCCAACGCGTTTTGAAACTCCAAGTCGCTGCCAAAGGGTACGCTCAAGTTGCTGAAAGGTATGTTGTCGCCGTTGACCTTGTCGCGCATAGACTTAGGAATAAAGTACAGGTGGCGCATATGTGACGAGCTGCTTTATGTACCCATCTCTAAGGGCATTGTACCCCGTTGTCAAACGTCAAGCAGCCAAAACCTGTAAACCACTTCTCACCCCACCGACTCTCCAACTTCGTCCCATTCTACGACGAGATGTCCCTCCCTCAAGTACTCAAGAACGTTCTGGACTCGATACTCATGCACCGGCGACAGAGGCTCATGGAACAGCCAAGCTCGAGCCTGCTGATGGTGTAGCAGAAGCAGCCAAACGTCCTGCAGTCACAGACTCCTTGAAGCACCAAAGCTTCGGGCCCGTTCTACAACGGGCCACTCCCGCCTCAACTGCTCAAGCAGCAGAACTGTCTGAAGACGATGTTCATACATCAGCGGTGGCGGTTCATGAAGACGCCAAACCCAAAACTGCTGAGGCAGCAGAAGCAGCCGCCGAAACCCCCAAAGTGGCTCAAACCCCAGACCCTTTGAAGTATCCAGGCGTCACACATCCTAAACCCCTTCCCCCTGTTCGCAGTCACCCAAAGGTTATGGAACGCCTGAGAGGCTTTTTGGAGACGTCGCCAGCCCCTGAAGCAGTCATGGGATACCTTGTGCGATGCTTCCATGACGAGCAGGTCCTCAGCCTAAAGAGCCCTCACAACTTCTTCGAATCCGTCATTGCCCTTGTTTTCGAAGTTGGTTATCATCGCGAAGCTCTTGAAGTCTACCGAATGATGACGGACGATTTCCATTTCCTCCCTGCACCAAAGACGAGAGTTCGCATGCTTTCAGTCACCCTTGCACATTTCTGCAAAACGGAGAAGGAGGTCGCAAGAGCTCTGGCGCAGGTTGTTGCGGACCCTGACTTCACGGAGAACGACTTCCTTGACCTCTTGGAGATGGTCGGAGAGTTGAATGTTCCACTATCCCAGCTGACTCTGGTGGCGGAACAGTTTGTTCTGGGAAGAGGGGACCAGTTCATCGTCAGCAATATTCTCAAACGCAAGATCATGAAGATATACGCGGAAAATGGAGATACGGAGTCTGCGTTGGCTGTTGCGGCCCGTGAATCCAAACTGTTCAGACCCTACCATTACGCCACCGTCCTGCGAGTCATCGCTGAAACCGACCCAAACGACAAAGTCGGGAGAGACACGATTTTCAAAGCGATGGAGGAGACAGGCGTTCAACCTGATATTCACGTCCTCAACGCAGTCATTTCTAACGAGCTGGAGCGAGGTTCCCTACACAACGCCTTCCTGATATACGACACCATCCTCTCGTTCTACCGGGATAACGTTACTGGGATGACTCCCAACCCAGAAACCTTCCGACTGCTATTTTCTGGCACAAACAGGTTATTCAAGCCCACTGCATTTGCACGGAAGTACAAGGTTTCAGATGTCAAATCTCCTCGCGCCTTATTCCGCGATATGCTCTTCTTCCACGCCCAAGTTGCCATTGCACGAAGGAGACCAGAATTATTCCGGTTGACGCGTACCCATATCCGACCTGCACTCTATGCGTTCATCAAGAACCACGATTATGCTGGAGCGTACCATGCTCTTAAATCCTACCCAGCTTTCAATATCCCTATTACCATTGACATCTACGATACCGTCGTCCGTCATATCATCCGCCGCCTGCGATTCGAAATCAGGTCTTTGCGTCCGCGTGGGGAAGTTCGTTGGGCGGATTACTTCCTAGGAATTGAGGATGAAGCTACATTGGATAAAATGAAGAAGTTGGCTATGGATAAGCATGAGGTGACGAAACTCCTCCGAGCAGTGTCTGGAGAGGACTTCTCGCTTGATGGCACTATCTTGGATCAGGAACCTTTCGAGAAGAAATACACCATGCCTACAGCGGAGATGGTTGCTGGGGTTGAACCAGTACCAGAGGACCTCAAGTTATCCATCACGCCTCTCCAACGACTTCTCCGTCGGAGTATACGAGCTACCATCGACCTCATTGCTGCGAATGATAAGGAAGGAGTTGAGAGGGAGACGGTGTTGACGGTTCTGGCTGCTGCTAAATTGGACATTCGACCCAAGTTGATGGATAGGGATACATGGATTAAGATTGAGGCGCATGAGCATAATAAATTACGCGGGAGGGGGCTTAGATGAGGAAGTTGGCTGGGAATGGGGACGAACGGAGCTTCAAGTTGAAGTACATTTTACCGGTTTTGTTTTGCATCTACTATTTTTCTGGGTTCATTGTATAATAATATCTACTGTATAATGTACGTAGGCTCTACTCTATGTCTATCCCTAGAATTCCGACCAATCAACTGGTGAATGCCCTCACTGGAGGGGCCATACTCTCTATCCACGCGACTGAACGGCGATGACAGGCTGCCTCTGCCAAAGAATAGATCAAGTATGTGAATGAAACGGCGGGGAACAAGCATATTTGCCCATGCGTGAGCATCTTCAACAAAGAAATACTGTTTAAATTTTCCACGAATTGACACGCTTTTCTTGGCTTCCGTGTCCGTCGCTGCCCGCTGTGCACAGAGGTAGTAAATAGCACTTTGTACCTAAGTCGTATGATATGTCCAACTCGTATCCTGTCTTTGAGAACGTAGCCAATCAGAGCTGTTCAATTATTGTGAAGACTCTCATGATCAGCCCATCGAAGCTCAGGAAATTGCTCTGCCTCATCCTCCCATCACCACCTTGATTCCTTGGCTATATTGGACAATGTATTGTATTCCTTCGGCATATTCACACACGTTTCGGCGGGCGATTGGTTCTCCTGAAGTATGGCACCATGGAGAGAGCAAAGCCCAATCATAAGAAAATGACCGATATCTCACACGAGCCAAGGAACTGATCTCTCATGAGCGCTCAACTCCGTCAAGATCTCACCACTTCAAAAGCACACACAAGTGGCGCCCACAATGAACAACAACAGACGCTGCTTCCTTCCTACCTTCACCATCACCTACCGCCATGCTGGACTTCGATTTCAGTGCCGTAGACAAGCAATCGCTGGCGATTGGGACTGTGGTTCTTCTGCTTCTCTGGAAAGGGACACAGTTGTACACGAAACGGCGCACACCGAAGTTTAGAGGACCTTCAGCGCCTAGTCTTCTTGCTGGCATGTCGAAGGAGATGTTTCATACTTTGGATCCTGGTGTGTACCATGATAAGTGGATTGAAGACTATGGAACTATCTATGAAATCCCGTCGATTATGATGACGAAGAATCTCGTGCTTGTGGATCCGAAGGCGCTGGCTTCGTTTTTCTCTAAAGATACGAGCATTTATCACCAACCCGATGCAGTCAGGGTGTTTGTAACGAGATTCGTATGGTCTTTCACCTGTTATTCTGAAATATGAGCTGATCGTCTTCCTAGTTCGGCAAGAACTTGCTCGTTACTGAGCAACCTGACCATAAGCGGTATGCCACCACATTTGGAAGCAGTGCCTCTTTGACTCATCTTGTTTCTGAAGAATTCGAAGAGCGTTATCGACTGCATTCAGCGTTGCTGCTATTCGCCGGCTCACTCCAATCTTTATGGATGCCGTCAACCAAGTAAGTTCACCGAATCTCGGACGGGAGCGACTCCTTAACACTGCATGGAGGTCAAAGCAAATTGGGAGAATGCTATCGACGCTAACGGTACGGGTTCCGAGGTTATTGAGGTTCAGCAGTGGTCAGTCAGAATTCGATCTTCCCGAAATGACAGGCCGTGCTAACCCTTATGCGTAATAGGATGAACAACATAGCGTACGTCTCCTTTCAAAAATCTCGCCTGAAATCCATGATCCTGACCCTCCCTTCAGCATCGACAGTGTAGGAATCGGAGGCTTCTCACACGACTTCGGCGCTCTCCGCGGAAAAAAATCAGCCGTCCTAGACGCATTCACCTCATTCAGCGATCTCAAACCAACATTCCTCCTCGTCCTATCATTCATGCTAGGACAAATCTTCCCTGCACTATCCAAGATCCCAACGGACAGGTCTAAGATTATAGATCAGCTAACTGATAGTGTTCGGGAGATCGCTACGGACCTATTTCAGAGAGCGAAGGATGAGAAGACTACGGAGAAGAGTATTATTGGGACGCTTGGTGGGTTTTTTTTTTTTTGATGTGTGGGTGAAGGAGGATGCTGATATGGGGATAGTGAAGTCGGAGATTGCGAGTCCTACTATTCAGTTGTCGATTGAGGAAATTATGAGTCAGGTGGGATCTTTATTCGCCTATGGCACGAATATATCTAACTTCCTCTTACCAGATGGTACGGCATTTGATGCTATTTGTTCCGATGTCTCTCTAATGCCTGACATAGAACCTACTGATGACTGCCGGCTACGAAACCACTGCAAGTAAGTAACCGTCATTCTATTCCAGATGTCGGCACTGACCATTCTTCAATTAGTCACTATCACTGTGAGTCCAAAGGCAATCCTATCGTCTTCTCTGACCAAAACTTCGCCTCTAGTACGCCTTGATCGAGCTAGCACGTCACCCCAAGGCGCAAGCAAAGCTCAGGCTCGAATTGAATCAATTCGCGGGGACAGACGCTACTTACGAGCAACTGACGACTGGGCTCCCATACCTTGACGCAGTAACGAACGAAACACTTCGTCTCCACCCCGCTCTGCCTACCATTATGCGTCAGGTATGAATCTCTCTCCCTTCTGAAACTTGTCCGTCGTCGGACTGACTCCTAAACCCCCTAGGCTATGGTAGACGACATCCTCCCATTAACAGACCCCGTTACCGACTCCAAAGGAAACTCCATGGAAAGCCTCTTCGTCGCGAAAGGAACAACTATCATGGTCCCAGTTTCATCTGTCAACCGTCTAGAAAGCCTCTGGGGACCTGATGGGAAAGAGTTCAACCCCGAACGTTGGCTGAACCCAGAGCTTTCTGAGAAGAGAGCAATGGAGATTTCGGGGTATCATCATTTGTTGACGTTTGCTGATGGGCCGAGGACTTGTTTGGGGAGGGCGTTTGCTCTTACGGAGATCAAGGTTGGTTTTATTCTGTTGAGATATCGGAGGATGGTACTGAAGGGTGTCATGACTAGTCTGTTCTATCCGTTCTTGTGAGGGATTTTACGTTTGAGATACCCGGAGGCGCGGAGAGGGAGCTTGAGTTTCATAGATCTATACTTCCGAGACCGAAGCTGGCGGGTGAAGATGGCCCAAAGGTTCCTCTCATTATTAGGCGAGCTGTACATTGAGCCTAGCATTGTTTGATGTGTCAGTGATACGGCTTTCGATTAATGTATTCAAGAAAAGGTTTCGCCAGTGGGTCGAATGGTCAGATCACCGGGGAAGTCAAAGCCAAGTCAAACTGCCGAAAGGTTCCCCTAGGTTTCGCACTAGATATCTAACCATTCAGGACTATAATCACCGCCGCCGTTGGGACTCAAAGATTCTTGGTATGATCTTTACTCAGTAACTACCAATCACAATTCGCGGATTTGTCCTCACGATTTCATCATCGGCGTCCGAAAGCTGAATCGAGTCACTCTTTCCTTCTTCCATCAGCGCAGCCTCTGGTGACACTCGTTGCATGCACGTCTCGAGACACAATTGGTTCTGATAGACTGCGGCGAGTCCAGACCAAAATGATAGCCATCACACGCACTACAAGCGACGAGCACGGTACCCGAATCCCATCGTGGGCGCTCAATATACCCCCATTTATACCGTTCACACCTATGCCAGACCTTCAAAACCACGACGTCAGGGACCCCTGAAATACAACTTGATCCCGACCTTCATCCGTAGCTATGCTGGATTTCGACTTCGGTGCTGTAGACAAGCAATCGCTGGCGGTTGGCGCTGTTGTCCTCTTCCTTCTCGTGAAAGGCACCAAATGGTACACAAAACGACGTACACCGAGGTTTCGAGGACCACCGAAGAATAGCGTCCTGTTCGGGGTTACCAAGGAGCTTATCGATACCTTGGACTCTGGGGTGTATCATGACCAGTGGATTCAAGAATATGGGAATGTCTATGAAGTACCATCGATTTTGACGAGGAAGAATCTGGTAGTGGCGGATCCGAAGGCTATTGCTTCATTTTTCTCAAAGGATACGAGTACCTACCACCAATTGGATGGCGCAAGGGTGTTTGTGACGAGATTCGTACGTTGCTTTGTCCATGGAGTTGAACACCGTACTTACGAGTCTTCGCAGTTCGGCAAAAACTTGCTCGTCACAGAGCAACCTGACCACAAACGGTATGATACTTCACTCGACCAAGCTGCCTCTTTTACTGATCCAACTTAGCATCCGACGAGCATTGTCCACAGCGTTCAGTGTCGCCGCCATCCGCCGACTAACACCCATCTTCATGGATGCTGTGAACCAGGTTAGTGAAGGAATGGTAACCATCTGGTCTTTCCGCAGCTGACGCTCTAATCAGGTCAAAGCGAATTGGGAGAGCAGCATTGACGCCACTGGTAAAGGGTCCGATGTTATCGAGGTTCAGCAATGGTGCGTGTCGGAATCCTATCTCGGAATCCTGTTATGCTGAATTTTCATCTCTGTAGGATGAACAACATCGCGTACGTGCAAAATCCCCCAGTTCAAAAACATTGCATCTAACACATCCCACAGCCTCGACAGTGTAGGAATCGGAGGCTTCTCCCACGACTTTGGTGCCGTTCGAGGAGTACGCTCCCCCGTCCTTGACGCATTCGCCTCCTTTGGCGACCTAAAGCCAACATTTGCCGTTATGCTATCATTCTTACTATCCCAAATCTTCCCTCCTATTTCTAAAATCCCTACGGAGAGATCGAGAATCTTGCAGAGGTTGTCGGATAGTGTTCGAGAAATAGCTACGGATCTTTTTAATAGGGCTAAGGATGCGAAGACTACTGAGAAATCGATTATTGGGACACTTGGTGAGTAGTTTGACTTGGTACTTGATGATATTTGGATTGAAGGCTGATGGACTTTGGTAGTGAAATCGGAAACTGCCGCTTCGACTATTCAGCTGTCGATTGAAGAAATTATGAACCAGGTATGGCTTGTAATTTCCACAACATCGTCGTATTTAACGTGCTTGATAGATGGTATTGCTACCACTACTTACTCTATTCCGGCCTAATGCATTCTTCACAGAATCTACTGATGATTGCTGGCTATGAGACGACTGCAAGTAAGTTATATTCATTCGCTGTCAGTGCTCCCTATTTATACATTTCCTTCTTCAGTCTCAATCACCGTAAGTTATTGTTCAGCCATACCGCCCCCTGTTGCTAACCCGTCACCTTTAGTTCGCCTTGATTGAGCTAGCACGCTACCCCAAGATCCAAGAGAAACTGAGAACAGAGCTGAACCAGTTCGCTGGAATGGACGCCACTTACGAGCAGCTGACAACTGGTCTTCCCTATCTGGACGCTGTGACGAATGAAACTCTACGTCTTCACCCTGCTGGGCCGGAGCTCATGAGACAGGTATGATACATCCTCCGCCCCGTTCGCCACGATCGACCATTAACGATTGCTACCACAGGCTATGGTAGATGACGTCCTCCCACTCACAGAGCCCGTCACCGATCTTCACGGTAACACCATGGACAGCATCTTCATCGCCAAAGGCACTCTCGTTCGTATACCAATCTCATCTGTCAATCGCTTGGAGAGTCTTTGGGGACCCGATAGTAAAGAGTTCAACCCGGATCGGTGGTTAAATCCTGAGCTTTCGGAGAAGAGAGCGATGGAGATTTCGGGGTATCATCATTTGTTGACGTTTGCGGATGGACCGAGAACGTGTTTGGGGAGGGCTTTTGCTCTTACTGAGTTTAAGGTTAGTGGTCTCTTCATCTTAACTTCTGAAGACGACTCATTGGTGTGGCTTTGCTTAACAGTCCGTACTCTCGGTGCTTGTTAGAGATTTCACGTTTGAGATACCTGGAGGTACTGATAGAGGACTTGGACTTCATCGATCTATACTTCCGCGACCGAAATTGGCAGGGGAAGAAGGTCCAAGGGTACCTCTCATCATCAGGCGAGCTACCCACTGAGGGGATTCATATATGCTCTAGGAATATCTATTGGGTGTCATATCTATTGTCATACAGCCCAGCTCGTCTCTACTGCTATACTATTTTCTGTAATATATGGTTACCATAGAACGTCAGCTATCTTGCATACGTCAAACATCTCCTGTACATCATGCACACGGACGACCAGAGCACCCTGCTGAACCGCGCAGGCAACAGTAGCAGCAGTTGCAAAGACACGCTCTTTCGGGGTCGTTTCACGGCCACAGTCGCCTTCGCGTAGGATCTCCTGAAGGAAAGCTTTTCTTGAAGTGGCAATGAGCTGGGGATAGCCTCGAAGTGGGTTTCGCCTTTCTAAGGGAGTACCTAATAATGCGTTATTCAGTCTTATACGATGTCGGCATACTAAGGGAGGCGAACCTTGATCGAGTATGCTGTCCTCAACCACCTTAGCACAATCTCGGAGCACCTCGATATTTCCCTTGACGTTCTTGCTGAACCCAATCCCAGGGTCAACAATGACCATCCATCTCCGAATCCCACCCTTCCCAAGAACGGCTTTATCTATCTTTGCTCCCAGCTCATCTTGGACGCCACGGATCACAGAGCCCTCCCTCCCGTCGAGGTACATGCTGTAATCTTCATCCTCCCCTGCGTCCGCGCGGGAATGTACCATTATACAAGGTGTGGCGTATTTCCGAGCAACCCTCTTCATCTTCTTCATCTCTTCCTCCGCACGTTCTCGAACGTCTTCTTCATCGCATGGCCAAGACTCTCGACCAGTGAAGGCGTAGATATCATTTATACAGTTGGCCCCAACTTTGATTGCAGCTTCTGCAACTTCTGGTCGGAAAGTATCAATGCTGATCGGTGTATCGCGTAGCCTAGCCTCGGAGACGGCAGTGACGAAAGGAACGATTCGTCTCGTTTCCTCTTCTGTGGTGACGAACGCAGAACCTGGTTGGGCAGAGTACCCGCCGATGTCGATAAGGGAAGCTCCAGCTTCGATGGAGCTACGGGCATATTCAACAGCGGTGTCGGTGGATTTGTGTCGAGAGTAGGAGTCTGGAGTTGCGTTGATAGTGGCCATTACACGGGTTTTCCTGGCAACTTTGGTGGGCTGCTTCTTGCTGGTGATGCGATATGTCCATTGGGTGAGAGATCTGGAAACCGGGGGAATGAAGGGGTATGGCCACTCGTCTTCATAGGAAGAGGGGTACGACGGGAATGGGATGACCCTGCACATGGAAGCATCTTCGTTCGGTAAGGCGAGGAGCAGATCCTGAATGGTCTTTTTCAACCCTGGGTGCACATAATCGGGTTCCATGCTGGTAGAGGTATGTAAGAGGGTGATGTATGAAATCATAGAAGATATTACTCACTCAGACAGGGGGCGAAGTACGAACTCACGTTCCTCGATTCGAGGATGTGGAACTACGAGATGGCCCTCCAGGTTCGAAAGGTTCGACCGTTGGTCATGAGCCCTAGTATCAAGGACTTCGTCACTGTAGAACAGAATGTCGATGTCGACAGCCCGAGGACCATTCCTGATAGAAGGTACACGACCGATAGCGTTCTCGAGTTGCTTGAGGAAGACCAAGAGACACTTGGGAGGGATGTTCGTGTCTACCTAGTTGACACAGAACCAGTAAGCATTTGGCAGAGGACTACGAGAGGTATTGAACTCACCACGCAGGCACAGTTGATGAATGAAGGCTGGTCCGCCATATACAAAGGAGCCGTCTCGTAGAGAAAGCTGGTATTCACGACATGGCAGAATGGATCGACGAGGTTATATTTCTCTTGATCTTTTTGTAGGATATATTCCTGAGGATGCTCGAGAAGCCTCAGCGCCAATTCAATGTTGAAGAAACGATCTCCAAGATTAGAGCCGAGAGCTAAAGTCACTTTGTTGGTCGACTGCGCCATGAGAAAAGCCTGCGGGGTCGGGTAGCTCTGCAACAACAAGAGATCGCTCGACTATATGAGGAGAACAGGATGATTTCATCTGGCCTCATGCTCAATATGTCATTGGTATTCGGTTTACCAGCATGCGGCACCAAGTGCGGCACGTCATCTACAAAGGATAGCCGCTGCCAGTGACAGACAGCTTGCTCACTGCCGTGGCGTCATCCTATTTAGCACCACTTTCCTGTTGATTTCGGATTCTTTAGATGTTCTTTGGAAAGAGCGTAGGCCGAAATCCTGGTAAAGGTACCACGGACGTGGTGGTAAACAGGCAAGCAGGTGCAGTGTCCCACGGTCCTCAATACCCGAAGCGCGATCCGTCTTCAACTTTGTCTGAGTATGACGACCAACTTGCGGTCAAGGTCGTGGTGTCACGGTCAAGATTCTGACCCAACCCTCACATCCCTGGCTCCAGGAAACCACAGTGCCTCGATACGCATCTGCCACCCAGATTGGGATGTGTCTAACTTGAAGCGGTGAAATGAGGTATTTTTCTCCTTTCGGCGCCATTTCATATGGAGAAGACACGATGAAGGCAGGTCGCATTATTCTTTCCTTTTTTTTTTTTTTTCTGTGGAGATGAAACCGTTGCCGTCGCACAGACATTAAATCGGAATATTTCAAAGACGCTAGCTCTGCTCTGGCAATCGCACTTCCAAGTTCGAACCCTTGCACTATCTCAATTGGAACAAGTCCCTGCACCACATGGCTTTCACTCTTATACAGACAGCAAATTCCACAGATCCATAAGGAGAAATGGACGACTTCCCGCAGGATTTAGGAACCCAGATATAATTTCTAAATGTTAGCCGAGTCAGGGTGAGGAATCTGGAATCTACGTTTAGGAATGGAGCTATCCCGTAGACCACTTCGTCCTTGATATCAGATATCAAAGTGATACTTTTGGTCGGAGGACGTTCCCAACTTGGCAATTCGTCGCAAAACCCACCTTTCGTGCTTCCTGCCTCAAACCGTAGGTGGAACCTGCTACTTTCATTCACTGCCATTTGATATGTTATTCCCACGTGTCATTATACAATACTAGGGCGAGACGGACGCAGCAAGACAGGAATACGCGTGGGGAGGCTGGGGATGCTCGTCGAAGATATAGATAAAATCTCGATTCTGTCAGGGATGAGAAGAAATGCCATCAAAAAAGGGTTTAGAAACAACAAGAAACGAACATTTGGTCTGGAGGAGGGGTACGGACCCTCCCTCCAGACTAAAATTTAGAAACGGTGCAGTTGGAAGGGCATCCAAGGGTCGACCTTAGGCGACGTCTCCCACTGACAAGCGGCATCGCGGCATCGTTCGCTTATGAACGTTTAGAGAAGAATTTGGTTTGGAATCTAGGTTTAATCGCTGCGGGAAGTCATCCAATCCCACAAATAAGAACTACGGGGATTGTTCTTCAAACAGGCCTCGATAACACGATACATTGACACCAGACCAAAAATAAAGAGAGAGAGAGCTTCCTACATAACGGAAGCGGTTGTATGACGTCGTCTCTCTCATATTTTAGCTTCGTTGGGCCACGATAGAAGGAATCCATAACACCGATTCTTAAGGCTGCCTCGGGAGGACGGCGTTTCTACTGGGTGTAAAGCCGGTAAGTCAAATTAAGCGATTTACCTCTTCCGCTTAAACACGTCATCTGCTCAATTTAACCGGTTCTTTAAAAGGTGGGCATACCATGATCACCTGCCTCGACATCAAACTTCACCCCCAAGTTCCGGGGCAAACAGGATGGCCTCTGTTGAATCGATGAAGCCCAGTCTATCCTTGGAAGCGGGTGATTCCGCCAAGGTTGGCTCCCCTCTTTCGTCCTTCTTCCTGGGAGGTATTGATCGGTATCCCATAGACTAATCCCTCCGACGAGCCCATAACGCCGGTGTCTGAAACATCTGATAGCCTACCACCTTCCTCGACACTCGCGGCAGGTACTGATCCTGATGCGAAGGGTCTTGGCTGGTCAGGTATGTTCTAATGTCTTCTACCTAAACTCGGGCCATCTCGCTTATGTTGGTGTCAACGAAACAAGCACTCTCCCGCTTCAACGCCTCTCCTCAGGAGAAGAAAGCTCGGGAAGACAAGATGACTGAAGCTGTCGGTATACTACTGGAATGTATTGGGGAGGATCCTAACCGCGAAGGTCTTCTCAAGACGCCTGAACGTTATGCGAAGGCTCTGATGTGGATGACCAAAGGCTACGAGGAAAAGATCGAAGGTGAGTCATACGATGTGATTGACACGACTAGGAATGGGAGCCAAAAATCGACTGAATAGATATTATAAACGACGCGATTTTCGCTGAGGATCATGATGAAATGGTCATCGTGAAAGATATCAATGTCTTCAGCCTATGTGAGCACCATATGGTTCCGTTCACCGGAAAGGTATGTCGTCTCGCCATCTACAGTGTCCTTTCTGTGAATTTATGAATTCCCCCTTCGTCTAGATTTCTATTGGATACATTCCAAACAAGCATGTTCTCGGGTTGTCGAAGCTGGCGCGTATAGCAGAGATGTTCAGCCGGCGCCTGCAGGTCCAAGAGCGTCTCACCAAGCAAGTAGCACTTGCCGTACAAGAGGCAATCAAGCCAATGGGTGTGGCTGTAGTAATGGAGGCAACGTAAGCTCTCGAATTTCAGACGCTGGTTCTCCACTCAGATGATTTCTCCGTCCTCTCCGATAGGCACATGTGTATGACCATGCGAGGAGTTCAGAAGCCAGGAGCTATCACGACGACATCTTGCATGCTTGGCGCCTTCAGGGCTCAACAACGGACGAGAGAGGAATTCTTGAATCTTATCAAATAGTAGAATATCGTCTCTGTGCAGACGGTGATCGACGCAGCTATAATGAGCAAACTTAAGTTCAATCCCACGCCTACTCATCCAGGCTAGAGTGGTTCTTCAGCGGTTATTTGTACTCGACTGAGGTCAACACTTGTTCGTTGGAGTGCTGAAAGAAGGTCTAGACCCTCGGAGAACGGACCGGTACTTAGATCAACCCCATTAATCGCCTTTCATTTGTCAGCAAGATCACTCGTTCAACCTTTCCGCCCAAGCCGGTGTCCTTGAACGTGTTAACTTGAAGTTGGGCACACAAGGTTGCGCGACTGCGACTGGGTTCCTGTATCCTGCTCACTTGTGATGCTCAACGAGTACAATGTAAAGCGATGATTTATCCAACGTCGCTTGAACTGACGACAACGCCGCCGCCGAATGTGTGACGCGTACTGCGGCGGTGGGAGGCAAGGTGGGAGGTCATTTGACAGTTTAAGATTGGTTACTATAATTAACTCGCAGCCCACTCCATCTTCAACCTCGACTCTCATCCAGAACCAAATCGCCCACGATGAATTCTACCAAATACTACGACCTCAAGCTAACGGTCTGTACGCTCGTATTCGGCGCATGTTTACTGTATTTGCGCCATCTTCGACGTGCTCGTCGGGCGCTAAAGCTACATGGGCCGACTGCGGATAGCTGGCTCTTTGGAGCCTCGAAACGTGTTTTCTCTTCTTTAGAACCGGCAAACCTTTATGCAGAATGGGCCAAGAAATATGGAAAAGTTTATCAAATACCGACTGCTTTCGGAGGAAAGTCATTGGTGCTGTCTGACCCGAAGGCACTGGCTGCGTTCTTTGCCAAGGATACCCATACCTACCAGCAGCCAGCCGCCACTCGCAAGATATTCGTTCGAAGTGTGCGTCTCTGCCGCTTTTTAATTAGTTCGTTTACTCACTGTCTCTCGAAGTTTGGCGAGAACGTGCTGGCATCTGAATTAGAAGACCATAAACGGTAACACTAAAGCATTGGCTACCGGTTTTCCCCTATTCCTTACCAAATATACTCACAGGCAGCGAAGAGCACTTTCATCGGGTTTCAGCATCTCTGCGATCCGCGATCTAGCTCCCGTCTTCTACAATTCCGTTTACTCTGTACGTGCTTCGACATTCATCTGAGGCTCCGTCAGAACTCACTCTCCGCCATAGGTCAAAGCTTCCTGGGACTCTCAAATTCAAGCTAGTGACTCTAGCTCTGCTATCATCGATGTCCAGCATTGGTATGTTCGCGAGTTCATCGTCGATTCGTTGGTATTCATGATCCTCACGGACATTAGGATGAACAACATATCGTAAGTGTATTGCAAATAAATGCCCCTGATATCGACCCACCGAACCATTTCCATAGGCTCGATAGCATCGGAATTGGTGGCTTTTCGCACGATTTTGGTTCTACGAAAGGAGAGACGTCAAAAGTCGCTGAAAGCTTTCAAGCCCTTGGCACTGCCAACAATGGCCTTGCACTTATGATCCGCTTTGTCTTGACTCCTTTAGCCCCAATTCTCGTGAAGATACCAAGCAAACGACGTAACGCTTTCCGAGACTTATCAAGGAGCTTCCGCGAGATCGCCATCCAGCTACTTGAACGTGCGAGAGACGAGAAACTGGGGGAGGACAAGGCAGATAGGTCAATTCTGAGCGTTCTCAGTACGTGCTAGCCTTCTTCGTCGCCAATATATAATAACCTCATGTATCCACTTCTCAGTGCGCTCAGAGACGGCCAGCGCGAATGTCCAGATGGATGTCGATGAGATAATTGCTCAGGTATGCGTTGATGCTGGGTATTTATACCGACTTTTAGTCTGACCCAATTCATAGATTGTTAGTTCACTTGTTCTCATTTAAGCTGTGGCTGATCGCTAGATTAGAATTTGTTCATGATCGCTGGATATGAGACTACCGCAAGTACGACACAATAGCTTTTCATTCCTCATAGTATCGCGCTGACGGAGAGTTGTAGTTGCCATGACTGTTTGTCGTTCGGTAGAACCTCGTTATTTGGTTGCTGACCTTTCTCTCCAGTGGGCTCTGATCGAATTATCGCGAAATCCGGATGTTCAGCACAGGCTGCGTGAAGAATTGCGCCGCTTCTCTTCGGAGGACCCTACATATGACCAGCTTGCATCTGATCTTCCGTACCTGAATGCCGTTCTCCTGGAGACTTTACGACTGCATCCCTCTTTGCCAGAGATCAACCGAGAGGTCCGTTACATTCATTTCTCCGAATCAATGTGGAACTATAGAGCACTTACAATGCTTCGTCAGTCTCAGGAAGACGATGTCCTTCCTTTGTCTGAGCCCCTTGTGGACCTCAACGGTCAAGTTCTATCCGAGGTCGTCGTTCCCAAAGGAACGGAAATTCGGCTTCCATTGGCAGCCATCAACCGACTGGAGAGTTTGTGGGGTGCAGACTGTCTGGAATTCCAGCCCCAGAGATGGATCAACGACGGAGTGTCTGAAAGCAAAGCCGCCGAGTTACAAGGTTATCATCACCTCCTGACCTTTGCAGACGGGCCTCGTACCTGCCTTGGAAAGCTGTTCGCTGTAACGGAATTCAAGGTCAGAGTCGTCTCTGGATTATCATTTCGAATGAGGCTTACATCGTCAGTGAAGGCTGTACTGTCCGTTCTTATCAGGAGCTATAGCTTCGAGCTGCTAAATGGCCCGGGGACGGAGATAGGACGACATCGATCTATCTTACCTCGCCCGAAGGTCGTTGGAGAAGAAGGTACAAGGGTTCCGCTCATTGTGAGGAGAATAGAGTAGAAATGCTATTCATTGCATCTCAAGGCTACCTCGTCCTATTGACTCAATATTTCCGTTCAAGTGTATCTGTAACTGTTTGCAACCGCGACCATACAGCCTTTGTTGTTCGAACAGAGTGTCCGCTTTCTTGCAGAAATCTACTGCGTGCCCCTGGCAATGGATTTATATCGGCGAATTAGCTAAGCCCGCGGGCCGTCACCGACAGTGATATCGAACAAACAACAACTTGTTGAAGGCGATTTCCTTGAACTGTACACTCCCAAGTTTTTCTCTGACATTGGCTTGCGGTATAAGTCAGGTGTGAAAGGTTTCCAAACAATATCATTACTTGACACGGTTGCCTCAGTCGACGAAGCATTGTCAATGACATGCCATGCTCGCCCCGTCCGTTGTTGACCTCAAAAGGCATGGATCGGTCTTGTCATTCTTCCGGGTTAGGATTCGCCCGTCGACGGAGGCCCAAGCACATAACTGTGGACTTCGCGGAGACAGTTCGACAGGTGGCGCAGCCACTTATTTTCCTCTTCAGCCGCCAATAAGACGGCTCTCAAATGACTCGTCGTCGGACTCACAAGACCACTCAGGGAGCGCCAATTTTAAATATCGATGATTCATGGAGATCGGAACCGGTCGTACCGAGCTTTCGTGGACAGGTAAGCTGATTGTTATCCCTGGATCTACGGTTCACTAGCGAATTGACAAAGTTTGCTCAAAGGACCTCTCGATCAGATATATCCGCTCTCGTCCTGTGGAAGCTAACCAATCATCGCTCAGAATGAGACGTTTGACCGCTAGGATGGTGAAAGGTGTTCTACAAGTGAAGGTACAGTGTCCTATGTCGCGGCGTGTGCATTGACACTTGCCGTTCTTCCGTCGGGTCATATCGGGAGGTGAGTGAATTACTTCTATCGGTCCTTCATGCAAGCGTCAAGGATCCAATCAGGTGGTGTGGATGACAGTTCGTTTCGTCGCAACACCGCCTAATGGGCTATTTTCCAGGTCATCAGACCCTTACCGATTTCCTTCGTTTTTACTTATATGCCCGCTGACCCAGCGCTGATATCAATCTCTTCCCCCCGTTTCTGAAGCTTACTCTCATGGAGAAAGTCTCTCCCCCTACTCTCGGCCAAGTGGCTGTCGGCATCGTATGCCTGGGCCTTGCTCGTTATATCTCCAAGAGACTTGGTCGACAAACCACCGTATTAAAGGGACCATCTTCGTGGAATCCCTTTGGATATGCCATCGAGCTCTTTAAAAACCCCAACCTTTCTGGGCTTTACAAGGGCTGGATAGGTCAATATGGCCTCGTTTTCCAGGTCCCAACTGTCTTCGGGCGCAGAGAGCTGGTTTTCTGTGATCCGAAAGCATTCAGCCATTTTTATGTCAAGGATACCCACTCCTACCATCAAACACCTGCGGTCACTTTTGCGTTCCGCTACTGGGTAGGTGAACTCCCAAAACAAAAATTTTGATCGCCACCTCTGACGCAGAATTACGACAGTTTGGGAAGCACCTTTTGGCAGTCGAAGACGATACTCATAAAAGGTAAGGGACAGACACCCAATTCCACAACCCAAGCTGACGATACTGCAGGCAGCGCAAGGCGCTCACCCCCGCCTTCAGTAATGTGGCGATCAAAAATTTAACATCGGTGTTCTTCGAATCTGCCGACGCAGTTAGTGATTTACGACGCTTCCATTTAGACGCTTACTGACGCCGTTTCAGGCCAAGAACGCATGGGATGCTCTAATCACTTCAGACGAGGGTGCTATCATTGACGTGCAGACTTGGATGAACCACATCTCGTAAGTCTATCCCTATCGAGGTTACCTATCACTAACCTTCTCGTAGAATTGACTCCATCGGGGTGGCTGGCTTCTCGCATGACTTCGGCGCTCTCAAAGGGCGATCTTCACCAGTTGTAGAAGCATTTGATGCATTCTCTCTGGGCGACCCAGGGTGGACACTAGGGGTCCTCTTGGTCATCTCCCAGCTGACACCATGGATCTTCTATATGCCTAGTAAACGTGGAGACGCGTTGGATAAATTGGCGAATCATATTGGCGAAATTGCAGACGACCTCATTGCGGAGGCCAAGGCGGATGGTGAGAGTGCGCAGAAGAGTATTATCGGTGCACTCGGTAAGCACGTTTCTATCTCGTTTAAATAGCCTACTAACCAAGATTCATTCATTATCTAGTGAGAGCTGAGACCTCTGACAAAGGTGGAGGTATGACCCGTGAGGAAATTCGAGCGCAGGTTCGTGGTCGAAAGGCTCCTATTACATATACGAAGATCTGATCCATCCCCCCAAGATGAACGTTCTGATCGCAGCCGGTTACGAGAGCACAGCTAGTACGTCTTTCTTATCATTGTAGACGAAGATGATTGACTGACCAAAATCTCAGTTAGCCTAACTGTAGGTCCCCCAATTTCTCTGTCACCACGCACGAATTGACTTTCATCAGTGGGCGTTGATTCAACTCTCAAAGCATCAAGACATGCAAGCCAAGCTTAGAGAGGAAGTTCTTGCTCATGAGGGAACACCGACCTGGGAAGAGCTCACTCATTCTCTTCCCTACCTGGATGCCGTCATGCATGAGATCCTGCGACTTCACCCTGCGGGTCCGGAAACTTTGCGATGGGTACGTCGCTGCTCGGTTCACATTTCGAAATGGTATTAACGAACTTCCCTGAAGGCCGTGGAAGATGACCTAGTCCCCCTCAGCCATCCTATTCAGGACGCTTCGGGCAAATCTGTCGACCATGTCTTTGTCAAGAAAGGGACCTACCTACGAGTTCCTATCATTGCCATTAACCGGCTAGAAGAATTCTGGGGCAAAGATGCTGAAGATTTCAAACCTGAACGATGGATCGATAATAGCTACACGAAGGAAAGGGCGTCAGAAATACAGGGATATCACCACCTTCTATCATTCATCGATGGGCCACGGCAATGCCTCGGCAAAGTATTCGCCGTTACAGAGTTCAAGGTAAGTGATGCTTCCTCGCCGACCGTTGTGGCTTTTTTGACGGAGTCAATAGGCCGTCCTCTTCACTCTCATTCGAAACTTCACCTTCGAGTTCCCAGATGGGCCTGCAACGCAGATAGACCGCCACAAGTCGATTCTTGATCGCCCCAAGGTTAGGGGCCAGGACGCTGCCATTGTCCCAATCCGGGTAAGGCGACTCAACTGACCGCCGACTTACAAACGTTCTGCACACGTTACCAGTCCGACAACCCCCACTCATACGATAAACTAGAAACCTACATCGTAATATTCTGTAATCCGTAGTATTTCATCTGGCAAGCATTTGGTCAGCAACGTCTCATGCAGTTCTACCATGCCATTCTCCTCCTGATCTCTATCATTGGGGCAATGTTCTTCCCGATCTGCGTTATCCGCTTTCCCATTGGTCAAAGTTTTCCGCAGACTTGCGGGCGCTTAAAAATTAGATTTTCTGTGATGGACGTTTATTACCGTGTGACACTGACATAACGCATGTTACGCGATGTTGTCCAGTCCGAAAACCATGCTAAAGACTCTTCACCACTGTCACTCACATCGTTGCTCACATCGTTGTCGCCACGCCGCTGGCTTTTCACAACCAACGACGTCGGCAACGCGAAGAGCGCAGGCAAAATGATGTCTCTCGATGACTTTGCTGTTGAATCCAGCATGCCTGATACCCCGGATGAGTTGACGGAATTGGCTGATTCGACTCCGACGTCCTCCAGTAGTTCCACATCGAGCACCAGATGCGTCAAAGACCCCGTGCATAGGCTCAGTGAGCATCTCTAGTACCATCTATAATACGTCAATGCTCAGCGGGACCAATCTCTTTTAGTTACACTTTCAAATCGCGCATGGGCCTTCGTCGACACGTCAGTTCTTCATGTCTTGCATCCTCGGACTTTTGCTCATTTATGCCGAATACAGGAAGCAATTTCAACGTCTGAGGCACATAAAGCAACTTGGAACGTCATACTATGTGTGGTCTGGGGCATCGCACAATCGTTTTGAGCACTGTCTTGGTAGGTCCAGTCAGCCTGCTCTGTCGGTTCCTGATTGAACGATTCCTGACAGGCGTCGCTCACCTCGCCAGGCTCATGGCCTCACACTTGCAGAAGAACCAACCAGAGCTCAATATTACGGATCGAGACGTCGAATGCGTGGAAATTGCTGGCCTTTGCCATGACTTGGGACACGGTCCTTGGAGCCACGTCTGGGATGGAATGTTCATTCCGGCTGTCGAGTACGCCCTTCTCTTCGGCTGCAGGATGATAGAACTGACTAACTCCTCTAGTCCGGCTGCCAACTGGAAGCACGAGGATGGGTCAAAATTGATGTTCGACCACCTCATCAAAGACAACGGTATACGCATCCCTGAGAAAGACGAGACCTTCATTAGGAAGCTTATTGCTGGCCTCGAGGATGACGAACCATGCCCGTCAGTCTCTGCATCTTCATCCGAAACACTGTTTTCTCACAAATTACTCTAGGGCTGGTGAAAAGCGTTTCCTATTTGACATTGTTGCAAACAAACGCAACGGCCTTGATGTTGACAAGTATGTTGAACCCTCTGCCACTTTTAGCCGCTTCTGACCATTCTTCAAGATTCGACTACATCGTGCGGGATTCTCACATGGTTGGTGACCCCAAGAACGTTGACCTGCCGCGGTGAGCGAGATCGAGCTAGCGCTTAAGACATCTTGCTTATCTTCTTGTCAGCATGTTGCAGTCGGCCCGAGTTCTAGACGACCAGATATGCTATGATATCAAAGATGCAAACCATATCTATGAAATCTGTGCGATGAGGTTCAAGCTCCACAAGATCGTATACAATCACAAGGCTGGTAAGTTCCATACCGTTGTCATTGATCCACCTCCCCTCTAACCAAATTTCTTAGCTAAAGCCATTGAATACATGATCATCGATGGTCTGATTGCTGCTGAGCCATATATGAAGATCGTCGATCGTATCAGGAACCCTGAGCAATTCGTTCACCTTACAGATAATATTCTCACTACTATCGAGGAAACGACTTCGGAAGTTCGTCGCCCATGCCCATGCCCATTCCTTGCACTCTTCACTAATTTGATTCATTCAGGAGCTTGCACCTGCTCGAGCTATTCTCACCAGAATCCGTACTCGTAACCTCTACAGGATGGTGGACTTCAAAGCGATCGACTGGCCACACCGAGAGAAAGTGAAGGAGTACATCACTGTGGACAATATCGTCAAAGCTGCGAAAGAGCGTCACCCAGCTTACGCTGAGACTCTGACGCGGGATCACGTCATCGTCGATTTCTCTATGATGCACTATGGCATGAAGGAACACAATCCACTGGACTTTGTAAAGTTCTATTCCAAGCATGAACGTAATGGTAAACCGTTTCCCAACATTGCTGGCAAGACCCGTCTAAATTCTCTTCAGTTAGCCGGAAGGCCGTTCGTGGTGACTATTCTATCGTCATGCCAGAGTATCACGCGGAAGTTCTCGTCCGCGTCTTCACTAAGGAATCCGAATACTTTGGCGTTATCCAAGCTGGCTACCGGGCATGTTTGGAGGAACTCAAGAAGGACATTGAAAGAGCCGAAGCAGAAGCGCTTGCGGAGACTCAAGCTGGTGCCACCGCTACACTTTGGAAGATAAAGAACTTCCTCGCTCAGATGGAATCGGATCCTGAGGCAGAGGCTCAGCCTGGGTATCAGGCATGTCTCACAAAGATTACAAGCTTTATGGAACGCCTAGAAGCCGAACCCATCAAACCACTTTCGTTGGACTCTACTGTTCCCCTCGGGTTTGACGACGAAGACATGGTCATAACACCATTGGTACCTGCCTCTCATCCCACCCCACCTCAGGTTGATGCGCCCAGCACCCCAAAGATGTCGGACAGGAGGTCTTTCTCCAGACATGCTAGCGCCAGCCTGTCATTTGCAGACAATAGCTTTACGACTGTGGCTCCCGATTTTGCACCAACGAGTCCAACCAGGGGTGGAAGGAAGGTCAAGAAGGCGAAAGAAAGGAGTCAGGGTGTGGAGGCTACCAGTATCGCTGGACCTCCTGGCGGGACTGCGACTGCAGCTGGAGTCGTTGGTGAGGGAGATGCTTCTGCCTCTGGGTTAGGGTTATCATTCGGATCAGCAGCTGGGAAGAGGATGATGACGAGGGAGAAGACCCGCCAGCTTGCTGTTGGGGATGCTATTGGAAGTGCTGGGAGCTCCTCCTCAGACGCTGTTCCGACCTCTGGGAATGGCAAGCGACGGAGGGAGGAGGGCGTGGAAATTGGTGGGAAGGCCACTGGCGCTGGGAAACGAGCTAGGCCAGCTTGAATGATCGTCATATAGAATCTCGCCTGTGTGGCCTTGGAAAGTTTTCATTGCATTTTTCCGACATTTCTCTCATGACCATAGACTGTAGACCTGCATTTCTTGGATAACAATTTCATTGGATCAGAATCTTCGATTAGCCGTACATATCAGACCTCATTTACTACATACACTCTATGCCGTTGCTACCTACACTATGGACTCTCCCCTGCATGCATTTCTTTTACCGATCGCTGTCGGATTATCGCCTAAGTTAATATTCCATTGCTTCAGCTTACTGATTCGGCCCACTCAATGGGTCCGGATGGGTCATTGAGATTTGCATACACAGTATTTTAGTTGTAATTTGCGTGTAAATGATATCCACAAGTTACATGAGGCGTCGACGAATTGGAAGCATAGCATATATAAAAGGGAATTGTATCGCAGGCACCAGACCAGACTATCGAAACCGCCTACAATCAGACACGAAGATGGGAAATTGTGCTAGACTGCTAGTAGCCGGGCGAGAAATCCGGGGCGAAAAGGGCATCGGGTTACCAAAACCTGCATCTTGTCCGAGGAGGGTATACTGGCCATTGATCGCCCATCGGTTCTTGTTGCGGTTTTTGGCAAACCCATTGACCGGGATTTGGGTTTGAGACGAAGTTGTGTGCAGTGGGTGGGGCATTTTGTCAGGCTGGCTGAGGTTGACTGCGAACGAGATCGTTTTGATCCCTGTGAGAGTTCATGCATCAGACTTCAGATCCTCATAGACAAACAGAGACGTTAAGAACTTACGTGAGCCACCCCCTCTAACAACGCTTCTGGCAGCTTAAGCTCTACGTGGAGTTCTATCATTTTCTCTAGATCGAAAGCAACCCGGAGCCTCTCAGTAAAAGAGGTCCCCAGGTTTCGACCTGTACGGTAAAAGCATGTTTATTCCGCCAAGACTGGAAGGCTAATGGACTTGGAGTTTGGTAGGAGGCTTGTGATCCTTGTTGCATTCCTGTATCTCAGCCGACTGAAATCACAACGATCGTTCAATAATGACCAGAAATAATCAAAGCGTACAATTTGAGCGCTACTTAAGTCTACCTTATCACAATTTGAAGCCACCCGTAAGCCGCATAACATTCTTTGGATCAACCTTCTCCCGAATCTCGCGAAGGCGAGGCAGGTTCTCTCCATACAGACGTTCCAAGGGAGCATCCCCAATCGCATAGTTCGGATAAAACAAATCTTCAGCCTTGCACTGCCCTTCCTCGATCCCAGCTTCCTGTATATCCTTGGACAACTTCCACGTAGCGTCGTGGAAATACTCCTGATCATCCGGGCTGGAGAAGCATGTCCAGACTAATGATGGAGAGAGGGGTGCGGAGTGAGGGAATGCCGAAGGTGTAGCTTTCGAGAAGCCGAACTTGAATGGTTCTACTATGAATACTGCGCCGATGGTCGAGCGACCGTCGTTCGTGGCTTTGGCATGGAATTCGTTGTATACGTTCTGCATCTTCTTGATTAAAGAGGGGGTATAGGTTCTGACTGGCACGATATTCGTAAAACCTTGGGGCGCCCTGAACAATACTGGGTCAGACCTCAGAAAGGAGTTTATAGATAATACGTACCCAGGTATTTGAGATATCTCAAGGAGGTTATGCATGGTCCTTGGTCCTATATCGCGGGTAGTCGAAGGGATTTCCAAGAATTTCTTGAAGGTAGCTGGCTCGGTTTCTCCGTTGTAAAACAGAACGAGCTGCCAAATAGGCTACAGAGGCACATAATGTCAATGGTAGAAGCGTGGTGTAGGAAGAAGACGTACCTCAGGACCTAGACAAACGTAGCTAGCCATCATCCCTGTCTTGTCATCGGTATTGTTCGCACTGAAGTCAGCCAAAGCTTCGACGACCTCTTGGTTATGTTTCATTGAGTACGTGATAACACCACCCTAAAAGGAAGAGCAAGTTATTAGGGATTTCATGGGCTGTGTAAGGAAGTTCAATAACGTACCCAGATAGTTTTCATAGGATATGCCTTCAGAGTGAACGACGTCACGACACCAAAGTTATTCATTCCCCCCTTCAATGCCCAGAAGAGGTCAGGCTCCGACGTCTCCGTCACTTTGACGAACGTTCCATCAGGTTTGATGAGATCATAAGAAACCATCGTGTCCACGCTCAGCCCATGTTCCTCCGTAATCCAAGAGTATCCTCCACCGAGGAGCAAACCAGTACCTATCCAGATTCATGTAAGCCAACAGGTACGAAGCAGAGGAGATCAATGTGTTGCTCACCAACTCCCCAAACTCGACCTCCAGCGACAGTCACTCCGTATTTCTCCAGCTCCTTGTAAACCTTGTCCCAAGTAAGACCAGCACCCATCGTCACAGTCTGAGAGTTCTCATCATAGGTGATCTCGGTGAACTTGGCCATAGAGATCTGTATCCCAGTCGTAGAGCTAAAGCCTGCAGCCGTTTCGTGGCCTCCACCTCTGACCTACATCGTGTTAGAGAATAGGTCAAATGAGATGTTGGGTGGACGTACAGCAAATGGGCACCGAATGTCGTCACGGCCTACGATCTTGAGCTATTGGGATTGGTAAGTGATTGGCCGAACTAAGGGAGGGACAGTCGTACAATCTCCCCAAGTTCCTCGATGGTAGAAGGCCTGACGCTACAAATCGACGGTAGCCCAACGCCTGCTAAGAAGTGCTCCATATCCTTCTGGTATTCATCAGAACCTAGTCGAAGGGTATGTGAGCGTAGATAAAGAGGTAATTATTAATAGGACATACCGGGGAGATAGACTAGGTGAGGAAGTCGTTCTTGGATGAGTTGAGAGGCGACATTGATAGCATCCGCTGACATGGTATTGAGACGTAGATGATCAAGGTGAAGATGCGAGGACCAGGAAAGATGCTTCTAGCTTTTTAAGAGGTTGACAGTGGCGTCTCATTCCCGTGGTCGTCGGGCACGAAGCATCGTTGCTGAAACAAGTCCGACCTATCCCAGTCGGGTGAACGATAGCTGAACTTAGAATAGAGTGTTCCATCAAGGGCTAACAGATGGGAAGTTGGCCAAGCGCGCAACCTCATCGTTCTTCCTTGAGTTTTCTTAGCGAATTTTCGTTCTGAATTGTTGAGCCTGGTAGGTCGTCGTCTTGGGATTCTTGGCCGGATATACAGGCGAAAAAAACTGGGAAATGAAACGGATTGATGGTGTAGAAGGGCAAGGTTGGCGTTGGGTTCGTGAGGTATCGGCAAACACAATCAAGCGACTCGAGTGAGATGAAAGTATTCTTTGGTGGCGGGGCCCAGGTTCATCGGCTTGTCCATTCTGAATGAACTGAATGAACGTGGGTCCGATGACAGTGATGATCAACCCACCTGAACTGGGTTTTCAAAACTCAGCTCTTACTCGGCAAGACTACCATACGGCTTGAACAGCTGCGCCGCAACCTCGAAGAATACAGTCGTATCCGCAGTCGTGCATGGGCACGAATTGTATTCCCCTCATGCGGTGTGGAGACATAGGCGCTGACCTTCGGGGCTTTCTTGGTCTAGGATGGATATGGGGCTGCCAGTGCCGCCGATCGTACGAAATATGCGATGGAACATCCCGTCACTGGCAGAAAATAGCATCCCCGACCGTGACACTCCGACGATTCCTTGCGAAGATGGTTGAAGACGCAGGCCTTCCAGTACCTTGGTAAACCTTCAACCACGGTGCCGCCAGTGGCAAAGCTAGTGAGGCCACATGTTGCTCTTCGTCGATGAGTGGAGAGAACTCAAACCGAAAGCCACAAGTTGAACGAACAATGACGTTTCAATTTGGAAGGTAAGTCTCACGCTATTCTCGGGATTGGATACTTGACCATTTCTGACCAATTCCTGCCGTCGAATCGCCTTTTGGTAGATGAGATTCCTTTTATCGATTTGTCTCTTGATTTTGCCCGGATCTACGAAAATAAACTGGAAGATGCCGACAATCCTCATCAGTCACGTCAACAAACAACGCGCCTTTCCTTTGCTCCTGAATCGCATGGCCTTTCCAAGATCTTCAGTGCTCCAATGAACGCGAACTTTCGTTTGCCAATTACGTTCCATCATGGTCCTACAACAATCCCGTACTATCCTCAAAATCATATGCAAGGAGGCGCGATGCTCATAAACACGACGAACCGTTCTCATCTCGTTTCCCAAGCACCAAGACCCATCTCCCAACCCTTTTATCAACGTTTCTTTGGCCCAGGACAACCTGCAGGTAGACACGGTCGATCAGGAGACGTCTACATGAATATGACGCCACCGGATTATGGGCTCTACGTATGCGTCCAAGGATCTTGGAGGGAGGTAGATCCTAGCTCAACTGGGTCGATCATTGGCCGCCATCCTCTGGCCCCTGAATATCTTCTATTCTTTGACGATTACCATGGACCTATGTGGATTTTGAAGGAGAATATACCTCCAACAAGTTGGCAAGGTACGTATATGCGCCTGATTCATCCAGATATGAGGGCGATTGACACGCATATAGACGCTTCAATGAAGATCACGATACGCCAGAGGTTGAAAGACTATGTGGAGCGTTCCCTCCCGCGAGCACCTCCACCTAAACGTCCACGTGAAGATCTTACCGACGAAACCAATACTCAACCATCAAAGCTCCGGCGAACGATGGTGGCTACCGGAACTTGGACTCCCATTAATCTACCCTCTGCAACTGAAAATGTTCAACCATCTGCACCCAGAACCTTTCAAACCCTCAATTTTCGCCAACCCAATATCCGCGGCAGGATGAAAACGACTCCTATCGTTATCGAATCTCCTTCTGATGTCTCTAGTCCTCGTGTTGCTTCTCTGCCTGCTCCACGAAGCCCGCTCCCTCCTTCCTCTCGACCGGTTTCGCCTCTGTATAGTCCCCGTTCTTCTAGTCTTGCATCTGGCTTTCAAGATAATCGTATTTCTTCTCGTCCTGCTTCTCCAACTCATAATCAACTACCTACGTTTTCCCGCCCTACCTCGCCGCATATTGATCCAGCTCCTCAAGCCGTATCACCTCCTCAACAAGCTATTTCCGTCCATCCTGCTTCCTCACCTCGCACTTCTCCGCAATCTCCTGATACACCATCCTCTAGTCCCCCAAAATTCCGCTCACGAGCCACTCGTAGAAAAGCCAAGATACCCACTATCCTCAGTTCGAGTTCCGAAGAACTTCTATCAACAGTATTCGCAGAGGCCGCGCCGTCCTCTCCAACCCCAACCGGGCACCAAACAACTCATTCCACACCGGAAACCACTACTGAATTGACATCTTTGCTACGCTCGCTATCTAAACCTCCCGTTATAGTCGACTCAAGGTTCTCCAAGTCTCAGCCGACTGTATCACTGACAAGTCTGGCAACTCAAACTAATTCAACAACGCTGCCAATGATCAACATCGAGTCTCAAGCAAGCGCTAATATCTCCCCCCAAGTTACGACGGTCAATATATGTCCTAATTCTCCCGAAAGTCGATCAATATCTCCCGTTCGAAGTGTACCTTCAGCTCCGATTCTACCTGCATTACCACACCTCCGTTCTACGATACAGAAGTCCACTCAAGCTGACCGAGTTTCTAACTACCCTAACGGACCGTACGCTCTCCCTATACCACTCCGACCCTCTCAACAGCTTGTCTCTTATTACTGGGACACTGTAACTCCTGAGAACGATCAAGCTTCGCCTGGAGATATCTTTTTCCTTCTTTCACCTCAGCAAAAGCATCCTCCTCGTGCATTCTATAAATCCCTCGAGAATTGGTCTGAGATTCCCTCTCGGTTTGGAACGCTTTCTTCGTCGATTCAGCGCAAGAATAAAAAAGATTCAAGTTCTGAGTCGACCGTCTATCATCCGACGTTGACGATACCTAAACATGTCCTGAATCCGAGATATAGTGGGGCGTATGACATCATTTGGACACCTGAAACAATGGTGAAGAAGACGACGAAGATAGGAAAAGATATGATTCCTACTGTCACGGCTTGGTTGAACAATTTGATGTCGACGAGTCCTTTCTCTGTTCAAGTTGGTCCTACTCTGCCTCAAGCTTATTCACCCACGGAAGAGGATACTATACAAGAGTTGGCCACTACGAAACGAAAGTTTGAGAAGCTGACGAAGGCGAATGAGGAGCTGAAGAAAAAGTATGCGAAGATGGAGGCGGAGGTGGAGAAGTTGAAGAAGACGCAAACTCGGGTACCTCGCATGATTGACTCTAGCTCGGTCGAGGAAACTAGACAAGATTTCGCATCTCCGAGAATGATATCAAGACCGGATGTAATAGCAACTCCCTCATCCTTGCCGGATGATCCCAGTTCTCAGTGCGACGCTAGCGATTCCTCAAGTGACCACGAAGAGGACGACTCTCCGGTCTTCCAAGACACAGGGTCAACTAGAAGGATGCTATCTTCTTTGAAAGTAACCTCCTCCTCGGACGCCCAGACCGTGACTCGGGATAGAACGTGCACTCAGCTGAAAGATGTGATGGAGATCGAGGCTTATCTGATGAATCCTGAAGCTGAAGACGATGAATATGACCGTAGCGGAACGGAGGCTATGATGGTGGATGAAGAGGATCATGGAGCCGATGTTGTGGTTGAGGAAACTATGGCGTTTGAGGAACCAGTTGGAGTCGGAATAGCATATGCTGAAGAAGTCGCCCGAGAGCCTCAGCCTGAGCCGCATCATGGTGAGTTTTGAAATCGGTTTGCGTAGTTTTTTGTAATATTGATTGCATGCGAAGGGCGTCTTGACATGACGTCTGACAAGATCTCCGGCATTGACTGCAACGAGCTGAGAAATGGGGAAGCGCCACTGAACAAGGTCTCTGAGGATGTCCGAGTCAGGCGTAGTAGTGGACCAGGTCGACCTGAGGCGTGTGAAAGGCTGGGAAGAGAACGTCGGGAGACTGGTCTCGATGCTCCTGGGTCTACGAACTTTCGGAGCTCTGGTGAGTAATCTTGTCATGACATCGCTTGATGTACAAGAAGTGATTTGTTGATTGTACAGATGCTATATCCTCTGCGATCGACGAAGTACCGATAGATAGGAAGACTGCCTTCTCAGAGTTGCTTTTTACAACAGAACCTAAGACTGGGAGGTTTATCTGCCGCTTGTGCCTGTCAGTATTGTATTTTCCGTATGTATGAGCTCAGATTAAACATTGGCGGTTTCATTTTAGCGCATCAAAACCGAGAAGGTGGTTCGCAATGTCGAGGACGACTTCAATCACCGTACTGCTGAACCACGCGAACTCAGCTCATGCAAAGATGTGGGGAATTCTTGATGGGCTGGACGATTTGGGATTCAAGGGTTTATATATGTCTTTTATGCAAGCACGTAGAAAATAATGAGATCGCTTCTGTAGCCCCTCTATCAGCAAACGATAGGCGACCTCCAGGGTTAGGCGCCTGGATCGGGCTCTGATTCCCAGTGAAAATCGACTCCTGCTGTGTCTCGCCACAGACAAGCACAGCCATTTGTTTTCATGGTTTACCTGAGTTACGCCTGCTTGGCACCGTTGATCGATTTCTGGTCATTTCGAAACATTTCAAGCCTTGTTTACTCAATTTTACATTGATTACCGTAGACGGTATTTCCTAAAATGGATGTGTTTTGCCCTTGGCGCTGTCAAACCCTGTCGCGAATCTGCTTAACACTGTTTTGTGATGTCGTTCGCTCTGCTTAAATCGCTAGAAATGGATAGAAATATGATACAAGTGTTCGATGTGCTTGTGCAAGGTTGCCTGCATATGAAAATGTAAAGGTCGCCTTCTGCCACGATTCACGGTCCCTAAGATGCCCCGAGCACCAAGAAGACAGCAGACAACCACGGCTTCATTCACATGCAACTGTGCCCAGAGGTGTGGAGGGGTAGATCGGGCGGTGACTGAGCGTACATTCCAGCTGCATGCCGCTTTCAGGGAATCTGATGTGAGGATTATTCGGTCTGGGGAGGAAAATGGTCCCTGTGGTGAAGCAGCTGATTCCGTATGTAATGGACATGGCATTACCTCTCTTTAGCACTCAAATTACACAGGGAACCCGCTCGGAAACAGTTCAAGACCCCAGATCCACAAACAGTGACGCACCGAATGCCTCATCTTCATCCGATCCTCCGAGTCGTGTTGATCCATCCGATCCAGTCACTTCCGAAGATGATCCATCCCAGGAGGCAAGTCCGGTGGATGAGGCTGAAAACGCTGATCCCGGGTGCATGGATGACGACCAGCCTGAAAAGGATGGTAGCGAAACCTCTGATCAAGATTTTGAAAATATATTTGCTGCGATAAAGTTGGAGGATCTTGTCATTGCGACACAGTTTATCAAGGCGCTTCAAGCAGCTTCTCTCGATGATGAGAATAACTCGATGGACCCAAAGTGGCTCGCGCGGCTTCGAAACCCTCCAGTTCAGCAATTTGCTATTGAGGAATATCCAGATCTACGTTTAGGCCTCGATACTTTTCTTGTCAGCATAAAGTCATCAGTCGACACTTATGTCTCAATGCGAGAGGCCATTCTACGACGACATCCTGAGGACCAAGTCCCTTCTTACGACCGAATCAAACGAATCATTACGGAGATCACTGGCGTCACCTCCGTGGCTCACGCCATGTGCAAGAATAGCTGTCTTGCATTTACTGGTCCATTCGCGAAACTAGATAAGTGCCCGAAATGTGAAGAGCCCAAATTGTGCCCTATTACGAAGCAGCCACACCAAGAATTCCATACCCTTCTACTTGGTCCAATCCTTCAGGCTCTTTGGCGAGAGCCCTCAGGTGCACAAAGATTCGCCTACCGCCGAAGAATCACAGAGGAAATAATCGAAGAACTCTCACTCGAGGATGGTATTTTATCATCTTACGATGATGTGTTCCATGGTAGCGACTACCTCGAAAACGTCAGGAAAGGTGTAATCAGTGATGATGACATTGTCTTGATGCTCTCGATAGACGGGGCACAGCTCTACGCTCACAAAGCGTCAGACTGCTGGATTTACCTTTGGGTAATCCTCGATCTTTCCCCAGACGAACGCTATAAGAAGAAGCACGTTCTCCCAGGCGGATTCATCCCCGGTCCAAATAAGCCGAAAAATGTCGACTCATTCCTCTTCCCCGGGCTGCATCATCTTTGCGGCCTCCAGCGAGAGGGCCTACAGATCTGGGATTCCTCAACCGACCGCCTTTTCCGTTCTAAATTATTCCTTGGGATCAACACCGCCGATGGGCCTGGTATGGCCTACCTCAATGGTTTGGTGGGCCATCATGGGAAGCACGGATGCCGACTCTATTGCCCAGTGCCTGGCCGTCATAAACCTAACGGCTCCCATTATTACCCAGCTTTGTTAAAGCCTCATGGTTTTGTTATGCCTGGCTGTGATCACGATGATCTCTCGCATTTCACGCCGTGGACCTCATCTCCTGCCACCTACCTCCAAAATCTTCGCTATCTCTTAGAATCCCCGAACGAAACCCAATACAAGAAGCGGCGGCTTGAGACTGGCATCACAAAACCTACCATCTTCTTAGGATTTGCGAGTGATTGCATTCTTGGGATTCCGGGCTGCTTTGGCTCGGATATCATGCATCTCGGATCATTCAATCTAGCAGACCTGCTTGTCTCCCTCTGGCGTGGTCAACTGGATCACGATAGAACAGATTCTATAGCAGAATGGCCATGGGCCGTTCTTCGCGGTGATATTTGGGAGGAACATGGTAAAGCTGTTGCTGCGGCGACTCCGTATTTGCCTGGCTCATTTGACCGACCGCCTCGCAATATTGCTGACAAGATTAACTCGGGTTACAAGGCATGGGAGTGGTTACTCTACCTCTATGGTCTCGCGTCGCCACTCCTGTATGGAATTCTTCCAGAGCCATACTATGCTCACTTCTGTAAGCTGGTTCGAGCAATGAGAATCATCCAACAACATCACATTCGTAGGCTTGATCTCATCGAGGCAGCTGAACTACTGCGGTCATTCGCATATGAATTCGAGAAACTTTACTATCAACAACGAGTAGATCGTCTTCACTTTTGCCGTCAGAGCATCCACGCCTTGCTCCACCTTGCATCAGAAGTGACCAGACTTGGTCCACCAATCTGTTCCTCGCAATGGACGATGGAACGGACCATCGGTAATCTCGGCGAAGAGATCCGTCAGCCTTCCAACCCATACGCCAACCTTTCGCAGCGGGGGCTATTGAGATGCCAAGTCAATGCATTAATTGGGATGATCCCTGACCTTGTTCCAGCGCCGCCTACACTCCCTCACGGCGCGATTGATCTTGGAAGAGGGTATGTCCTTCTTCGAGCACAGGACAGATATGATCGACTCATGCGCCCATGCGAAGCGCAAGCCCTCGCTACATACCTTCAAGAACTTGATGGGACAGTTCTAGGAGGCTGTCCTAAGGTTGCTCGATGGGCAAGGCTTCGCCTCCCAAATGGGCAAGTGGCAAGGTCACGCTGGAAAGAGTCGCTTAAGCCAATCAATAAGGTTCGAATGGCAAGGAATGTTAAGGTGTGCAATCTAATGTTACATGTATCGAGGAACTATGAGGCTGAGTTACCTGAATCTACTAGTTTCAATCCGCTCACGGTCCTCGCTTTGGAGAGGTCTATTTTTATTTCCGGTGTAGGAACAAGGGGCAGGAAATGACGCTGGCTGTCATATCGCTCTATTCAGAGCCCCATGCCGAGATCCTCGCTGCATCTCATGGAACGTTCCTCCTGTGCAGGCACTCTGGGGATGATTTATTAATTGTTATTGATGCTTTGTGTATTCAATCCGTTGTGGCAATGGTGCCGCATGACCTACCTCATTCCACTGATTCGGGGGCTTATTACTTTGTAGTTGAAAAGCCAGGATTAGATACAACAAGCCTTGGCGGTGCTCATGAACCGATTCCTGATATTTGAACCCAAGTTGCTATTCTCGTATATATTTTCTATTCACATGTCGAAGTCTGTTGACTCGATCACGAATATCCTTACCTAATCAATTCCACTCTTCCTTCCTTTTCCTTCGTCCTTCGTTTTGTGACCAGTCTGCCTTTATATAGGCTCCATCTGCCTACATGGCATACCTCTGTCGTTGGGATGACCCCTCTGTCCTCTGCGACTCCACCGTGTTCTCGAAGGAATCCGAAGACTGTCACGTCTTCGGCTATCCCGCCATGAACGACATCGGCGAGAGCGAGAGCACCTCTTCCGCTCCTAGACCTCCAGCACCAGCACCAGCGCTGGCGCCTGCACTCGCCAACTCAAGATTTCCAGCTTTACCCGTGGCGCATAATTATTCTGCTCTGGCGTGCCCAGAGAGATTTCAAACATACCTTACGTATGAGCTTCCCCAAGCTCTCGATGAGAAAACCGCAGAGCTCATGCTTCCGCCACCTCCACAGCACACCGTCAAGCCACAATACCCTATCAACAGTGGCTTTATCAACAGCGCTCTGAAGAAGAAAGATAAGGTTCTGCTAGGAACTTCAGACTGGATCACAACGACCGTATTCCCCGACGTCAAACTTCCCTCCGCTTTTGCCTCTCAAGCTATCGTACAACAGTCTGAGCTCTGGGATGGCGAACGCCTCATTGCGCCAGACGGGATGCTCAACGGTGACATCCGGAGGTGGCTCAATTTTATCGCAAGCAACCTCGCTACCGCTCACACCTCCACTACACCTTCCAACGACCGAGCCTTCGACTCCCTCACTTCTACCAAAGCGCCCTCAACACAATATCCACCCACAAAGCCCAACATTTCGGTCATCAGCCGGATTCTCCAACACACATCAACCGACCCCAACGAGCGTCTCAGCTGGACCACAACCCATGCCATAATCGAACTCGCCCAACCAACCGACTCAAAGCCACTTGAAGATGTACTGCAGCGGATAATCCAACAATCTGCGTACATCTTTCACGCGCAGCCACAGCGGCAATTCGTCTGTGCAGTGGGCATCTTCGGCTCGCCCAACGACCTCCAGTTTATCTTCGCCGTCGTTGACCGTGCTGGGGCAACTCATATTCCCATGACGCCACTTGCCGGGTGTGACGCCCTTACATTCCTTCGTATCATCTATGCCATGTGTTATGCCCCTCTCACTACCCTTGGCTGGGACCCGACAATGCAGGTTGACCCGGCGACCCACGAAGTCACTCACATCAACGTGAAGGGTTACGAACGTGATTCAACGAAGATTTCAACACACCTCTTCAAGCTTGTCGGGCTACTGCATTCGTCGCCCATTCTGTTCGGCAGAGGTACCCGCGTTTGGGTCGCGAGGGACGAGGATGGCTCCTTCTGTGTGCTCAAGGACTCTTGGGTACTAAAGGATGGCATGAACTCTGAGATTGAGCTTCTCAACCACATAGAAGACGTTATCGAGCAGGACCCAGATGGCCATCTCTTCAAATATTCGTCTCCAACATTGGTCATTGGTCAGGAATGTGTCGCCTCGACTGACACCATTCGTCAACTCCTTCCCAAACCTCCCACGCGAGTGCAGCGGCGGATTGTGACAAGGCTCATTGGTGATCCTTGTACATCCTTTCGTTCGAAGTATGAATGGGTATGTCTGTTACTTGATCTTGTGAACAGTAAGTGTCTACATAACTTTCGACATTAATAGTACTGACTCTGTTGACAGAGCTCGAGTATCTTGCAAAACGGGGTCTTGTTATTCACGGAGACCTTTCAGTGAACAATATCATGATTCACCGCGTCTTCAAACACGGTCCCGATGATGCTCCCTCTCGACTTCGAACACTTGCTTCGGACCTCCTGGACGCGCTTCCTACCGATGGTGCCACTACCTCTGAGACTTCTCCCATTGATTCAACTATTACAAGCACAACGACACCTCCACCTCCATCCTCCATCGTCAACGCAGTCTCCATTCAAACATCAACTGCAACTAGCGAAAGCAAGGCGGCACCTGCGTCATATCCCGCCCCTTTAGCACCAGGGGCACCTCTCGTCAACAGTGAAACCCATGGTCTCATGACAGCGGTCGGAGTGAATGGTACCTATGAAGCTATCGAAGTCTCTGGGTTTCTCATTGACTTTGATTTCACGAGATATACCAATGACACGACCTACCAGACATCTGTAAGTGCATCGAGATTTGTGACTATCTTATTGATCCCTGGCTAATTGTTGTACAGGGAACACTACCCTTTGCAGCCATTGAATCACTCTTCCCACTCCACCTACCGTTTCGACAGGAACCTCGTCATGACCTCGAGAGTCTCCTTGACACCATCCTCACTGTCTGTTATTACACTGATGGTCCCGGTGGCAACCTACGGCGGGTTGAATCTACTGATCGGAACATGATCTTTAACGATTGGTTCTCAACGGCGGATCGGACACACCTGGCCATGCTCAAGTCTATTACCCTTGAAGCATTTGACGTCGTCATCAAGCCTTTCCTGCCCAAGTATTGGCAGGACTTTGCACCGTTCCTGGGACGATTGATCAAGGCAACTTGGACCAGCTATCCCTACCTCACTCATCCCAATGTCGCGACACACCAAGCCTACCGCACGATACTCAAGGATGCCATGGAGTTCTACTCGAAGGTGGACAAGGATACCCCGAGCATCTACGCTAGCACTGCAGAGAACAAGCGCCCTATCCCTTCGACCATCCTCGCTGAAGAGTCCACCGAGCCACCTGCAAAAAGGCCTCGTAGGAGTCCACTGTTGTCGTCTACTAGCTCGTCCACTCCGCCCTCCTCTCCCCTTGTTCTCTCTGTTTCTAATGTTGTACCACCTCACTGCACTCACGTGCAGTCCTACGATAACTATACGGAATCTTTCCTGCCGTTGTGATTGCCAGCGGAGTGAACAGACCTTGTTCTATTGCATGTTCTAGATGTTGTCTATTGTAATCTCGTGTCTCCTCCATATTGTCCCTACTGCATCATACTACATTATACCAGGCATTGCATGTTGTACTACCTCTACATTGTTCTAATTAGCATACCCCTTACACCGAAGAACTTCTGCCAAATCTGGATTATGTCATCTAAATCTTCCTGGGTGAATTCATGTCGCTAATAATATTGTTCGGAACCTCTTCCTGCTGGCATGAATGGTCAGTTCGGAATGTCAGGATTTGAACCATGCCTTCGTGCTACAAGTCCTGCTCCTGGCATACCACAGTATCCTCCCTCCTCACTGATGGCCTCACAAACCTTCCAATATAGTCCGTCCCCTCTGGAGAGCTCAGACAGCTCACTCTATGCTCACTCATACCCAACGGATAGCTCTGAATCAAGGATGGTACGTTAAATGCATTAGCACTCTCTATTTGTGACTCATAACGGATTTCGACTATAGAATCTGAATTGGTCTTCTGGTGATGTTGAATGGAACCGGCGGGAAGATCAGACTGGACTCGGACTCGGAAGCCGCGACCGCATCCTGCTGGAAAACCAGGCACTCTCCAAACAGGTCGCTGTGTGGCAAGCCAAGTACAACACCTTAGAGTACGTGCTCGAGACATCATGATATGTGCACAAGCTAACTTAGCCCCAAGAGCTGCGTATAACCTTCTTTTAGCTCGTATTCCCGCAGCAGCAAGTCCGGAACGTGTCCAGCTTAAACACAGCGACTACAAGAAAATCAACTTTTGGTACAGGAATCAGTGGACCTCAGCGTCGGGAAATCGTGTTACCGAGATCCAAGGATGCGCAGTGAACCAGAACGGAACGGGGAGCAGAAATGAAAACGAGATCGCGAACGAGAACGAGAACGAGAACGAGAACGAGAACGAGATTGTGAACGAGGTTGAGAATGAGGATGAGGACATTGGGGCAGAAACTATCGAGCAAGCGGGCTCTCGAGCTACGTCTCCCGCACCAGGTGCCCAGCGTGGCCGAGGTCGTTCCAGCAAAGGAGAAAACGTGAAGATGCGTTATGTTGAGAAGGAGGATGGGCAGATTATTGATGGCCACTACGCGGGGAAAATACGGGTGCATGCCCGTGCCGTTTTTGTTGGGCTTGCGAGGGATGGCAAACAGTTCAATTCATGGGGAGATGCTGACGCTATCAGCAAAAGAACCTACTACGATGAGATGGCAAATCGGTTCCCAGAGCTTCGCTATTGCGATCTCGATTGGAAAGCTGATCAGATAGCGACTGATACCTATCCTGGGTGGAAGGTGACATGGACAAACAAGCAGACGAAAGCTGGGAAACGACCTCATCAAGGATCAGTTACAGATCAGGACGACCCAAAGCGCGTTAGAACGGAGACCCATACAATCAACGCACCAGCAACCGCAGCCTCGCCAGCTTCTGCTGGTGCAGCGCCGCCTTTGACACAGGTATGTCTCAAATTGCTTTCACGCAGAAATGTGCATAACAGCAACCCTTATATAGCGCTCAACACTGGCAGTCCCCACACCAGTTGTCAACGTCATACCAAACACACCTGTAAGGTCACAACCGGCTGTACGTATTTCTTCCCTCTTTCATGTCACACAACCAATTCACATCACAATTGCCACCAGAACTTCAACATGCATCGCCCTCAGGATCCCTCTCTGCTCCAGCCCGTAGCGCGTCAATTTATGTTCCCTGTACGTCAGACTCATTCTCGCGGCGACAATTTCTAATAACGTGAATTCCAAAGATTAATGATCCACTTGCGCCTCCAAACAGCCAACAACCAACGAATGCCCCCCAAGTCGGTGAATCAAATGCCACTCAGGCTCGGGTTGTCAATGGCTCCACCGTCCAACCACAGCAAGTAGTTGGCCCCAACAACCCACCTTCGGCAACAAACACCGTCACTGGCAGCCAACCAACTGCCCTCCATCCTTCGTTTGCGGTGCATAATCCTCCACCACCGCCACCTGGTCAGAAAGCCCCAGGGAAGATGCGGCCAACCAAGACCAGTATCACGCCCAGGTAATACAAATGAATTCATTATTTGACGTACCACTGAAGTCTGTGAAGGAACCTTTGCGCTCTCAAATGGGTTCTTTCGAATGCAAAAGGAACCACGGATGAATTCAATACGTACTTCAAAGGCCTTTCCGGGCCGGATAAGAAGGTCAGTATCTCGAATATCAGCTACCCAAAACAGTATGCTAACATTACTTGTGCGTTTAGAAGTGGGATAAGCTATCCGCAGAGGCAAAGAAGTCTGGGCAGTCTCCTGCTCAGTGGATTCAAGCTTGCCCAGAATTCCAGTCGTGAACATATTTCTCTCGATTTCTCCCGATTTCGCTTACATTACATAATCTCCCTTTAATTCGGTAGAAATAGGTTTTCACTCATCCTTAGACGACTCGTATTAGTCCCATTTCTACCCATTTCCAGCAATGTGCACTGTTGCCGATAATCAGCATTCTAGATATAGATATTTCTACCAAATTCAACCCGAGTTTGACCATGGTTTAGTAAGCATCAATTGGACAGAAAAGCCAGAATCGGCCTAGATCAGGAGCGACTTTTCACTGGGTCTGATTAAGCGCTGGTTCTGTCTCAATTCGATCAGGTGACCCCTGGACCTACAGGCGCTTGTCTTCCCCAAATTTACGCACGGTTTGGGCCCGAATCGTGGTTACGTACACTATATTGACATTTCTTTCCTACTTCGATGTTTTCTCTGGGGACCTTCAGTGGCTACTCCCCAGTATCAGCAATCTCACCGTACTATCGACAAGCATCTGGCCCAGGAGTGGCACTTCCCACCGCTTCTGGGTTCCAGATGCTGCCACAAGGCTTCGAACATGCGGACGAGCAAAAACCATATCAGCGGTACTTCGGAATTGGCAAACCAATGGAAGGTTTCGGGTCCGTGGGCGACATATATATGGACAGGAATGCGCCTCCGGACCTCGCTCTCTATGTCCGACACTCGGATGGCTGGAAAGAGGGCTTGAGTAGCGAGATGAAAGGACGAGTCCTACCTTCTCAAGCCATATCTGAAAGTTGCGTTCTATTCTGCGACGATTATCATGGTCCCATGTGGGTATTCAAGGGTACTATTCCGGTGGTAAAAGGTACTATCACGTTTTTGAACGACATCTTTCGCCAAATTCATCTATCACTAGATCCGGCTACGAACACTCCGACTTCCGAGATCATACAGAACTACATGCACCGTAGCGTATATGGGTCAGCTGTCCCTCTCAAAAGGACGCATGAAGAGCAGGGCAAGGAGACTAATGACAGTTCTCCTCCTGCAAAAGTCGCAAGGGTCCAACTGGAACCACAGGCACAAACGAACAAAGATAATGTCAGCGATCCTCCGGCAAACGTTACAAGAATTAATGTTAAGTTGGTACAAGAGACTCACGTTGAGAATGCGAAAGGCGGGGAGGTTGCAGTACAGTCCTCAAAACGTAATCCGAAGAAGAAGAGCTCTACCAAGAAGGCAGTGGACGACGGAGTAGCGTCCATCAATCCCTCCTCTAAATCCCGCAATGTCCTACGACATCGCTCTACTCTTGTCGGGCCATACATCCTCCCATTTCCCTCTCTTCCACATACCCGATTCAAGAAGATTACTCGCTACTATTGGGACTCTATCATGCCGCCGCTAACTAAAATCCACGCCGGCGATATCTTCTTTCTTTTCCCCGAAAACGGCACATCTCCTCGAGCCTTCTATCACAATCTTGAGGAATGGTCAGAGATCCCTTATAATCTGACCGAAACATATGAACGCCCAGTCATTCACCCCTTGGAGCCCGACCTCGTACTAGAATTCAAGAGAACCAACCACCCCACACTATCTGGGTGGAGTCTACGAGAGGCGAGCCCCCATCTGATGTGTCCAACCAGCCCGTCAAGACAATATCTGCCTGGCTGGATCAGCTACTCTCGTCGGGCCCATTTTGTCTGAGAGCTTCCGGTGATCGAGTAACTAATCCACCTGGAAATTCCGACTCCGCCAAAATGATATCTCTCCTGGGTCAAGCCAATATCGCTCTTCGGCTAGCCCAAAATGAGCTGGAGTCAAAAGTCGCGAGTCTTGAAGCTCAATTGAAGGAATGTCAATGTGCAGTCACACCCAGGGCTAGGTTCCATTCGATGGGAGCAGGGACTGAGACTCCAATTACATCTTCGATTGGAGTCTCGACTTCTCGCCCATCTGTATTATCGACTTTAGTCGGTACTGATGCGGTTGAAATGGCGGAGGCCAGTATCTCTGCTGTTCAAACTATGGCCTCTTCTGGGGTTGGGGTTGAAGATATCCTTGTCATGACAGAGAATCGGGGAACTCAAACCGAAAACAAGTTGGAGACACCAATCTTGTCGATGCCAGATGACTCACAGATGTTAGTAGAAAGTAATGAAGCAAGGACTCAGGAGATACACTCGAGCAATGCGAGTTCCGAAGCGAATGATATAGCTCGGAAGATGGTCGTGGATGCTCCCATACCCGATAGAAAGTCTCCTGGAGGTACCTCTATCGAAAGAACCTTGCCACCAGGTGAGTATTTTGTCGCCCAAAGCCGAGAAATGTACTAATTTGTAGATATAGACGAGGGTGTTGGCGGATGGGAGCCACGCCAGCGCAAGCATCACGTTACGCTAGATAATAATCCGGTTACGAACGATGGAAGTTCTTCAATTCGACCCAAATCCGAACCGATAGACGATATGGAGGAAGTTTTAATATTGAACGAAGGCCGTGAATCACATGCATATGCCTCGGTCTCAGTATCGAGAAGTCCGAGTCGTCGATTCGTCAAGAACGAGGAAGAATACGATGAGTCGCGGCGCCCGAGCACCTCTTCGACGTGTGGTGAGAGCTCGATTTTGCCTCTGAATTTCCACGTATTAATCGCCGCTCTTATCCTATCGTGCAGCTGAATCCCGGTCTACGTCCCAAATAGAAGTCACCACTCGGATAGACCATGACGACCGTATCGCGAGGATCTTCTTCACGAAGGAACAGGACATGAACGGCCTCTTGTGTCGAATTTGCATGTGAGGTTCCTCGATAAGCAAGATTGCTATTTCGCCTGACTCAGCTTCTGACTCTATTGCTCAGGGCATCCACACCACGGATCGTGCTTCGCTACCCTTCAGGCACGCCGGACGAGCTTTTACTCGAACACGGCGCTTCATCACATCGCAGCTTCTGGAAAATACTCCGTTCCATGTCCGCTCCTCAGCTCGAACAGATTTATCAAGGGTTGTCGAAAAAGGATCAAGGAGGTGGACCCCATCTGTAGAATTAATCTCGGGCGGTACTTTGCTAGAATTGAATAACTTGTTAAGTCTCTGACTCCCTGTACAAAATGAATGAAGGGTTGATTACCAAGTCATCCAGAAGTTATCCATCGCCGTTAAGAGGTCCACTTAGCGGGTAATGTGCGGTAAAATCAACCCCGCGTTGCATTCAATAAGTGAGGAACTGCTGGTCCTTGATGATCACTCTTCGCCTAGGCTCATAAATGAAGAGTTGTCAGCTGATCCGCCATGATGCATGATCCTAAAAGAAGCGTACGGATAATAGTTTGGTTTACTATATGTTTCCTAATCACGTTGCTGGTTCCACGTTTTCTCTCTACCTCGATGTTTCCCTACTTACCAATCTCTGCTTACCCTCCGGCGATGGCGACAATGATGCCATATGTCCAACAAGGGGTAGCAGCAACGGGACCAGCAGCAGCTCCAGCGACAATGGGTTACTATCTCATGCCCGTTCAGCCTCAGCAATCTCCGACACAATCTCAGCCATATCAACGCTGTTTTGGTAGCGGAAAGCCAGTGGGAGAGATGGGAACGCCTGGAGACATATACATAGATGAAGCTGCTGCTACACTTGAGCACGCTTTGTATATTCGGTATCCTGAGGGCTGGAAGGAGGGCTTATCACCTGGAGTAACCGGTCGTATCATTACGTCCAAGTTTGTCCCTCAAGCAGGTTTTATCCTGTATTTCGATGATCAGTATGGTCCCATGTGGATCTCCGAGGATAGAATTCCAAAGATCGCTGGTGAGGACGTCTGTTAAAGTTTTATCATTCGATGACCTCATTAGTCCTGTAGACACTTCCGCAAGCACTCCGACATTGGAAATTCTCCAGACTTATATGAAAAATAAGCTTGGCGTGCCTGCGGTACCTTCAAAGCGCGTTAACGAAGCGACTACCAGTGAATTAGATACCATTAGTCCTCCGAAGAAGATCCAGAAAGGGGAAGGCCAACAGCATCAGAGTCGATGGCGTATCGATTCTGCGAAGCCTACCCCAGCTGGCGTTCCTGCTCTACTCCGCACAGTAACGGAAAGCTCTTCAGCCACCCCCACGGTTGGAAAGGAAAGGTCGACAACTCCACAATCCAAATATCGCAGATATTTCCATATCAGTGGCCCCTATATCCTCCCAATCCCCATGTCTCCGTCCTCCAAGCATTGGACACCGACTAGCTACCTATGGGACACGATATTGCCAGGGCCAGAGCGAGCGGAGTTGGGCGATATCTTCTTTCTATTCTCTGATTCGGACCCTCGAGCATTTTATTGTAACACAACCTCGTGGTCGGAGCTCCCACAAGATCTTTCGGTGTTATGTACTTGCAGGATTCGCCACCCGAAATCTCCTACGTATGTGCTGAGCATCCGGGAGAATGAGCCATCAGACGCAGTTTGGACTCCCGAATCCAACTTGTCCTCAAACAAGCCAATTCCAACAGTTTCGGCATGGTTGGATCAATTGTTATCTTCTGGGCCGTTCTGCTTAAAGATGAGGCAGCTCGACCATTCGAATGCAGTATTTAATTCCTCTCGTGATTTGAGCAACCATGAAAATACGGCTATCGGCGACCTACAAGCTAAGCTTGCCCTACTCGAAGCTGAATTACAACAATGCAAGAGTCAAGATGCTACAAGACTTCTGCGACCGTCAGTAGGAGTAGGAACCGTCAAGCCAACTATAGCATCCATCGGAACGTCTCCACTAATGGAGGGTTTGCAGTTCTTCTTGGAAGATGATTCTGTACTCTCTGCTGGACAGAATAGCGTTCTGTTTAGCACAGGATTTGGGGGAAACCCAACAAACTTGAAGGATGAGGCGGCTCGGACAACTGGTGAGGGACCGACGATGGGCTCTAAGCCGATCCCTCAGAGGCATGGCTACGTCGAGGATGACGCTAATGTGAGAAGGTCTACATACCTAGGCGATGCGAGCCAAGATATAGCCCAGTCAGTCGAAGAGATGGTGGTGGGTGGTCTGGCTCATGTTCATGATATTGAAGATTCTGGCCAGCCAAGAGTCACACCCCCTTCCGTTTTGGCTGGGGAAGATGGCCATTTCAGTGCAAGGTCGTCCTCAAACAGCACTTTTGCACACGGAAAGAAGGAAGAGGAGCCTCAAACTCAAGGGCAAGTTATGGGGGGAGACGATCCAGGAGAGAGATCGGTGCCACATGGAGAGGAGATGAGGGATAATACGAAACCAAACCAAGCTTCCAAACATGGTAAGGATTATCGTCGAGTGATTCGTGGTGGAAACATGCATTGACTGGAACCGGTTGTAGCCTTCGTGCCTAGCCCTGGTGTTGACGCAACAGCCCTTCATGTGGAGGACCGGATGGCAAGAATCTTCTTTACGGCCGACCACAATACGGGTGGATTACTGTGTCGAATATGCATGTAAGAAGTAGTTTCGCATTACTTGATTATTAACTGACCTTGAGGCTCTGCATTAGGGCATCTACTCCACGGCGAGTGTTTACTCTCCCTCATGCCACGCCCAACGAGGAGCTACTGGGACACGGCTCGTCAGAGCATCAGAGTTTCTGGAAGATATTGTGTTCCATGTCGTCTTCGCAGCTCGAGCAGATATACCAAGGGATATTGAGCAAAGATAGATCTAAAGATAGATTCAGTACCTAGAAATTCGAGTCGACACGAAGCCGTCGTATCCACAGCTATTGGACTCTAAGATGACTCTGACAACACCGAAATCCCCGACTTTAGTGTTTTTTCCTCACGTGATGCCAGTCGCTCTAGGGTGGCGTCAGAGCTTGAACGCGTCTGACTTCGACAAAGAGCGAACCGTCATCCTGTCGAAGGAGATATTCTACCTAACGTTAGTATCGCATTCTCCTTGGAACGATACCCGCCGAATCTTCTCCTCTAAAATCCCGCACCAGTCCAGCGATCATGTCAGCCAACAGACCAGTCCAACCGGCCAAAGGTTCCCTGCCGCCAAGTGCGAGTACTTCAGCGCCTAGAAAGCAAAGCCCCGTCAAGTTTTTGAGATTATGTACGTTAGCGAAACATATTCTGAAGATGTTGCTTAATTAAATGGAACAGCATCAGATAACCCACCTATCAAACGAAAACTACCCGATGAAGAGCCATCATCCCAGCCAGCCAATAAATTCCTGAAACTAGATGCTGGACGGCAGCCTCCTTCGCGGGTCGAAGATACCGGAGCCTTTCTGACGTTGTCCAAAACCAATGGCGCTCAGCCCAAGGCAACCCGAATGCCGGCGTTCATCGTGGCTTTGTTATCCGGATCATCTTGTATCTCTCGACCTCGCACGATGAAGATCAGAAGGGCGACCTATTTCTGGGACTTCGAGGTACCAATCGCGGAGCTTGGAAGTTCGGGAGACTTCTTCTTCGTAATCTCCAGGGAGGGCAAGTCCCCTCGAGCATTCGTGAAGCGACAGACTTGGGGTGAAATCCCGTACGATCTCTCAGCTCTCTCACAGAACCCGATCGCCAATTATACGAATCCGGAATTGGCCCTCAATGTGACAGCTAAGGGAGCAGATTGGATCTCAGCTGAAGACTTTCCGAAGTCTCAAAATACCTTTCAGTTCACCATTTCCGATTGGGTGGCTAATTTGCTGAAGGATACTCCATTCCTACTCAAAAATTCGGGTGCCGAGGCTAAACGGCGGGAACTCGAATTGAAGTTATCGACGTCTCAGTACGAGCAGAGCAAGTCGACAAGGAAGTTGCTCGAGCTCGAACGGAAAAATACGGATTTACAGGATCAGGTCAAAACGCTCTCTGATGAGCTTGACGAGTGTAGACGCCAACTCAGCCTCAAGGACCTACAAACCACCACCAAAGAGAAGGTTGATCTGTCTGAGGTCGCCGTTCAATGCTCGTTGATCGACTCCGCCGTTTCCAGCACTGCACCGCCCCTTGGAAAGAATATTTCTCCTCCAGTGCCAATGCCTCGTGATATGAGGCATACCCCTGTACAAACCGAAGCCTCATCGAGTGGAAGTGAGCTACCCTGCTTTCGTCTCCGTTGTTTATGGTACTCAATACACGTTGAAGCAAATATTCATCCCTCCCTCGAGTCCTCTCGCTCCTCTTCCTCTCAATCTACCACGAGGAAAGGCTCAACTGATATTCCAGACGCTGGTACGTTGTTCTCCACAGGGTTACAGAGAATACCCAACTCTAACTACCCTTCTCAGCGACTAAGCGAAGTAAACTCCGGCACGAAATTGAACCTGGGCCAAGGAAGAGTCAAACTAGTCAAGAGCTGAGGATATTCTTCGCAATCAACGGCGAGACTGGTACATACCGATGTCGATTTTGCACGTACGTTCTCCGTTGAAGGTACTGCAGGGCCATATCAATAACACTGACCCTTCTATTGCAGTCACCTTGACTCAGTACTCGGAAGTGTCGAGTTTCCGCCCTCAACATGGGGCGAAACACTGTTGTCTCATTGCAGGGAGATACACAGAGACTTCTCAAACTCTCTTGGAAAGATGTCCGAAGCGAAGGTGGCAGAGATGCTTGCCAAGTTGGAGAAGCTCGATCGAAGAGGGGAAGGAAGGTGACGGGAATCGGTGGACTGGGAACTCAACTGATATGACGCTAGTACATGGCTTCCTATATGTACACTTTCAAATTGAAGCTATTGGTCATGCCAACTTTGCTCTCTACCCACATAGAGTGATAGCCCGGTTCGAGGTTTTCAGTCTGATCTATGTATCGAATGGTGAGGACACATCGTACGTGTCGACTGCGCTAAATAACCTGTGCAATGAGAGCTTGCGTTGGCCGACACGTTGAAAATGGACGCGTTTCGTTGACGCGTGTGACCACAAGACCACGATGGCTTTATTTGGCTCGGAGAACTTGACGGGCCTGACACATTTGCGCTTACGTTTCGGGCCCGTCCCGCTCAAAACTACCGTCTTCCAGAAATCAAACCCTTGAGGGACGTCAGAGTTGGCTTCTTCCAAGAGCTCACATGCGCTGTATCCAACATATCCAGATATCAGTATCGATGTCACGGACCGAAGTCGCTCGGTCCCATTCCAGACATTGGAGCCTTTTCGATCAATATAAAGCGCAACTACGGACGAACACATGTCCCACTTTCACCCAGCTCGAACCAAAGGGATAGCAACATCTCACCATGGCGCCTGCGCGCACTTTCGGGAACTTGGATATCGTGTTTTACACCGTAGTTGGGTATTTGTGCTGGAAGATCCTGAAGACGGCTGTATCAAGACGTAGCCAGTTAGCAGTCCCAAAACTGCGTGGCCCAGCGAGCAAGAGCCTCTTCTTCGGCCTCAGCCGTTATATCGCCAACCACCCGGATACTGTCTCTCTATACGAAGAATGGGATGAGGAGTATGGGCCTGCCTACGCTGTAGCTGGGCCGTTTGGGTCGAAGAAGATTGTGATCACGGATCCAAAGGCGGTTGGGCACTTCTATGTCAAGGATTATACTTATGTGCAGCCTCCGTTGTCAAGGACGTATATCGAGAAGATGGTGCGTTATTCAAACTGCAATACTCCAGGTGATTTCTAACTCCATTGTAGTTCGGTAAAGGTATCATTTGGGCCCAAGGCGACGCTCACAGAAGGCGAGTTTGACATTTGTTCGTGCTTCCGTCCAACTGACGTTTCCTCCAGGCAACGTAAAGCAATGTCTCCAGCATTCAGCAACGCTGCCATCAGACGCCTGACCTCTGTCTTCTTTGACTCATCATACAAGGTCTGTACCTTATAGGCTTGCTCTCACGTGTGCTCATGATAGTTGCAGTTGAAGACCCACTGGGACAACGTTCTGGAATCATCAAGGGATGGCGTTGCGACCATCGAGGTTCAGCACTGGATGAACAGCATTTCGTGAGTGTCTACTCCGTCTTACAAACGCGCCTGCCCTGACCAGTACGACTTGCAGGATGGATTCAATTGGTATCGCTGGCTTCGGTCACGACTTCCAATCTCTGGACGGGAAATATTCTGCTGTCGTTGACATGTTTGACTCCATGAACTCCACCCAAACTGGTGTCTGGTCGTCAATGGTCTTTATCCTTGGACCGTTCATCCCATTCTTGGCACACCTCCCCACCAAAGCGAGTAGACTGTTCACGCACATGAGGGCAACAACAAGTGATATAGCCGACGACCTGTTGAAGAGGACGAGAATTGAGAGCGAAAGTACTCAGGAGACCCTGGAGGAAAAGTCGGTCATTGGCTTGCTGAGTAAGTATCTCTTCAACCAGATTACTCTTGGGCAACTTCTAACGTGTTCCACGTAGTCAAGTCGGAATCTCAAGGGGCTCAATTTCAAATGACACATGAGGAGATTGTTGCTCAGATCGTGCGCTAGCCTACTTTATCCTCATTTGCTGTCATCTAAGTTGCCGTTGCCAGAACGTCATGCTCCTGGCCGGTTACGAGACTACGTCGAGTACGTTCCTATTCCTTAGTTTTGAACCTTTTACTCACCGTTCATATTAGTTTCTCTTACCGTACGTCACGACTGCCCGCTATACTCAGCTACGATCTCTGATCTCTTTAACAGTGGGCACTCATCGAACTCTCAAGATACCAGGACAAGCAGAAGAAGCTTCGGGACGAACTTCTTGACTTATCTGGTTCAACGGATCCCTCCTGGGAGCAACTGTCAACTTCCCTCCCTTACCTCGATGCAGTGGTTCACGAAATACTGCGTCTGCACTCGCCAGTCCCCGAAACTGTTCGATATGTACGTCGATATTCGTCTCTGCTATCATCGTTTCGCGACTGACCCTCAATTTCCTACAGACGAATGAAGACGATGCCATTCCTTTCTCAACTCCCGTAACCACCAAAGATGGAGCACAGATAACATCCCTTCCTGTGAAGAAGGGTACATCTGTCCTTGTGCCAATCCGGTCTATTCATAGGTCCGAGAGTTTCTGGGGGCCAGACGCCAAAGAATTCCGACCTGAGCGTTGGCTCGAATTCCAGGCTAGCGGAAGCACCATAACCAACGCGGAGAAAGCACAGGAGTTACAAGGACATCGACATTTGCTAACCTTTGGAGATGGGCCGAGGATCTGCATAGGGAAGGCTTTCGCCTTGACTGAATTCAAGGTTCGTGCTCTCGAATTGTTTACCACTGATGACTCAACATTGAGCTAACTGCGATTGATTATCAGGCTGCTCTCAGCGTCTTGATCCGAAATTATGAATTTGAGTTGCCTAACGGCCCAAAGACTAGGATCGAGAAATATCCGTCTCCCATCCTTGCCAGACCGAAGTTGGCTGGGGAAGAAGGTCCGAAGGTACCGTTGCTGGTGAAGAGGGTCCATTAAACCTGGTTACTGGATTATGACATATTAACTTGTACGCCGAATTACGCCTGCTATGACAATTTGTCTCTCAAATTGTGTCTCCTTTATCCCAACGTGAGGCGTACGATAATGGTATATACTTCGTTGATCTATTTCTTCCCCGACGATTTCCGCGCAGCTTTCCGATTCGATTTCGACAACGGAGACTTCGGCTTAGGGGTACGTGGCCCACCGGACTTGCGAGCCTCCGCATTAGTCTTCGACTTTCCATCTGGATGGGCGGGCGCCTTTCCTGACTTCTGCGTTCGGAAGTACTCGTTCCCCTCTTTATCCTTTGCGGGATGCATAATCGAGTGAGCAAGCTCTTTCTTCAACTACTATTTGATCAGCTATCAGGACTCGGAAATGGGGGACGAAAGGAGTCCTACTCGTTTAGCGCCCCAGCTGCCATCGGTAATGACGCCTCCCACGCTTGTTTTCTCTTTGCCACTTTTCCCGTTAATCTGAACCTGAAGGTTGTGACGACCATCAGAGGTTTTGCCTTGATAGTCGAGACGATGCTGGGGGGACTGCTCGTCAGCATAGCCCAGGGATTTTGGATCCAGAGCACAAGCTCACCCCGTCTTTAGGTCGATCAGTGGTGGTCTTCCCCTTAGCATCGGCTGTATGGATTGTTCCTTGTCTATCTCGACCACCTCCATTAGCCAGCTTGTGGTCTGGAATGTTCTTGACGAAGTCGACAGCTTCACTCTTGCTGTATGTACCGTGTTTGGGGAAATGCTGTACAAGATATTTAGCCAGCCACAAGGTGACGATCGCGTTTGGATAACATACTATAGCACGAGCTAGAATTTCCATAAATTCGCGATCATACAGCTCAGTCTCGCGAGGAGAGAAATTCGGTAAGGGAGTGGCAGAAACCAGGAAGCTGGCCAAGCAGCTACTGAAGAGGAGAGATCTGAAAAGCATCGCGAAGGTCGTAGTAGTTTGCTGAGAGGAAATTATGATCAAGATGGGCGAACCAGCCGCTGAAGAATCCAGCCACAATCCTTTGAATTTATACCAGTGTGCACAGCCATTATGTGGTACACATCTACGAATCCATTATGATGACATGATATCTATCGTCGTGGAGAGATGCCAAGAACAACAAAGCATTCGCGACCGCGCGACGACTGAGGGTTGGAGGATTCAGGAGGTGAAGGAGAAATTCATTTTAGGGGGTTCCACATATCGTTGAAGGCTGCGTTAATTGAACATCTGAACATCGCTGTAACTGGTGGAAAGTCCAGGACCTGCTGACGGTCCGGCTGGTGTAACAGCCACTGACAGGCATCGTGATTTCGACATGATGTAGCCTTCCTCATTTAACCTTATCTAGCCGCGTTTCATCTCCGTGTCGAGTAAATGAGCATTGAAAGTGGTGGAAGTGCTACTTTTTATGGTAATTTATACACGCATTGCCCTCTCGCACCCCTAAGAGCGCTACTCTCCGAAAAGACGACATCACTCCTCACGCAAGAATGGTTCGACTCAACTACATATTTGGTCAACTCCCGAATTTTATCAGATCGGACCTCTTTCAGCGGATGTCCTCTCAAGCTACGCCCTTGGATCATATCGCACATAGCGTCAAAGACACTATTCGCGACGATACCTGGTTCAACGCCAACAGCGTTCAGATTGGGCCAGCGTGTAGTAAATGGACCACGGCTGACTGCATCGATGGAGGGGAGGATACCGAAGTAGCCGACCAAAGTCACGTCTCTTATGAAAGGAAACGCTTCGAAGAGGTCATCTGTCCAATCGTGGGGGCTTCTCGGCGTGAACCCTATGAAAGAGGCGACCAGGCGCTCAAATGGTGGTGGCGTGAGATCTCTGAACTGGCTCGATAATGAATAGTTGTCCTTTGGACGAAGCATTCCTGGGTCAAGCGGTAGTATAGTAACGGATTGTAGGCGAGGAGCGTCTATTAGGCCTAGGAAGACGGGGAAGGATGGAGACTTGAAGCCAGAGAGGGTAGTGAGGTAGGGAAATGAGTGGGATACCACGGTCTCGTTCGGAAGAGTCTTGAAGAGGATCTCATCGTAAATTGCGAGGAAGTTGAGGTTAGGACACCTTTTGAGAATAGTGAATATTACGCCGACCCATGAATTGTCCGCGCGCAGGTGGAGGTCTACGATGTTTGGGAGTGGCTCATTGGAAGTGTCCAGTTCGCGTGCGTCAGCATCCAACCGCGTCAGGTTTGGTAGCTGGAACATACGGTTCAACGCTCTGCCAAGTCCCTCTCCCACTCTTGTCCGTCCCATGATGCTGAGGTGGTTCAATGACGAAAGTTCTTCGTGGTGTAACCCGAGAGTCCTAAGAAATTCTGTTGGGACAGAATCAAGGATATTGCAAATAGAGGCAATTCTGGGAAGACATGGGGAGATGACATCCCTCGCCAGAACATAGACATGTATGCCTTCTGGGGGTGTTAGCTTTTTACGTTCCAACGTGAATTCACGTTCCCATCACGCGTTCCGTCAAAAAGTACACGTTCCTGGTACGTTCCACCCTGCGTTCCACCTCGCGTTCCTCTTGCGTAATATAGGAGAATTTTCAGGGGGTTTGGGATGTATAATAGTGGAGAAATAGAGATACAGACGGTCCCGAGGACCATGAAACTGTCATATTGAGCCAGTTGTATCCCTCGCGCGTCTTCAGCACCGCCACATTGCCCAGTCCACATGCTCGAGCAACGAAGATGGCATCCTGTGGCCTACGGCATGGAATTTGAGCCCTAGAAAATAAAACGTAGTAGTACCTTTGTATCACAGCATGACACTCACGAGTTTTTGTAGTTTGCGAACATCGTCTACTTGGTGAACGACAGTCTCCAAGTTCACTGCTACTGCTGCCGCGGTGACATCAGTTTTGATCTGCCATCGCGTCTGCACAATTATCTTCTCTGAATTAACCTGCAATCCATATAATCAATACCGGTTCAATGTTGGTTGTACCGGATATAATAGAATGATAATATCCCAGTAAAATTTTTATGTCAAGGTGTTTCAAACAAGCAGAATTTATAACGAGATGATTGTTGTACTATGTGCTAGACTCCCGCTCGATTTCTCTCGCCTTCTAGTACCAGTCTCAATCATCCTTGCTTGGCCATTCTCTTAGGTAGAATTCGGCGTGAGACCTTGCGTGGTTCTTGAGGCTCCTGTTCGACTTCTTTGACGGGGAGCTCGACATACTCCGGCCCCCGCTGTTGGGAGGAAATAAATACATTAGCTACCAGAACATCAAAGCTGTAAGGGTTCACAGGGACTCACCGCAAGCTCCGAGTCGCTTTCTTTGATGTTCTCAAGGTTCCACTCAAGTGGGACATCGATGTAGGGCTCCCACTTGTTCTGATGATCTCCTTTATCCCAGCGAAAGCCTCTCCCATTGCCTCAAAGAGATGCTGGAGATCAACCTGGGTACCTGGTTCAAGCGCTCATTAACGAAGCAAGGTCGAAGGAAAAGGGGCGGAAGACATACTCTTTGCTGGCTCTCTGCTTTCTTGGCGATGTAGCTCTTCCCGGGGAACAAAACGGTAAGCGACAACTTTGTCTAGACACTCTTCAGTATCTCCAGTAAGATGTTGTTTCCCATGTCCACCGACCTCCATCGAAAACCGGCACATATTCCCCACTCGATGATCTTCTTGCTTCTCTTTGATCGTCTGGGCGGCCAGGGCCGGGATCCGATACAAAGAAGTGATAAAAGCGCCGGAATGTGTTCTGTATAGAATGGTGAGATTTGCTGGGTATTAGGTAGGCTATCACAAGTCAGTACCTTGAGCATAGTCCTGTTATCGAGCAGTATAGATGGTAGGCAGAGATAAAGATTTTATCGAGTCAATCTCAAAGCGAGCCTAAAATGTTTTTGCCGGCACTGATCACAGTGTGTAAGACGCCAATCATAAGCAATTACAGCGCCTTCACTAGCTACGTTCCAGCCTTACGTTCCACTTGCGTTCAAATGCGTTCCACATATTCAATGCGTTCCTGTACACGTTCCGTTGCGTACCAGATTCATCCTCACGTAACATACGTTCCCATTCACGTTCCTCCTTGCGTTCCTACACGTACCAACGCGTATCAACGCGTTCCTCTCACGTTCCCATCACGTTCCCATTTTAGGAAGGCAAGCCAGAATTTTTGATGGCTGCAAAGGTGGTGCTCCCTTTGCCTCCTTGTCCAGGACGAGGCGAGATTATCTAAGAAAAAGCCAGAAAAGATAGTACACTGGTATATCCATATTAAATGTGGCAACAAATCCTGTGTCGCTTGCAAATTCACCTCGCGATAAATGTTGCCCTTAACTGGAGTCGAACTTGGAGCCTTCGGACTTGGAGCTCATCAACCGGGTCCGGGTGAGTGAGAGCAGACACCAACACCAGCGAAATTATCCCAAGGCAAATGAGACGAATTTCAAGTTACTAGTTTATAAATCGCGATACTTAGAATCTACAGAAAGCAGCTTTTTGAGGAGTGATGGGAACGTGTTCTGGAGCCATCGCGTCAAGCATTGCGTTCCCTCACGTTTCCACACGTTCCAAGACGTTCCAAGCGAGGGAACGTACACGTAACACTGGGAACGTAAAAAGTATGTAGCCCTGCCTTCTGTGCTCAGATATAGTCGTAAAGGTACCGCACCTGATTTCTGGAAGCAAAGCGCTAATAGACTAGGGTGCGTCCAATCGTAGATGGCTACAGTTGCCCATAATCTCGGGTGGGTGAGGATCGTATTATACCAAGATGAGCACACGAGGCTGAGTAGCCGGGGGAAGTAGGCGGTTTCATTCCACGGGCGCTTAGCCCAACCTCGGTGCTCATCAGATATTGAATCCACGACAGCAAGAAGTATTCCACGTAGAACGTCTGATGGAAGACGCTGGATTGGAGAAGAAGTGTCGGATCCTGCGGGCTGCATGATTTGGGCTCAGTGTCGTGCTAGAGGAAAGTGGCGTGAGAATTGAACGCTCTCAACCCACCAAGTTTTATCTGATATCACAGGTGTCGTTGTGCCTCGCATTTCAGGGCCAGGCCCAGCATCAACTCACAACGTGTCGAGCACACCCCTCAACGCAAAAGGCGTTTTTATCATAGCAGGACTAGGTTTGGCCTTAGAGGAAGGGGAGGAGCTACGCTGGGCTTCTGAATCGATGGTCGAATCGCGGAAGGAATCTACAAGCTTAGAGAGGTATCTCGGGCGTGGGTGTACCCAATTTGCTGAAGGGGCGGAAAAAAAGCGAGATTGGGTTTGACTTGAATGGATAGCTCCCAAACAGGTGACGGAGGTCTCGCTGCTACATACAACAATTAGTAGAGGTACTATATGCGTCAACAGAGATCAGCGATGGAACGAAAGTTTCAAACTTTCCGAGATAAAATCTAGAATGTACGTGCATAAGGAGTACCGGTGAAATATAGATGTGTCGGTCAATGCGGTACTTAGACGCTAGATGGCCAAGTAGCAAAGAAAAGTACAAAATAAAAACCGAAACAGTCCTTCGTCGGGAGGGTCGTAGGAAAGATGTAGGTACATAAAAAAGAAAAGAAAAGTAGCACTGCAGAGGTAACGCATCCTGACAAGTACTGGCCGATGAGAGAGACGCTCCAGACATCTAAGGTAGGAGCCATGGGAACGAAGGTAGCAAGAGATCATGCTTTTGAGTATGCGTGGAAACGTCGGTCCTGGTGCTGATCTAGTCCATGCTGCGGATGTCCGTATTAGGCGTGGCCATGGTCCTAGCCGCTTTCTGTTCTCTTTCGCTGATGTCTCCTCCTGTTCTTGAGACCACTACGATGAAGAGTTGGCGAGGGCAGGGCGAGTTGGCGAGTATGGGGAGAAGAACCACATAATATCACCCATTGTCCTCTTCGTTAGCAGCAAGTCTAGCACCAAATCTAGCGCTTTCTGCCGACTCCCCACCCCCAACCAATCGTGGTCATAGCAGAGGGTCCAGAGAGTGTTCCTTCTGCTCCTGCTCCTGCTCTCCTTCCACAACAGCAAGTCCAACCTCAGCACCTCATCCATCCGGCAATCCTTCACCTGTACCTGGCGTATATCCTGCCGGACCCACAGATGCACGTCATGCTACTCTGCCGGTGGTCGCAGTCGTCGTGACATAAGAGCATATTTTGGGCTTTTCGCACATCCTCCTCCTGACCTCTTCGGCGATCGGCGGTCGTAAGTTGACGTTTTTATTGACACACCGTGCTTCTCGGGGGCCTCCTCTCCAGCTTTTGACTCGGGGAAGATGCCTTGCAATACATCAGCTGCAAGACCAGTGAACACGACCCGTCCGTTCGAAGAATGAGGGGAACAGGCAATGTCAGGCGTGTAAATCTTGCTTGAGTGATACGATCCGATGAGGGTGTGTAGTGGTATCACTACGACCATTTGTGACGAAACCGACAGCGACGAAGGTGATGACACCATGAGGGTATGAAGCCGGTCGCAACTTGGTGATTTTTTTTTTGCATAGTTGCGTCATAGAGAGTTCTTCATCTCGCTCCAAGTACCCAGTGCCTCTCCATCCTGCTAACCAAAACCGGATTATACATCGGGTATCGAGGTGTTGGATGCGATGTACACCTGCACCCATGACCGAATAGAAGCGGCCTGTTTCCGCCCGCCGTGGGGCTGTATTCGACACAGCTGGTTATTCACCCATAGAGTCCTTCTCCTACGGCATGGCGATGAGAAAGAGGGTAGAGTAAAGTCGAGTTCCAAGTCAGGCAGCTGCAAAATTCATGCTCAGGTCGACGGCTCAGACTGGTCACACCGTGATCGTTACATCTGTCACGTGTTAGCTGTCACGCACCAGCCTCTCTTCAGGTCCCCCGTTTCAACTTGAATCTCTACTCTTGTCTACGCTTTCACAGGAATTCCGTCCTTGAAAATTGAACACTCTGAGAAATGGCAATCCTAAACACGACCAATACTCATTACCAATCACAAAATGCCTAGAGCCGTAGGCCGCTTGCGACTTCAAATACGCCTCGTCGACCGCAGCCCTGATGCGAAAAAGCCGACCATATACTCAATGCGAGATGGCACGTAAGTGATACATCTTGCCTAGTTTTGCACTTTTTGATCGTCTTGCGTAGCCTCCCCATCAGAACTCATCACTCCGTCAACCCCCAACCTAGATTCTATCTTCTTTGAATTCGAGATCCCCAACGTAGGATTCTGCCTTGCAATTTCTCTCTACAACGTACATGTCTGCGTCGCACCTGATAACCGGAAATTAAATGTCGGACCGATTGACCGTCCAGAAATACATCCATTACACTCGGCGCTGGTACTCTGAGCCGTTACTGGATACAATGAGGCGAAAACAGTGTGTAATTTTTAACGGATGTGCTGTGCGTCATTTAGACTAAATTATATGTCTAACACTTTCCCATCTGCTGTCTAAAACCTATCAGGTCAATCAGTCTGTATTGCGTCATGATCGAAATTGTTGGGGGATCGTCCCATATTCTTCTACTGGCTGCCACGCTCGCTGATACTCTCCGAATTCATTGATGCAAGAATTCTGAGGCTTCATGCCTCGGCTAGACAAGTGCAACTGCTTCAAACCATGAGTAGACTGCGGTCTGTCACTAGTCTAGGCAGATGCATACATGAAACTCGGGAAGCCGCTACTAGTTCATCTGTTGAGGTAGGAGATGGGATCTGGACTTCCTAGCTTCAGTCTTGCCCAGCCCTGCTCGACTCTGACTACTCTGTTTGCGCTATTACGTCCGATCTTCTATTTTAAACGAAGCACCTGTCTTGACATCTGCTTTTCATGGCGCCGACAAGCATTGCCATCTGACGCGAGGAGGTCACGAAGCCTAAACACGATGTCATAACTCTGCTCCGAGGATTCTCCAGATGACCTACTGGAAGGCGATCATCTTGAAGGGGTAACATTTTCCACCATACACACCCCGGACACGGAGCTAGGGCAATGCCAATTCATTTGGGCCAGAAGCATGCTAAGCCACATCTGCAACTATCATTTATCCCATCCACTTGTTCCCTCGACCGTACCCACCCATCCCCGGAATACCGAAGTGACCTAGCTCCAAAAAGAGGGGAAGAATCCAATGAAAATTTTGTCCCTACAATTTTTGTTTCTGCGGCTCCCCGAGGCTGCAACTGCTATGAGGCGATCTTGACGATCAATACTTTTGGTTACCCCATTTGCTTTCGTCCTCTAGTTATTCCTCCACGAGGTTCCAAGATTAATCGCTGACACTCCCGTGTTACACTGCTCTAACATCGCTCGTCGCAATTCTCTTCCCGATAGAACCATGCTTGCGTTATAAATTACAGACGCAGGTCTCTCAGGTTGCCCCATTCCCAGAAATAAGAGCCATACATGCATTCCGAAGCAGACGGTCCAAACGATCCTCTCGGCGTCCCCTTTGACATTGAATGGCTCACGATCTACTCGGAGTTCTCTGCAGGCCAGTACGTCATCTACAGTGTTCTTACGGGTATGGATCACTTGCTCCTTTGTCGGGACCATTGACAGATCTACCCCACTAGGTATTTCCTTAGGACTCTTGGGTTTTACAGCATATTTCTTTCGGTGAGAATCTATTACGCGACACGATTTGTCCGACATCTGAACCACGCACTTCAGGAATCGCCCTACACGGAAGCTCCCCGCATACATATACTTCCTCACCTCGACATTCAGCCTGTTTGCTCTGGGCTACCTGTGTATCACCACACTCTACTGTCGGTTCAACAGGCTCAGTTTGCTGGTTTGCAGCGGCCGTCCGCCAGAACAGTGCGAGAATGAAATCCATGTCCAAGCAAAAGTCGCACAAACCTGGATTTTCCCGAGGCAAATTCTCCAAATCGTTCTCGTAAGTATCTCGATTGTTTCTTGTGATGTGCTCAAACTCAATACTCCACACTGGTGAATCATGATAGGTCCTAATAAGCGATGGTACACTTGGTTACCGTGTAAGTCATTTGACGAAAAGCGTGCCTACGCGAGTCATCCTTGGCCTTCTATGGGCAGCGTGCTTGGGTAAATCACATTCGTCGAATAATACTGTATTACATTTGAGTTCTTACCACCTTTTCGAAGTAACAGGAACACTCGTTGGAGTATTTGATGGCCAGATACTCATGCTGATACGCCATGGCTCACATTCCCCTCAACATGCCTGGGACCCAAGCAGAGTCCTTTCGTATACATTCTTGTCGTGTTCCATTCTCTCCAATCTTGCTGCCACCATCTGTCTATGGAGTCTTTTCCGGTGGGTCAACCTTTACTAGTATTTAACGTTCAGCCGAAAGAAACTGATAAGTTTCCCACTGGTACAGGAAACATCGGAGAGAGTTGAGAGAGTCTCTGGAGGTAGATGAACGCTTTCGACGGCTAGAACACCCATTGAGGACGCAAAAGATGCTTGAGGTAATCCTGAAATCAGGAGTGGCATATTGCGTGTTTCAGGTGAGTGGTCTAGCTCAAGTAATCGACTCGGACAGCGGTTTTACAATGAACGAATCCCACAGATGACATATTTTGCCATAGCATGCTACCTTGATCGCAATTTGTCACAGGATCGATTCAAATATTTAGTCATGTGGGAGGCAACGTACACCGGATTCTCGGTTGGTGCTATGAACTTTCGGTGTATTGCGACATTGACATAGTTTCAGGGAATATACCCAGCCATCCTCCTCCTAGTTGTTAGCATCTGCGAGGCGTTCTGGCAGAATACCTCTGATGCTTCGCCTCAACACGATCATCAGCCTGAGGTTCACGCCGTCTTGAATGAAGCCACACTGATACCCAACGGTTTGTGATTCAATCATTCAAAAGGGAGATCAGCCGCTTGACTGCGTTGCAACCTCCCACTAATCAACACCGACCAATATTTAACTTTCAACTCGGCATCGGGATAAGCGATTTCTCTTAGTATTGATATAATATTCTCATAAGTCTATGATTTCACTAATATTTATGCAAAACTTGCAATTTTTAAATTTATGGTGCCACCGACATTTCGGAATCAGAGATTACCTCCGGACTCCGTTTAAGCAACGCAAAACGTACTCAAGGTGCTCAATCATGACACGGTTGCGTCATGACTCATGACACGGTTGCGTCATGACTCATGACTATGTATGAACTTGTATATTTGCACTTCTAGCTGTTGGTGTCCGATATCGGACCGTCGGAAGGGTAGAAACGAGAGAAAACCCACTCCTTCTAGCACACTAACTTACATACAGACTGCCGTTTGGCGTCCCTGAGCTTCGCGCTGCTTTCCAAGAATCTAATACCCTCCGTCACCGAACAAAGTTCCTTCTCGGCTATGTACTTGATAACCTGCTGAATGTTGTCAGATCGAACCTCCTCGAGTGGGTTACCCGCTGATTGACGATCCCGAATCATTGCAAAGAGTGCATGATTGATATCGGGAGCCATGGTCCCTTGCTCCACCCCGACGGCAGTGAGCTTTAGCCAGTTCCCATAGAAGAGACCTCGAGCAACGGCTTCAATACAATCGGGTATTGCATGAGATCCCACAAACGTTACGTCCGTCACGAATGGGAAGCACCTGAAGAGACCGCTGGTCCAATGGGGGTCTTTTTGCCTGATGCCGACGACGGAGAAGGTGAGGCAATCCACGGGTGGTGGAGAATTATTGGTACGCTGGTTGGATAAAGACAGGTCCGTACGCAGCAGCTGAGTATCTAGAACCAAAGGAAATCGCAGTGGTAGTATTGTGGTGGAGGTAAGGCAAGGAGCGTCCATCATCGTGATCAGAAGTGGCAACAGAGGGCAGTTAAAGCCGTAAAGTGTTGTGAGATGAGGGAATGACAATGCTTCGAGTTTCCTTTGGTCCGGATCTAATGAATACACCTCCAATCTGATATTATCGTATATCGTTAGAACCTTCAAATTGGGGAACTTTGTAAGGATGTCCAGTGCCGGGGAGAGCTCTGCATTAGTACCCAGGCGAAGATGGAGATTGATGACACTTGGGAATTGTCCAGGGCTTGACCTCAGCTCATCTGCGTTAGCATCCAGCCGCTTGATATTTGGTAGGCAAAATATACTGTTGAGACTCCTCCTTATGGGGTCTCTGTGTACAGGTGTCCGGTGGTCCATCATGCTCAGGTAACTCAACGAGGAGAGATGTTCGGTAGGCAATCCGAGACTCTTCAGAGCCTCGAATGGAAGTCCTTTGCCATGTACGTCACATAAGGCAGTGATGGAGGTACACCTGGAGAGGTATGGCGTCACGACATCCATTATGGTGGACCAAGAGCAACTCAAGGTTGCGCTGGTACGAACATAGACCCTCAACGGTACGACTCCGGTTCTCTGCAGGAACCCTTTGAGTATACAAGGGGGCGTCCAGGCATCGATTACTAAGGTGGCCCAGAGTCTTGGATGGGAGAGCACGAGTCTGTGCCAGGAGGAGCACACACGGCTGAACAATACGGGGAAGTATCCGGTCTCGTTCGAAGGTCGGCTAAGCCAACCTTGGGGTTCATCAGAGATTGAGTCAATGACGGCTATAAAGATTTCTCGTAGGATGTCTGGTGGGAGAACCCCAGTAAAAGAGAGGACATTAGACGAATTGGGCTGCATGATGGGTCGTGGTTGCTTCCTGAGCTTGGGGTCGAGCGAAATGAATTTGCCTGATTGATCATGATCTTATCACGTTTCATCTCTTCATACTCCAAATTCGCGTGAAGTAATGCGAGTGAAAATGAACAATAAATAAATTCTAAACATATTCTGTTATATCCACTGTCGGGCGTATGTACATCTCATAAGTGAGTTACCCAATACAGAGACTTTTCGTCTGCACCTCTACGAACTCTACTCTCTGAGAAGATCATACCTCTCTTCACCCAAGAATAGCCATTCTCCACTATAAATTTGTCAGCCTTCTGCATGTGGTCAATTCGAAGTTCCTTCAGTGGGTAGCCTCCCAAAGCGCGTTCCTGTATCATGTAACATAGGGCCTCAGTGATACCATGGGCAGCAACCATTGGCTCAACACCAACTGCGATGAGATTAGGCCATTTGGCATCAAAGGGACCTATGGAAACTGCGCCGATGAACGTCATGACGTACGAGAAACCGAGGAGAGTAACGTCTTTGACGTTGGGGAAAGTAGAAAAAAGTTCGTTGGTCCAGTCATCAGGTGGCAGTTGATAACGGGGTGGATCCTTGATTGAGAGAGCGAGGCGCTCGAATGGGGGTGGTTTTAGATCCCTGTACTGAATTGGATACAAGTGGCTTCTCTTGTAACAAAGACTGATTGGCGCTAAGTGCATTATCGTGACGGAATATAGGTGAGGTGCGCTCATCAGATGCATGAAGATGGGGAAGGACGGGGATCCGAAAGCATAGAGGGTTGTGAGATGAGGAAATGGATATGGTGATATAGTTTCGTTAGGCGGAAGGTTGTACATCATTTCGCCGTAGATTGCAAGGTCCCTAAGATTAGGAAACCTTCTCAGAGTATTGAGTACAAAGATGGCATATGAGCTGGTAGCATCCACGCGAAGATGGAGTTCAGTGATGTTTGGGAGTAGATCTTTGTGTAGGTTTAGTTCGTAGGTGTCGATATCCAATCGGGTTAACCCATGTAGCTGGAGCACGGACTTTAGCGCCCAACCGTCTGGATTTCCTGTTCCAGCTCGGGACATGACGCCCAGGCGTTTCAACGAGCTAAGCCCATGATGATTCGCCCAAATCGCACTGAGAAATTCTTTTGGGACTGCATCGTGGAGATTAGTGATGACGACGCATCTGGAAAGGTATGGAGTGATTAGATCTTTGACGAAGGAGTAGATGTTTGCGTTCCCAGTGGCGAAGTAGAGTTCCAAGGGTACTGCACCCGATCTCCGCAAGCACATGTCGAGTAGCCGAGGTCGTGTATTGTCGTTGATTACCAACGTCGCCCAGACTCTTGGAAAACCGACGATGGTGGTATACCATTTCGAGCAAACGAGGCTGAATAGGCGAGGGAAATAAGCAGTCTCGTTCCACGGAAGCTTGGAAAGCCATCCATTCATAAAAGGTACTGAGTCCAGCGCGGAAAGAAAGATTTCGCGCAGGACATCAAGGGAAAGTTTTTGGATCGGGGACGATTCTTTGAATGCTGATGTCTGCATAATCGGTCGTGGTGGTGGCTTGTCGAAAGCTAGCGTGAGAATAGGCTGCCTGATTCATCTGGACTATCTCGCTCAAGTCCCTCTTATTTCCTTTCCAGCTGGAAATATACCATGTCATACTGTTCGAAAGCCACAGACTGGAAGAAGCTTGATACCTTCCAGTACACTAATCGAGTGCTATTCCAGACACTCCTGAGCTTTGATCACGAGCTTTTCGCGTTTCATTTGTTCAACCTTCATGCCTCAAGCTGGTTCGATATTGGTAAAGTACCTGTACTTCATAGATAGCCCGAAATCGCGTGAAGAAACTCGAGTGCGAGGAGGATAAAAACAAATTCTAACCGGGACCAAATAAATAGCGTATCGACGAATCAATACCAGAAATACAACAGGTCTATAAGAGGCGTGAAAAGGGCGAAATTCCAGACTTTCCCTTCCTCGATGCTACAAGCTACAAAATCAGTGTCCAGTGTTCAGTGTTCGTAAGCCGGGGTGATTGTACAATGAGTACAACAGAAGAAATACAGCGTGATAATGGGAAATTGTCCAGACATGCGTGAATGAATAAATATATATCATACGTGGTCATTGTCGTGGAAGAGAACAAGAAGAGAAAGGAGGAGATAAATAACATTCAATGTGACTCTTCGAAAGCGTCATAGGAAGGCCAAAGTCGTGGGGAGAAAGAGGATCATGAACGGCGAGCAGCAGCGAGCAGTAGTAGCGTGAACATCGGTAGGAAATCCTGTGCGTGTCAGGTCGTAGCATTGTTGTTCATGAGGCCGAAGTGAGAATCATAGTCAAAGGATGTGTAGCGAAGGTGGGGATGGTGTTGCTCCAGATGTTCAACGTCCTGAAGCCGCCAGTCATAGGGTAGCATGACACTGGGAAAACGTGGGGCGGTGGGAGAGGACGACAGAAGTCCTGATGTCTGGTGTCCAGTAGCATCCAGGGCGGAGAGGGAGGGAGCAGGGAACGGAGGTTGGAAGTGGGAAGATTGTGTGTGTGTGAAGAGAAGTTTCTGGTCACTGCTTCACTCCTCTCTTCATCTTCATGCTCAACCAACTTCGACCGACCACGCCTCTTTGCAACGCCGCCAGCTGCGGTACGACCAGCACCATCAACAGCGCCGCCAGGGGCTTGGATCGTTCCAGATGAAGTCGCTCCTGGGGTAGTTGGTCAAGTTTGTTGTGGATGATATCTTTGGTTGTGACATTGGCGGACATGACAGGAATCAACTCGACTGACTTCGGCCTCGGCAGCGTCGCCTCAGCACCACCAGTAGCACCAAGAAATCCGGTACCAATCGCACTCCCAACTTTCTTCACCAACCCTCCAAGGCTCCACTGCTGGCACGACCCACAACAGCTGTTGATATCCTCGCGAATGATCTCCTCCCACAAACACGTGGAACGACAAGTACCGTTTGGATTGAAGCAAAGGACTCCAAGGATAACATCGATAGCTTCAGAGGAAGCGGCGGTCGTCGAGGTGGTAGTGGTGATCAAAAACGGAGGGGAATGATGTTGGTACATGGTGGCCTGAATTGAGATTTCTCGTCCTCATCCTCTGGCCCGACCATGCCTTATCTTGCACCCACCACACCAGCACCGAGAACATCAGCAACACCAGCAGCTACTGTCGTTCCAGCTACAGTCGTTCCTGAACTAGTTGGTCGACTTGGTGTTTATGTTGCCGGTGGTGCCGTTGGTGATGACAGCCAAAGTCACGGCTAGTCGAGCCAGGCAAAGCGACATAAAAAACAGGAACGGGATTTGGACCAGTCGATCAACTGCTAGACGTTGATGTTGACGTTGACGGTGGTGGTGGTGGTGATTTTCGTGATGATGATGATGACGGTCGAAGTCATGACAAGTCTAGCCCGCTTAGGCGATATCAAAAGTGGGGAACAGGGTTCTTCTCCAACCTTCTCACATCCAAGACCTTTCTCCGCAACAGAAGCAGCAGCTCCAGCAACGCCCAGCCCCTTCCACCCAACCTCCCCCCTCTCCAGCACCAGCAACAGCAGCAGAACCCATCACTGACGCTGCTGCCACTGCAACAATCACAGATACGAGCTTGGAATCCTGGACGACGCCAACGCCATCGCCATATCAGGGAGGGGAAACGGTGAGTGGCGACAGAGCGTGATTGGGGGGTGCTCGCTCACTGGTGGTGGTGGTCGTGGTGGTCGTGGTGGTCGTGGTCATGGTGGTCGTGGTCGTGGTCGTAATCCTGGTCACAGAAGAGTGAAGAGAAGGAGACGATGATGATGGCGAGGATGATGGCAAGGATGGGGTGGAAGAATGGCGGTCACGTCGTCGTTGGTCCATCAATCGCCACGCTCGACCAAGCTTCCTCACACCAGCGACACCAACAGCTCCCATCGTTCCAGCTGCCGTCGTTCCTGAACCAGGTGGTCAACTTGTCGTCGTCATTGACCTGACCGGACCTCCCACCAACCCTCCACCTCCGACCTCTCTTCCCTTCAATTTGTCAAATTCTCTCTCATCATCACCTCCCTCTTCCTCCTCTTCCACCACCTCATCGTAATCCAAGCGCCAATAACAACAACACATCCAACATCCTCTGCCTCCAAAGTAGGAGAGGAAGAAAAGGCCGAGAAAGAGTGTCGTCCGTCGCAGAGGTCGGTGTCAAGCAATACTAGGTGACAAGACCAGCAGACGACACGGATTGGGATGCATCAGCAGCTTTGGATCCAATACTAGGTCCTATGGTTGGCAGAAGATGGATTGATGGATGAAGTCGTGGTGGAGGTGGGATTCAAGGTGATACTGGTCGTCGTCAGGGTCATGCTAGTCCTCTTCAGCAGCAGGAAGAGCAACCAATTCGGTTTCAGCACCAAGAGCACAAGTAACTCCTCCCGCCGCTCCATCAGCTCATGACGTGAATAGAGGTAGTCGTGGTAGTCATGGTATCAGGGAAGGAAGCGACGGTGGATCCTCAGGCCGTCGAGGAGGGACCGCTCGGATAGACTCAGCCTATGCGGTATGGAGGGAACGTCGTGCACGTATTTGAGAACGACGACGTCCTGAGTGAGGTCGTATTCGGAGTCGTGGTGATTGTGATGCTCGTGAAGGTACAAGACCTGGAGACCATCTTGGTCTAGCCTCTTCTCCGCGGTCCCCCTTCCCACCTACCCCCATCAAAGAGACGCCATAACAGGCTCCTCATTAACATCCCTCGCCTTCTTCCCTTTCGCCTTCGTCACAGACATAGAGGGATCATCCCCTCCAGCGCCAGCTCCTCCTTTCTTTCCCTTCCCACCACCCCCACCTCCAGTCGACGTAGAGGCGGAGGAGGAAGTGTTCGAGCTCCCGGGCCGACCTTCAACCCGCCTAACGAACTCCCCCCAAACACCTTTCTCCCCACTTCCCGCTCCTCCTTCTTTCCCTCCCTCTCCTTCCCCTCCACCACCATCCCCACCATCCCCGCCTCCGTCATCCACCCCACTCGACATCTCCTCAAACTCCCTCCTCACCTCCGGATCCGCTCGGCGCCAAAGCCCACGGTGTCGACATACCGTACTCTTAACATACCTCGAGCCAAAGATCAACTCGAACGCCAACTTCTGCGTTATCGGTGTCCCTCCTCCCGTCGTCGTCTTTCCTTCACTTCCCCCTTCTCCCCCTTCCTGAGAGGAAGATGAGGGAACCCCACGTCGGACAAGTTCATCCATAGCCTCAAACCCTCTACTTATCTCCGCGACTGTATAGTCGTTTGGCCACCTTTTTAGTGGTGGATGTGGGTGGTGTGGGATTGGGATTGGGGGTTTTGTTGATTTCGGGAGAGGTAGAGAGGAGGGTTTTGATGGAGGTTTTGAGGATGGGGCTGGTGCGAGGGAGGGTTTCGGTGGGGAGGAAGTGGTGGTGGGAGAGGAGGAAGTAGAGGCAGGTATGACTTGTGGTGACGAACTCGTCGAAGCGGGTCTAGGAGGAGGAGCTTCCGGTATAGTAACCGTCACATTCGAAGGTGAAGCCATCGCCGGAGGCGTAGGCGAAGGATAAAACCCCCGCCTAGCCTCACCAGGTGGTGGTGGTGGACCCATAGTACTCAACGAAGCCATGACCGGCTCTTGCACGATCGTACTTTGAGTACTTTGGAGTGACATCGGTGTATGCGTCAACCCAGAGTTGGGAGGTGATAGGGAAGGTGTTGGATCGAGTTGGAATTGATGTGGGTGGGTATGTGGGTGGGTATGAGAAGAGGAGTGACGAGGAAGTTTAGTCGTTCTTCCTTCCTCTCCTTCTCCTTCTCCTCTTCCTCTCTTCAACGAATTCGGATTCCCGTCCCTGCTCTGATACATCTCCACCCTACCTCCACCTCCACTCCCGCTCTGCCCCTGTCTGGCAATCTCCTCCCCCAACCCAGGACATTCCCCCTCTTCCAACCCCTCCAAGAAAGTCTTTCGGACTCGGTAAAGAACCCTCTGTTGACCTCGGACTACGCGGACGTTTTCGACGCCGTGGAGTTCCCATGTTTTCGTGGTGGGGTCGTATGTGTCTAGATAGGAGGGGTGGGAAGGCGAAGGGTGTGAGAGGGAGGAGGAAGAAGGGAGGGAAGGGGATGGAACGAGGTTAAGAGAATGAGTTAGGTGAGGAAGTTGGCCGAGGTGGAAGTAGGGGAAGGTGGTGGTGATGTGTTGGATTCGGAGAGGTGGGGTGTGTGGCTGAGGGTGCCGAATCGCACCGCGATGAGGCACGTCGTGTCGCGTCGTTCGTGTTGAGTCGCGTCAAGTCGCGTCGAGCCAATCGCGTCGTTTCGTTCGACGTCGTCCGGAAGAGATTCGAGGGCGAAGATAGTTGGAACAGTTGGAAGAGATAGGAGAGTTGAGATAGAAAAGCAAAACAGAACACATCCATCAGCCCGGTAACCTAACCGGTCAACAAAACCCTCATGGGGAGACGTACCTTATACCAAACAACAATCGTTATACTTCTATTATAATCATCCAGTTGTCTTTGCATTTCTTGGTTCACGTCTATCACTTGTCCTGGTCCTCCCGTTCCTACTTCTCTTCCTATTCCGCCTATGTGCGTGGTACCTCCGGATGTTGAGGAGGGTTGAGAAGCGGAGGGTATGGAAACCTCGACGATAGGTGGAGAACCCGACGAAGTAGACGAAATCTCAGCATGTGCATGTCCCAATAACGTCGTCCTACTCCCGAACCCCAAGTCTCTCTCTCTCTGAATCTGTTGTTGCTGTTCCGCCATCCCTGCTCCTCCTGCTCCTCCTGCTCCTCCTCCTCGAATACCGGTATGAGAGGACGAAGACCCCGAACCCGAGCTAGAGTTAGAGCTGTGGGATTTGGCGATACTATGCGTATGAGTATGAGAGAGGGCGCCTTGGAGGGAGTTCGTTGTCGTCATAATCGTCGCCCCCGTCGCTGGTGAAGCGGTAGCTTGGGTGAGGGTAGGAGAAGGAACATGCGCGCCATGCCTCGAACCCGTCGTTGCTTGCATACCAGAAGTACCCATAGGAATACCAGAGGTAGAAACAGGGATGGAGGAGAGAGCGATAGGCGCTAGAGAACCGTTTAACATATATCCATTGTGTTTTGGATAATGAGGAGGCTGGTGGTGAGATTGGTGGTGTGAAGGATTATGGTAACGTAGTGAAGAACCAGACGTGGACCCGACAGGTGGGGGGACGGAGACGCCATTGGGGACGGGGACGCCACCATTTCCTGGACCTCCTCCTGCTTGGTTCATAGTCTTGTAGTCCCTGATACCTCTCGTAGTTGATTATAATCTCTACCCATACTTATCGTCAGCTTCTTGCACATCCTCTCCTCGAGGTCGAGAAGGTATTAGGAACTCACTTTCCTATAGACCACCTCCTTCCTCTGAGTCTCGTGCACAGGAGTCCAGGACGAAGCGCGGGCAGGAACAACGATGGAAGTCCAAGTCCAAGTCCAACAACCGAGGATAGGGAAGACAGGAGGAAGGGCTCGTGGACCTGGGCTAAGGAACCCATTCATGGACACCTGCCTGACACCCGCCTGACATCAAGCATGCATCAGGCATGGGAAAGAGAAGAGCCGAAAGCACATGGGAATTCGAAGCCGTCAGTGGAGGGAAAGGGATGGACCTCGGTGTTACCCGGTCCTCCGGACCGTGGTTGTATCAGGTGTCAATGGCTCGGGTGTTCGGGTACTTCGGAGATAAGCGGGGGAAAGAGATACTCTAAGTAACTCGTGGACGTCCATCACTTTGAAACGTTCTGATTTTCAGGACTGGAAAGCGCGTTTCAATCTTTACGCCGTCACGCATACGGATCCTAACGCTCGCGATAAGAGGAAATCTCGATCCTCAAGGGATGTCAAAGGGCGATGTTTGACTCAGGCGGGACGGTCTTCGACGGAGATGATTCAGAAAGCGGCGTGTAATTCTCTACACGGGACCAGAGACGAGATGAGGCGGAAGTTCCTCTGATAATCCCCGGCCCGCTACTCGATATTCGATCCCTGTACTCTCGCGACAGCAGGCTACCACATCCTCGAAGAGGTCCATCATTGAAATGTCGTCCCCCGAAAGGAGTTGACCGAAGATCTACCCTCGACTATTGATCCCGACGAACGAGCTCCGATTCATCTATGGCGTGGATTAGCTTTTTGAATATGAAGTGAGAGGTTGGTTTGGAAGAGGAGGGGAGAAGGGGATCGGAACTGGGAGAGAGGCAGGAAATTGGAACAGAGAGAGAGGGAAGGAAGCGGGGCATGCGTAGAGGTGTGAGTCGATGAGAATATGAATGAGAATGATGAGGAACGAGAGGCGATGAGCAAGAGAACCAGAACGAAGTCTGTTTTCAGATCTATTGAGAGGCAGAGATTCTTGTGATTGATCTGGATTCGAAGAAAAGAGAAGAAAATAGATACGAGAAGAATGGAGAGAAAAACTCGTAGAAGAGAGGGAGGAAAGAAGAAGAGGCGATGAAGGATCGCATTCTCCGTCTCTCGCTATTATAGGGAGACCAGAATTCCCCTTCAAGTTAGGAGTTAGGCGAAGACTGTTGAGTGTAATGCAAAAGCCTTTAAGCTTTTTGGGTACGTTTCTATAATCTCGTCTCGTCCTTCTCATCTAATTCTTACGAGTCTTGGTCTATAAGTCTTTGCATCGTTCTATCACCCACCCACCCGTCAGTATTAGTCTCCCAAGAGACGTCTAGCTATCTAGCTACCCAGTGAGCTATAGTTTTTGTTCCTCCGGTGTACCCATGGGTACGTTTCTTTAATTTACTATCATCTCTTCCTCTCCATCTAATTGTTAGTCTTGGTCTCCAGATTCTACTGCATTTTCCGTCTAGAGACACCTAGTGAAACAGCATAAAAGAGAGGTCCAGCCATCTATCGATATCTTACTTGCCCAACGGGTAGACCTATCACCTGTTCAGTCGAACAGAAATAGACCTGTCTTCTATCTCTCTCTCAGCTTCTTCCAACGTCATTCTTCATTCATTCATCCGGTGCCGATATGATACTCCCGTCATACCACCCAACCCAACCCAATCCATCGCTCTGTTAACATCGATTCGTTCCCCTCAAACCGACAGCCTGAGCACCTTGCGTCATTCCGTCATTCCCCAGCAGAAGACAGTGATCATCGCTACTTTTCATTTTTGATTCCGAGGATGACCCTTCAATTTTCCCTTTCCCCACTAATTGATCGCCCCTGATACGCGCTCGTACCTTTTCCTCCCAACTCTCTTCGGATAATCGTGGAGCCACCACGACGGCGCAGGTCGGCAGAAGCCACCAAAAGCTGACAGAAGCAGGCAAAAGCAGGCAGAAGTGCCTCGTCCCTACCGACGAGCAATCATACCTACGGCCCGCTTAATTCTTAGCATTGGAGTATCGTTGAGAGAAGAAGCAGGGAAGGAATGACAGGCTCCACTTAGTTTTTGCGACAATTCTGGTATATAAAGACCCTATTTCTCTTCGCCTATTTCTTCAACTCAACTTTACACTCTACTTGCAGGTTGAGCCCGAACGAGCCATTTCCAAGATGAAGACCCCCCTTCTCTCCGCCCTGGCTATTGCCATCGGATCTGTATCGGCACATACGATATTTCAGGAACTTTATGTCAATGGGGCTGATCAGGGACATTTGAATGGGATTAGGGTGGTTGATTATGATGGGGTATGTTACGTTCCTCCCTTTCTGAGGCATTTCGTCGCTTTCTATTCGACGTACCTTACTGACTTTGATCTCTCCTTTCATGGTTGGTGCCACCAATAGCCGATTACGGATGTTAATTCGAATGGTATGTCTTCATCCCTCCTTTCTCGTTCGAAGGTGAGAAGCTAATGAATGGCGTGTAGATATAATATGCAATGGAGGCATCAACCCGTACCACCAGCCTATGTCTTCTGCTATCATCTCCGTTCCTGCTGGCGCTTCTGTTACCGCGGAGTGGCATCATACGTTGAACGGTGCTGATCCAAGTGATTCGGCGGATCCTATTGATGCTAGTCACAAGGGTCCTGTTATTGCTTACCTGTACGTCTTCCACTTTCCTTTCCACTTCCACCTCGGTGTCTAATTATGCGATACTTTGTCTAGTGCGAAAGTGAACAACGCAACTCAGTCCTCTGTAACCGGCCTCCAATGGTTCAAGATCTACGAAGACGGTTATAACCCATCCACTAACACATGGGCTGTCGATACCCTCATTAAGAATAAGGGAAAGGTCACGTTCAAGATTCCGAGTTGTATCGCAGCGGGACAGTATTTGTTGAGACACGAACTTATCGGTGAGTTTTCACTGCTTATCCCGTTTGAGCATGGGTTGACGAGGAATCATATAGCTTTGCATTCGGCGGGCTCGTACCCAGGTGCTCAGTTCTACATGGAGTGTGCTCAGCTTCAGATTACGGGTGGTGGATCGACGTCGCCGTCGCCGACTGTCAGCTTCCCTGGTGCTTACAAGGGTTCTGATCCTGGTATCACGATCAACATCTACCAGACTTTGAGCTCGTATACCATTCCAGGTACGTCTCCTATTGTGATATTCACCCATATGACGGATACTAATGGGGGCGTGCAGGACCTAAGGTGTTCACCTGCTAAACTTGCATGTCGGATTGAGACTCTAGATGCACCAGTCGGTCCACCATCGGTCCTACGATCTATTTTTATCCCAACACGTCGAATGTATACCTGTCAGCTGGACGAGAAAGTCAAAAATAACAACGTCTTCTTTCAATTCAGTTCATTCGCTACCGCAATGTCTTGAGCATACCAGGAAGATCGATGAACTTCCTATCATATCATGCAAGTCGTCATACGCATGTCTTGTGAAGGTCTTGATTCCACCGGATTACCCCATACCGCTTTCCCATCTTATCGGTTCTCAAGAATCAAGAAATCGCGGCCCGCTGCTGTACTCCGTTCACGTCTATTCCAGGCTGTCCAATCCCATTTGCTTCTTTCATGATCCATCCGACTCAAATTGATCGGCTAGATCACGACATTCCCCAGCCGATAAATACAAGACTTCCGTCCTCTCCGACGATTTTCCCCACAATTATCCTTTCCTCCCTCATTCTGTCATGGCGATAGGGCATTGTCACTGCCGTGACGGTACTCTATACGATTGTCCCTTGCCATGTGAATAGGCATGTGGCGAATTTGGCTCTGTCGGCGGCTTTAACGCTTGGAAATACTTGGAAAACCCAAGAAATAAGGTACGCCTGCGGGGAATTTGGGTGAATGAAATGAACGGGTTGGGCGGGTGTGCGATGCTTGGGGAAGGGCTATAAAAAGAGCCAGTAGCGAGTGACGATGAACCAGGAAAGTTCACCCGTTGAACGACCACGATGAAGGCGGTTATCTCATCTGCTGTTATTGCTGCTGCGCTGGCTAGCTCTGCTTCTGCACACTCTATCTTCCAGGAACTGTATGTCAATGGTGCCGACCAAGGACATCTCACTGGTATTCGGGTACCAGATTACGATGGCGTACGTTCTGCTTTTCGTCTCATACACTCTCAGGATGCTAACCAACTTCCTTCGGCAGCCCATTCAAGACGTGACTTCCAATGGTGGGTAACCCGTCTTCTGCACACGTGAACTTACACTGATTCAATCCTCCAGATATCATCTGCAATGGCGGAATCAATCCATACCATACACCCATCTCAAACGCCATCATCTCCGTACCTGCTGGTGCTAGCGTTACCGCAGAATGGCATCACACTCTCAACGGTGCTGACCCATCCGACTCTGCCGACCCCATCGACCCTTCCCACCATGGACCCGTCATCAGCTACTTGGCGCAAATCTCGAACGCCACCTCGCCGACTGTTACTGGTTTGAAGTGGTTCAAAATTTACCAAGATGGTTATGACCCATCGACCAACACTTGGGGTGTGGATACCATGATCAAAAATAAGGGAAAGGTTACGTTCACTATCCCGAGCTGTATCCCTGCTGGCCAATATTTGTTGAGACATGAGTTAATTGCGCTCCACGCGGCTTCTTCGTACCCTGGTGCACAATTCTACGTACGTCTTTTCCTCCTTGATGCGTGTCGTTTGGTAAAACTAAACTCGTTACGAACAGATGGAATGTGCACAACTCCAGATCACTGGCGGTGGGTCTACCCAGCCAGCGACAGTCTCCTTCCCAGGTGCCTACTCCGGTACCGACCCTGGTATCAAGATCAACATCTACCAGACTCTCTCTTCATACACTATTCCTGGACCTCCAGTCTTCACTTGCGGTGGAGGATCTGGTACCACGACTACTCCTAAGCCCACAACCACCACAACCACCACCACGACATCCAAGCCTACGACAACAACACCGACAACGACAAGCCCTTCTCCTACAGGAACTGGTGCTCCCGTCGCTCAGTATGGTCAGTGTGGCGGAATTGGCTGGACCGGATCGACGGTTTGCGCGAGCGGTCTCACCTGCAACCACATCAACGACTACGTGAGTTTCTATCCCTCCGTATTGTGATTTAGCTGACGCTGTTTCAGTACTACCAATGCCTGTAAACAGGTCGGAACCAAATAGGATTGAGTGGGTAAAAGGATGGGATGTCTTTCGTTCTAGCTTACGAGTTACGATGCAGTCAAAATCAATAATTGAATTTTATTTTCATATGCATTCTTTTCATCGCCCTTGACCCGTACTATTGGTAGCATTCCTCGTATGAGCTCTCAGTTATATGGACATTGACGCGTGTTGATGGCGAGTACTCAAATAGCTGATCAGCGATTGGTGGCTAGTTGTAGGCTAGTTCGTAATCCGCGTAAACCGACCCAGCCTGACGATCAGGCTTACCCAATCAATTGAACCAACGCATGGAAAGAATTGTTTACTATCATTGACCACCACCAAGCGTCGTGATTTACAGAGGGAACAAAGTGCCACCTTCATCTCTTGGACGCACTTTTCGCTGAAGTACACTATGGATACTGCTGCTACTCCTCAAGCGCTGCTGGTTGCTGTCCCGTACTACCGTCACTTTCTTATGTCGGCACTCTGAGCCGACGACCCTCCACGCAGAGGCCCTCCACAACGTGAGTCTTATTGTGCTGATCAAGGTACTTCTTCTAAACTTCTAATTAGTTGTCTCTGTTAAGACCTGCGAAAGCTGGCTATGGCTTGGTCTTGATCACGGGAGGCAACGGCAATGTTGATAGCCTCGCAAACTCGATCAACTTTGCAGGAGGTTCGTGAATTTGCCAACCTTTTTTCAACCATAGGTTGTTAGACTCCCCGTCATTGCTGACAACTTCATGGAAATTTTCGAAGCATGGGATGCCTCCTCGAGTCTCCGTACGAAACATTCAGGACCAACACCGACTTAGCCATCTGCAACGTGGGTTACGTTGGCTTTATACAGTTTCCTGACGTATCACCAGAAGATTCGGAGGATCCTCTACCGTTGTTGAAGCTGCCTTTGCTTTCTCACGTGGACCCATACAAAATTTCAAGGTGGACGACATCCTCAAGCACTTTATCAACACTTGAAGCAGGATCTTGACCGCCACTGGTCCAAGGGAACTCGGAGGATAGACGGAAGCATACTGTCCGGACTCTGCTGCAGAATCTGAATAAAGAACACGGCGAGGAAACTTCTTAGGTTCGTCGTACAATCCGTCTGGGTGCCAGTACTTGACTTACATTACTCCAGGTTGCTGGCGCCCTCACCAGCCCGCAGCGATACTACCACTGAACGGATATCATCCTACAACAGACACATTTGAGGGTGTATATGCCAAGATTTGCACGAATAGTATCGCGACTGTAAATATTACTCCGTACCAATTGATTCAACATGCTAACTTCGATACGTTTCTATCTCAGGATGTTTCTCTCCCTGATGAATCGAGGCTTCTCTACTCGGACATAGGAGCCTGACCGTGTGTTTGTTGTGTTTGTCCCATGTCGCTATACATGCATCGTTCCGACATGTCATATGGCACACGAGAGGTGGCCAGGAGTACTCCGTTTTGATCATGTATTTTTCTCTACGTTCGCGAACATGAATACAATGTATCAATAGAAACCCATCCCCTTGCTTTGAATGACGTGGATCGACCGAGATACAGAAACTGAACTTCCTACAACCTACAACTGGAGAAATTCTCCACCTCGTCAAACAGTGCATTAGCCAAGACTTCCTGGAACAGCTCCGAGACATACAAATCGGATTGGCCTATCCAGAGATTGTACCGAGTTTGCCCTGAGTTGATTTTGGCGTCGTGATCCCTCCATGAATAGAATGTGCTCAACCCGCCCCTCGAGGTTAGCAAGATTGAGCACGAGGAGGTAGGAAGACGAAGTGTATCGTGTAGGAAATGGTAAGCCTAGTGCGTTGCTGTCGTGGGTGTAACCCAATACGGTGTCATCCTATGAAGGAACAAAGAGCCTGTCACTCAGCGTCGTCAAACCCAGAGTCAGTTCGTAACCTACCTTTCCCCAAACACATCCATCAACCATAACCCTCAAACTTCATTCATCCTCTGCAGCTTGAGGCGGTTCTTTGGGGTCCGTTGATCCTCGACTGGTGGTCCTACATGAAAGTTGCCAGCAGATGTTCCCTTCCGTATTTGGAAATACCTTGTCCGCCCCATAAAAGTTGATGCCCTCCTAGGGCTGGATTGACACATTTCTTACACCTGCTACTTCGACATACTACAAACGCCAGATGGGAAACGTTGCTTCTACTCTTAGGAGACTCTTCGCGTACCTGCTCGCGTCGCCAGAAGGGACCAAGAAACAAGAACTGTCCGTTCTCGTCATAGGTTGGTACCAACTACTTCGCCTTCTCTGTGTTGCCTGGTCTCTTTTTCTGGCTTGTTGTCACCTTTTCTTATTCTTCTTAGCGAGCACAGTTTAGGTATCTCTCTTTCCTCATACTATTTACCTACAATCCTTGTAACTTGGTTGATGACTGGGACGCTGACCTTTCCTCGCACCTCCCCACTCAGGACAGCCGGAATCCATCATGTCCGTGCCACCTGTCCGTTTTTTTCTACGTTGCTCTTGTTATTTTCTTTACTGTCTCCTCCAACACTGCCGTCTTTCCCTCCCAGATCCTTCAACTTCAAACCCTCTACTTCGAATGTCCACTGTTCACTGACGCGGCATTCTGCCTTCAGGACCTCCCAACTCTGGGAAGACGACAATTATTCGTCGACTTCTTCTAGACACTGGCAAGGAAGCCGCGCCTACCGAGCTCTCCAAATACAAGCTCAACATATTTCAAAATATCCTGGAGGTCGCCGAGAAGATACACGAATATTTAAACGCCAGAAAACTTATTTCTACGGCGGATTACAGCTATGCCGCGGAGCTTAGGAAGACTCTTAGGTCTCAACGTGCTGTATTTGAAGAGTCTAACAAGAGGAAGACCGTGATATTGTCCAAGGATCTGGTTGAGGCTCTCTATGCTGCGGCCAACCATACGTCGGTCTATGACATCGTCCAATGTGGGCGACACGAGGAAATTGGACTTGCCGAGTCTGATGTCTAGTGAGTTTCATCTCAGGAATATCAGACAAAGACGTGACCTAACTAATGATTGTTTCTCTAGCTTCCTAGATGGTCTGCTCCGAATTGGAAGGGCAGATTACGTTCCAACTCTACAGGATGTCTTGAATGTATGGACTCCTCGCCGACGAGGCACGTTTCCCACTACTGATATTCCGTCGACGTACGTGGAAGTCGGTAACGTGAGGTAAAGGCTAGGCATCTTCGGGTTGTACTTTCTGCTGACATATGCTCGGAAGGATTCATTTTGAGGAGGTCAACATAGTTGGAGGGGGTGATACTTCGGACCGTCCCGACATCGGTCGTTGCGGTCAACCAGCTCTTACTGTCTATTGCGTTCCCTTGGATGCCTACCGTGACAAGGTCAGAGATATCATCTACGTCGACATACATACTGATATCTCCATTATCCAGGCCGCGTTTGAGGAGATCATCGCAGGTTGGAAGAAGATCCTTGAGCAAACTATATCCTTTGGTGGCCGCACCGCCATCGTCTTGAATCGAATTGACGTGTTCATCCAAGCCCTAGAGAAGATTCCTCTCTCACAGGTATATCCCGGGTCCGTGCTTGAGAAGTATGAGCGAGGCCCCTTACAGGCGGCGGAATATATTGGTCGTTTGTTCTACGATGAATCCCTTGAGGAGGGTGCTGATTCGTACCATTTCCTGTGAGTCTTGTCTTCGATCCCCCTTCGGTCTAAATTTCCTCCAATTGATGTTCTTCATCAGCGTTGCAAACTCTTTGAACCACTCAATCCAGCCCCTTCGCGAAGTGTTGATAGAGATCATCGCTGAGCTGTGAAGCTGTGAAGGCAACTTGAACAATGGTCTGCCAATGAGCCGCGGAAACCTGGAGAATGGGAACGTAGGATTGAGGGTCGAGAGGGGATTGGATTCCTAGAGGACATTTATTCGTCATATATTAACTCATGGTTCATCTAACAATTTATCGATTGCCAAAGAATGATGGATGAGTGCTGAATGCAGGAATATTGGCGACATCAGAACCTGAAGGCTTGAGTTTGAGGTTGATTTGCCTGCCCTATATTGATCTTTCAATTACCGCCTACGCGGTCAGTTCCTTTGTCCGATTCTCGACATGAGAGAATCACATGAGAGAATCTTCAACTCCGCTTAGGTCAACCCTCGTGCGTCCACCCACTTCAGTTCTAGCGTAAGGGTAGGTATCATTTATGACTTGAACTTTATTTCGCCGGTTTTCCTCAGGCATTTGAGGCTTCTCATGGCCGTTTCATAGAAAAACACTTGAACCGAGTGCTAAAATTGTTTATTTCTCACTTGCAGGGACCATAGCCACCCTGACGCCGAAAGTACAAGTATGGACTGGTTATTCCAATTCGTCCACGTTAAGAACAAAGGTCTCCATTCGCTGCTTAGGCGCTATGTCGCCGCAGTGGAGCATCCATTTCGCAGTCACGCGTTATTCCAATCTTCGCCACCCACCACACGAGGCTCAACAGCTTTTTTCTACCAAGATCGTCTCGAAATCTTCTCGCCTGTCTTTCGTTAACCATGACTTCTCCTGTGGTATATTCCAGCAATTGTGAGTTCTGAATCGTTTTCCCAGACCAGATACTAAGACCCGTCCACGCAGTCAACGCAGAAGATGCCGAAGTCACGTTTGAATCTTCTGATGGGGTTCGATTTCGGGTTCACGCCGTCAATCTGAAAGTGCACACAGGCGGGTTTCCCTCTCAAGGCCTGGTCATTGACTCGGAACCAGCGCCCTTACCTGAGCTTGCTTCCATTCTCGAAATTCTATTCAATTTCATCTACCCTCGGCGCCAGCTCAACTTGCTCAAAGACATCGGATTTGACTCCTTGAAGCACGTCGCAGAAGCAGCCGAGAAATATCAGGTGTATCCTGCGATGTACTCTTGCTTCTTAGAGATGAAGTAAGTCTTTGATGCATGTTCATCCATGGCGATCTACTCACTGCCAATAGAGAATCCATCACTCCAGACCATGTATCTGACGTTCTGGCGTATGCACTCAAGCACGATTATGCCTCCCTTGCTAACAAAACTGCCCCCATCGCCCTTGACCGTCCAATATTCGAGGTTCTAAACGCCATACCTTTGGAGCAGCATATGAGATGGGTACGTTATCTTCGAAACCTTGTTGGGGATACATCTGAAAGTGGGATTCCTCAGATGACCTACTATCACGGCTGGCGGGAAATTCAGAAAAAGGCACTCACTCACCATGTCGCCGGCACTCAAAAACTGGTATCTCGGATTGCTGGCAGTGTTTCTTCGTTACATGACTTGGAGGCGACCTTCAAGGGAGTCGAAAATGTTGGGGGGTTTAAATCGGCCATCAAGCAAGATATCGAGCTCCAGTCAAATCTAACGATACATCTCGTTCCTCCAAGCACGTTAAACGATGATCCTCGTACTCATGAGGTCGACGGTGACATTCAAATCGAGTGCAGCAACAAGGTTCGACTTCGAGCTGACCGTAATGTGTTAATGGCGTGTGCACCTGGATTTCCCCTTGATCAAGGGAATGAGGTTCTCGTCGTTGTCCCCGAGAGGTCTTCTATTATGTTGATACTCCTCTCGTTTCTTCGTGATGTACGATGTCCAGACCTCTCTCAACTTGAATTCAGTGAGTTGAGGGAGCTGGGAGAAGCGGCGGAGAAGTATCAGGTGTATCAAGCCATGAACCTTTGCCGATTCTTTATCAGGTGTGTCAAGTTGTGCTTTCAAGGGACACAATTAACTAACATGCCCTCCAGAAGGTTCTTGCCTTCGAACGCAGAAGACATATTCACGTATGCGGCCAAATATGGATACCTCGATATTCTCGACGAGAGTGCACCTTTAGTGCTCGGCTTATCGTTGGAAGATATTTCGGCCAAGCTTCCTGGGAAGCTGTTCCAGCCTTGGGTACGGCACAGACCCTTCTTGTGAACTTGGACTTACTTGACGTCATAGATTACTTATGTTCACCAGTGGCAAAAGATAGCACAGATCGCGGCCACAGAACTCATTGATAAGGGTGCTCAACTCATCTGCTATGATAACTATCGCGGTAATGTGCAAGGAATGTGTGGCTGTCACACGCCATTCTCCTTTCATTCTCTTCCTATCATTACGAAACTATATACGAGTCCTCACTGGCTCGTAGTTCTTGACGAACTGATCCCTCCCAACTACCCGACCTGCCAAAACGCCAATTCGAAGCAAGTTTTTGACTCTTGTAAAGCTACGATCAAAACAAAGATTCTAGACATTCGACCACTTAGTAGTTATATAAATCCACCCGTAGTTGAGTCCTCTTGATGTTGTCGTAGTTAGGAAGTACTTGTAACGAAAGATACCGCGCCCAACTATTTCATTGATGACGCTCAGAGAATTAAACGGCCTGCGGCAGCTACATAGCCATCAAACCGAAATGAGAAATGGAAGATCACGAAGACGGCAAGACGACCATCTATGAAACTCGAGGTGGAAAAACCGCACAAGGTCATGGTCCTAAAGAGGAACGTCGGGATGGTGCTTGCCTGAAATGGTGTTACGCCGACTGCTTACTCAGCTGTTGCGGACGTCCCGTGACTTCACCCTAGGCGGAGAATCCGCTCCAGCCGTACTTGCCTTCCCACAAGTCAGCCAGTACCTTTGTCTTGTCTTCCTAACTCTTCCATACTTACAGCGCTCAACCTCCCAGTCACCATTCGACTCTGAAATACAATGTTTCTGATACATCAGCCTAGGATCGACTAGATGGGCACTTTCTCGGGCCTGTGGTATGTTTGCAAAAAGTCAATTCATGCTAGAGCCTGCTAAAACAGTTCGCGTCTTTTTTAGCCACTACAACCTGATATCAGGACGATAGGATGGAAATTCAAAGTGCACACCAATGAAGTGTGATCTTGCCTCCATGGCCATTTGGTGCACGGACCTCTTTCCTTTCAGAAGCGATTGCAGATCCAATGAGGTTGCAGGTCTGGCGACGTACAAGAGACGTACGACACCTTGCAAACTATGATTATGGAATCTGTGTACTACGCCTTCGGCTCCAGGGGCCTGCGCCGTCTCACGCGTCATTCCACTTAGAAAAACTTCGAGTCTGCTACACCATCGCTTTCCCTGCTACACCCTCGATTTCTCTCCTTCCACAGATCCTGACAGACCCCATATAATGCTCTTGACGCACAACCATTTCCACTCAGCCTCTATCTGTGCCTGCCTATGAGGTTGCTGGGATAGTTGACTGGGACGGGTCGGCGTGTATAGGTCCCGGTCGTGCAGCCCATACCACATTTCCCCACACCATTGCCACTTCTTTCAATATCGACGGAAAATTGCTGGGCGCTGGAAGAGAAGAAGGAGAATCTCCCTCGTATGGCGAGTTCATGACGAACCGAGTCCAAATTCGTCCACCTCCCCTGGACACCGCTTTTACCCGTATGACGCTTCCTTTCGCTTCTCATTCTCTTGAACGACGGGTTGTGTCGGCGCTGCACCTGGTGCCATACAAGCTCTGGGCCTGGGTCTGGGTTTGAGTTGGGTATACGTGGGGGAGGAGGGAGAATAGGAACGTCAAGGCTCAATTCACGTGTATGGACGTGGACACTCCAGGGATTAACAGGAACAGGAGCAGATACACTGCACGCAAAAACTGCTGATGCTGGAATTGCTGATGGTGACGATGGTGTTGGCTCCGTTGCTGAGGGTGGTGAAGAGGAAGGGGACGGTAGTGGACACTCTCCATACGCCCTCCCATCGCGACGATCATGAGCAACGCCAAGCACGGCATGCTAACTATCATTTTATATGTTACTGCTGGAGATGCGAGAGGTGGAGGGTTGAGGCAGAGGGAGCTGGAGCTGGACTTCTTGTTACCGAAGAAGAGGATGGGGAAGAGGGTGAGGAAGGTCACGGATATGGGGATGACGAGGGCGAGGATAGGGATGAAGAATCCTGTCCACTGGTTCTGATATCCCTTAACTTGACTGGACAAATGACAGCGGCGACTAGTGCTGTCATCAGGCCAATACCAACGAAACCAACAACTTCAACCCCACATCCAGGAGTACCACTAGCGACTATGACGAGAGCTTCTGTCGCTGTTGCTGCAAGTGCACCAGGCATGGTCGAGGTCGAGGTCGAGCTTGAAGTTGGTTAATCGTGAAGAGCTCGGTGGTCTGATGATGGGAAATCTCCCTCCACCGAGAGATGGTCCCTCTTCCGATTTCATCATCCTCCCTTCCCGCTCTCCGAGTCACGTCACTCCTCGACACCAGGAAGGCCGTTGACGTTGCTGCCGCTGCCGCTACCGACCCTGCTCAACCTAAAAATTTGTCATCGTTCCTCCTGCCAATGGGGTGGCGACATTTGCCATGATCCCATGCCTACTGTTATGAATATCAGTACGCATCTTGGTGTTGGGGTGGGATGCAGATATGCATGCTGCTGCTGCTGCGTTGATGGAACGGAGGGTGCTGGTGTTGAAGTTGACATCGGACCTGCTGTTGCTACCAAGCAGGCTGAGGACGCTCAAGAGGGCGGGAGTCAAGAATCTGGTGTTCATGGAACTTCCGTCCTGATCGTGTCTTACACCATGAGCGACAACATTGGATCATTTCGTGCTCGGATGAGTTTGGCTGCAGAAGAGAGCAGCAGGAGGAGGTGCGAAAGGTGGAGGTCTGGCGGGAGGAGCTGAAGCTGGTACCGGACTTGCTGGATGAGGAAGAGTGGGAGGAGTGGGAAGATCATGGATATGAGAGCGAGAGTGAAGATGAAGAAGAATTCCGTCTTGGTTCTGATATCCTATAATCCGATCGGACCAGTGACCAGTGACGACCACGACTGTGATCACCATTACCAATACAACCAACCACCCAACTGCCACCAACAAAACTAACTGGTTCGGGGACACCGATATTCGCTATGACAGGAGATGCTGGTGCTGGTGCTGGCGCCTGTGCTGGTGTTGGCTTGGTTGTGGTTGACGTCGAAGCCGAAGTTGTCATTGTGGTCAAAATTGGTTGAATATGACGATGAAGAATCACCCACCATTGATATGGCACCCTTATCTGAGCTTATCGCCCTATCTTCCTTATCCTCCGGATTCCTCCCTCCGAAGGCTACTTCCCTCCCTGATCCTCGATACCAGGAAGTTCACAACCACCGCTACTACCCACACTAGTTCGTACGGCTGAAGAGCCCGACTTCAGGAAGTAGACGTCTGTCTGGGGTGACGTACAACCTGCAAGCCATTCACCAGTTCGACGCAAGCCGCCCTTGTAGGCGGAATGATGGCATTGGTGAGGATAGCGATCCCACTGTTGTGAGCATCACTAGCAGTGAAGGTGTCAGGAGGATATAGGGGTGGACGCTGCTGCTGCTGCTGCGCTTGTGGAACGGAGGGTGGAGGGTTGATGGAGGATAGAGGGTGCTGGTGCTGGATTTGGAGTTGGACCCGTTCCCGCTACCAAGGGGATGGGATGGCACGAAGATGGGCTGCAGTAGCCAAAGTGAGGAAAATATCCCCACAAAAGTGAAGGGGGCTATCTGGGGTCGGATAGGGCAGCGAGGGAGGACAAAGAACTTCGAAGAAAGGGGCAGGAGGCAGTTTCTTGGTCGTGGGTGCTTCGTCATATTTGACCGCCTTCGACCCAAACTATGGGTCCCTGTGTCACTGTAGAAGTACCAGCGCCGGTTCCTGTCATAACCACAGGGGGTATTCCTGGGCTATTTGGCTTCCAGGCCGTTCCTGATGCCGAGGTTGTGCTCGAAGGGGAGTCATAACTCCCTCAACTGGCTTCGGGTAATGTTCAGACCAAGAACGCTAGATTCTTCAGCCGTGTAGCATCTTCAACATCTGGAACCCCGCCATCCATACCACCTCTGCTGCTGCCACCGCTGAAGCTGTAAATGACTCTGGCGCATCGCTGTTGGATATTGCCACTGGATAAGCCAAAGCAAAAATCACGGCTAGGAGTAGGGCGAGGACGAGGAAGAAGGATGAGAAATTGGTCGATACCGATGCGAAAGGTTCGCTGGTATGTGGGCTGAAGTCAAGCACCAGGATCAGGATCAGGTTGAGAGTTGGTTGGGGCGTCGCATCGTATGGACACCATCGCCGATGCTCAAGATATCGGAGCATTTCATCCCTCCCTTCAACGTTTACCTGTATAAGCAAGACAAGGGTCTCTCCCTCGTTCGGATATTGGTTCTGGTTGCCCCTTGGTGGTCTTTGTGATCCTCCCCAGGTCGTCGTTCCCCACCCTCACACCGTAACCTCAGTATTCGGGACTATGTACCAGTACTGGATGCTACTCCTCCGACATTCCTTTGGGATACACACGGCTTTTTTTCTTCTCATTCTCCGATGCTACTTTTCGATGATGGACTATTTCATTTCTTATCTGCACTACTTGTCGTCTGATGGCTACTCCGTACTATTGGTTCGCGCGTATCCTGACTGTTGTTTACGTTGTGTTTCTCCCGTTGTACGAGCACTCCTTTGGACTCTTCTATTCCATGTTCCTTATTACGGCGCAGCCCATAGATTGGTCATGTAATCTAGGTGTAATGTACGATAGTGTCCCGATATCAATCAACACCACCATGCTCAGAAACATTGTCCCCTTCCTCCTCCGACGTTTCATCGTCCGCCTGAGCACCCCAGAAACGACCAACGAAATTCCTAATGATACGTGGGAGAAGCTGTAAAGTCTACATCAGTAACCCATCCAGACTCGAACCAGAGAATGCTACTAACCGAAACTTCTTCCTCATCCTCCTCGTCTTCCTCCGCTGCACCATCACCACCCACCTCAGGCTCACCAGCGCCCTCCCCAAACTCACCCACCTCCCTCGCATCGCCTTCAAACCCACCAGGCATCTCATCCCTAGGTTCAACTCCAGCAGCACCAGCCATTATCCCCTCCAACCCTTCCAAACCAAACCTCTCTAGTACCTCTCTCAATCCACCAGGGAACTCCCTCCTTAAGTTCTCATCCTGACCAATCATCTCCTCCAGGTGTCGTCTCGCTTCTGGATCCGGTAGGATCTGCGCCAACATCCGAGCGTCTAAGGCTGCTTGTTGACGTCTCTGACCTGCTGTTCTTCTTGGAGCTAGAGTGGGCAGGTCTTCGACATTGGCGAAGTAGGCGTCGTTGTAGGAGGAGATGAGGGTGGATGGAGGTGGTGGGAGAGGGTCACATGCGAGAGAAGATTTGGCGAGGGAGAGGATGGAGGAGGGGATGAAGGAGAAGAGACGTTTGTGTGTTGACTCCAGAACGACGACGTGTCTGTAGATTGACCATCGGAAGTTCTCTTCTGAGGAAAGCAGTGACAGCAAAGCTTGCTTTTGAGGCGTTGGCGGAAGCGAAGAAGGGAGTGAGAGTGATTGGATGGTCGAAGAGAACCACTTGGAATGGTCGGCCTCCTTCCAGACGCCTGATGATCGCAAGGCATACATGTGAGAAAGGAGGTGAAGGACACCAAGCGGTTCAGAAAGCGACCTGATATGGGATCAGAATGTGTTTATCAGTAGGAAGGGGGAGACATACCGAGCGTCTGTCTCGATCCTGAAGTCAGGATGCCCAGCTATTGAAGTCGGTAGAGTGACATCAATCTTGTCCGCTAGCAGCGGCACGACTGAGGGGAATGACCTAATGGCCTCCTTAAGCGCTTCCGTACTCTCCTTGTGATCCTGCAATCGTATTCCATCAGTCACCATTCCCGCAAATTCCAGTCAACCAACTTACCGTATCACCCTTCCCATCCTCCAATAACTTCAACGCTAGCGCTCTTGCATACATGAACCCAGGCAACATGCTCGGATACAGCCTGGAATCCGAGCCCTGCTTCCCTTCAGACTTCTTCACAGAGTAGTCGTAGAGGTCCAATAGCCACTGGCTCATACCGGCCTTGAGCGCCAAGATCTCAAGATGATGTATAGCACCATGAGGATCGACCCAAGGATCCAGAGAATACAGCAGTCTTGCAAATTCAAATGCAGTACGGACGCATCCTCTTCGTTGCAGGTCTCTGTAAAACCATACGTCAGTTGGCTGCTGTATTAGCGGAAATGCAGTACTCACGACACCTGCCGATGTACAGCAAGGAAAAATGGTCGATTTTCGACTCGATCAAAATCTAGCCTGTTGAGTCCACTAGTAAAGTTGAACGCTCCAATGAATGCACGTTCATATGTAAAGATAGCCCGGTCAACAAAGTCGACAGCTTGGGCATGTTCTTCCCGATGACGATAGATTTCGGCCATTTGGAGCAGGTTATCCGCATGCCAGGGTAGTCGTCTCTGGATTTCCCAGAGTGCTTCAGGATCTGGTAGAGAGAAGGTTAGTAGTCGTCTGGGTAGGAGAAACGTAAAGACCTACGTCCTGACATGACAGCAGCGAGGAAACCTTTCGTCATGCTCTTGTATCGCTGACTGTACTCAACCGTCCACCATTTATCATCAGCGGACCCTTTCTGGTCGTTCCACCCGTGCCTCTTCTGCTCCTCCCCGACCTCGTCATTCGTCAAGGGACGTATCGACAGTCCTTCTCGTTGGCTGGCAGACCACCAAGACGGTTGAGGCTTGGTCAGATTGGACCTCTGCGCAGCGCCTGCACCTCCTCTCCGACTTCCTGAAGCTGGTCCGGATGATTTGTTGGCAGCTATGACCTTTGAACCGAAGAATTTGCGCATTTCAGATTCGGGGTCTAGATGTTGTAGGGAGACGGAGAGGAGGGAGGTGAAGGTGCTTGAGGAGGCTGCGGAGAAGGGGGATCCAGCTTTCTGGAGATCTGGGTATCTGAGAGCAGAAAGGTGAGTATATGCATGTCTTTAGCTGGTATGGCACGTACTTTATTGAGAGCTCTGCTAGAGCTTGTTCAATCTCGTCTCCACCACCTTTCTTCTCCTTCGCACGCGCTTTCTTTGCGGCCTTCCTTTCTGCTTTGGAAGCCGCCACGGCTGCTGAATCTGGTGCGGATCCTGCTGGCGCTTTAGGTGCGGCCTTTTCCGGTGGTGGTGTACCAACAGCAGGCGTCGTTGATTCAGCCGTGGAAGCAGTTCCCTTTTTCTTCTTCTTTTTCTGTGGATGCTCATTAGCACCTAGTGGAGTCGAGCAGGACAACGTTAGCTGACCTTGCGAGATTTAGCTGATGGCTTCACTGACCCTACATCTCCAGCATCATCATCTTCGTCATCATCTTCAACGTCTTCAGTCGCGAGGAGCTATACACGGACAACAATCAGCCGTGCACGGGTCCTATTGAGGATATACGTACACTTGAGAAAGCCGAAGCCTTCTTTACGGGTACAGGTATCTCTTCCTCTTCGCTAGATGCTTCACCCTTGTCCGTCACAGAAACTGCGGCTAGGCTTTCGAGTTCTTCTAGCTCTCGCTGCTGTCGTTTATTCAATCGAGGAGCCATGGTGAGCCCAATTCGTTTCGTTTTGGTCTCTGGCCGGAGGTCGGGAAATGACCACGAAGGCTGTAAGGGTCACTGATCAAGAGCGCTCAGCCAGATCAATGACTCTGGCGGGTACGAAAACGGAGGTAATCAATGAAGCAAATCTGGAAATATGTTCTCAGGCCCTCATCGACATCTTTGGCTGTCATCTCCACGGCTATGGCACCGATTACCTCTTCTCGGCCCTCAGTCTCATCAACCTCAGTCAGGCCCCCCGAACATAAGTTGATATGTATCCTCAGGCGGCGGTGGCTATGCTCAAAAACTCACTCAATGACGATCAGTAGTATCAGTCACGAGAACTCAGCGTTAACTCGTAAAACGCACAGGCACCTATGAAAGCACCCTTTATACTCTTGCTCAGGACTCCTTTCACCAGCTGTACGAAGTTCGCATTTGTATTGGATGGACGTAATACACTCGTTGTCGCCTACTGATGAGATATGAAACTACTCAACGGTTCAACTTTCGCGACCTTCGCCCGTATCACGGCCCTGCACGCTTCGAAAATACTCGTAGGTAGTTCATATTCGCAAGGAGGGTAGTCGGGAGGAATCAAGTCCCCAAGCTTCACAAGCCAATGAGGGCTTTCGAACAGTTTCATGATGATAGGGTACGAGTGTGTCGAAAAAGCAGCTTTGCATTTGCACATTCCCGAATATCCATTCCGAGTTGGGAGAACGGCACTCCCATCTATCAGCTGTGAAGCGGCATCAAAGGCAATACCCTGCCATTGCTGGTAATATTCGAGCTATAAATCAAGACGTCGTGAATATACAAGTCGCCAGAGGTATAGTTTAATGGTATCAAACGTACCCAAGGCTGAATAAGGCTGTTTGGAAGCTTCTTTGAGGCTTCGCTGGTCGAAAGAGACAATGCCATTGGAGCGCTCTCGTCTAAGATATCTTTATAATCATATCTTGCCGCGTATAGAAAGACTTCTCCAGCATCGGAAGGTAGGAATTTCCTGAAAGCTATCTGCTCAGAAGCTGTGAGGTGTTGTGGTCGGTAGCCTAAGGCGCACCTGATGAAGAACTTGCAAAGGTTCATAGCTTGGTAGACCTTGTATTTCTCTGCGGCTTCGCCAAGTTCTTTCAGCTCTGTAAATGTTGATTCAGAGAGGTCTGTACATCGAATTGGGCGAATGAACGACAGGAGTTTCATGATGACAGATGAATTTTCGGGGACAACGAGAGATTCTGCCATCTGGGATAACGGAAATCCAGGTACACATGAGGCTAACACATCGCGCTCCGCACGTAATTGGACTTCATCGCTGCACTCTATCAAGATGTCGCCGTCAGAGCCACTGATGGATCCGAGTTGACCACTGGGAACCTCGCTTTCAGGGAATAGCTTGCTTAACAGTTCCGGATGAGAAGCAAGATCATATTCAATGCTTGATTTCCAGCTAGAGTATGCCGTGTATTGGAAGACTAGGTCAAGGTTTTGAAGGGAGGAAACTTTCTCGGAAATTCTTGAGACGATTAGACTTGAGGGCTGAAGAGAAAGGTGCGTTGTAAGGGCCCGCTTCTGAGCATCTCGCCAACCATTGTAATAGTTCATCTAGGAGAAGCTGCATGGGTATAAACGGAAGGGACTAAAGAGATATACTAACCCATTTCGTTTGAAACTCAGCGGGGATTGACAACATAAGTAGCCTCAAGCGGTTGATCGAGGGCCAGAGGAGCTGCCAGGTTTGCAAGAGACGGATAATCATGCTTAAGCGCATAAGCTAGGACTTCAGCCGCATGCTCTGGGACCAGCGACTCCCTGCAAAACTTCAGCTATCTCGTGAGGTAGATATGTAGATGGACGTACTTCATGGCAAGGAAAGATGCATACATAGCAGGGAATACTTGATATTTCTCCGCTGCCTCAGCGACACTCTTCAAGGTCTCAAAATCCAATCCCGTGAGTAATTCATGCTGACGGCGGGGATATATGAACCTGAACATGATTTCCAGAACCGAAGACGATTCGGGTAAAGGAGCAGGCTCGGAGTCAATTACTAGGCCTGATGATGGAAAGCCGCCTGTGTGAGCTCTCAGGTAGATGGCGTGGATTTTAAACCGGGTATTATCTGATGATTCGAATGTGACTCCAGCACCGTCAGCGGCGACTGCATCCAAACGATAGGTTAGTACACGACCTAGAATGTGATCAAGGACCTACAGTCGGATGAATATTTTGCAAGAGAAGCCATACTTCAAAATAACGAATGAGGAGATGCGTACAACGTGTGCGGAGAGGACCATAGCTGTTAACCGTCTCGTGCTAAGACGCGTGACCACGATCTGGGTGTCGTTCTAGAATCTAGATCCTCTTTTCGACATCATGATCACCGCCTTCTCGATAGAGAATCTCTCTTCGCAAAGGTGTTTCAAAACGAAACCATTAGGAGGATTCGATTGGCTATACAAGCCATCAAAGGGTAGATACAAAACTACTAAGCGATCGAACGTCTGCAATTTTCGTTTTGATTGTATCTCTACAAGAGCCAAAAATTTGCCTAGAAGTGCAGTTTTGACAAGTTGGGTAGCCGAGAGGGATGAGATCATCAAGAATTAAGAGCCAGTGAGGGCTCGTACACAGTTTGATTATGATGGGGAGAGAATGGACGGAAAATGGCGTGTAACAAGTGTCGCACATTCCTTGCAAAGTATCGCTATAGCGATCGTATGAGTAGGTTTGAAGGCCTTTATCAGCGAGTTCTGCCACCGCGCTTTGTGCTATCTTCTGCCACTGCCGAACATAAGCGATCTATGAATCTATGTCAGTACGAAGAGACAACAAGAGTCCGTGCCTTACCCAAGGCCGGAGCAACTCTACAGGAAGCTTCGCCGAGATATCTTCCGAAGACAAGCTGAGGACCAACGGCGCGCTCTCGTCCAGAATGTTGAGGTATCCATACTTTGCCGCATATGTGAATATCTCTTCTGCACTAGAAGGTAGAAACTTTCTGATGGTGGACGTATAAGAACGTACTTTAGACGTAGTACATAACACACCTGATGAAAAATCGGCAAAGGCTCATGGCTTGATAAACCTGATATTTCTCTGCCGCTTCTCCTAACTCCCTTAACTCGCTGAATTCAAGTTCAGAGAGATCTGGACATCGTACTCCACGAAGAAACGATAGGAGCCTCAACATAACAGAGGAGCTCTCGGAGACAACTACGAGAACCTCGTTTCCTTGGTGGAGGGGAAACCCAGGTGCGCAAGCTGTCAATACACTTCGGTCAGCTCTGAGTCGAATCTCGTTGCTGCACTCAATGTGAACGTCGCCGTCGACCTCATGTGAACGAAGATCATCGTTTGACGCGCGTGGGGTAACTAGATGTATCGTTAGATTTGCCTGGAGCTCGATATCTCGCTGAATGGCTGATTTCAAGTTCCCCGCATTTGAGACATCCTTGAGAGTCGCATCCAAGTCATGTAGCGAAGACACACTGCTAGCAATCCGGGATACCAGCTTTGGATTTTTAGCGACGTGGCAAGTAAGTGCTTTTTTCTGGGCTTCTCGCCACCCATGATAGTACCTCATCTAAGAATAATCTACTCGTAAGTCGGTCTCAAAGGGAGATAAGCATTGTAAACCTACCCATTCGGAGTGATAGTCTGAAGGTATTGCGTCCAAAACTTCGAATATAGGGCGGTCGAGTGCAATGGGGGCAGTTTTGTTGGCAAGAGAGGCGTAATCGTGCTTGAGTGCATACGCCAAAACATCAGATGCATGTTCTGGGCTGATGGATTCTCTACTGGCCGTGAGTACTTAGTCCGCTAGGAATGAACACGCGTAGATGACTGACTTCATCTCCAAGAAGCACAAATACATAGCAGGATACACCTGATATTTCTCCGCTGCTTCTGCGACATGCTTCAAAGAGTCGAACCCAATGTCCTTGAGCAAGTCGAGCTGGCGTCGAGGGTAGATGAAATGGAACAGAATGTCGAGAATGGAGGCAGGCTCGGGTAAGGGCGCCGGATCCGAGTCAATAACCAAGCCTTGAGAAGGGAAACCTCCTGTGTGTGCTTTCAAATAGACAGCGTGAATCTTGAATCGAACGCCATCGGAAGATTCGAACGTGACTTCTGCATCCTCTGCGTTGACTGCGTTTGGACAGGTCTGAGCATCTGATCTGGAGAAACAACGTAGGACTCACAATTGGAGGAATATACCCCAGGGGAAGTCATGGTCAAGAAACGAAAGAGAGTCAAGATGATCTTGAGATGATGTTGGTGGAAGGATGAAAGCTGTCGAGCCTCGTGTTGCGGGTCCTCAGTGATTCCATGGCGAAGAATGGAACAGCGCGTGACTGCGGGATAGACGCTCCAGCGGCGCTAAGCGCCTAAGTGGCCAATTGAATGCTTTGCTCTTCAAGTGGATGAATGGAAATAGCCAGTTCATATTCACATTTCCGGGGTCAAGATGGCAATAGCTCCGCTAGTGGAGTGCTGAGGCCTGTGGGTTTGAGGATATGGCCAGTGGCACAGCAAAAGCTACTAGTAATTGTGCCGCAATTCGAGTATTTGGTGGCAAGAGACACTATTGGACGTCCGATTTGAGGTTGTCATCATGGATGAGCAAAGAAACGATGGGTTAATGAAATTCCGACTAACTTGTAGGGAGTAGGCCACTGCCGTCCTGGCATGGCATGTACTCGGATGGGGCCTCCAAGTAGATATTCTTTGAGTAAGCTGTAAACTGAATTCGTCGCCGTAGGCAGTAAACTAAGTCTTAATTAAGTTCATCATGCCCCCTTTGTTTTCCTCTCCTGCGTCTGCGCGAGCAACATCTATCTCGTCTGCAACTTTGCTTCAATATGCCCTAAATCCTCTCGTGGTATCCTCACTGTACCTTCCCAATACTGCCTTGTGAGAGCCGCCATCAGACCCGGGGAAAGACTGGGGACGTGTGAAGCGTAGGAACTTGAATACACTTGTCAGAGAGTGAAAGCCGTGTAAGGATAACGATACTCACCATCAGATGGCCAATACCAAGGTAAGCCGGGCTCGCTACTGGTAACAGGACCAGTTCCTTGGGGCTTGTCGCCACTCAAATTCATGCTAATCTCCTACATGGTGATCGCCGAACGTAACATTTACGGGCTCGCGCTGTCGAATATGGCGCATGCCGTGGTGGCGAAGGTATAGAGTATGCATAGTATCCTCCCCATTTTCCCAACCTTCCGTTGCCAATTGATCATGTACACCTACGAGCGACGTACAAGTACCTTTTTGAGGAACTGCAGCCGCCGCAGAGAAAGAGACCTACGGACATATCGGGTTCAGAACGCGGAAGAGGATGCAAGATGTAGCATACCTTGGCATCTCCTGGGTTTTTCCGCTTCCTCGTAGCACACGAGGGTCATAAAGAAGTGATGTTTGCAGTGGATTGGGCATCGACGATTCCACGGTATCTTGATGACTCGCATTCGATGCCACTAGCAAAAGTGAAGCAGATCAGTAAGGGCGAGATCTGTTTATGAGGGATATTGGCAAATGATAGAGACTAGTGGGAAGATGCACGCACGTTTTTCTGTTCATCCCACCCTTCCTTCTTCGTCCTTCCACCTTCGCATTCTGTCACCATATGGGTCCCTTCACTCTTGGAGATGACCAGGTTATTCCACCTTCAGGCCACCGAACGTGGATGGGGCGCTGAGTCTGGAGCGGGAGAAATCTATAGCGAGAAGGTTTTTAACCTTTTAGCCTTGGTGGAGCGTGAAGTCGAGGACAGGTATCCTACCAGGTTCTTCAACTTTCTTTCCTATGTTCTTAGTGCATACTCAAGTATACTCTATCTCTTCCGTAAGTTTCTATGCGCTGTGGATCCTTTTGATCCTTGACGCGACCAAGACACGAGGTTTGTAGATTCGGCGTATCATCCCGCTCAGAGGTGTGCTTGAAAGTAGTTGCTCGTGCCCAGAACGAGAGAAATTAACAAGAGAATTAAAGATACGGCGGATCTAATTGTAGAAGCGCGCCTGAAGAAGAAGAAGGGAACCGGACGTCTAGGTATGAGCAAGAGGGCAGCCTGACTTGACCTGGTGACTGGCGATTGCAAGTGCCTTTCTCCAAAAGGTGAAAGTACGTAATGCCATCAATTGGCCATCAAAAGCTGATGGAAAAAAGGTAAATTTCTGAGCGTGCCATATAAGGATTAAAACGGGATTTAGGGCCAATCAGAATTCGTAGAAAACTCGAAATCAATAACTACAAACATTGTCCCAAAATCTGGAGAGCGTTGGCTACAAAACTCGTCGGATTAATCCTAATCCATCCTCGTAACTCGGGTAAGGCACACCGTTTCGCTCCTCGATTCGAGGTCGAGGGATCCCATTGGCTCAGGCCATAACCCAACATAGAAGCAAATGAAGAGGCGACTTTGGAAATATGTTCTTACGCTCCTCTTCCTCGCGAAAAAGCTCATCATCGAAAAGGCCTTCCCATACGTCGGTCGACGATGATAATTACGTGGTTGGTTTCAATCAGAAAGACATCTGCATTTCACCGGAACGGGAGCTTTCTGATGTTGACCTGACATGTTCGACCCGATCGTAGGCAGGGGAAACCTTAGGTATGACTTTTTCATTACTGCAGACTCGGAACGGATCAAACAATCCTGCGGATACGTAGAAAGCCTAATGAAGATAGGTGGTCAAATCAAAGAGATGGCGAAAAAAAGAAATGTGGTCCCATTGTTCCGGCCCTTTCATTCACTTGGGAGAAAACTGCTAAGTGGCCGGATCTCAGCGACCTTCGTCGTCGCCGTCTCTCTACAGGACTCAAAAATGTTGTTTGCAGCAGTATATCCGCAGGCATTGTCGGGAGTGATCAGCTCGTTAAGTTTCGTTAACCAATGAGGGCTTGTAAGTAACTTGACGATGATCGAATGACTGTGCATCATGAATGGACGATTGCATTCACAAAACCCAGACTGGTAGGAGTCTTGATAGGAGCTGTATCCCGACAGGTTGGCACCCTTGACTTCCATCTCTGAGGTTATAACAGATGCTATCTCTTGCCATTGATGGAAATATTCAATCTTTCATGGACCAAGTCAGCCTCACGCAAGCCGTTAAATATTTGTCGATGGCATACCCAAGCGTACAATAACTTGCTTTGAAGCCTTGACGAGATGTCTCTCGCATTCAGATGGAGGACTAATGGCGCGCTAATGTCCAAAAGGTCGTTGTATCCATGTGTTCCAGCATAGAAAAAGATATCCTCCGCATTCGAGGACAGGCATTTCCTGAGGATTGTAGCCCAGACATTAGATCAAATAAAACCATATTTATCTGCGAAGGACATACCGGATGAAGCATTTACAGAGAGCCATAGCTGGATAGACACGATATTTCTCAGCTGCATCCCCGAGCTCTTTCAGTTCCGCAAACGCCAGCTCGGATAGGTCGATGCAGTGTGTCGGGCGGATAAACGATAAGAGACCAGAGTTGGGTCATCTGCCGTGGGCGCGGCGAATCCGGGCGCGCATGAAACTAATACCGAGCGGTCGACTCGAACTTGTACCCCGTTGTTGCACTGAATCACGATATCGCCGTCCCAGTCGTCGGTATATACGGCATCGGGTATTTGGCCTTCAGGCATCATCTTTGGTGATAGCCCCGACTGGGACGAAATGTCTCTCTCAAGGCTAGTTTTCCAGCTATTTGATTGAGTTGTCCCTTCGAAGAGAATCTCAAGGTTTTGCAGTGAGGATATATGGTACGAAATCGCAGACGATATCCGGGCTGGGTGCTTAGCTGGGATCTTGCTCGCGAGTGCCCTCTTCTGGACATTACGCCACCCATTATAATAGGAAGTCTACGGATATGAATAAATTCCGAGAAGTAGAATAAAATATTCGCACTGACCCATGTAGCGTGGAACTCGACAGGGATTGCCAACACAGTCTCAATCGGCTGATCCAGAGCGATGGGAGCTGCCAGATCTGCGAGAGACGGATAATCATGCTTAAGCGCATAAGCTAGAATGTCTGACGCGTGTTTGGGGACAACAGACTCCCTGTAGGCCATAAACCATCTCTCAGTGATTGTATCGGGAATGAACTTACTTCATAGCAAGGAAGGATGCGTACATCGCAGGGTACACTTGGTATTTCTCCGCTGCCTCGGCAACATGTTTCAAGGTGTCAAAACTCAACTCTGTGAGTAGATCAGGTTGGGGACGGGAGTATATGAGACCGAAGAGGATGCTCAGGATGGAAGACGGTTCAGGCAAAGGGGCAGGTTCAGAGTCGATGACGAGGCCCGACGACGGAAAGCCGCCTGTGTGAGCCTTGAGGTAGACGGAGTGTATTCTGAATCGGATACCATCGGAAGATTCGAATGTCACCTCGGCATCCTCTGCGTCACCTGCGTTCAGGCGATAGGTTTCAGCATTCCGATGAAAAATACCACATGCAACTCACAATTGCTAGAATATACTGCTGGTAAGGACATGAAGCAACTACGACAACGTTGAAGACTTTGAATGGTGTTGGTAGAGGGGAGAAAAGCTGTTGAATGCCCCGTGCTATAGGCGCACAACGACACATCCCCAAAGTCTAGATGCGGCGCGTGATTGCAAGGTAGACGCTTCGGCGCTTAAGATGAAGCTAGATCTTTCGGTCGTGTATAGGAGATCAAAAGGGTCGTTTTCCGCGTCCGTAGGACGGGACTCATTCTGCCAGCGATGAGGGATTCCAGGAACTTTTGGCTCCTCAAAAACAGTACTCTCTAAATTCCGAAACTCGTTCGATATAGAGCCCGACTCAGGCACGGATCGTGAAATAGTATCAAATTACTACAGTATGTCCGGTAAATGATACGTTTTACATCAAGGGTTAGGCATAAAACTACTAAGGGGTTGTATTTGAGCAATCTTCACCCTTATTGTTTCTTTGCAGGAGCTGAAAACATTGCGGGCTGCTTGAGATCCACAAGGGTGGTTCTGAGGGAAAAGCTCATCGAGTGCCAGGAGCCAGTGGGGGCTCTGGGTTATTTTCATGATGATAGGCAGCGAATGGGCAGCGAAGGAATCGCCGCAGTCACACCGTCCTTTTATCTGGCTATAACGGTAGGAGTCATACGACGACATTGCGGAGCCCTTATCGGCCAATTCCGAAGCTGCGCTGTGCGATATATCTCGCCATTGGTCAAGATAAGTGATCTGTGTCCACGAGTTTCAGTAAGAAACCATTACGGCAAGTCAATGACGAGTTTTGTAATTTACCCAAGGTTGGAATAATTCCTTCGGAAGCTTTGATAAAACATCATTCACAGAGAAATGAAGAACTAGCTCTGCGCTCTCGTCTAGGATGTCGCGGTATCCATGTCGTGCTGCATATATGAATATTTCCTCCGCATTAGAAGGTAGGAATTTCCTGTTGGCGAATGATCAGACCGCATTCTAAAGATAAAACGCAGCATACCGGAGGAAGAATTTACACAGGCTCATTGCTTGGTAGACTCGATACTTCTCCGCTGCCTCTCCAAGCTCTTTTAATTCGCTGAAGTCGAGTTCTGACAGATCAGGACATCGCGTGCACCGAATGAAAGATAGAAGGCGCAGAATAACCGAAGAACTCTCTGGGACTACCAGGGTATTCTCGCCCTCTGAGGGAAGCGAGAATCCAGGCGCGCAAGCCACCAAAACACTGCGTTCCGCTTTCAGACGTATTTCGTTGCCGCATTCAATGAGAATGTCGCCATCGGGCTCGCGAATGGGAGCGTCCTCAGAGGACGAATTTGACGGAACCAGATCCACCTTTAGCGAGGGGTGAATGATCATATCTTCTCGAATAGCGACCATAAAATTGTCTGCATTCCAAAGGCTAGCGAAGTTGGCTTCTAGGTCTTGGAGAGAAGAGACACTGCTGGCGATTTGGGACATTATCTTGTAGTCGGTAGTGTGATTATGAGTGAGTGCCCTTTTCTGAGCTTCTCGCCAGCCATGGTAGTATGTCATCTAAAGAATTTCAATGTCAGGTGTGTCATCACAGATCTTCGAGGATACTGTACCCATCTCATATGCTGCTCCAAAGGTATAGCGTTGAGAACCTCGAATATTGGGCGGTCGAGTGCGATTGGGGCAGTTTTGTTGGACAAGGAGGCATAATCGTGCTTGAGTGCATACGCCAAAACATCAGATGCATGTTCTGGGCTGATCGATTCTCTACTGGCCGTGAGTACTTATTTTGCCAGGAATGGATACGCATGGATGACTGACTTCATCTCCAAGAAGCACGAATACATAGCAGGATATACCTGATATTTCTCGGCTGCTTCCGCCACATTCTTCAAGGAGTCGAATCCGATATCTTTGAGCAAGTCGAGCTGGCGCCGAGGGTATATGAAATTGAATAGAACTTCGAGAATAGAAGCAGGCTCGGGTAACGGCGCTGGCTCCGAGTCGACAACCAAGCCTTGAGAAGGGAAGCCTCCTGTGTGTGCTTTCAGATAGACAGCGTGAATCCGGAATCGAATACCGTCGGAAGATTCAAACGTGACTTCAGCATCTTCAGCGTTGACTGCGTTTGGGCTGGTTTAGCACCCGATCTGGATGAACGACGAAGAACTCACAATTGATGGAATATACCGCAGGAGAAGTCATGGTCAAGGAAACCAAGAAGACGGAGGACCCTGAGACGATCTTGGCGGAAAGACGAAAGCTGTTGAGCCTCGTGTTCTGGGTGTTCAGTGATTCCATGGCGAAGAATGGAACAGCGCGTGACTGCGAGATAGACGCTCCAGTAGCGCTCAGCGCCTAAGCGACCAATAGAATCCTTTGTTCTTCAAGTGGATGAATGGAAATCGCCAGTTCATAATCACGCTTCCAGGGTCAAGGTGGCAATAGCTCCGCTAGCGGAGCGCTGAGGCCTGTGGGCTTGGGAATATGGCCAGTGGCACAGCTAAGCTACTAGTCATTGTGCTGCAATTCGAGTGTTGGGTGGCAAGAGACACTATTGGACGCCCGACTTGAGGCTGTCGTCATCGATGGATGAGCAAAGAAACGATGGGATAGCAAAATTCCGACTAACTCGGGTAAGGCACACCATTTGGCTCCTCGATTCGAGGTCGAGGGATCCCATTGGCTCAGGCCATAACCCAACATAGAAGCAAATGAAGATGGATGTCAGTCGCGTAGATCTACCTCGATCAATGTGCTTCTTTGAAGAAGTTCATTTCGGATAATCACTTAGCGTCGCGAAGAGATAAAGAGGGGACATGATGCACACGAGAAGGGGGTTGCGATCATTCGGTGAGAAACTACAGAATCATACAGATACAGGTATTTTGGAGAAAGCGTCAAGTGAAAACAGGGTAAATGTGTAAGTTGATGAATTCTACGGTGCCATCGCCGCTTATTGCATCGATTGTTCTCCAGATGGACCAGTTTGCAATAGACTTTCAAGCTGTTGATTGCGATGAGCGATGAGGAATATCATAACGAAAAAATAGGCATACCTGCGCCAAGACATGCCGTCCGCCCTCGTTACTTGCTCCTTCCATCTCCGTTTGTTGCTCTCCATTACCATTGCCATTCCCACTCGACTCTTCCTGTGAGGAAAGAAGTTGTGTGAGCAATGTTATGTATAACCGAGATCAGACCCACAGACCTTGTTTTCACCGGCCGATGAGGTCGTAGCGACCTTCTTGCTCCCACCAGGCGTGAACGGCAAATCGTCCCTTGGGACGATATCAATCAGAAAGTCGAACTGGTCTGATTTACTCAGGGCCTTGGCGATATCTGAACGCGAAAGTGTACGGCGCTTGTTAGCGTCGGCAACGATGAATGCTCGCGCCGTTATTTCTGCTATGAAAACTGGGGGACAAAACGCCAGCGAAGGCAACGTGTCAGCAGACGGGAATTACGGTATATTGTAGGGGACGGGGAGGAGCGGTGGCGAACGATGTTGATGGACTGGGTAATCATCACTCACTCTCGCAAGCTTTACAAAAGAGTATTGGGGCTGAAACGCGTAATAATCTTGGTCAGTTCGTGGCTGAGAGATCAGCAGAGTAAGATAATACCATCTGCTGCAATCATCTTTAGCAGTGCTCGAAGCTTAGTATAGCGAAATGTAGGATGAGCGTAGTCTCACCTTTACTTCTGGGTCACTCTTCATAACCTTCTTAATCCTCGCCAACGGTAACGGTGGATGTCGGTAATCCGGTGTTTCCTGCTCAGCAGCATCGATTTGCCTCTGCCAAAATGAGCCCAGAAACTGATTGAGTGGTTCACCAGATTGGACAAAAGGTGCTTGTTGTTGATTCGACATCTCGCGTTCAGTCAAGAGACAAACAACGAAACGCGCTGAAGCCATCAGGCCATGATTGTGACCCTAACCCTACGAAGGAACCGGATCAATGGCAGCATGTCAGCCGGTTAAAACCCAGGAACGCGGGTTGCACAGCAGGTGTTGCCATATGGGTCTATAGACCTTTTTGGCATTGAAGCGCGTCATGACAGAAAACTTCAGATGGGGCTCGTTCGGAGCTCGAGTCAACGTTCGTCCAAGTCGGACAGGTCAAAGGGTATCGTATTATATTACAAGATGATGCATGGTACTATGATTACAAGAATGGTATCTTTTTCTTCACCCCTTTGTGATTTCAGAGGTTGTATTGCTGGATGTGTCGCATAATAGTCAACGACGTCAGGATTTCTGTGATGATCGCCCACACGAAACGAGGTTAGCGAGCTCTAGACCCGATGCTCCACGGAAAAATATGCAGGCTCACCAAGAGTCAAGTGGGAGTAACTCTTCATGATGGTCAGGTAGTTGCCAGAGACGGACGGGTCATAGGACCGAGCACCGGGAGCTTTCACGATGAGATGGGCGACAAGGACATTGTCTGGTGATGTGCACTCCACGACGGGCGTCCGAAATTAGTCTTGGCCTCCTATGTGTAACCACGAAACCACTCACTGTCCACTCATGTTCTTCCGAAATCTTATGAGTCCACGTGTACTCCCGCCCATCCGACGCTGTCCACTTCCGAACGAGTGATCTGCAGTATCGGGTAAGGACAAGAAAGGAATGAAGAGGAGTCAAGAATGAGCAACGTCTCTTGGAAACAACACGGACCATAGCCCGAAAGATGACGCGATGACTTACGAGCCAAAGAGTGACGTTTTTCTAAGGTACCTGTTCATAGGCACCACATAGTTTTGACTTGGCCTCTGCCTCACATACGTCAAGTTCCCCAGCCTCTCGTCTGCAGTGAACTCCAAGACCACGGTTGGCTGTGAAGTGAATGGTTGGCCATCTCGATGTCTCGAACTTCGAATGGGCATAGGGTATATCATGGTAGTGGTGTGGTTGGGTTGACGAGCCACTCGGAAGAATATGCGTTCATAGAGCTCGTCCCAGTCTGTGTCGGTATTGGATCCCGTACGGTCTTCTAGAACGAAGTCTGGGGTATTGTCGTATTCTTGCATTGTAGGGAGGTGCCGTCTTTGATAATGTGAAGGTTAGGCAGGGGAGGCAAATAGTAAAAGGTCGAGAAAGTGGGGCGGGCAGGATACACGTCGAACAAGCTCTTAGCACTCTTTATACTTGCCACCAGGGACCATCGAACCGGAGGCGGAGGCGGAAACAAACAGAACTTGATCGAAAGACTCCACTTCTGATGGCATATCTTGTTGTCTTCCAGAAATGGCGCCGAGCCGAACACCATGCAGTAGCACGCACATCTTGAAGGCTGTTTTTTGGGGAGCTCTTTACGGCACACCAATTAGGTCCCGTCACCCACGCTTGAGATTTCGTGATTGGTGATAGAATTGGTGTACTAATGGGTGTGAGTGAGTCTGTCGAAGTACAAGGTCCTCCCATCTAGCGCCGAGGTAAGATGTTTGCCGTCCTGCGATGGTACAACTTTGACTCGATCGTGTCGATCAGTATCCCAGATGGAAGGCAGAGATAAGGATAAGGGCTCAGGGATGGATTTCTGCCGCAACCTGGGACTCCGCGTCCGTTTCGCAAAATTTAATGAGTCAATCATCCATCAACATAACCGAGAGGTAGATAAAGAAAACATTTTTGTCATCGGAAACTAGAAGGAAGTCATGACTAGGCAAGGCCACACTATGTCTAGCTCGGTTTGATTGGTGATAATCACGCCTGGCCTCGCCAGCTGTGACACATAGAACGCAATCATGTGGTGGACTTGCATCTATTCCATCTGTGTCATGAAAAAAGAATGCCGTCCATGGCGTAGCCTCTGAAGTTGGCCGTGCGGCTCGTGTTCTAAAAGATTGTCTGACGAATGCTGCACGGGCCGAATCATGCCCAGCCAGCCCAGAACACATACTTTCTGGATGCTCCGCAGAATACATCATCGCAGCGTCTTGGAACAGTCATCATGTAGCGTCCAAATAGGGTTTACTGTAGAGGAAGTGCCAATTAATCCTGACCAATGTGGCGACGAATAGCGGGTAAATGCGACTGCGACGGGATATGGTACCCGGAAGGTGGTGAACGTACAGTCGCAGTCAGCTGAGGGAAGTGGCACATATCGCAGCACGCCCCCACACACAGCTTGAAAGGTGCCCACACCGCACAGGTGTACGAACTTATTCAATTGGAAAATCATATCAAGATGCACGAACCTCACAGGCTAGCTCCGCCCGTCAAATGATAAGAGGGTATCGGATTAAATCGATTATTAGGCGTGTCCTATCCTCCACGCTCCACCATAAGAGACAAGATTCGGCTCTTCCGTTCAGAAAGAGGTCAAGTAGCAGGAGACGATCGTCCTGATTTGGTTAGCTGTCACCCAATATGGCCACTGGGAAATCGGATAAAGTTGATCGAACATCCTCTGCCACCTGGTCGAAGATCCGCACCACACTGCCAGAAGAAGAATGTCCAAAGATGCTAACTTTGATTGCATGCGACGGTTGTTCTTCTCCGAATGTTTCGAGAACCGCAGCTGCAGTTGTCAGCAGAAAAATGATGATGGGATCCCCATTGAATCTCTTATAGCAAAATCTCATGCCACAACAAGCAACAGAAAGGGAATGTTTATTGTTCGCCCAGTATGAGTAAGAACACTACATTTGGGTCCGAAACCACGCTAGAGGCTTCTGGTAAGTGGTTGTACTTCAGAAGAGCGAGTGTGTTCGGCTCACATGCAGTGCTAGCAATAAATGACGCGAATATTACGCTGTGGCGAAGTGGCCATCACCTATCATGCTGGCAGAGGTCTTCGCATCCAAGAAGAGCTCATTCATTTCTCCTATATCGTCCATCTCGATCTGAGAGCGCCCGGCGAGCGTGGCAAGGATCGATGCTGGCGTCAAAAGTTGTAGCGCATATCTAGAGATTCATCATGATATTAGTCAAGAAGCGACTTTTGGGGGACAATGTGCAATCCGGATACGTACCTGAGCGACGACTTCTCACCCTCGGCTGCAAGCTTATCCAAAACGCCGGCTCCAAGTTTGAGGCCCTCAACGTTTGCCCTCAATTGAACGACTTTTCCCACTTGGTCACGGGTGTACCCTTCAGTCTTGACGATCATACAGCTGTCGTACAGGGTGAGTCTAGGCTCTCGTGAAGGATAAGGGGAAGCGAATTAACCGGTCTAGCAGGTCGACTGGGATGCCATGCGGCGACACAATGTCGTCAGTTCCACGTACTTCGGAATTCCCTCGATTGGTGGCAAAGATCACAGTGGGCGCCATAGGAGACTCCAACAGCGCGTTCAGGTACGTGAAGCATTCAATGTCCAGCATGTGCACCTAGGAATACATGATGAATGGATAGCGGCGGGAGTACGGCGATCCAGGGCGCCTACCTCGTCAATGAATACCACACCAGGGACGACCTCAGCTACCCCTTGATCGACATAGCCTTTCACAATCTTGTTCACCTCTTTACGAAGTTTTTCGGTGACTTCGGTTCGCCCGGTCTTCACCAAGCTCCCCATCACACTCATGATATCCTGGCCGCCTTGTGGCCGAGCATTCGCAGCGTCAAGATCTCCAAGAGTGACATCCTGCACGAGCTCTTTCTTCTTGCGGACTTCGCCTTTCGGCAGCGGCACGTAAGTTTCCGACTCGAGGTCATACGAAGAAGCATATGCATCGGATCGTCCAACTCTCTAGAAATCGAAGCTAAGTCAGAATAGAACATCATTGAAATTTTGGGGAAACTTACTTTGACAGCACCAGTGTTCGCTTCGATGTAGATGACATCTCCGACGACGATTTTCTCTTTCAGAATGGCCTCATAGATGCTTGGGTCTAGTCGCAGTTGCTTCGTTCCCTTCCCTGTCTTGAGCCCAACAATGACGTGGGAGACGGTCTTGCCATACCCACTGAGTGGATTTTCTGCTTCGGCAGGTGATAGCTCGGTGACTTCCCCCTCGTAGACTTCTTTTGTTTCTTTGATCCTCAAGCCTAGTTAATGTCGTCAGATACGTGAAGAAGAAGGTAAGAGCATGGAACTGGGTTGGGGGAGAATGGTGGACGAGCAAGAAGGCGAACGTACCAATTGCCCGCCTGAAGGCTTCAGCTAGAACTTCTGTCTTTTTGACCTCTGCACTGTAGACCTCCGAGCCCACCATCGGACAGAAAGGCACCTTCACGCCAAGTTCATGGGATATCGCCAGAGCCAACGCGGTTTTGCCAGTCCCTGGTGCACCTGCTAAAAGTAGAGCGCGACCAGAGAATTTTCGCGATTTTATTAGGTCAACGATGACACCGCATGCCTGTAAGAAATAATCAGCTTCCGTAGCCCAAGCACAGGCTCGAAAGACATACCTCACGCGCGTTCCCTTGACCGATGAAACCTGCAGTATCAACATTGGCGAATCCTTCTGGGGTCAAACCCAGGCCTTTGATGTGCGAGTGCGGTGCGATACGTGATGAACGACCAGCAGCATTGACGACTGGTGGCGGAACAGCGTTATGCGCTACGGGGGCCGTCGAAGTGCTTGACATCGTGCAGTTGATGAGCTTGAATGGACAAACATTTTCCAAATAATTACTGATATTCGCCAAAGAAAATAATAATATCAATCAAGTCTAATTAGGCTATCCGTTCCCACGGTCTGAATCCGTGAGGTCGAGAGGCGACGATAGCCGCTGCCTCGGAATCAAGAGCCCTCACCATGGAGCATATTCCAGACGACATCCTGCAGGAGATTTTCGAGGAGCTAATTCGTTCTGAAGAAAACAAGATATGGAACGAGGGGCCATGGCCAGAAATGTACCAAGACGGTACATCTGCGCTTATGTCCCCGTTTGGGAGGCCTTGGTCCCAAATTGCTGGTATTGCGACCACCTTAGGCCGTGTTTGCTGACGCTGGCACGAACTCGCCCTTAAGACCCCTTATGTGTGGTCGCACATAGTTATAGGACCTTCTACTCGAGAGGAAACTCTTCGACTTCGGCTTTCACGTTCATCGCGATCACTCTTGCACCTGTTCCTGGTGGACGGCCTTGCGAAGCCACACCCATCCGTTCCACATAGTGCATCGAGCCCTGCTGCTCACCAGACTGTAGAGCACTCCTCCAGCTTAGAGATCCTGATTGCTCCGCATCTTCCTCGGTGTGCAACGATCGTTCAGGACCTAGGCACGCAGGCGGTATTCCTCTCAATAGAACAGCTCTTATCACATCCCCAACCACTGTCTACCTTATCGCAACTCTGCATTCGATCATCGGAGATGTTCCTTCTACACCCTCAAACACCCTGGGTGGAGCTTTCCGGGGGATTGTCGCGTCTGAATCATCTTGAACTTGGCTATGGCCATCCCAACTTCCCGCTAAGATCATGTTCAAATCTACGAACCCTACATCTCGACGTTAGAACCTTAGATCTGGTTGGTTCTCTCGAGGATCTACAGCATTTGAAGCTACTAGAAACGCTAATTCTGCGATCTGACTTCAATGGTTTCAACAGCGCAGTCCTACGCATACGCCAACCCGTTGCCTTCCCCCGTCTCCGAAACCTCTTCATGATTCAATGTCGCACGAATTTGACATTAATGCATTCTTTAAATGCGCCCATACTCACCCATGTGGCCTTGATATCGGTGACGTATCTTGGCCTGTTCCGGGCTGAGAGCTTTGAAGTAGCGCACAGGCGTCGGCTTCATCCACATACGAGTTTCAAGCGTCTTACGATCAGCTTTGATCGCAAGGAAAGCCTTCCGTGGGCTCATAAAAGCATCATCCCGGCCTTATCTACATGCTTTCCTCACGTTGAAGAAGTAATCTTTGCTGGGCCCTTTTCCGCCTTTGCGATCCGAGAACTTTCTCGCCTTGAGAACTTCGACAGGTCATGGAAAAATCTACGAACCATTGGGCTCGAGCATAACCTCTTGCCCACAGTCGTTTCCGATCTCCACTTCCTCGTCAAGCAGTGGAGCAATATTGGACATTCTTTGGAGGAAATCCGATCGGACGATTTTGTGGAACAGGAAGACGGGATGTGTTCAAAGATCGGCTCTGTATCGGGCACGGACGTTGATCATGTGTGTAGCCGCTTTCGAGAGGTGGGCATCCGTCTTTCGAGGACCAATGTGTACAACGAAGTAATGAATATCGCACGGCTCCGCCACGTTGCAGAGTAGTCTTCTCAGCCAATTACATTCTCGAAGCCTGTGAGTAAACAATACTATACCCGTAGCAATACGTGATCTCGTCGAAACAGCTTTTCTTTATCTGCGGGCACCTAAGTACTCGTTGCATGGCTAATACTATCAGGGACACGGATTGAAAGGAGGTTTACAACCACCGTTTCTTCTCTGCCGAGATCTAACCTCAAAATCATGTATACAGTGACAGGATAGAGCCCCTAACGCATTGTCAATTTCATCCTTCGCTTTTGACTGACAGAACCTACGGACCGTGATTGTGTACACAAATTTCTCTATCAGATCCATCGTATCGTCCTCAATCAGATGAGTCGTGACCAGGGAAGTTATCAGTAGCGTGATCTGGCACTCTGGTAAGCCGTGCGGGTGCATTGAGTCGGAGGAAGAGCTTACTTGAATTATGCAGTATAAAGAGCCTGACTCCGCTAATATTACGAGCACTCTTTGTGGCTTTGTCATCGGAACCCTGGATAGTTGGAGATTTTTCTTCAGAAAGGTCCTATGTGACCTAAATGATTACGTTTGATAAGAACCTCGAGGACCTCAGGCTTATTCACGGTTCATCAGAGGAGGAAGGCAAACCATAATTTGAACATAATGAGACATGTTGCAATCAAATTGGTGAGGGCTGAGAGGCCGGTGAAGATATATGGGGTGTCGAACGTCGTCATAGACCAGATCGGATACGGGATGTCGACGGGAAAGAGAGGCACAAGGTTGCAAATAGCCAAGCCTGTAGAAAAAATTCGTGAATGCTGAAAGATTCAGAAGAACTCGGCTACTTCTACGCACTGAGACAAATTATCCAGAGAAACAGCAACATCAAGGACAATCCTCTGTGTCCGGGATACATGGCCCTCGCTCTCCAAATAATGATGAAATCACTTGAGAGCGTCTGTCGACGGGGAATTTATGAGCACTCTGCGGATACAATAACAAGGATTTGCCTGTCCAAGATCTCTACAATAAGAGGCCGAAAATAACCATTTATGTTATCGACAAGCGTTTCGCGGCATTGGCTGGGCGTCGCATCGCCCAAAATGCAGTTGCCAGGGATAACCAGTATTAGTATGGCCCAATATTGAAGGATAATATCCGCAAGAGAGTACGCCATCAACCAGCAGAGGCTAAGGGCTGACACAATGGCAATCACTAGCGCCGTTGAGTGTATCGGATGGGGGCGCCGTCGGCTACGTGGCGACATCATAAGTATATCAAGATTTGGGGTGTTTAGGTATTTACCCACCAAATCGAGGCGACAAGAATGGCGAGAAGAATGACTGAGCAACCTTGAGCGCAAGTTAACTCTTGATTCCCAGCAGGTCGAAGGAGAACATACCTAGGGTCATCGCAGCGAGTACAAGCACCACAAGGCTGTATTCATTGACACCCCAAGTTGCTTCCCTGCCTATGGGCGTAGTGACCATGCTTGTTGATATAGATATGAGAAGCTTTGGGTCGAAGTTATTTTATAGGCTGAACCAAGGCTGAACACATGTATCCGAGCTCGGCCGCCTCGCGGATAATAGAATGGGAAATGTACCTTGTTTGAATTCATCAATGGATATCGGAAAGTAGAAGTTCGGTGGCAATGATGGGCGGTAATGAATGGGTTTCATGAGGATCAGCCCTGTGGATATGCTTGAAAGGTATGGCAAAGTCGGGAACATTCCTTCGGGAATGTCGGAAAATAGTACAATTGCCCGGAGGAACTCGAAGTTCCCAAGTCATCTTATGACACACCTGAACAAGGGTCGGTCGAATCTATATGGGAAGTCGTTGGATGAAAAATTGGTTTGATTTGACATACAAAACCGAAGTAGGGAACGAGGCGCATAGGAGCCTCGGAGATCGTTCTTTAAACATGATGTATGGCCTAGTGTGCCATTCATGCCATCGTCAGCGTTCCCTCGCCGCTAGGCTTGATTGTCCGAATGGCCTTCATTGAGGCCTGATGGTAGCTCGTTCATTCCACTGCGTCCAATACATCGAGAGGTACAAGTCAATGCAACTACTCTTCGATTGAAGCTCTCAGGTAAGAGGATAACCTTAGTTGAGCCATCATCGTATGAACTCAGATGCATCATTTCGGACTGCATAGGCTATTTTTGGCAATGGCACAGAATACCTTACCTGGGAACGAGTGAGTATAAGCCATCGTGTGTCAAAAAGTGGGTCATACCTCAGTGGCGTCTGCCATTCCGGCCTTTCACAGTCGTAAAGCCATCCTCATCAACCTCAGGTTCTGGGCGTGGTGGTCGAGGTTCAGAAGGTTGGAGCTGGGGGACTTCTTCGTCCTCGTCGTCATCATCCTCGTCCTCCCAATCGCCCTCTTCCTCTTCTACAACCTCTTGTATTGGCGCGTCTATCTTCTTCCCTTTGACTTTATCCGCCATCTCCTCAAACTTCACTACCAAATCCTGCTTTCCTTTATTCACCTCGTCCCATATCCTGACGATATCGACCGCCACACTTTCCGCGCTTCCGTCTTCCACGTCAGCTTCAAACTCATCAGCCATGATCTGGAGTAAAAGCTCCTCGAGGTATTGATCATCAGGCAGTGGTGTTTGATTCTCGAAAGCATCAAGGATCTCTGAGGCTATCCATGTCCTCTTCTGCGCCGCCGCGGGTCCACCCCAAGCTTCCTGCACCGCAATCCTCAGAACAGGCCATATGCTCAGCCTAGCGATTACTCCTCTAGCGAATAGGACGGCCGCTGGTGTTGGTTGTGACGCTGAAGTTGAGGCCGAGCTCATTGTGATGGCTGTTCGAAAAGAAAACTGTTCATGTTGGCTTGAGATTAGATTAGATCCATTGGGAATGGAACTTGTTTGGTAATGTTTACATTGACCAGAAAAATGTTCCCCACCATGAGCACCGTCGTCTCCAATGTTGAGTGCAATAGCTGCAAGGAAGGCTGCCCAGGCTGCACGACAAAGTCAGGATAATAGCTTAACCTCCTCTGTTGAGCCTACACCTCCCCCCGCTTCTTCATCTGACGATACACCACCACCTGCCAAACAAAGCACCAAGAGAAAGTCTTCCTCACAGACACCAAGACCAGCGAAGAAAAAGAAGAAGGAGCAGAAGAGGGAGCAGAAGAAAGACAGGCAGCCAAGATACTTTGCTTCCGAGGATGTTCTGTCACAGGAGGACGTGATCCTGGTCGACTCTGACCAAGAAGACTTGCTCTCTGATGCCGAAGATGCCCCAGCGGCAGCAGGCGTAGCGAGAGCATGGTCTCCCAGCATTCCCGTCAACGATTCATCGGATGAAGAAGAAGAAGAAGGAGGCACTGCGGCTAGTGTACTACCGCCACCTTACCCAATGTCAATTTCACCAAGGAAACCAGTCCTCCAGGACGACCCTCCTATCCTTTCAACTTTTGAACCAAGAACAAACGACAACATAATTCGGCTCGATCCCCTAGAGGTGGAAGCATTCGGTGTCCCTGTATCGTCGGACGCTGCTCTCGTTTCCCTGGAGCCCGAAGATACAATATGTCTCCTGGGGACCTACGCCCTCACCGTCCTGCGTGGTTCGGTCAAGATCACGGGCGTCATGTTGTCAGCCTCCAAAACAGAGCACAAGGTCTTCGCACCTCGTTCTGCCCCTCTGCCCGTCCTAGAAGCCGTATCTTCCGACGCGACTGTCGTCGATGAAGCTACCCTACCCTCGTCATTTCGACACTTGCTTGGTACCGATTCAACCCTCCTACTGCTCAGAGAATTTCGGACAGGCGTTGAAGGCCTTGGTCAAGTATGCAAACCATTCGCTGGTGTATTCGCCCCGTCGAGGTTTGGGAAGGCAGCTGTCATTCCTGGACTTGGTTTGTCTGGGATGCACATGGTATGTTTGTCGTCTCCTCAGTCTTGACCCATCTCTAATTCGCCTCAAAAGCTCCAATATCAACCCAGGGATGTACAAGCTTTTGAGCTGCCGTTTACCTGGATATCAGCGCTTTCTCTGAAGAACCTTGATACTGGGTCGCCTTGGGTTCACCTTGTCAAAGGTCCAAAAAACTCGGGCAAGAGTACCTTTGCCCGAACGCTGGTGAACGCCCTCCTATCAAGGTATGCTTATCTTGTTCTCCATGTATGCCTTTTCTGATGTCCTTGCTCGTAGATACCAACGGGTCGCATACCTGGATTGTGATCTTGGCCAATCGGAATTCGGACCTGGAGGCATGGTTTCTCTGAACGTCATTGACCGACCAGTCTTCGGTATGTAACATTCTTGTTCCTGCTAGCGTATCTTGGTACAAGCTAAAGTCAACTTTCAGGTCCTGCATTCACCCACCCTACCCTTCCTCTTCGTGCCCATTTCATTGGCTCGACCTCACCTCGTTCCTCCCCGTCACATTACCTTGAGTCAATCCAGTCACTCATCGAGTACTATCAAACGGATGTCAAGACACCCGCTGTCATGCCTACCGACGATACCGACACTAGGGTATGGGAATCCATCCCGCTCGTCATCAACACCATGGGGTGGAATAAGGGGCTGGGAGCAGACTTAACTAAGAAGATCGAGGGTATGATGGAAGTCACCCATGTCTACGAATTCGATGCACCCATACCACAAGATTCCTCCTGGGCGCCTGCTCCACCACCAATGTTCACGCATGTGGATGAAGGACCAAGGTCATCAGCTAAAGTCTTCAAGCTTGCACCTGCGCCAACGTCAATCCTCAGTACGAACTGGTCTGCAGCAGACCATCGTGCTATATCCTTGCTTTCTTATTTCCATGCGACGTTCCCCAAACCCGTTCCACATGACGAGCTACAGCCACTCACTGCGACATCCTGGACTACCACCCTGCCTCTCTGTGCACGTCCACCATACGAGGTCAATTTCAGAGCTGCCATGGATAGACTCATCCTAACGGGAGCAGGAGCAGAGGACGTCGTACCTGGTGAAGTCTGGAGGGTATTGAACGGAGCTGTCGTTGGATTGGTCAACTGCGAGCCTGGCACCTGCGATCAGGATGGCATGCCTACGGCGTTTCCTTACATCCAAGGGTCATCGCCACCTGCGCCATCGACTTCACATTGCATTGGTCTTGGCCTTATACGATCAGTGTCTCCGCCCTCCTCATCAGAGGCAGAAGCATGCATCCACCTCCTCGCGCCACTTCCGCCACGCCTTCTGGGTCAAGGAAGAGTTTTCGTCAAGGGCGAGATGGAGTTGCCCATTTGGGGAATGCTAGACTATCGAGCGGAGGATGGCAGTATCGCGGGGATGGAGAAAGGCAGGGTACCATATTTGCAGTGGGGAAAGGGAGAAGGAGTCGGTGCTGAGAAGAGACGAGTCAGGAGGAATTTGATGAGGAGAGGACAAACATAAATGTCTACGTTATGTAGCGGTAGTATGGTTGAATCGTTATTCAATGACGTTCAAATAAATCTGGAGAGGTTTGTCTCAGAATGACAGATCGCCATGATAGCGGCGGTATTAAAAAAATAGGAAATCAACCCAAAACCATTGGCCAACGTGGGGATCGAACCCAAGACCTTCGCGTTATTAGCACGACGCTCTAACCAACTGAGCTAGTCGGCCATGACAATGCAGATCCCCTTATAAACCTCGATCCCCAAGCAAGCAGAGAAAAACGGAGTCTTCAGTCTATTATTATTCGATGGGTTAGTCCCAACGACCAACTACAAAGGGTTTTCTAGATCTACCTTGAAGTCATCGAGGCTAATCTCTACTTGAATCAACGTCATAGACGACTTCATTCCTTCATCTTTCAGTGGTGTAGTTGGTGGTGTTGGAAGCGTATGACGAGGAGAAACCTCAGTGAAAACGATAGAATCTTGGCTCTTCATGGGTGTTGATGGTAAGAACTCGTCGGGGAAATCGTCCTTTATCACCAGCTCCTCTTCTTCTGCGCCCACTAGCAAGCTCCTTTCTGAACCGAGATCGACCTCCTCAAAGTCTTCCCCAACTTCTTCCGGAATCGAGTGTAAGACGTTGCTCATGAATGATCCTTCATCCAATGTCCAGGTGTTGACCATCTCCTCATAGAATGCATCCGAGATCTCGGGTGGAGAGCTGTAGTCGTATGCCAGCGATGCCATGGGATCATACAAATCTCCTTCGTATCCCCTAAGGAAATGTCGACGAACAGGAGGTGGTGGAGAGAAGGAAGCAGTGAAGATATCAGGATTCACTTCATCATCAGTGTCATCATCGTCATCGAGGTTAAGAGAGGCGAAGTCAGAGGGATGTTCTTGAGCGTCTTCGAACCCGCCGATGATACAGTGCCGCCAGGTGGATGGGGCACGGCGGTATGGAAGGGTGCATCTGCGAGCAGACTTCTTCATGCCTACTCGTCCAAGTCCGTCAAATGAGCGAGGCGACCCCGGGCTCCTTCTATCGGGCGAGATACCAGAGATGCCTAGACCGATATTCTTCCCAGGAGACGGCGTGGAGGGGACAGGAGTTGGGATCGTTTGAGGCGTTGTGGACGTTGAGAGAGGGGGTGTAGTGCTTGATTCGAGGATGTCTAAGCCAGGAGCTCCGACCCTATATGGGGGCGATGATTGAGAAGGATAACCAACCCAAGAACCGTCATAAACCTGTTGCTGAGGTGAATAAGAACTTTCGCCAAGGCGAGATCGCGATTCTCGCTGAGGAGTCTCCGGAGACCGTCCAGCGCGTATGAACGGATTATTCACCGGATGGTACTCGGTATCGAACTTCGCCTTGAATGGGTTCGGGCCGTGTGGCATAGAGTTCTCGGTATCCCAGTGAAGGCGAGTTGGTCCAGAGCTGTAATATGACGGCGGCGACGAGGGCGAATCACTACGCTTTGGTGATTGAGGGAAAGGCGACTTCGGAGATCTAGGCGATGATTTCCTCGACCGACAGAGAGCGCCTCGTCCCAAGGCGTGTGGCCCGTTTGGCCCATTGAGAAGAGCTTCCGTGTCGCTCGTGCTGGAGGACATTGTAGTTTGATAAGCGTGCCCGCCATTGCTGGGCGAGTTGACTAGGTTGGTAAACATATCAGAGAGATACTTGGTGAAGTTAGGCATGGTGTTAGAGTGTAAGAACGAGCGATAATAATCGATGATAGTAGTTGTGGTCTGAGTTGCGATCAGGGTTTCGAACGGACTTTATATAACATGAGTTGGTGAGGCTGACATTTTTTGGATCAAAACGACTAAAATATTGAATTCATGTTTGCGCATATATCACTGTTATGGGATATATTGGTTAGGCCACCCATTCGGGCTCGACCGACAAATGCGCTCGTGGGACATATTTGCAACTTTTATCATCCTTCTTCATCTTCACCGTCCTATGAACTTTGATTCCGTAGCCTTGACAAGCAATGTGCCTAGGACGACCCAAATTCATGCTAACGGGTAAGATCAGCATCACGTTCAAGAGCGAAAGGGTATGACTGACGTCAGTTGCTTCTTCCAAGACCCGTCTTCTCTTGGTTTCCTCTTGACCATTGGCATCGCCTCGAGAACCCACCATAACAAACCACCAGGTTTCTTCGACAACTCGTCGTTCGTCTTGCACAATAAGTCGCGTAAATCGTGTTCTTCCTCAGTGAGCCCCTTCTCAGCCTCCGAAGAGGTGGTAGAAGAGAGACCCGCAGCGGAAGAAGTCGAGCTTAAGGAGGTCGTTAGTGGTGGCCTTGGGGCAACTACCGGGTATAAAGCCATCGGATCGAGCCCAATCCTACGAAGTTCTGAAGCGACAAATTGAATCCCACTGTCTGAAAGGAAACATTGTCGAATCATCCACCGGAGGGAAATTCGGGAAAGCGAATGTGGCTCGTAGGTGTCACAGTTGCCTCCACCGACGTCTGAACAGATGGCATCTGTGAGCCAGAAAGGTCTGTAGAAGTAGTAGGCCACATACCGGAGTGACACCCTGCGAACCACACTTCCTCGACATCCGTCTTGAATGTGCTCTTGTTGCGTTCGTCTGCGGTTAAGGGGGTTATCCGCCATGTATTGGCTTGAAATCTAGCACGACGCTCGTCTAGGGCTAATGCATGCCGAAAGGTCTTGATGGAGCTGTTGTGAAGCGAGAATGAGCAACCGGTTCCTCTGAATCCTACTGATCCAACCGAATCCCTGAACCACCATGTTAACGATGCCCATCAAGTGCTGAGTGGTTGGATACGCGCACCATATACCAACAAACTCGATCTTTACGTCCATGCAGAAAGATTTCTTGAACTCAAACGCTTTCTTCCAGGCAGTTTCGGTATTGAGGCAGTAAACCTCCCAGGCATACTTGATCTGACCAGCGGAATATGTGTCAGTCAACGATAGATAAGGGTGTCAAGAAATCCCTACATGACGATAGTTTCCGACAGGGAGTAGCCCAACCTTATGTATCATACCCGCTAGAACCCTGGCAGTGTGGGCTCCACGGGAGAATCCAAAGATACATATACGGTCTCCCTCCACGTCTAGGAGCTTTCAGGACTTCGGATTTGGAGACTACTGGCGAAGAAACTTACAGTTATCCATGAGATATCGGTATCCCTCTGCGACAGGTTATCAGAATCATTATTATGGTCAGATTGGTAGACGTACCTTTCACATGGTCATCAATGCTGGTAGCTATCATGGAGTCCAGTGTCTGTCCAAGGGATTTGTGCGTAAGCGTTCTGACTTTCCCTTAGCCCGTAGTGCGTCTTACCATCGCAAGTCTCGAGGTTATAGGACCGATAAAGAATTTTGACGAGGTATAGGTTCCGATTCCAGTTTGATAGTATACGAGCTGCTTGGACCTATCCGAACGGTCCAGTAAGCCGAAGAACTTGGCTACATTTGAGAACTGTCATATGGCATGTCAATATCTTCGCTATATCGTTCGGAAGAAGTTACTAACCCTATCGGATATCTTGTTCTGTGTCCCATCGAAACAAAGAACGATCGTACGGGTAGCGCCATTATAGCGTGGTGGAATGGTGTCAGGGAATTTTCCGTCAGCCATGGTGAGAAAGACGGAATAGAAGTTGTTCAGGGTTCTCTTCTCCCAAGACGCCTGTTTTTAATGTTGGCCAGCCACGTTGGAGCCTGTAGGCCATATGTCACTCGGCGTGGAGAGTCGGCGATCAAGTTGAGTGACTGTTCGGTTCGAAGAGAAGGTAAGCACCACTTCAATTGAATCCTGAACTGGGAACATTTCGTCATGGGACTGGGCTGATGCGGTCGCCATTTAATTAATCCGTTGATACTGACCACAGGTCAGTGTATTGAGTCCGGAGGAGCTGAGTTGAGCAAGGTGGTGGAACGATTCTACAAAACCATGGATGGTACAAATACAAGAGGATGCGTCTATACAAGTCGAAAAACGAATATGTATGATTGAACCAGAATCAAATACGTGCAAGTGCGGAGTCGACATATAGAAACAACATTAAAGCAAGCGAAGGGAGTAACAAAAGGCAGAACGAAGAGCATGCAAGAGTAGAAAGTCTGGAAAATGAGCAAGAAGCCAAGGTGTATCGTAGGAGAAGGCCGATAGTTAAAACAGCGACCTGGTAGGTACATCATGTTGCAACTGCCTCTCCCATCTCAGCGTCCTGATCATGGTCAAACTGTACAGGCTCCAGGTAGCTCTCTGGAACGAGCGCATGCTTAACCTTCTTCTCTCCTGCCTCACCAACCTCCTCACTATCGTCCTCACAAACCACCACAGCCCACCCAACACCTCCACCTCTTCCAACGACTTTCACAATCTGATCCTCTACAAGCCCCATCTCGGCCGTCCCTTCAGGTTCAAAAGCATACACAGCACGATAAAGACCTGGGTACAAAGGCTCTTCTTCACCTTCTGGGTATTCGCCTTCGTCATATTCCCCATCTTCGTATTCTTGTGCATCATGATAATCCCCTTCATCATCTTCATCGTCTTCCTCCCCAGCGAAGTTCCTCTCCAAGTCGATCTGGGTGGGTACGTTACCCAGTGCAGGATCTCCCATCCCGTTCGTCGCTCTCTCTCCACCACCACCGCCACCATGACTATTCCCATGCGCTTGGTTAAAGCTACTCCTCCACGTACTCAGCCTCTTCAAAATATCCCAACTACTCATCCCCTCATCTCCATCCCCACGTCCCAACTGACCAACCTCATCTCCTCCCTCCTCATCAGAATCACTCCATTCATCACTATCATCATCTTCATACCCATCTCCATCTACACCGGTCGAACTCCATCCCCAACTCAACCTCGCACCAAACCCACCCTTTTTCTTCCCTTTACTCTTTCGTCCCCAACTTCCGCTTGAGCTCCCTATAGATGCTTTTCGGAGGGTTCCCTTTTCTTTTTCCTCTCGTTCTTTCGCTAGTCTTTCCTCTTCTTCTTTCTCCTCTTTTTCTCGGCGTTTCCGCCTCTTGTCGCTCTCAGCACCCCAGAGGACTTTCCCTTCCTCGTCGATACTGAACTTCTGTCCAGGGTTCACGAAGGACTCGATAAGCCGTCTGGTGAGAACCTTAATCCTGTTCGGTCGAGGGACCAGAACACCATGGACCGAATGACCAGAGAACCTAGGATCTCCAGGAGCGAACCCATAATCCCGGATTTTGATCAACGTTCGAGGAGTAGTCGAAGCAACAGGTGGAGGTGACATCTGTACCGCAGCTTGAGAAAGAGACGAAAGTCTCTTCGAAGCATTCACTCCCCCTGGGTTCGAAGGGGATAAGGAATCCGGGGAAGAGAAGAAATGACCTCGGCTTGGAGAAGCTAGGGGTGATCCTCCGATCTTCCCGCTCCCTGGACTGGAAGACATCTGAAGCTGAGAAAGCCGTTTAGACTTCCTAGCTGATCGGCGGGAATTAGCTCGAGAGAGTGGGTTGCCTAGGTCACCTGACCGATTGGAGATATTGGACATTGTTGAGGGTGCTTGGGAGACTCGACGGGAGAGGGCGGGGGAGGGAGGTGCTTGTCTGGTTGGTGTGAGTTCTGGAGTTGGGGGAAGGCCAAAGGAGGAGGCGGAGACACGGTGTGGGTTTGGTGGGGAGATGGGAGAGTCGAAGTAGGTGTAGGAGGATGGGGGTTGCGACGACATTGATGTAGGCCGTGAACGGGACGTAGACCCACCAGCTTGAGTAGATTGCACCTGCGAGGCAGGCGGTGAAGTAGGTTGCGGAGGCTCAGCAGGTGCAGGTTCAGTCGTATCCGCGGCAATTGTCGCCGCCAGAGGAGACGCCTCAAACTCTGATGGGGACGGTAATTGTATTGTTGTAGGTGTGCTTGTTACTTCCGGTGAGCCAGGATTTGGTTCGGCGTCCGTGGATAGCCGTCCTTTGACGTTTATGGAAGAAGGCGTAGGCGTGATCACATTGGTCTCATCTACATCAGATGAGAGGTGAGCGGCTGGTGCAGCGCTCTGAATCGCGTGCCCGTTTGTGGTGGGAGGAGCAGAAGGAAGAGCTTCACTAGGCGCAGGCGTGTCTGATACCTGTGACTTGGTCACGGGTGAAGTGGACGCAGGTAATGCGCTGTTTCGTGGAGATGACGAAGATGAAGTCGTCTGCGGGACTAAGCTGGCCTTGCGGCTGTCCCTACGAGCAGATTGCGGTGGGGGTTTCATCGCGAATTCGTGTGCACCTGGTGTGGGTGGTGGAAGAAAGGAAGACCCTGGAGATGGGAATGGCGACGAAGACGGTAAAGAATCGACGCAGAGTGAAAGAGGACGAGCTGTACGGAATGGGGTTTGGTTAGATAGCGCATGGACAGATAACATCGAGGACATACGTTGCGCCTCTGAGTAAACAGCAGATGCCATACAAGTTTTCCGCCAGCAAATTTGTTCTAACGTTCAACGCTTGTGAATGTTGCACAGTACTGCAAGATCTTGGATTGCGAGGTTATACGCGAGCGGTTCAGAGGATAAGCAGGTGATCCAGAATCAAAGCCGGCTGATTATAGGGTCGTCGTCGCTATACGGCCTTCAACGAGGGTATATGTTGAATTTCTCGCGCAGAGTAAGCTCCTTGGTGAAAGGACCGAAGGATTGTTGTTGAAAGGACGATGGACTCTGGACCTTGTTGGTCTGGTCGCCGCCTTCCCACCGCTGTCAAGATCTCTGTCGCCAGGGTAACTGTCCTATCATCTCCATTTGTCCTTGTTTGTCTGTAAAGCTTATGGGCGCCCGGCATTCAACATCCGTCGGCTGATAGCTATATCCGCTTTCATTCACAGCACCACACCAGCGCGAAGGTGCCAAGGGCAGGCTTCACGTCTGGATGATAACAACCGGAACCTCGACCTCCACATACCAGAGGGGGAGAGGCTGCACTCGCAAATTTACTTTCTGAATGTGCCAAATAACCAGTGTGTGAGATATTTATTCGGTTTATCCCATTCTTGTTGGAGTCGAACGTTCTACTCCACCACCAAGAAAATCAATAGCTCCCTCTCGACAATTCGGACCAATGACCCTTGCTTCTAGTAGCAACGCAAAAAATAGATGTACGATCTCGAGCATCAGTAATGACGGTGTGGGGGCTGTACTAAGCTAAGCCATTCATAGTAGGGTATCCTCTCCATCGTCATCGTGCTCTAGGAAATCTATTCACAAAGCCTCAAAGTCTACTATAGAAGGAATATGTAAATACAAAACGCAACCTCTAAACGATCAAAACGGTATCCCAATTCATACGTTTATATAGCGATATCAAGCTTCTTCCCCAGAGAAATACTCAGGGAGCACATACGCCAACTTCTGTCTATCCTCAGGTTTCTGCTTCTCCGACCTTGGCATGATGCTGAACTTCATCGATCCCTTCTCTTCTAACAAGAGGCCAGTACCGTTATCAGCGTTGACCCCGGTGATAGCGTTATGAAGTTCATCGAGGATACGAGCGGCGACGAGGCGAGAGGTGTCGGCGTTGGTTTGGAGAGTCTTGAAGACTTCAGCAGCAGTGACGGCTTCGGAGTTTTCTCTCCAGGAGTCGTAATCCGTGGCAGTTGCGATAAGAGCGTAGCTATGAGATGTTTTCAGTATAAGACCATATGGGCTAGATGGCATTATCATACCTAATTTCAGCCTCCCTAGCCAACTTCGCCTCAGGAAGAACGCTCATATTGATGAGGTCACCTCCCCATAACCTATACATCTTACTCTCCGCTCTCGTCGAGAATTGCGGACCCTCCATACACACGATAGTCTTATCGGCAAACAACTTTATGCCTTTACCGTCTTCGTCTAAGACCTTCCTAACCTTGTCCTCCAACCAGCGAACCAAACCATTTGAGAACGGATCACCAAACGCAGCATGCGCAACGATACTTCCCTCAAAGAAACTAGCAGGTCGAATACCTTTTGTACGATCGATTATTTGGGTCGGGAGGGCGAATGATCCTGGAGAGATCTCTTCACGGAGTGAACCGACTGCGGAAAAGGCGACGATGACGGAGACACCCAGAGATTTGAGAGCTGCTATGTTGGCACGCGCGGGAACCGCAGAGGGGCTGATGGAGTGGCCTTTCCCGTGTCTGGTTAGGAAGGCGACTTGGGTACCGGAGGGGAGAGAACAGATGGTGATCGGTGCTGATGGATATCCCCAGGGCTAAGAAGATTGGTCACGAATGTATCTTCGAAGAAAGCTGGAGATAGCTTACAGTTTCCGGGTTAACTTCCTTCCTGAGAGATGAGTTGGGAACGTTAGACGACTGTTTAGCTCAGATAAGATAATCACGTACACAAACGTCAAATTATCCAGATGATAGAGCCCGCTACCACCAATAACGCCAATCGCAACTATAGAGCACCATCTCGTTCAGCAATTCATTCCTAGTAGGTGAGCGATATCCCTACCTTTATCTATTGTCATTTTGAGGGAAGGTAGTGTCCGAAAGAGAAATCTAGGCGAACGCGACCGGGTTGGGATCCGTAACAACTTGAAGATGACGGCAAGGTGGAAGAAAATTGCGTGGCGGTGTCGCCATAGATTAGATCAAAGATTACTGTAGATTCCGAAGCCGCCTGCTTAATTGAGCGACTTGCTGCATTCGGCAACTCCGCTCTCCCTAAAAGGGAAATGTGCGCCAAGTGTGGTGCGTCCATGCGCTGGAACGTCAGTTCACGTCCAAGATACATGCTTTAGGTAGTAGATGTTTTTCGCATACTTCGTTTCTCCTGCCTAAATACTTTCTCTGGAATCGTTCGTGACTCTCCAAAAAATTGAACATTTTAAATTCGCAACCTGAAAGGTGAGAGGCGTTCCTTCGTCATAACCTCTCTCCTATAACTACTACTGGACGATCAATTCGCCTCAGGTCGGCAGCCGAATCAAGCTTGGCTCCAACCCTGGGCACCAAAAGCCCTCTCCTTCGTGGCTGTAGGCTCCTAGTCGAATTCGCGACTAGGTATCAGGCAAGGCAGGAATAGATACGATAATCGAAGACTCGCAGACTAGCTTCCATGATCTGTTATGATAATTAGGACTATCATTTGGCGTTACCTAGGACGAACTCACAATGATGGATGGTGCTGTAATGATTACCTCGAACTTGTACGTGATGATAGTTCATCGCATCAAGCACGACTGACTCCCTTCGACCAGAGCTTATCCCTGCTGCGTCGCTCGGTATCTCTGGTTGATTGTTAGGTACTCTGGGCGGCGGAGCCTGGTTTTGTAAGTCAATATTACTATTCTGCCGAGAATGGAGAGGTATCATGGGAGGCTCCTGGCGTTCTAAGAACGAAATCAGTACGCTTGGATCGTTGAACTTCGGTACCCTTCCACTTACTTCGAGATTTGTTACGTCTCACTAGGAGCCAAATAAGAATTGCCAAGAGGAGGAGGGTAGACGCGGCCACCGCGAAACCTATGATTAGATTTCGTGTGTAGGAACCCATATCGAGCTCTACGTTATGTGAGCTAGTGGGTTCTACGGGAGTTGACGTACGTTGGCCGTCTGTTGGAGAAGTAGTTGACGTTGAGAGAGATGTGGAGATAGTCGATGAGGGTGTTGGAAAGTATCCAGTGCATGTTTTCTGGTCGATCACGCGAACACAGTATGTCGATGTGTCATTGCTCATGCAGATCCAGAGAAGCTGATTGGAGACGGGGCAACCGACGGAGTCAGTACCCTCTTGAGCTGGCATGCACACCTCTGGAGTGCAGCATACTGCCTGAGCGCCTCGAGGTTGAGAGCTTACGTAGTCCATTACAGGTCCTTCGCAATAGTTCTGGGCCGCCAGCCGCCAATCCGACCCGTCTTCGTCATTTGGGTCGGGTGAAAAGGATTCATGAGAGGGTAAACGAGAATCATCTTGACCGGCTTCTCCGGTGTGATTATAGGTAGCGAGTGGTGTGGGTCCAGCGCCTGTAAAGTCGGCGATACGTGTGTTGTTGGTCGAGGGGTTGGAGTCCCAGGTGTGAACGACAACTTCAGGTGATGTCGTGCCTGCGACACCACAGTTTTTGCTCATTGAGCGGGCAAGTGCGAAAAGGAGGCCAGGCTCACCGAGAGTGATTCGAGCCTGGATGAGTGTAAGAAAGTATCCGCCACACCATGAACGTGGTATATTAGGTAGCGACGAGGCTGGGTACTAGTTACCACAGCATACCGGCTTTGATACAGTGGATCATGTGGCTTATCAAGTTGTTGGTAGACCCTGTAGATGCTGTGGACTTCGATACACTTGTCATCGATCCGATAGGCATGGATGTATATGCGAGCGTCAATCAAGTCTATGACTAATAACCTTCCAGAGACCAAAAACCCGAGTACAAAATAACAATGTAAGTTATCATAAATTAAGTGTAGTCCAGCGTCGAAAGATGTCCGAAAATTCCAAGCGTCAGAAAGCAACTCAAGATGCTGGCGAGTGGTCTGCAAAGCTCAGGTCAGAAGTGGAGCGTAATCTCAAAGTAGAGTCTTACAGTGATTGACCGTGAGATTGGTATATTGATTCAAACTCCCGGCCACGCTGGTCAAATTCGAGTCTACCACCGTAGCTGAGGGTTCGGACTGGCTTAGACTCGTATTTGTTAGGGGAGGAGGACTGTAGTAGTCGTTGGTTTGCACGGGACCGTATCCTTGGTAAGTCAAACCAGGAGGTTTCGGAGCATAAGGATCGTCGAATCCAGGTGTAACCCCTGGTGGCCCGAGGACTAGCTGATGGACTTGGTCTATAGGAAACGTCAAATCAGGTAAAATACCTGGTAGCCTTAAGAGACTCACTTTGGTGTCTCTGCCGCCTTCTGAGTAACCAGAACAACGCTATCAGGACTGCAGCACCTCCGACCGAAGCTACGACGGCAATAATAATAGTCCTCGTCTTCGTTGCATTCGCCACTGGATTGTCGTTCGAGGAACCACTCGACGTTGGGAGAGCAGTGAAAGAATACTGAGTTGTTGGAATTGAAAAGGTGTAGCCTCCAGGGAACGCAGATGATTTCGATGGCGTGGTTCCTGAATGTGACGAGGTGTAGTTGGCGGAACATATTGACTGGTTGCTCGTGTTCACGCATTCAATCGATCTTCCATCATTAACGCATAGGTATAGCTGCTTCTCGGCGTCTGAGCATGATATCTCTCCTTGGCTGAGAAAGTTGTATTGGCTTGGCGCGGTAGAATCGGCTGTGGTGCAGAAAGAAGAATCGCAACAAGGTGTATTAAGCCCAGCTGCCTGTACGCTGGCATACTGCACGAGTATACTGCTGCAAGGAGAAGCCTGCGTTGCCGTCCAATCAATTGCGTGGCAGTTGTCACCAACGACGCACGCATGTTGCTGGGCGTGGGCTCCAATACATAGAGTTGTATAGGCGGAATAACACGCGGGGAAGGTTGAAGGGCCGGTATATCGTTCTTTCGAACACTCGAAGACGAAAGGATCCTGTCCTAAATCGGTCCAAACGTTCTTCGCAAGTTGTATATCTCCCAAACCATAGTCCTGACAGTTTTGCTCAGAGAATTGGGAGGCTCCCCCGTTTGAGCTCATTCGGTGCCAGGATGAAGGCTATGACTTGCTCGCCAGTGGTCGAGGATGGTGATGAACGTGGTAAGGAAGGAACAGTAGCTCATTCCACGACTATGTGCTCGATTTGGGCGAGCGAGCAAGCCGATCAAACACCGACATCGTGCCTTGATGAGGGTGGGCTGTACAACTGTCAAGGAAGTGATTTCTGCCGTATGTTCCGCTGAAAGTCCATCTGTTTGACTTCCGAGTTCTGAGGTCATGAGGTCAGGGGACGATTGCGGTGGCTAGAAAAGGTACTGCTCACGGATAAGGCGGGCTTTGAAGGCACAGTTCGCACAAGATTTGCCACTCCATTGCGGAATCGTGTCGGCACTCATTCACTCCTCGATATACATCGCTGGACGTGGTCACGAATCGTAGGAGTTCAAGAAATGAGTATGATTTGCCCATACAGCAGATAACATAACATGACGACCGTTCTCTCAATGACAACATTCGGCCGGGATATCCGAAAAAGACAGTGGCAGGAGCAGAAACGGAACGATTAAACATAGGAAGGGAAATCAAGAGTTAAGGCGCGTGATCTGCGAGCGACATTAGCAGAATACACTCGAACCAGGAACCAATACACACAGTGATTGACAGTCGTGTAGTGATGGCCAGCGACGTTTGTGAAGTTACCTCCATAGACAGCATGGGAGTCCCCTGGGCTACTACCACCGGTGGATGCAGAAGTCATATAATCGTTTGAGTAGGCTGGTGGAGCTGGTGGTGGAACATAGGCCAGCTCTGGCTCGTTCTTGGCGTATGCCACGTCTGCTGTTTCTGTCAATATCTTGAGGACATCTATAGAATTGTAGGTGCTTACTTGGTGTATGTCGACCCCACCAGCCTAACCATCGAAGGACCCCTATGAACAAGGACAGCCCAACGACGACTGAGACCGAGATAATTGCATTCCTCGCCGTCTCGCTCAACCCACTTGAAGCAGAGGTCGAGCCGCTAGGAATTGCGGCAGTGGTCGTGACGGTTAGATTTCCGGCACAGATGGTCTTGTTCTGCGGATTGATGCACTCCGCCGATATACCATCGTTGACACAGAGCCATAATTGTCGGCCGGGATCGCTGCATTGAAGAGTGGGGTCCGAAGCGAACTGGGGAGCTTTCTGCGGCTGGACGCAGAAATCGGAGTTACAACACGGAGTATTGAGCCCAGGTTGCTGAACGTTGGCGTAGTCCAAGATGGGTTTCGAACACGCACTAGTGTGATTGCCACTCCAGTCGACAGCGTAGCATTTGCTTCCTAAAAGACACGCGTGCTGCTGGTTCCGATTACCGATGCAGAAGGTGAGGAAGGACGGGGAGCAGTCTGGTATGGCGGATGCGTTGGTATATGTGGATTGAGTGCATTTGTACACGAAAGGGTCGGTCGCCAGGTTGGCGAAGATGTTTTTCGTGAGCTGAAGGTCATTGTAACTAGACTGTTGACAGGTGGAATTGAAGAGAGGGGCGCCAGTACTGGTTCTGTCCGGGGTCATGGCATGAACGTCGATGTGAGAGTCAGAATCATCCTAGGGAACAAGCTTCCTAAGGAAATTTCCCATAGGTTCACATCTGATCACAGAGCGACGACGGAGTGACCAATGGGATGATAAGGCGAATATCGCCACCGTCAGAGCACCTTGTCCAGGCTTATCGACGAACAAGGAGTTGCAAATTCAATTCAGTCATCGAGTGAGGTAGGAGTGATGGTAACCCTGCCATCGGACGTGGAATGTTGCCATCAGTTGGAATGAACGCTTTACATACACAAAGACAACCACACAATGCCAAAATATATGGACACCATGTACTGACGCCAGTGTGTGCGAAAGACTAAGACGGAAGTACAAACTACGTCTGTTCTGACAAACCTTCGTCTCCCGCTGTAACAGACCTGCTGAAGATGAAGGCTGTGAATAACCATCTTACGAGTCGATCCGTAGGCGCGGCATAAGTAAATGGCGCATCTTAGATCGTTCCCAATCGCTGCCATCCAACTTGCAGAATACCTGACCACTATGATTCATTATACACACTTGAAGAGCCAGAGAGGATCTTATTCATTCGCCATGTCGCTCATCCTTATGTAATGTTATAGTTTCCCCCCTTTTTGTCATGGCTTCCTACCGCTCGACACGACACAACCTTGCGACTTCCAGGCTGAGCGTCCACGGGATATTCCTTCGCTCATGTACGTAGTGACGGCGTAAAAAGGTACCATACCTTAGTCATCCAGGGGAAAAACTTCCCTATTTGATCTTCCATTTGGTGAGACCCTTGAGCTTTTCACTGGATAGGTCATTAGCTGTTTGAAATACTACACAGGGCTGTACTACTTCCTTCAATATCCTATACATTGGGCCCAAGAATTATGTTTCAAGAAACACTGTCCGTGATAGAGCCTTGACCACCCTCAAACCTTGCCACAGCTCAATGAGCATATAGATGATGGTTCCGAGAAGTTCTCCCCCATTCCTCGGCAGCCTTGCGAGGCTTATGGGCATGCTTGAGTGAAGATCAGTTTGGCCATTGAGCTGTCAGCAACACAACATTCCTGCTACCTTATTCCCACTGAAGCAATCCTCGGACTGTTTCATCTATCATCACGCTCTGTGCCGCTGTGAAATCCATTCTGTGGAAGTCCATAGTTCATTCTGCAATTGACTGTTTCTGGATAGTAGTCCTGGAGCTATTACAGCCCCACGTGTTCCCGTGCTTTGCCCGTTAAATTGCGTAGCCTTTGGGTGACATAGTTCATCCCTCATCCCTGAATGCCTTTACGCATGTTGGCATGTAGACCTAGGCTGTCGCACATGGGCGTGGACTCACGAACGCATGATCACACCCTGAGTAATTATTTGGGTCGTCGCCCCTGCACGAATGACATCGATTACATAAAGTACTAACAGCGGTCGCACAGCGAGCGTCTTTCAGATATGTCTTTCGTTTGTCTGCCAGTGACAGGACAAGTCCCGTAAGTTTCTCCCTTAGAGTAGCAAAGTTCTTTCACAATGATATTTTCTCTGTCAGTAGCAATGCGTATCCTCCCACCCTCCGCACTCAATGCACCCCGCACCCCGGAACCAAGATTCCTTACGTTTTGAAATGATGTACCCCCGTACTGATGATTTGATTTGGTTAGTATCTTGCTATTTGTCCAAATCGGCCAATGTGAAACCCATATTCCCTCCAGTTTTAGTTCACATAGAATTGAATCTGCTCCATATGTTACGGAATATGGTGTAAGTTTTCTCTTTTTCACGCTGGTCAATTTGACCTGCATTTTTACGCTGATGACTCAATTGGATCCGCCCCAAGAGCTCGTTTTTTTGGGGGACGGCGTTCTCGTATCGCCCCTGTGAAGGGTAGCCACGTTGATCACGACCTCAGAAAACGAGGTGCGATTTAACCTCCCCGTTTCGTCCTTTTCGGCTTCGACGTCACGGAGCAAGGATCATAGTCCCATTTAGCAAAGCAAAGGTTGACCACCCTACCGCATTGGGCTCGTCAACATATATAAACTCGAAAGGTGGGCAATTCTTCCCTTTTACTGACTCCTCTCTCCCCTCCCATGACACCCGCGAGACAATCGTCTAAGAGGTCTTTCCAAGCGCGACGACCGTATTCACATACAGTCATAGAGCCTAGACCATCTTTGACGGATGATGCGCCACGGCCTTTGCACGAGGACCTCTTGGATTTAGAGGCGACACCTGGTTAGTGGATCACGCTCGTTTAATCAGTGTATCTAAAGATGAGGCATAGGCGACTACCCCTCTGGACGCAATGGTTATCTTGAAATAGAAGATTCCAGAAATTTAAGCCTGAGCCCCACAGAGAGATGTTTCAATGAAGAGTCACGAAGGCCTCGTACGGTGAAGCAACCTCTTAGGACTCGGCTAGCGACCCCCTTGGATGAATGCATCAATTGCCGCCCACGAAGCCAACTTGTGACGCCGAGTGTGACGCACGAACATTCCATCTATGGCGGGTCTTTAACAAATGCTAACAGAGACATTTATCATTCAAATACGTGGAACATATGTGCGTGAAGATCAAGAATACGAGAACATCTGAATGATGATGCATTAACAAAATAGACGTCAACCCTGGTTCTCGAAGCGTCTCGCCGGGATTACCTACAACAACTGTGTACCCCACCCAGCACCCTCAAGACAGCGCATATTATCAGCGTCCACGTATCGGAAAACTGGTCCAAAGACTGGTTCTGGGGTCCCTCATCTTTGTCGCTATATGGTTGGTCCTAAAAAGCGCACAGTATAGAAGTTGGAATGGTCCTCCAGACGCGCTTGAGGGCTGAAGAGAAGTTCGTCACGGGTTGTATTATGAATACCCAAAATCACGACCCTAATATGTTATCCTGACGACTTAGCGAAAACCTAGTTCAAGATGTCGATTGCTGGTGAGGATGTAAAATTTTGTCAGGGCAAGATTATGATTCCCGGCACTTGAAAACTCTCTGCCCAAGCTGAAGGGTCTCATCGATCCATCAAGATCGCAGACTAGATAATGTGAGTGGGCTCGATCAATCTATAAGAAGCGTGGTGAAATGACAGAAACGGGAGAGCAGAGGATAATCATCAGCATAATGGCCCGTTCCCTCTCACCAGCTTCTGCGACGGGAAGAAGCCTCACCATCCTGCGGGTCGGTGAACTAGCCGCACCGGTCAGAAGGATCCATCGAAATAGCAAGAATAGGACACTCATCAAGGATGACTTCCAGAAAGTTAGGAACGAAGCGTTCAGCAGGGTATTCAGGCGGGAGAAGGCTGACTCGCCAAGCGGTTCCTATCAGGACCAGGCGGATTCTGGAACGAGGATTCACTCATCATAGCATCAACAAAACATTGAGTTGCTTTCGAGAACGTCAGAAGATGGCCCCTCAAGAAAGGTGATCAATAGGAAATGGGGCCCTAATGTGCTGCAAAGTTTCAAGCCGCTCTCCGTCAGTACCTGTGAATAATCTTCAGCCCATCCCCGAATTTCCGTACACTTGATTGGGCTCACTTGGATCGACAGAGTAAGTCCCTTGGATGAGTGTTAACAGTGCGTTCAGGGTATCCAGCGTCCAATACCAAGTTCGTGCGTTCACCATGACGTCATTGAAAGCTCTTTCGGCCCTTTCACAAATTCCAGATGAAGGCTACACCTCGTAACTTGGAGAGGGGGTTCTGTTTTCCGTATGCAGCGTCGTCGCCGTTCTCCACTCTTGACTTACAGATGCGGTAGGTCAAATCACTATTAGATCCTAGATGCGTGTATTCGTGCAAGTGTATCCATTCCAATCTTTTGGTTTACTATGTTCTACGCACTGCTGCGGATCATCGAAAATCAGACCAAAGATAAAATGGAGACAATCGACTCTGTATATGCGCTGGAAATTGGCTGACATGAGATATATGCAATAATTTGAAATGTCGAAGTCGTCCAGATAAAGATACCATCCGCCAGGTATATGCTCTCCCATTCCACCTCCCATCCTCGACCGCCTCCATCCGATCATCATGCTCAGTGTCCGAAGTGGAACTGGTAGCTACCTCCCCCACTCCCAGGATGTCCTCCCTGTTGGAAGAACTGGGCGAACGGATGTCCACCAGGGAATCCGCCACCGCCTCCACCTGGCCCGAATGGACTTCCATAGAAGCCGCCAGGTCCACCTTGTTGAGACATAGGGTCATTCGGGTCTTCTCCGTTGTCGAATCGAGCACGAAGTTCCGGGTCGGAGAGAAGTTCATAGGCTTCGTTCACAGCAGCCATCTTGGCTTCTGAGCCACCTTTATCTGGATGAGCAGTCTTGGCTGCTTGTCGGCTATGGAAGGAGATAGGTGAGTTATGCATGTCGAAATTCGCGAATGGAAGGATGAATAAAAGTAAGAACGTCGAGAAATGCCAATGGGAACGTCATTGGAAGACCAAACAGGCCAGAGTGCAGATGAATGATGCAGAGTGTCAAGAAAGCAGGTTGAATATGAAGACCAAGCGCATTCTCATAACGTCGATGCAGGCATCGAGAAAGGAAGACAATAGAAATGGAGTTGAAGAACCGAAACAGAGACAGTTTGTAAACTTACAATGCCTTCTTGATCGTCTTCGCGTCAGCGTCTCTCGACACCCCAAGGATCTTGTAGTAGTCCTTCCTCTTCGACTGCTTGAGAAGTTTCTGGGCTCGTGACACTCTTTGATGAACCTAGAGAATTTCGTTAGTCAACGTGTTCCACATGAAGAGGAGATGAATGGTTGAAGGAGAGAAATAATGGTACCAGGAGGCGGCCAGGGCGGTTATATGCGCCTTTCCACCACCTCTCATCCACCGCCGGACGAATATATGCGTTCGCAACATGCAAGGAAGGGTATACTCACGTCTCTCCTGGATTGTCCACAGTTCTCCCAAGCCTTCTCCAGCACCCTCGCACCTTCCTCCCACTCTTCCTTCGACACGAGTGCCTCTCCCTTTCCAACCAACCCATCCACATCATCCGCGTCCATCTTCAGCAACTCGATACACCACGACGCCATCTCCTTCTTCATCGTCGCACCTGCACTCGCTTTCTCCTGGCTACCAGGAGCCGGGGAGGCTAGATGTGTATAGGCCACACATAGACTTCGTACCAGAGCCAGACGCAGTGGTGAAGTAAGCATTGGATCTGGTAGTGGGATATCCGGAGTATTTGACCGAGATTGAAGTTGTGGAGGGAGAAGAGAAGGACGAGCAGTATGTTCCTTCAGAGCTTCATCGAAACGACCAAGGAGGTCGCCCTTCTTCCCTGCTGTAGCACTAGGTGCGACAAGCTTGATGATCCCTCGCCAGTCTTCTTTAGCTCGGAGGTCTTCTAGTTGGGTGAATTGCTTCTCGAAGTTTTTGTACAACCGACGGAGGGATAGACAGGGTTTGGAGTCAGGGTCGAAGTGGAGACATTGTTTGAGCGTGTTGAGAGGTACAGGAGAAGGTGAGGAGGGCACTTGGAGGAAAAAATACGAGAGACGGAAGATAGTTGTATGAAGGGTCGTTGATGGGGGCAGGAGGTTTGAGAGGCGCCTGGAAAAGACGCGTTAGCACCGTGCTATGGTGATGCAGGGCAGGAGGTTTACTCACGATAAATCACCGACAGCGCCTTCGATGTCGCCACTGCCGAGTTCGCATTCTGCGCGTACGCTGCGGATCTCGATGCTGTGGCTAGCTACCCTCAACGCTTGGGTCGCACTCTCCACGCAAGCAGTCCAGAGACCTGCTCGTCGTTCCTTCTCCATTTTTGACTCCATCCGTTCACCCAGATGAAGGTCGTCTTCGAGTTCCTTCACTTCCTTGAAGGCCTTCCCATCTTTATTGATCTTGTACGCCTGGCCTTTCTTGTATCCTTCCAAACTCTTCGCCACTAAATCCCAGTTTCCTTCCCGCAGACCCACTTTCGCTCTCATCGTCTGCGCCAGGTCAAAGGTACCCTTCGTAAGTTCTAAGACTTTGTCAAAGTCATCTAGAGCACTCTGGTGCCGCTGCAGCGAGAAGTAAGCTGTTGCTCGCTTGTAGTAAAGGACGTAGTCGGATGGGGATTGGTCGATTGCTTCCGTGTACAGTTTGGCAGCGTCGGCGAATTGGCCAACTGTCAGCAGAGCGTTGGCTCGGCTGATGAGTGGTTGAAGACCTGGTGGATAGAGGCCTCCTCCTGCACCACCGCCTGCGGTGTCGGCGAGAGAGGTGGAGGATAGTCCAAGCGAAAGAAGAAGCGTAGATAGCGGTAGCAGCCGCATCCTAGTCGTTAAGTCCTATGAGATACAGGGATGTTCCCTTCAGCAATAGTCGCGTCAGGGAGGTAGAAGAGGAGAAATGTTGAGAATTGGAACGAGCACCACGTCTATGAAGAAATGAATACTTGCTATAATTAGCCGAGTTGGGATTCGAACCGACACGTTGCGTTTCTCACGAGGATCCTCATGGGGCAATTACGGAAGTGAAATATCGGGTCATCGAAAACGGCCTGTGGACCCAGTCAGCCTGTGCTGCTTTCACCCTGGCATGGCCTTACGACGGAGTTGAGACACTCTGAGTCTGACGCCAACCATAAGACCGTCAGGAGTCGTGAAACGATTGAATCTACATGGGGATGGGCAAGCCCGGTTCGCCCTTGTCAGCCGAAAATGGCTTATGTAACCCGACAAATGCCCATTTCGGTGACCCAAGGCACTGTCCCTGGCCTGGCCGCCGCGTCTCGCTAAGCGGATTGCCCATGAAAGACCATATGCATTCTAGAGAGCGTTATCACCTACCAAAAAATATAGATAAATTGCGCAGAAAAATGTTTTTATGTGTCTGAGTCAATTCGTATAGTTTTCTCTCTATCCTTTTCCCAGTTATGGTAAACGATGGACCGAAAGGTGTTCAAAGGAAACTGATGTTACATCGCGTCACGCAGGAGTGACATGCACCTAGATGGCCAAATTTGGCGGTAGATCGAGCTTCGAAGGGATAGAGCTCTTGCTACATTCGTTTTCAGCCTTAGGTGTCAGTGAGAGAAATGTGCTAAATAGCTAGTACAACAGTTCCTATTGACGAAATTTCAAATTTATCCACGTCTATGTGGTAATAAATATGAATCTTTGTCCAATTTTGAGCAGATAACAGGGTTGGAGTAGATTTAATAAGATTTGGCTCAATAGGAATTGTAGCCATTAGAAAATAGTGCGACTTTGTCCCCTGGATCATCTTAATCAGATGAGTGTACGAAGAGATGTATTCCTTACAAGTCTGACACCAGATCAGAGCAGATTTTGGCGGGGGAATGCAGGGTTCCAAGCGTCAGGACGCTTCTGAAGTCTCTTGACTTGGATTTCCGTCATGATTGGTGTATATCTACTCTAAATAGCACAAAATATTGGGTAGGTATGACTGTAGTTCGAACAAAAATCGACTGGGTCACTCAAATCGACGCGGGGATGGCCCGGATTGCTTAGGTAATGCACGCGGATCGCTTCCGGCCTTGCGGGAGTTGCCCATCCCCAGTAGAATCTACATGGCGGACGCGAGGGAATAGACGCCCTGGGTAGAGGTATTCGGCGATGAGGTGGAAACACGTCATCATTCATCTAATCTCTGATCGTGGTCTCTTGGGACAACCCGTGCCATATCGCCTCATGCAGGGCATTGTATGGGGCACATTAACTATACCTGGACCTGGGCGAGGATAGTAAGGAAATTAATTAATTAATTCACTGGGGTGGAGAGGGGAAAAATAAAGTTTGGGCTCTGCGATAGGTTTTCTGGTACCTGGTGGTGAATTTAGATGGCCAATATCCCTCGCCACGCTTGGTAGAGAGGGAATGGGAGCAGGGGGACGTATGCAAGCATAAATTAAGAAAAATTGACGCGTTCGCGAATGTACCCTGCCGTCAGATTCCTGACGGATGTCGCCTTCATTTTGAAGCACAAAACCTATCTGCGAGTGACCTGAGACTGTAATTGAGCCATGCATGCAGAATTTGTAACGAGAGACTTGGGCAAATTTTCCGGAAAGCGCGCTTCGCGCGCCCACTTGATGCCCATAGATCAATGATCCACGGGTGCTCAAGAATGAGGAATTGGGGCGTACACAGCTGGTCTCTGCACTTATTCGCCCTTGCTATAGCTACTACGACCTAGGTGAGGTGCATAATCGGTTGTTCCCAGGAAATTTAGACGTTAAACATCCCTCTTTGACGGTCAGAGATCCAAAATCAGCTGCACACCATTCTGGGGCCAATATCGCGTCCCAAAAACGAAAATTTCGCCGCCATCCTATTCATAATTAAGCTACATACCATCCAATTTAGCTGCATGTATTTTCTACATACGTGCGTGACGTTGAGCTTTCGAAATTCGCGACGAAAGGACAATCCTCGCAAGCGGGGTTGCCAAATAGAGTAAGTACCTCGGCCAAATGTAGTAAGTCCCAGCTTACTATAAGAAGTAAGTACTTAAATATTAATTTAAGTCTCGCGCAGGTCCAGCTATAGTTAATTCGCCGCATGTATGAGCGCCTAACTTGATCCGAATTCCTCCAGCGTACGCGTGAACTTGAGGTATGAGTCGATCCCATGCTCGAGCACAAAACCCACATCCATCATCTGAATGGCAGTTCAACGTTTCGACCCGTAGCTTATTTTTGAACGAATGCATCAGGTGTCAAATGTGTGCATACTCGGCTGCAGCTCCCAGATCAGGCGCCTTCAATCGGATTCAATGTGGCTATAGCGAGAAAGTTCGCCATATTCCATCATTTGTCAATGTATCGAGATTCGTAATGAGTGTCCTCGCTGTCTCAGCCAGGTCGTGTCATAGAAGTACTTGGTTTAGAAGCTTGACCCCGACGTTCACACCAGCGACAGTTGACTAGACCAACCAAAAGATCGATTCGACCGGGGAAATAGGGGCTATGGCATCGTTGAAACCTACTCGAGCAAAATGTTGGTTGCTTACTCAGAAACCAGTGGCAAAGGATTTCGATTCTGCATTTTCTGTCGAAGTTTTCGTTCAAGGCAAATATGAAGTCCTGTTCTATTCGATAACATGGGTGTAGTAGTCGTGGGAAACTCTGAGACGATGCGCAGTTGAACAGCTTCAGGCCAAGCATCAATATCCCCTCCACTCTGGCGATGCCCACCGATGTGAGCTACGACGGTTTCCCGTGGTCAGAGTATCTTGCAACTCCGAAGCCGTATAAACCGATCTTAGAAGCATGTTTACTCACCGAGATTGTCCGGACGACCAATGCCTCTCACGACCTTGATCAATCATGCCTCGATTGGAGGCGATGTCAAGGTCTTCTACTACAAAATCGGGTTCTCTGTTCATCCTTGCTCAAATGTTGGGAAAAGGGAGATTTCTCTGCTATCACTGAGTCTCGTAAGTACTCCGAAATACCTCTTGATCCTCACCCATTTCACTGTTGCCAGCCCTTCTTCGCGCAGCCAGTAATGGACAGGCGACGAACAAATTAGGACATCCTGGATCGGGCCTCTCTCACCCTATACTTCAGTCTAACTATTATGGGACAACACATACAATCGTTCACGGAAATGCTAATACATATTACACCTGTGAGTGTTGTTATCGCTGGGATTAGTTGGAGGTTGACGCAATACGAAACGTCCAGATAATTACAGATCGAGTAGGTATCTGCTATCCAACTGCTGCATTAGAGACTTAGATTAGTTCAACAGCGAATGAAAGTCCGGTACTTAAAGCGCTATGCACACGAGATCACAACGAGATCCAGAACGAGATATATTCCAGACGAATTGGAAGCACAGGGGACTGGTTTATTCAGTCTCCCTCTTTCAAAAGTTGGGCGGAAGACCCCGAAACGAAGATACTCTGGTGCCCTGGAATGCGTACGTCAGACCTTCGTGCTCTGAAATAGTCACTCACCTCCTTATAGCTGGAGTTGGCAAGACTGTGATCGCGTGAGCGTTCGACGATATCGTTACGATGAAAGGTTCTAACACATCAGCATTGAAGGGCTGTCTCCGTCAACTTCCTGAGACAGAACTGTCGATATCTGGTCTGCGTTGTTTACCTCGATTATAAGCGACAAGGGGAGCAAAGTATCTGTCAAATTCTCCGCGCTATCATGCGTCAGCTAGGGGAGGCAAACCATGAGGCTCACAACGCTATTGAGGATTACTTGAATGGGATCGAGAAACCTACGGATACCCAAATCTTTGAACTCTGGGAAACACTCTCTGCGTCACTTAACCATGCCTTCATTGTGCTTGATGCGCTCGATGAATTTCTTGAAATATTTTCTCGAGAGATTATTCTCGAGCTATTACGAGTGCTGGGTACTCCCAACGTGAAGATTATGGTCACGTCCCGCGTCATAGGATCAGCCGAAACTATTTTTGATAATCCTACGACAATACGATGCGAAGTCGCCAGTCACAGTCACGATATCGAACAATATATTCGAGCACGCATTGCCAAGGATCTTCGTTTTGCATCATCTATGACCAACGAGATTGTTTGCAAAGTCCTTGAGGCAACAAAGGAGAGGTGAGTCACATTGTCAAGAAACGCGGAAACTGGTGGAGATGTTTCGTCTAGGTTTCTCTTGGCAGAGCTACACATGAATTCCCTGTGTCGGCTTCTGACCATTGGCCACATACGAAAAGCACTCAATACGCTGGTTGATGAAGTTGATCCTGCGTACGCTCAAGTTCTGGATCGAATAGATGAGCAGGATGAACCGATGCGTGATCTAGCAAAGAAGACACTAACTTGGGTTGCCTACGCGCACGAGCCTCTTTCTTTCTCAGAACTCCAACTTGTGCTTGCAGCCTCTAGTGGTCTGTCAAATGATGAAGATATGGACGATTACACATATCCGCTGGATATCGTTTGTACCAGTTGCGCTGGGCTCGTCGTCCTTGATTCGAGCGGACGCACCCTGCGCCTAATTCGTAAGTCATATTTCTTACAGTTGAACTCAATCGTCTCGTTCAAAGTAGAACAGATTTCACCGCACAGGAGTTCTTTAGACGCATTCGGACATCGAGGTTTGCTGATAGCGATCTCGTGCTCACAAAGTCTATCGTCTCGTATCTTTGTCATATTCCAGTTTATGATAAGGATCAAGGATACTGGGCTGAGGACAGTCTCAAGCTGTACAGTATGCGTCACTTGGTCGAACACCTTCGTTCAACGGACCATGTGCTTTTTACGAAGGAAGCTAACAGGCAGACCCTTTTAGATCTCCATACTGCCACCACCTGGGTATGGAAAGCCGCGGCAGGTAATCCCTACCAGAACTACGGCTACGATAAGAGCTCAGTGCTGCATTCTGGGTTTGGCCTCTGGAATATCGAATATGATGATTCAGACGAATCCTTCTTAATCGATGCCGTTACCTGTGACTTACCACACCTTCTCAAGATGCTGCTGGACTCTGGACAGGATATAAATACTCCTTTTGGCACGCAGCGACACACACCTCTAACTATTGCTGTTTGGTGTGGATCTCAGCGTTGTGTCGAGATCCTCCTCCACCACCCCGATGTGAGGGCCGACTGGGAAATTCTAGGTGGATTCACACCCCTTTCTTTGGCGGTCATGACACAAAACGAGTCCATTGTTGCTATGCTCGTAGGCAGACAGGAGGTGGATGTCAACAAGGCAGCTATTGGCGGTGTCACGCCTCTAATGTTAGCAGCCAGCCGACGAAAGCTGTCCATTCTTCAAGCTCTAGCCGATGTAAAGCATATTGATTATAATGTTAAAGACACCGAAAACGGCTTCACAGCCCTCTTCCACGCGATATCTAGTGCGCAAATCAAATGCGTCGAGTTCATCGTCACTGACAGTCGCTTCGACAAATCTGCCAATATCCTCGATGAATCCACCGAGTCCACACGATTAGAACATACCTCTCCATTATCATACGCAATTGAAGAAGGATACGAGGAGATTATTCGGTTTCTGCGTCAAACTGAAGAATATGACCTAGGATATCGCTCTCAGGGTAGAACTCTTCTTTCATTTGCAGTCGAGTTTGGAATACTGTGGCTCGTCGAAGAGCTTATAAAAGCGGATGCCAGCACAGTCGACTTACCGGATGACATTGGCCGTGCCCCTCTGTCATATTGTATGAACGTAGCTGTGGCAAAACTCTTATTTGAAGCTGGGCACATCCAAGTGCATAGACTTGACATTGATGGTCGTCCGCCCCTCACCCATATATTGGCATCAGAAGCCAGCTATGAAGGCGAAGCGGGCTGTACGGAGAGTCTAGTTTCACTTCTACTCCAAAAGGACCCTATAGATCTCAACCTACGAGATAACTTTGGTCGCACACCACTTTCCTACGTCGTCAACTCGAGAAGCGCCGAGCTTCTACTCAGCATGGGAGCAGACGTAAATGTATTGGATAACGAGCTCAGATCCCCCCTCTCTTATGCGATCGAGCTGGATTCGTCAGATGTAGCTCGCCTCATCTTAAACCGGGAAAACGTGGACGTAAACGTGGTTGATACAACTGGTAGGACACCGATCTCCTATGCAGCGAGAATGAATCGCATGGGGAGATTACAAGCCCTCCTTGAGAAGGGAGCAGTCACAGAGCTGGATGCTGGGTTGAAGGTCACTCGTCATCCAGATATGCTCTTCCGTGGAGAGCGAATTCCACAGGTTGATTATGACGAGCTTGATATCGATCGACCGGATACTTCTGGTTGCAGCTTACTGCTGCTGTATGCAATTGTTGGAGATTCTTGGGGGTTAGAAAGAGCGCTAGACAAGGGAGCAAACCCAAACGCCAGAGACAAAGAGGGTCGCACCGGACTTTCCTACTTAGCCGAGGACCGCCAGCATGTAATTTGGGGCCTCATGATCAGGATGCACAAATTACTCGTTCATGGCGCTGATATCAACGCGATCGATGACGACGGGATGACGCCCTTGGATTATGCATGGGACGAGGAAATCATGCTATTTCTGATCATGAGAGGAGGGCTTCGCGGGAAAGACATCTCAAGTTCGGAAGAAGAGACGTCGATGGTTTCTACACTTGTTGAGTAGGCAGAGTACATAACGATCTACCAGTAAGAAGCTTAGTCGATATATCGATATAAACATCACTAAGAGGATATCAAAAAATCTTACCTTCTCAAAGTACCACTATGTATGGCATAGTCTGCAATCTGCCTTCCGCCACGACAGGAAAGGTCCGAACCATAGAGATCGTGAAGCTATTTGGGCTCACATCGTAAACACATGTGATGAATCGACGCAGTATATCATGATTTTTTTGGACCCGCAACAGTGGCCAACAAAGCCGGGACAATTTCACGAGTGATTCTAACCCCTCCAGAGACTTAAGATACAAGAATGGGCCTATCTTCTGATTTTCAACTCATTCCCCGCCGACCGGCTTATTCACCGTCGAAGGCATTAATTAATCTCTTCGCTCAGTGCAAGACATATGGGCAATAATTCGCCAGGAGGTTTCAACGGCATTTCAAAGAGATCTATAGCAATGCTGGGCTGTTACTAGTTAACAGGTCGAGGGTACGGCAGAAGTGGAGGGAGATGAACGCTGGATGGACGTGCATATTGTTCACTTATGGCCGCCATGGTCCTAAGCCTGCAAGTACACGTGCTGACATCGAGTCTGCATAACCCACCACAGTTTATGGTCACCGTCATGGGAAGCCTCTCGACGAAAGATCTCTGTGGGAGTTTGTGGCGACTTTGACGTGAGGGACTTGGACGCGGAAATTGGGTGGAGGTTGTTTGGTGTTGTTGTTCAAGACCATCAATGTGCCCGGACCGTCTTCAGAAGCAACCACCACGACTAGGGACACCTTCCCGTCATGCAAGGTGCTTGTTTCCAAACCTGAACATCTCGTCAAGTAGCCTCCGCTGACTGAAGACTCTGCTCGACTCTATCCAAGAATATGCCGACTATCTCCAGGAGGTCGCCAGGATACGGAGAAATTCAGCACGGTCCGTTCTACTCAACCTAATGGTCTCTCATAACCTATACTTACCCTGAAGTTTCCAGCATGACTATCGAGGATTTTATCCGATGTTTATGCACTCTCGGGCTCAGTAGACTCTGTGTCTCCTTGTCTCAGCCCTGGATCACCCTCTTTGCCACTGTCCTCAACGGCATCCTTTCAGGCGGACTACCGACGCATCGTATCGACCTTTCTCCTTCTGAGCCACGGGCTTCTGATGCAAGACCACAACCAAGTCCACACTTCTGACCCGCCCCTCGACTGCCGTCGCTTACTCGCCTGTAGGCTTGTCCCACCCAGGTCGCACCGACCATCGAACACTCAAAAGGAAAAGGAAGCACGAGGAATAACTTCGGTGCTGTCGAGTACGGCCCGCCTCATCCCGTCGACTTTAAACCCTCGACACCGTAGGCCAACCCGTAACCAACGGTTCTATACCTCATATGGGTCCTCCTGAGGTCACCTGGCTCGCTATATGGGACTTTTATGGGCACAGGACAATGTGGTACCATTCCTGGGCACCGTATTTTCTCTCATTCCACGCTCTCTAGATCCTTTCGACCTCGGGACGGTCGCTTACGGCGGCGGCTCCCTGTTTGTCGAACTATAAAAACGGGGGAAAAGAAGCCCGGGTGGAGCAACGGCGTCCTTCTCCATAACGCCTCTTTGGTCGCGACCACAGGGCCATGCTCTCAACCAATTTTGCAGCCCTTCTCGGGCTTCTCGCCTCCATCTCCCCCGTCTACGGCAACCTCGGCGAAGACACCTTCGGTGTTACTGAAGGCTTACACTTCTCCCTACACAAACGGGCTGAGAACATCGATGGTTCTGTACCCATGTACAAGAATCCCAAGGCCTCAATTGAGGCTCGTGTCAACGACCTCCTACCGCGGATGTCACTCGAAGAGAAGGTGTCCCAGCTGTGAGTGCAGTCATGTTTCCGAGTTCGAATTTGCCCTGACTGTCATCATTAGCATTCAAGGCGACATCAACGGCTGGATGAACATGAACGACCCATTGGACAACACGCTCACCTACAACGCCACTGGCCTACAAGAAATGATCCGCCTCAAAGGTGGTTCCATCTGGGCAGGATACCTTACCCCTTGGTCCAAACTTGCGTACTCGGTCGAAGTTGGCCAACGGTACATCATGGAGAACACTACCCTCGGCATCCCTGCTCTTTTCCAGAGCGAAGGTCTTCATGGGTTCACCGATAATGGAACCATTTTCCCCAGTCCTATCGGACTTTCTGCCTCCTGGGATACCAACCTGGTCAAAAGTGTCGCAAAGATCATCGGTGACGAGGCTGAAGGCATTGGTTTGACGCACATCTTCGCACCGGTGCTGGATCTGAGCAGAGAGTTAAGGTGGGGACGTGTGGAGGAGAATTATGGAGAGGATCCATATTTGACTGGCGAAATGGGTTTGGCGTATGTTTCTGGTGTGCAGGATGGGAAGAGGAGAAACGTCACCAGTGCTGGTGTCACGAAGCGCGCTGCTGCTACCTGCAAGCATTTCGCCGCTTTCGGTAGTCCACAAGGTGGATTGTGAGTACCTTTTCCTATAGTCATGATGACGACAAGGGTGCTTATACGCTTTACAGGAACTTGGCTCAAGTCTCTGGCGGCGAACGGGAACTGAGGACCACATACCTTAGGCCTTTCGAGAGGGCCTGCCTAGAGTCGTTGTCCATCATGACAGCCTATTCCTCGTACGACGGTATTCCTGCTATCGCCAATACCCGTATGTTGATTCCCGCTGGCAAACTTGACCCACCAATACTAACAATCTTGACAGACCTCCTAACTGACGTCCTCCGAAACGAATGGGGCTACAAGTACTGGGTCACCACCGACGCTGGCTCCGTCGACCTTCTCATCACCCTCCACGGAACATGTGAAACTCGTGAATGTGCAGCCAAGACCACCGTTGAGAACTACAGTGGCGAGATGGGTGGTGGAACATACACATTCTTGACACTCGTCGACCAGGTCAAGCAGGGCAAGGTGGACGTCAAGTACATTGACGGCGCAGTGAAAGGCATGCTCAGAGCCAAGTTTGCTATGGGACTCTTTGAGAGTAAGTTGATTTTCACGACGTTGGATGTTCTTGTCCATTCAGGGTGGCTGTGCTAACAATATTTTTCTGCCAGATCCATACCCATACCAAGATTACAACGCCACAGTCCGTACAGCCGCATCAACACAGGTGCTCCATCAAGCTGATGCAGAGAGCATTGTCCTGCTGGAAAATAGGGCTAATACCTTGCCGTTGAAGAAGAGCATTGGTAGCATCGCCTTGATTGGTCCACTTGCTGATGCAGTGAATGTACGTATGCCATTTTTCTTCAACCCGATCATCGCTGACTTCTATGGATAGTTTGGAGACTACGTATTCTTCAACGCCTCCCTCAATGGCATCTCGCCTGTCCAAGGTTTCAAGCAGGTTGCACCATCCACGAAGATCAACTACGCCAAGGGTTGCGAACTCTGGTCCAATGACCAGAGTGGCTTCAGCGCAGCTGTCAACGCAGCCAGGAGCAGTGATGTTGCTGTCGTCGTTGTATGTGCTCTTGTTGACCTTCAATGGTCAGTTACATGCTAACGTCGGCTCCTTCCTTCCAGGTCGGAACATGGTCACGCGATCAAACTCTCCTTTGGCAAGGCCTCAACGCTACGACAGGAGAACACGTCGACCTTTCTGACCTTGGGCTTGTTGGTGCCCAACTCGATCTCGTCAAGGCTGTCAAGGCTGCTGGGAAACCAACTGTTGTCGTCTTCAGCTCTGGAAAGCCGATTGCCGAACCTTGGATCCAGGCCCATGCTGACGCCGTCATTCAGCAATTCTATCCTGGTGAACAGGGAGGCGTTGCGTTAGCTGAAGTTATTCTTGGCGTCGTAAACCCTTCTGGTATGTCTGTCGCCTATGTCGCCGGACAGATCGCTGACGACCAATCTCAGGCAAGCTGCCAGTGTCTTTCCCTCGCAGCGTCGGCACTGCACCTGCATTCTACAACTATCTCAAAGGCAGTCGACCTGTGGATCCGGGAGCAGTCCTAGACGATGGTACTCTGATGTTTGGACATCAATACGTTCTCGATAGCCCCGTGCCTTTGTGGTCCTTCGGTCATGGGTTGAGCTACACGACCTTCAACTAGTACGTCATATGACGAGTCTTGGAACCTCTGGAAGCTCATGTCCCTCTTATACAGTACTGACCTGACTGTTCCTTCCTCGGTAAAGTCAACGTCGACATCGTTCGATCTTAGCGTGACCGTGCACAACACTGGCTCCGTGGACGGAAAAGAAGTTGTTCAGGTACTTGAACTCATTCCTCAATGACGCTACATGTTACTCAACTTCTTTTTCGTAGGTATACGCTACTGATGTTGCGTCTTCCGTGGTTACTCCCAATCAGCAACTCGTTGGCTTCCAGAAAGTATCCGTTCCGTAAGTCTCCGCCTTGTATGTCATCCACACAGTGTCCTTATATTTACTTCAGAGCTGGAACATCTGTACCGGTCAAGATCACGATACCTACCAAGGAACTTGGCCTTTGGACGTTGCAGAATAAATGGGTGGTGGAGCCTGGAACATTCCAGATCAAGATTGGCACGAGCGACACCACGTTCGCGAAAACTAATCTGACTGTGGTATAGAGATTGTGCAATGCATTATTCATCGATTCATCGATAAAATAAATATATTTTCTGCTTCGATTACACTAATCTTTTTAAGTACCATTGCTTTCATGTGCACTCCTGCTAGTGTTCGCATATGGGTCACGTCCAGAACTGTTGTTCAGCCCGACGCGATCCATTGTAGGCGTCATTGACAGCCTTCTCCGTTACGGCGGCAATAGGAAGCCTACCAAAATCCCCTGTGGTGTCGACTGCATGGCTAGACTGCATCATATCGCGGACAACTACGCCGCCACGGGTTGTTCTTAACGCCACAATATCGATGAGCGTCATCGTTCCTAGGGCTTTATTGGATGTTGTGCTTTCTTCGCATCGATAAGAAAGGAGATGGCCGTCAAGGATTCTCGTGAGCATTCCTCCGGCATGAAAAGCATTGGCATTTGAGGCGTCAGGATGGATTTCAATTAGCACCCAAGCCTACCATAGAGGATAGGTCTTGGACCTCACATCCAAATCTTGGGCGCCCAACGGTTTCATCTAATATGCAGCTCGCTCGAATGATCATGCATCAATCATGCTTCACCTTGCATTGGTGATCATAGAAAATTGTCAAGTATCTGTGACCTCTCACAAATACATGTTCGGTCCTGGCTGCTGACAACCAGTCCTACTTGCTTCCATGCACCAGATGCATACCGACCTAGAAGGGGATGACTCAGCTGGATCTTTGCTTGGACTCGGTTGGTATATCGGTGGCAATGACTGTGGCGTAGATTTGCGGATGAGGTTTGTTTCGCTCGCACTGTCGGTATGATATGTCCGGCCGATCCTGTTCATATCATTGGTTCCATCGTTCATTATTGAAAGCCTGCAGATCTGAATTCGTGGGCGCCGTGCATTGCCCCCGACAAATACATTAACGCCTTCATTCTTCAGGACAGATGGAATAGCGCCAACTCAAGGACGCCAAAGTTCGCACGTATAATGGCGGCTTAAATCTCTGATTTCTATGTTTGGGGACGCACATAATTACGAATGCTTTGGCACCATCCCGTTCAAGACGGGGCTAAATTACCCAAGGTATCCTCCGGTCCGTTAAGCACCGGTTTGCCGGGATAAAAGCCCGTCAAAGCCCACCTGGAGTTAAGCGCTCAGGATTCATGATCAGTGGCGGCTTTCACCTTCTGAGTATGTGCTGAACAGCAATGGCGGAGGAATATACTATTTACGCCCTCGACAAGGCAAGCGCTTCGGGTGTTCTGATTCCCATAAATATCGCATGGTTGGGAGAATTAAGCCCTGTATTCGTAGATCACCACGATTAGATCAGGCCGCCGGATGCACCTAGCTGTGACTCGTGAGGAAACTGTCGCGCTACTATCTACAGATTAGGGTGCTTATCTCCGCCTGCCTGTATCGCAGCACTTTGGATTCAGACGTCTCTAAAGATCGCTCGGCAGGGAGTTTGCATCAATCCGTATAGGTAATTGGATTGAAGAAATGGTCGTGTCGTTACACAAATTATAGCAGGCCTCGAGGGGTCTATACTATGAGGATGCAAAAACCGCTGGGGCTGAAACAATGTACCAAGTCAAATCACACCTGAAACGAAATGGGGAAGGAGCGGCGGCGGTGCTGAAACTCTGCCGATCCCATGATCATCAAAGTCGAGCGAATGTTGCAGCAGGTTATCTCATCCCTCTCAATGCTTGGGCTTGAAAAAACAAGTTCTCTCAACACCGTGAAGAGATGAGATCGATACCGCGGTAATAGTGAAGAAAGCACCAAGTGAATGATAGAAACTACAACTTGAAGTGGAGTATCCTCTTGACAACGAGGCCATAAACGGGCTAATCTGCCTGTTCATTCGTACCTCTCGCTGAGTCATCAAGGAATCAATTGCCTGTCCCTTGTGAACGCTTGGACCCGACTGTATCCGCCCTTACGGCCTCCAAATAGTACCGGCAATACCAAGTCGCCGATAAATCGCTCTCACGTCATTATGGTGTTCTCTACACTTGTAAACCGTCTACGCTCAGTATGAACATCTCAATGGTGTAAAAAATGAGCATACACGTGTGTATATCTGCTCATGCGAGGTCATGCACATCTCTGCCTTGGTTATTTCACAGCCCCAGCCAAGATAGGCGCTCCAGAACGATCAATGATGCCTCCTGATCTTGGCCCTGAGTCAGGCAACTCTGAAACGAATGTGGCAGCCGCAAACGCAATTACTTGAGTGCCGACTTCCACACCACCAGCCACCATGTTATAAAACGAGGACCAGGAATTTTCAATTGCTCAAACCTTCGGTCTGTAGCCTCTCGTTGCATCGATAACTTCTCCATCCCCTTCATCATTCACACCAATCATGTCTCTTCCCAATGGGCACCCAGCCGTCCCCAATGACACCGACGAGAAAATGTGCCCAGCCCTCCGCAAAGGCCACGAGTGGAGAAGACTTCCCACCGACTCTCGTTCTCCGTGCCCAGCACTTAACACTCTCGCCAACCATGGCTACCTTCCTCGAAACGGCAGGAATCTCAGCGTCTTCGACCTTATCGTTGGCCTTATGAAGGGGTACAACCTTTCCCTGCCCCTCGCTGCTTTCCTATCCATTGGCGGCTTCTTCCTCTTACGCAAACTGCATAACCTCAGCCTTCACGAAATCGGCGAACACGGCCGCGTAGAACACGACGCCAGTCTCGTCCACAACGATACCCGGCCAGGGGAGAAATACGCGCCGATCGAAATACAACCTCGCTTAGTCGATCTCCTCATACAAGACGCGACCACAGGAGATGAAGCAGGAGAGGGCGAAGAGCATGGGGATAAGCAAACTTTGGTGGATGCGACTGATGTTGCACGGGCGAGGATAAGGCGAGAGAAGCAGTCAGACCAGTTGGATGGTGTTCATGCCGAAATTGCAAGAGGAGAGATGGGAATTATTCTCGGTGTATGGGAGACGAAGAAAGGTAGTAACGTCGGCATCCCAGCGAACTGGCTTCGTGAATGGATCGAACATGAACGATTCCCTACCAATTTCCGCTTCACTCATGTCCAAGGACTCCTGGACGTCGTCAAAAGGTCGAAAGCTATTAGGACCGCCATGACTGAAATGAGGCAAAAGGGCCAAGCGGCGGCGAAAGCAGCTCCTCCAAAAGCATACCTATGATTTCGTTTCGTTTGGTGCATTCGTGGATTATTTATTGTATTGCATTCATCTACTGCTAATCTGTACTGTACTAGTTTTTTATATTTTTCTCGTCGTCAAAAACTTCGATCAATGAGACCAGGTCTTTGATCTGAACTTCTACTCATAATTGTTCGTTCTATGAAACTGAGTTGTGGACTTCACATTTCGATACGACGACCGTCTAGACGGCTACATGAGTAATATGAACATCTTCCTCTATTTCTTCCGCAAGCTTCTGCTCTTTCATATGAGCTTTGATCTTCTGCGACCGTGTTATTGTGTCAAAGAGGCCCTGGACGTGAGTGGGGTGCCAACCCGACGGAAGTCGCTCATTCTCGATCCACTCCTGGATCTGATGGGATGGTACACCTCTTCTATCTTGGTCTTCGACGTCAAAGACTCCCAGGATAATGGCCATCTCACCTCGAGCTATCTCAGCGTGAAAAGAATCCAATTTCCGACTCTCTTTCTCCCGTCTGACCCTTGCCCGTGCTACAGCCTTTTCGCACATCAGAGTCCGCTTCTTTTTCCCTGAACGAATCCTGTGGATGCTCCCTGTTGGTGAATGATTCGGGGAACAATTGACAGAGGAGGTACGTGATTCAATCCTCGCATCTTCGAGTAACTCATCAACCAATCGCTTCTCAACTCGACCAGGTGCCAGCAGGTGCCCATATGGCGTATCCAGATGAACCAGGCTGGCGTTGTGTTCAATATGGTTATGATATCCGATTTGCTCCAAGGTACGAGGCGTGATAGCATGCAGAAGCAGAAATCCGCCGATAGAGAGAACGGCAGCAAGAACGAAGGATAGATTATAGGTGTCCATAAGTCCAAGGATCAAGTTGAAGATATGAATATTGCGTCCATCTCGGGGACTGGAGAGTGTATTTTCAGCTTCAAAGCGGATGTCAGGCATAGAGCACCTACATATAACCATGGTTCGCCATGGTGTTGAGTGCAGGGCAAGGTGAACGCGAGTCGCCTTTCTGCGCAGGACACCAATCATGCTTCTTCCCACTAACGGGACAGAAATATCCGGTATGAGTATGCGACGGTTTGGTGGTTGACGAGAAATGGCCAGAGCGAGCTGACATGTCCGACAGTGGGGCAGAAAGCGCATCCCAATATCCGCTTTGAACGCTTTAAGTATAGCCTCAGTGGCGAGATAAGATAGACACAACTTCCTGTTTAGATTAAATGGTTCTCAACGTGTTTGATGGCTTTCCCGCATATGGTGAATCAGAAATCGGTGTCGATCAAAGGCACGAAATGAGGAGCTAGAAGTGGTCACCAGGTTGGTTTTCGACTATGACTGGGCTAGAACTCTTCCATTGAATCGCAGTATTTTCAACAGCATTGGCAGCTCCGGGTAGGTAGATTCACTTATTTCGAGTTCTATGCCGCGCATACCTTGCTTAAAGTTTATCATGAGCGATTCCTTCGATATAGATACCTGTTTCTCGACTTACTTACACTCCGTCAGTATTCCAAATCTTGTGCAGGACTTACTCGTATCGTCGTTATATCTGAGTTTTCAGGGCTTGTCGGTTGACATCGTCAGGTGAGTCCTGGATCCCTCAGGGTGAATAAATTTACGACAGTTGGGTCAAGGGTCGAGGATTGAATGATCGTTTTACCCCACTGAACCAATGAACCTGGAGCTCAAGCTGAAGCTCATGAATTGGAAGACCCTCTGAATGTTCAGTCGAGAAGACAAGAGAGGGACAAGTACGCAAATTGGCTTGCTTTGTTTGTCTTGCCACTTGGTACCAAACAATCGGGCCGAACGCAAAGCGGCCAACCAGACCATGGTCCAGACCCCAGTGTCACGAGGCCAACATTCTCCACAGCGGGAACTGCATGCACCTGGGCCTCGTCTTCTTCGAAGGTGGGTACATCTGGTATGACATGGACACCAGGTGGAATGAGGCTCAGTATATCAGAAGCAGGACTTTTACCTTCACTCCAAAGAACGAACGATGAAGCTCCCGACATTGCTTTTCCTGGGGACTCTGGGATACCTGGCTGCTCCTGGCGTAGGAGCTTCAGGTCGAGATGATCCCTACGACTATGTAAACCTGTAAGGTCTTCGTCGTCCTGAGAAACTAAACTGAGCTTATCCTGTCTATAGCCTCATCGGAAATGGTGGCGATACACCCAATGGTTCAGGCGGAATGATACCCTCAACAGCCCCTCCATTCGGAATGACCCGTTGGGTTGCCCAGACTCATCAGAACTACGTCTCTGTGACACCCTACAACTGGACTGCGGAATACATTCATGGATTCCAAGGAACGCGGCAACCGGCCATCTGGATGGGAGAAAGTGGACCAGTCATTGTGGTACCTGGCGTATCAAGCAAGGGAGAGCTGGGGTTAAAGTCGAAGTTTGAGGAAAGGGGCCTGAAAATGAGAAAAGATACCGAAAACATCACACCCGCCTACTATTCCATCCTTCTTGAGGATGGTCTTGGTGGAACTGTCTTGGCTGAGCAGAGTGCAAGTACGTCACCTTACCGTCCTCAATGATTCTCCTTTCTGACCATCATTCTTAGCGTCGCGTGTGGGCCACCTCCGTTTCACTTTCAATACTCAGAATACTCCATATATCTTGCTGGAATCATCCCGACCTTCGGTCATTACCTCTACGCCGACCAATATCACATACCCCGAAGGCTCGGTCAATGTCTCCCTGCGCAGTGGCTCATCACAAGTTCATGAGATCTGTGGCTCCAACTCGGAGCGCCAGGACCACATCATCACACCGATTTCCACCCTCCCACACGTTAAGGATTTCCGAGGCTACTACTGTGCTAGGTTCTCTTACGCTAATGGCCACGCCACCGAATACGGGATCGTCACGAATGGTACAGCCCACAAAGATGTCCTCAGCGGAGAAGGCCCTTTGCTTTTTGGATATACCACAGTTCCTGTCCAAAATACTAAAGCAGTCGTGACTGTCCGCGTTGGAACCTCCTTCATCTCAATTGATCAAGCGAGGAAGAACATCGACGAAGAGATCCCAGACCTACCCGATGGCGATTCACCGCCTCTGGAAACAACGGTGATGCGAGTCCGTGATGAGTGGAGAGCGAAGTTATCTGGTTTCGCTATTGAGGGCGCCACAGACGTGCAGAAGGAGATCTTCTATACTGGCGTTGCCCATGCATTGCAGGTAAACCTTTATCCCAAACCCATGCATAGCTTCGTGCTCATATCCCCACGTCCTCAGTACCCCTCTGAACAACACGAGCAAGGGAAGTATTATTCCGGTTATGATGGGCAAGTTCATAGCGCCGAAGAATCCTATACTGGCTATTCCATTTGGGACACCTATCGCGCTGCTTGGGCATTCCAAATCCTGTTCGCTCCGGAACGAGTTCCCGGCATGATTAGGAGTATGCTTGCTGATTACAAGGAAGTACGTACCTTGTATCCCATTGAAGTCGTGCCAACCTGACTCACATCCAAGGGGGGATGGCTGCCCATGTGGAAGAATATAGTTGGTACGTGTGGTTTAAGCGGAACCGAGACCCTGAATACTAATGGATTGGCTTACAGAGACGAATATCATGGTAAACCGTTGTTCTGTGTTCATGTGGCTATGACCTCATCCGATGACCGAATTTAGGTGGGAACCCACGCTGACTCGCTCATTGCTGAGGCCGTCGTCAAAGGTGTCGAGGGATTTGATACCGAACTAGCCTGGGAAGCTGTCTGGAAAGATGCCACTGTGCCTCCTCAGGATGATGGTAGCGTGTCGTAGGTCGCTTTTTTACTCCCTCTTTGATTGTAATTTAGATGTTCAACAGGTACTTCGATCGCGAAGAGGTAGGGTTTACAGCGCTCTACTTTTTGCGCTATCGATGCTTATGCTTCTGGTAGAATGTCGATTACGAAGTCCGAGCCGGACTTTCTACCATGTACGGTATGGAAGGTAAAGGATGGGTTGCCGACGATGTCCATTCGGAGAGTGGTTCACGTACACTCGACTATGCTTGTAAGTCTGCTGAGTTTCCTCACAATCGATGGGTTCCTGACGTAACTCTACAGATGACGACTATGCCGCCTACAAGTTGGCCGTCGCACTGGGGAAACCGGAAAATCTGACGACGTTTCTCCTCGAGAGATCGTTGAAAGCGCCTTTCACTATTTTCAACACGGACACTGGATTCATGGAAGCAAGGAACTCCGATGGCTCTTGGGCTGGCGAAGATGCTGGCTGGACTGAAGGTCTGTCCAACGATTGTATTGCCACGTCGGAAACTGATGAATTCGTGTTGAAGGTGATAAATGGGCCTACTCCTTCGATGTGGTACACGATATCCCAGCCCTTATCGAAAAGAGAGGTGGAAATCTGAGTTTTGTCAAGAGCTTAGACGACCATTTCAATGGCGGACATAACGACCATACGAATGAGGCATGTATTGTACCTTGTCTGATTCTTCAAAAGCTAAAAGTCGTAACAGCCATCACATCACATCCCGTATCTTTATGCTTTGGCTGGCGCCGCTTTCAAAACTCAGGAACGCGTTCGCGAAATCGCACAGGCCAATTACGACAATACGCCAACAGGACTGTCCGGGGTGAGGGTTTCTACTGTCTTGCGGAGATTGAGCTCCCTCACACCCACCCAATAATAGAATGAGGACTGTGGCCAAATGAGCGCCTGGTATATTTTCAGTGCTATGGGATTTTATCCAGTGAATCCAGCTTCTGGCGAATACGTTATTGGATCGTACGTCTTTCTAGCGTTCTAACGGTACGGCACCCTCCTCACACAACTCTAGACCGTTCTTCAATCAGATAACCATTCAGCTTCCTTCCGCGTCGGGGGCATTCGCTCCAAAAACGCTCACGATTGTTGCCAAAGATGCTCCGCATAAGCCGTACATCAAGAGCGTCAAGATTAACGGGCGCTACATTGATAATGTTGTCATCGGCCATAACGAGATAGCCAACGGAGGCATTATCGAGTTTGAGATGAGTGACAAGGTTGAGGATTGGGGTAACGCTCTCCAGGTTTGCCGCCTTCTTTCGGACGTTTTCGCTCGTACTGATCAAACTTTAGTTTTCTCCCTTTCCAGGCGATGATGCTGGAACTGATCCCGAGCATGTCATGATGGATGATACCTACCATTCCGAACTATGATGCTCATTGTTGTCGTATCGAGAAAACGAAATTTGTTGGCTCGTAACTTGTATTGTGACGGCTTTGCAAGTTCTGTCTTACTGTCAACCCATGCGACCTGAGGCAGTGGCCCCACGATGATGCGTGGATAGGTATTGAGAAGCGCCCGGGACCCACACAACGAGCATTGTGACCATGAATGGTCCCACAGAAGGCTGTACGTTCCGCCCCTAGAAGCCGTTTTCGAACAGACCGGCCTCGTGTCCTTTGATATATAAAGATGTGATACTGTCGTCGAGAGCGAGTACACTTTGAAATGCCACCCCGGAAAGGATTGTGTTTTCAATTTCAGCAAACAGGAACATGTGGATTTGGCGCGCAATGTAAGTTCCGGCACGAATCAGGCCATGTAAGTAAGCTACAAGTGACAGACTCAAGATGGTTATTGACGAAATGTCAAGGGTATCGACCACCTAGCTGCTTTCTTTGCGGGATACCCCGAATTCGATTATCGGCCGTCTAATTCTTCTTCAAGAGAGTTTTACCGAATGTGCGATTTCTTTGCTTGGAGGAAAGAGGATGAGGAAAGAGATCACGCTAAAAGGCTTTCCAAACCGCCTTAGTCGAGGAATTCAACCAGAGGTATGGGACAGACGAGAACGACGTGGGTTCATGGCATGGACTGTGTCGTGCTCTCGATTTAGAGGCACCAGAAAGTCTCAAGGATTGTCGCGAGGTGAGTACGACTGGGTATCCGATGACCTACTAATACTGAATGAATTTCAAGATGTTGAGACGCATCCATGTCAATCTCGTTGACCTTACGGACAGATATAGGACGAACCAAAGGGTGCAACTTTTTGATTCCGAGGCTGAATTAAGCCAATACACGATGAGAAATGGGCTATTTTTCCCAAGGGAGAATGCAAAGGCTGGAGGCTTACTCAAGTTCTTGTTACGGAAAATTCTCAATCCATCTCCTTCGTTTAGGAGCAGACGCAAGCGGAGAGGTTAATTCGATATCCGTCTCCGAGCATCGTACCGTAAAGGTTTTTAAACCAGTAGCTCCTCTACTCTCGCAAATAATTCAAAAATAATTGGACGTTCTCTCAAATGAGTCTTGTGGATAAAAGTTGACGACACCCACAATTGGACGCCTGTAATATGGCACGACACCGGGAATAGATTTATACCCGCACTGATCGGCGTAAATCCAACGTAGATCGACATACGGGAATTGGCATGTGCATCTTCGGTCATTGCTCGCGAGGCCGAGGTTATTCTCATCTTAATTCACAGCATATGCGCGAGAATACTCCGATGGGGTCTCCAGGTTGGTGCACCTATCGAATATCATTTCCGACGCGCTTCAAATCGACATAGGTCCTATTCTGTATGAGAACGAACACGAGACCTGGCACTTCTGGAACCCCTCGAGGCCCTCTGCAGTCCACGTCCAGCACGTTTGTGTTGTCTTACCCTCGGCGGCCGGTCCTAGTTTGTGTTCTAGATCAGTAACCATTTCGAGCCTTCTGAGGGAATGAATTTTGACGCCATGACTCCATAAGGACAAAATGCTGATCCTGTTCCTGTCAAGTCTGTCATGTGGGTAGATTCTCCATTATCACAGTCGCAAAACCATGCCAGATAAAGGTACGACAATCCTTGCCTTTCTCAGCTTGGATGCTTCTCACAAGATCCCGAGATTCGGACCGACGGCTTAGGAATAGACCAGTGCTCGTCCTCCTCCTTACCTCCAATTCGCCTGTTCTTGAGCGAATCCATTCGCAAACAGAACGATCACACGTTCCTCTGTCAGAGGTAAGCATTTGCATTAGGGGCCTTCCAGATAAACCTTCTTTGGCAGAATAAATTCGCAATCTCATTAAACGCCAGAATCTGTTTAGTCAGCTAGCATGATACGCCGACCTGCGGGAAATGAACGACTGCGGTCCTCCCAAATTGGAATAAGCGGACTTGCCAAGGAAAGTCTACATTTGCATCCGATTACACTCTCCTCACCCTGAAGGAAATCGCCGTTCTAGTTATTCCTTACATGAACGTCGTCCTTGAATCGATTTGTGTTCGATGAATTACGCCTTCAAATGGTCGTCGGGGCGGTCGTTGGACGAACTCCTTTCGAATTGAGGTCGTTTGTCAACCCACAGGAACGTTCAGGCTGCACCTTGAACCTGCTCAGGCATGCGCCCCTGCTGATCATCGTGAAGGCAGGCATCAAATCTCGGCTGGATGGGTTTCTTCCGTTTGGCGGCGGCGGCTTCGTGAGTGGCTAGTTTGCAGAGGTAGAATGTTTGGGCTCGAGCGATACTGTAACTGTGTTCCCGTGCATACTCATTCTAGCCTCCTCCAAGTTCTCTTTTTCTACGCTCGGCACAGTGGAAGGACCGACTTGCGATGCTTGTCGACATTCTGAATCTGAGGTGACGACTAAGGTTGCCGGAAAAGGTCCGTTACAGAAGGATCGGCCTGGTGCTGATAAAGCTGACGTCTGACAGACGCCGCGAAGAATCGATAGAAAACGAAGATCGGATTGGCGGCGTAATAGGAATGCATGCATCAGGTTCCTTACACGTAAAAAGTGGACAGACTCCATCGACAACGTTTTTGCCAAGATGAATGTAATCCGGCCGCCAGAAGGAACAGGGTAAGGAGACAAAAGTGGGGTGAATGAATTGCAGATTATCCTTCTGACAGGGCATGTAGCCAGAACAAACGACTTGAGACATCCATAATAGCACGATTTGTAAGGTACCAACAAAATTGTCGTCATCATGAGAAGTCTTACAGAGGAGAAAGCTGTAGCAACATTTCTAGCTATCAACTGGAGAGATTGTCTGTGACCGAAAGGCGGGTCGTAAGGCAGTGGATACACGGGTATCAGTAAGCGAGTGCAGGTAGGGAGCGGAAGGACTATAGATATGATCGTGAGTCCGAGGTTTTGAGGCAGAATCACTTCTTGGAGAGACTGGGGATAGTAATGGCGGCGATGCACGGGTGGAACGTGGAGGCAAAGAAGAATGATGGCTAGAATCTCGAAGGCTCGATTGAGAGTACTGACGTGGAGATATGGCATGGTGATATTCGGTGAGAATGGTTCCTTGTGCATGCTCCACATCGTCGGGTCGACCAGCCAGCTCTATTACATCTGCTTCTTCGCCCATCTCTTCGTCGTCAGAAGTGTCGCTATCAGATTCCCGAGAGTAGTTAGCATTTGAAGAGGCCTGCATTATTCTATCCTGTTCGTATTTCGGGGTCGTGCCTGGAGCTCCCGATGTTGTGCTGACGAAAACCAGTTCTTGTGACTGTTGACGCCTCCTTCGTCTGCGAGCGTCGCTTGGATGAGGGCGCGAAAATCCCGGTGACGTGTGATTTCGATAATGTCGACGCATGTTCGAGTTAACATTGAACTCGCGGCCGCAATTGGGCCACGGGCAGCGAAAGGCTTTTGCAGAAAGAGAAAGGTGAGCGGCGGCCGAGCAAAGCCAGGGATTAGGGAAGACATACGTGTTACTCCTGTATGAGTATTGATGTGGATCCTGAGGCTGCTTGGTCGGTTGAAGCGCTTCGAACATGTAGGGCAAATATGCTTTTTGCCGTTCGAGGAGGAAAGATCACCATCGCTAGAATTTCCGCCGTCGGGAGATTCGGCACGAGACAACTCAGCACCGTCGGGAGCGGCGGCTACAGGGAACGAGATGATTGAGGGGTAACCAGGGTCAGAGGGGACAGAGACGTAATTTTCAGCTGGAGACTTCCTCGCCCCACCACTTGAAACCGACGAACCTCGTGGTAGGCGTGTCGATGGCATTGAGCGAGAGCCAGTGCCGGATTCAGAGACAGACACTCGAAAAGCTGGAGCCATGCCAGTACTAACCTCACCATGAGGGTTGTATCCGGAGGAGGCAGTCCCGCGGTTTGGAAATGTGGCACTCGAGGCGATGTGTTGTAAGGAGGAAGATGAAGGATCTGAACGTAGGACATCGAACGAGTATTCGGGAGGATCAGACGGCTTTCCAGTGTTTGAGTTGACACTTGCTGCAGGGGACGGATAAGAGGAATAGGGGACAGGAGGGGCGTCAGGAGGCAGGTATGGATTTCGAGTCAAGGGTAGAGATCTTGAGATAGAGGATGCATTTAGAACTGCGTGTTTACGTTCTTGAGAGGATGCATGGTACCGAACGTAGGGCGACTGTGAGGACGCCTGCAAACATCGAGTCAGCAAGGTGATCGTTCAAAAGGCAAGATACTGACTGATATATCTGGAGATAAACGATTTCTCGTTGTCGATGAGGAAGGTATGAGATGCTCTTCGAGGCTTCAGTTAACTTTACTCGCAACTGCAACCATAATGAACACACCTGGAAACATCTCATGAATACTCGGCAGTACAACACTCGATTTGGACGGCATAGTTTCTTATGAGTGCGTATTAGGGGAAACCTGCCGCGAACGAGGTCAGTACTGCCTCTAAAAGAGCAGGAGCTCGGACGTACTGGAGCGGGTATCTCGAATAATTGAGTGGTTCTGTTGAAACTGGGCTACGAAAAGCTTGGCGGGGCAGAGGAATGAGATGGAGAGGACGAGGGAGAGGCAACCGAGGTGAGCCTTGGGGGAGAATGGAGGGGGCACAAAAGAGAAGATGGGTGATGGCCAATCCGTACTTTAGTGGGTTTCGAGAGGGGATGTCCAAAAGGAGAAGTCTGAGCGTAACGGCGAACAGAAGATTTTGGAAACCCTTGTAATGATTGCGCCTATACATAAGCGATAATTCCCGGAAACACCGAGGCGTATTCCTTTTAAACGCGGATTAGCCTACATATTACACTAGTGGTTCCCTGCCATAAGTCGTCTCACTGCCATCCACTAGTTTGCTGGAAGCAATGATCACCTGCTCAATTGAGGTGACCTTGGTTCAGATCAGAGGACGATAGAACCTCAGTCGCATTTCCCAGAGCGGACAGGAAACGCCCTCATGTCTCTGGTACCCATCGTGACAGGACTCAAGGAGCCGTCAACATGCCGGAGGAAATGCGATTAAAATGAGATGTTACTTACGGCAACATAACTCTCCTGTCTTTTCGAAAGGATTTGCTCCTGATGGCCACAAAAGGAAGGACCCTGCAGACACACATAACCGCAAATAACTCGAGGTTACCAATTTGACTCCGCGATAGCCATCCGCCCTGTCCGGCTGCCGGGAGGATCTGCAGTGTATATTAAACAGGTATTTCCTTTTGCAGATCCTGCTACGAGTGCAGTTAACTCAGGGTAAATTTTATGATCCCCGTCCACGCTTCTGGAACGATTCTGAACCCGTGTTCGGTCATATAAATGCGCCTTTCATAACGAAGGTCTCACTTCACCTATCTCTACAAGTCAACGAACTTGAGAAGCGTGACGTACGTGGCATTTAGTATTACACACCACAAGATAGTATCGCTCTCGGTGTGTTACAAGTTGACCACTTCTTGAGAATAAATGCCCTTATGCACATGCCGATCATGTCGCTTAATCGGCAACCATGATAACATTTCTCCCAAGAAAATGGAAATGATGAATTCGGGAAGTGGACGAGGATCATGTCATCACATATGACCATCTCAATTTCCGAAGGCTGCCCGAACTAGTATCCCTGGAAATCCTGACGTCGTCTGTACGATTTCATCGCATGTTTTCAAGCGTTTTCTCGTCATGATCAGACGATTGGCCATTGGGCGTATCCTGATTCTGCAAGCCACGTCCTCAACTATTGATAGAACCCATCATGAACGGGTCGAAGGACGGTAAATACTGCTTATTCCTAAGAGAGATGTCGCCGTTCACTTGTCAGCTTGTGCAGTCGCTTGAGGTGAAATCTCAGCCGCAGAGTGCGAGTCCTCGAATGAAAGGCCGATTGAGGTATTTTCCCAGTATTATAAAGATAAGGAAATCTACCTTGACACGGACATCCCTGCTCCGTCCAAGGTACTGGGGTCTTGCTTCTAAAAAGGTATAACTTGAGACCAGATCCTCTTTCCTTCCCTGAAGCTGCATTACATAGTTACGATTGCTTCCGAACTCGTGCTGTCATCCAAGAGGCACTTACATTCAAAAACTGTGATAGGGCGCCTCATTAATCTCGGTTCGGCTTGCACGATCCAACCCCGGATCGACCATGTCTTAGTTGTTTCTGACTTCTTCAGGACATTCTGAAGCATCTTAGAACTTAGAGGGTAGATCCTTTGGACTGCACATTAGAGATGATACTTTGATAGCTTTCCTTGAGTAGTCGAGGAAAGGGGAGCGAGAACGTTCATTTACATTGAGTTTGTCTGTCTTGTGACGACTGTCCGACTCGGATGCCAAAACCCATCCCTGACATATAGGTGTCATTGCATGTAGGGTCAAACTCGTGGAGCTTTTGCCACTACTTCGATGATCGACATCCAAGAACTGATATTAGCAGGGAAGAACTCTATGGGACACCCTAAATCACTGCGATTTGGTGTTTTCAGCGTCCAGTGTTAACCTTCAAGTTCCCTTCAAGGGTATCAGGTGCATCAGTGAGCACGTTGCCTATTGGTATTATGGCACTGGCGGGAGCAAACCTGGCACCTCTGGGGAAATGGATCTCCTGTTGCTTTGAGGGCACTGCTTCTCTCACTAATACACGTTCGGTTCGATTCCGACGTCTGACATAGTGGTTGTCTGTACCGGCTGAGCAACCGGCGGGCAGAGGTGGATCAATGAAAGTCATGTGAGTTCTACCTGGCCAGTGAACGGAATCCATGATCTCGTATCGCCGCCCTTTGTTATCTAATCTATTCTTTTAGCAACTTTTCTGGATCATATGCTGAGTGACATTGGCTTGGTACGCGGCGTGGTACGGGGAAGGATGACTGGCGAGGTTTTATAAGCTCAAGGCCATCAACTCTCTGTAGGAACGACAGAAGTGCCCTCAACCTTCAGATGTCCTCACAACTCGTTTGGCTGATAACTGGTACTTCGTACGAGTATCTTCTTTCCGGTACCACTCCCACCCTCACATTCTGATAGAACTGGCCTCGGCTGAGATCTCACTCTTGCCGCTCTCAAAAGAGGAGATGGAGTAATCGCAACAGCAAGAACTCGTTCTCTACCGAAACTAGACGATCTTCGAGCTCACGGTGCCGAGGTGCTCGAGCTCGATGTCACAGCCCCAAATGAAGACTTACGCCAAATTGCAAAACGGGCAGTCGGATTCTATGGAAGAATTGATGTGTTGGTCAATAACGCGGGTACGTCGAGATCGGTGGAATTGAATGGACTCGAGGGCTCAAGCACATTCGCAGGATATATTCTCGTTGGGGCCCTCGAAGAAAATACGCCAGAAGAGTCATTTGACCAATTCAAGTATGTTCTTCTGCTAAGTGAACTCGCACTTTTCATAATATATTATAGCACTAATGTCTTCGGAGCGCTCAACGTTGCGAGGGCGTTCTTGCCATACATGCGGGAGAAAACGTCGGGTACTGTGGTGTTCCTTGGCTCCTTAGGAGGGTGGAGGTATTGCACCTTTGAAGGTCAACCTAGCGAGAAAATACTGATGTTTTGACCCAGAGCTGTCCCTAATGCAGGTCTGTATTCTGCAACCAAGTATGCTATACGAGGTACGTCGCCTGCTAAGCACATATTTGCATTCTCCCATCGTTTGCTAGGAATATCTACAACGTTGCACGAAGAGATATCTTCCTTTGGACTTCGCAGCATCTGCTTCGATTTTGGATACTTCCGAACCTCCTTTTTGACGTCGGAGCATCGTAGCCCGCCAATCTCGCGCATATCTGACTACGCTACTATGAGTACCGCGGCGAACGCAGCATTGGAAGGTGCGTCCAAGTTTCCTTGGTTCTTGTGGTCGATGTCTAAAATCCACCCGAATACTAGCGTACAATGGAAAACAACCTGGTGATCCCGTGAAAGGCGTTGAAGTCGTGGTCGATGTGGTGCGTGGCGAGGGCGTTGCGAAAGGGAAACCGTTCCCGACCGTGTTAGCTCTTGGAAGTGACTCCTACAACGTCATTAGAACCTCTTCGGAAGCAACTCTCATTCGCCTGGATGAATGGAAGGCTGTTACTTTGAGCACGGATTTCGACGTTAAATAGTTGCTTCTAAACTATCGCTTAGCGTATTGAACCCCAATCGACTCTTGGAATGCTCGATATCGTATTGTGGTGTTTATCGGTTGGGCACGACACCTTTGCAAAAAGTGATGAGAGTGGGATTCGAACCCACGCCCTTTCGGACCAGATATTCTAGACAGCAAACTGCCTTGGTCTCCTTAGTCTGGCGCCTTAGACCGCTCGGCCATCTCACCGTACAATGGGAGCTTATTGGACCCTTGAGTCACGCCGCGACATGAAACTCTCGAAATGTGTTTCAAATTTGTAGCATTATATAAAGTCACATTTCAGCTTGAATCGTGATTTACACAATGACTGACAGCGAAATTACACTTAGGCTAAGCCATTCAGCTGACTCGCCGCTTGGAAGGCCTTTCCTTTGTCAATGAAATCCAGAAGAAGGAACGTTGGGTTACGATTTCCTCCAAGGGGTGCACATCCGTTAACGTTGGCGAGAATTCTAGATGTCCTATTAGTTAGCATTCAATAAAGCTCCTATGTTTCGGAAGGACTCACGAAGCCACACCATTGGTTGTCGGGGCATCCAAAGGATCGCTCACGATGATACCGGTACCTAATAGGTCTTTGTTGAGAGAATGATTAATCATGTACATATGATCGGTAGTTCCAAGCGGGCCATCTATGCGGTCGACTTTACAAGGGAAGCTCGCATCCGTTACGCTGAAAGGTGTTTCCCAGATCTAGACGAGTTGGACCGATCAGATCAAGCATAAGATAGCTAATTTCACGTGCAGGGAGCAGGCATACCATTTCGAACTCGGGGAGTATGAAGTTAACCACGGACGTGTCAGCACCAGCATCGAGAAATATGACTACCCGTTTCCCGCTATCAATCATCTGCCCAAGGGTGGGCCAATCCGATTGTTTGACGGGAACGGCAGGCGGTACATATGCCAATGGCGTGATTCCTGCTCAGGAAAACCGTCTGAGTGGCATAGCTAAGAAGAATAGAAACTGTACATGATTTCGCACCTGCGCCGTCAAACAATGGTTTCCAAACGTCCTTGACAGAAACGCCCTCAGGATTGGTGAAGAGTAGTGTCAAAACTTCATTCGGGTTGGCGTCTAGGAACGCCTTGACTTTCGACAGGTAATCCGAGACTTTGCCTCCGTCGAAAAGAATCTGAGAGATCATCAGCACCTCTTGCTTCGAAGAACTGGCCCTGTCATCTTACACAACCTAACTTTCATGAGATTACCACTTCAGATGTGAGTGTACATGACGCACTGGTATGACAGAAGTGAAGGTCATCTCCATTCCTAGTTATGAGCCATAAGACGCTGGGCTATAGATTGAAGAGTGTGCCTTACATATGTGACTGTGCTTGTAAGAGCCTTGCTCCGAGGCTCAATTGCGTGGGGATATCAACTTCTTGATCACGGGCCACTGAGAATCGTGTTAAGAAACCGTAAGGATACAAAGAGCGCCTTCTCAACTTTTTGGACTTACGAGCAAAAGGATCGGAGCTGAAGGCGAAAGAATCATGAGCTCCGACGTAAGTTACGTTAGCGTAGGATCGTGAGCATAATTCCGCGTGTCCATTGCAAACGGACGCCCTATATATTCTGAGAATAACTCGGGGGTGAAGGTTTGACATGCTTTACCGTTTAACAGGGGTCGCCTTAGCTGCCACCAACAAGCCCAGAGAGATGACGATGCTCTTAAGCATTGTGTCAGCGGGTAGTGATTGAGAACCATGGCTCTCCGAAGTAACAGCTTATATAGAGGAATTCCTGTCCACTCTAGCGAAGTAACACTATCACAAGGGTAGGGCGACGAAGTGAGATCCCCGGGCCTGCATGCAGTTGCGATGGAAAAGAAATGTACCATGTGACCCTCTCGGCGGTCGATCCACGATGCAAAGCTGCTCGGACCTGAGAAACCATGGAGAGAACAATGTGATCCATCGTCACTGCCTCTTGAATTCAATCAAGCCGTAACGGCCTGCTACCTTCCTCTGCCATTCTGCTGATGTGGAAGCTGGTTGATGCATGCGTCGCGTCTTCTCTATCACGACCTCATACATCGAAGCAAGAGTTGGCGTAGATGCTCGTGATTATGCTCTCTATCTTGCAGTATCTCATCTCCGTATGTGACAATAATCTCTGCGACATCTCCCCACCCCACGGAGGAGCTTCGTGAATGCGGTCGATATTTAAGCCAAGCGTGAGGAGGAGGCGTCCTCCCTTTTGACAGGTGACTGATCCAGCCCCGGACGACGCCTCAAATAATTGGATTCTTTCATTGCGTCATCAGCGTTGTGCGTCATTTATACCACGGAGACGTATTGCCAGTCCATTCTCCGTGAGCAATTCGTTGAAGTGTCGGGTGGTCTATCTTCAACATGAATCGCCTCACGTAGCATAGTACTGCAGTCAGACCTCCTGAGAGGATGTAACTATGCTGAGATATGCTGGATTAGTGTTGGGCACACCTAGCACGATTGGGGGTATGTACTTGTGAAGACACTACGGCGGCTTCGACACTAACAACTCCGATTTCGGTCAGATGACAGGCAATTCTTGGGATTTGGGATGACTTCAGCGAGGTCAATAAAACCCAAGTGCATTCCCTCAAGTAGGAGCTCCTCCAACAGATATTCGTCAACATCCGGCGGGCCTGAGTTCATTCATTGATTCCATCACAAAGCGCCCTTCCCCCGCCCAATTAAGGAATAAGGGCGGCCATGAGGCGAGGACCCCGAAAACCGGTCCGCGTTCCCTTTTCCAAGCACGAGGCCGACGTCCTCGACAGTCTTAATCCCTCCTGTAAGTGATGCCGTTCAAGGTTATGCTACTATCCCGCAGTAGCTTCATCCGGGTATACTGCATCACAATAAGGGTGGAGTGACGTCTTTCCCTTTAATCAGACGTTCAAGCCATACATCATCATGGGATTAATTGCCTTCCACCCGCCAACCTCTGCGAAAGGGACGTAACCAATGTCGTCGTAAATCAAGCTATCCTACTTCCATGAGTAGTGCTCAGGGACGAAGACACAAGAAGCATGCAGAATTTATCTTTTGCATCCAGAAGGATTACTGTTTCTGTGAAATGCGTGTTGAGGCTTTGGTTCGAATACTACAAGAATTACACCAGACAGCCAGTTATCTATTCATATTTACGACTATCGTTTAATAGAATCCATAAGAATTATCCTGGGGCTTTCCCCCTGGCAGTCATAGTAAGAAAATGTGACCGTCGTTCGCGGAAATTCGTGCAGCATGGTCCCGATTTCGGTCGATTAAGTTCAATAGATTCAATAGAAAACTTATAAACCACGAGTAGGATGTTCAACGGTAAAACGGATCCTCCGATGGTACTGTAGGGTATGCTATACGTCTTGAGCGTAGGTAAGAAGAGCCGGCGATGTGATGATGACTTCGATCCCAACGCTGCTCAGTATCGTGTCGAAATTATCATTCCGAGTCGAGTTAATGAACGTGGCTTCCTGAGAGACGAGATCCTTGAGGACCTGAGAGATAGCAGAGTGTCCTCATGTTAAATGCCAATGTACACGTTGCGAAAGTGCCGATCCTACGCTCACCGAATTATCAGAGAGGTCACGAGCCCTGCGATGATCTGGATCCCCCACCTGATGGCCAATTAAACGTGGCGAGTTGTCTTGCTCGGTCCGCTTCGCCATATAACCTCGCCCGACTATGCAGTCACAGCTTAGAAGTACCAGGTGTAAGAAGTATGATGAATCTCGAGACGGCTCAGCCTTTCTTGCATCATCGTTCTCAAGCAAATACACCACGTCTTGGGGGGTTCACGCACCAAATTGGAACAAAGGAAATCATAGCGTAACGGTTCCAGTCCGAGAAGGTTCCGTTATTCATGTGCTCTCACAGAAGATTGTCGGCTTCGTTGGGCCGTGATAACTCTGGTAAACGAAAACTGTGATTGAACTCCAGTGTAAACCAGGTCATACAGCTCTTGCCTCCAGCACACCTTGGTGAACCAAGGGTCAATGCTATCCGCCTTTCCCGGGTCGCGATGAGAAGACCAAAATTGCCTTAGGCAAATGGAACGTTGAAGTCCGAACTAGAAGTTCCGGTGGGGTAGGCTGTATTCATCGGCATGAATTAAGGTTTGGGAATGTCGGTGCACCGAGGCCTCCAGGCCACGTTTTGGCCCCAAGTACGGCAGAACTCAAATGAAGAGGGGAAAAGACACGAGACCATTGCTTTGCATTGATTCGACAGCAGCCTAACCAAACGCAGCGTTGAACAGACGCTGAATGTGGCTTCTTATAGTAGACAGGATGCATGTAGCGCTGTTTGTGACAGAGTGAAGCACATTTGTGTTGACAACCTGGCGTCGGGTTTAGAAGTCGGGCCGAGCTGTGAGATCTATGGAAGGTTCGTTTCTGGCTGAGGAAACGAAAGCGATGTCGGGCAACCCGTATGTGTGAAGCGCCTGTGAACCCTGCGCCAAAGTTCCAGCAGGATCGCGATGACCTAGGAACCGTCGGGAAACCCTTGATGGATGACACTTAAGTGGCGTAATACTGCTGTGTAAACATAGAGAAATGACGATTGAAAAGGGAACGATTACAGATGTGTAGAGGATTATACAGCAAATGCGTAGGTAGTATGGACCCAAACAAGCAGGTATGAAAGAACCAAAGGAATGATCATGCCATTCCTTGTCCAGAATTGGAATGACACGTCGGTGGAAAACGTCGGTAGGACCCTGCAGGCGCGGGTAACCGCACAGCATGCGACGTACAAGGTTTGATCTCCTCATGCGTTCAGTGGTCGTCAATGACAGCAATCAGGTTGAAAGCGTCGAAAGGGTGGGCGGGATGCTGAGAGCTGGCTCTGTAAGGCAACCGACTTGTTAGCCTCGGCGATAGCAGTGTGCAAAGAAATCAGAAGGCTGACGAGGAAAAGATGGGAGGCGGGGATGTGAGAATAGGATTGGCGGGAGAAGTGGACGAGATGAACGGTGTTCGGGGTCTTCGCCGCCTCGTGTAATGGGCGCGTGATGTCCGGAACGGCGCTGCCGACACAGAGGGACAGTTACCATATTTGGGTAACAGGGCTGACTTCGATCTTTTTCGGGACAATATTTGTCGGAGGATGGACGGGCAATATGAAAGTGAACCATTTCGTACCAACGCCTCCCTTTTCCCCCCGCTAGACAATCTGGGGGAACTATCCTCATCTATGGCGACTGTATCCTCCCCTGATACGGCGGCGACAACGACGTCCGCTGCTCCTGCTGCTGCTGGTGCATCCTCCTCAGCTAATCCTCCCTCTCATCTTGCAAAGCTGCTTTCGGACGCTCTTGCCGACGCTGAATCACTTCGAGACGAGCTCAATAAACAACGAAAACGCGCAGAAAACGCCGAACGACTTAACGCTGCCCTTCAGTCTGTCCACGGAGACTCGAATGGGTCTGGTGTAACTTCCCCGCCTCCTCAAAACAATTCCACCACAACATCTCAGGTCAATGTCGATAAAATCACTCAACTCTTAACAGAGTTTCAAGCCCGAGCAGAACGAGCAGAACGCGAGAGAGACGAAGAATATGCAAGAAGGGCTGCGATTTCAGATGCCTGGTACCAACTGTCGGACTATATCGACAGTGTCGACTTTGCTATGAAGGACATGCGGGCAGGTTTCCACCGTATCGTCGTCGACGGTGGAGGCCTACTCACTCCCGTCACCATTCCGATCCCCAAGAACCGCGGTACGCGTTCGTACCAACCGTCGTCGACCTCTCTTGCTGGCCTTGCACTCCCACCCGTCCCGTCGACGCGTCGTCCCCGAACGCCCAGCTTAGAACATTCTGGCCAACCACCAAGTAAACGGCTGAGAGCAGACTATTCAGAACGAGTATGTGCAGCTTTGACTTTATTGTTCCTTGTCTCTAACTGGACCTCCATAGTCTCCATTTCCGCCACCACCTCAACAACCACCTTATGCATCGCATCCACCTCAACCCGCGGTCACTGTTCCTCAGCATCAACCACGTATCATCATGTCCAACCAACCCCAACCCCCTCGCCCGTCGTCTTCTCAGTATCCACCGCCTCCCACCACCCATCAATTCATCCCACAAACTGGCCAACCTTCGAGGCAGTCTCAGCACCGCCGTGCCTCGAGTGGCTCTAGCGCCAGCGCTTCGGTCGACGAGATGATTCTGGAAGCCGCCGACAATTCTCAAGGCTCCCAAGGCACCCAGCCCTCGAATGGCCATGCGCCTTCCGACTCAAACGCTCGCTCTCGTAAACGACGCGCCCCATCTACCGACCAAGAAGTCACTTACGAATCTCATCAACGAGCCTCCTCTCATCACCAACCCCCTCCCCCCGTTCCAAGGTCGGAATTCTCAAGCTCGCCCATGTATCGTCACGTCAACGGATCGCTTCAACACCTCTCCCCAGCCGAATCTGGACAACGAGAAATTCAGATGCACGTATTTGCCCCCGTCGTGACTGGTGCTCCTCAGAAAAAAGCGAAATTCTCTGGAGCGACAAGTAAGTCCGTCCTTTTTCAACTCATCTCGACATGTAGCTAATCCTTCTTTGCAGTGCCCAGTCTCTCGACCGCCTCCGTTGGAGGAACGAGCATTGTGATGTCTGGCCCGTCGACGGCCGGCGTTGACTCGGCTTCGTCGCCCCCTTCTGGATCATACCCCGCTCAGAATGACCAAGGCCAACGCATCTGTCGTCAATGCGGAATGCCAGGTCGTTACAAAGATGGGAAGTGTGTTGAGAAGTGGGGCCCTGGGCCTTGTGGCCCAGGCACTGTGTGCGATAGGTAAGCAACTCAGACCCCGTCATATCTGAATATCGCTCATCGCTGGTTTCTGAAGATGTCGTAAGAAAATGAAACGTGTCGAGCGTCGTGGAACTATGGAACAACTTCAGCAACAGCAACTCCAACAACATTCGTCTGTCCAACGTCAGGCCTACGGATCACAACCGCTCACCTTCTCGCCGGCGACTCCCTCTCAGCCTCAGACCCTCACCGCTCTTACCCGTACCGACACCTTACCAGCCAACTTCGAGCAACCTACTAGTCAGGGAGCACAACCACCCGCTCGTATCATCCAGCATGCACCGACCAGCAGCAATGGTCGTTCCTCGTCGCCATACGGCCATTCTCCCTCGAGCTCTCATGGAGTCGACGCGGAAATCCCGACATCTTCTGTTCGTGATGGACCTGTTGAGAAGGCGAAGCCGCGAACGCCTAAAACTCGAGTCACCAGCCGTAGCACGTCCCATTCGGCGACTTCTCAGTCACCGCCCACTGCTGGCCGTCAAGACTCCGGAACGCAGTCGACTGATGTAGAGGATGCGGATGGAGAGGTAGATGCTGAGGATGAGGATGAGGATGAGGATGAGGGTGCTGAGGTTGAAGAAGTCGCTAAGGGTGTCACAACGAATGGAAAAGACGCAGAGGCAAAGGACGTCGGAGTGAAGAGCTTGACAAATGAGGAGGGGGCCGACGAGGAAGACCTACTTGAGGCTGTTGATGCTGCTGAAGCGAAGGATAAGGAATCATGAAGACTCTCCCCTCCTTGTCACGACCGATCATGAATTATTATAAATACTGTCGTCCTGCTATTTTATTTGATTGCCATTAGATACCCAACAAAGAAATATAATATGCTTTGTGATTTCATCGTTAGCTGGGAAGTCCTGGAAGCCACCTCTTGACTATCATCATGAGGCGGACGCGTCTGTGTTGCCAAAACAACGCGTGATTCTGGACAAACAACGTGGTCGCTGCTTCACACCATTCAACCAACGACCATGAACACGACACCCGCAAAACCAACGACGCCTTGGAGGAATGGTCGCAAAATGTCCTTCACTTCAACGCTTACCTAAACGACCAACCTCCGCTCTTTTTTTTTCTTCTTCCACATCAACTGGGAGCCTCTCGTCGAGCACATCCACTCTGTTAGGTTCTACTCACAAACGATACAAGGCGCCAATATCTGTTAAATTCAAGGCGCGACCGAAGTCACAAACCTCGATTCTTTCGCCGATTCGATCGTCAGCGTCACGACCAGCTTCGAGAGCTGCTTGACGTCCTCGCACCCCAGGAACACCAAGTCAAAAGCCGGATGTTTTGATCCTGGCTTCAGTGAAAATGATGTAGCCATCATCGTCCAGGAAAAAACTATCGAGTTCTCCATTTTTGAACCTTAGGGTTATAAGTAGCTCCTACAAAACGTGCGAGCGAGCCGACGAGCGACGAAACGAAGCGAGCGAAGCGAGCGTAGTTGAGGAGCGAAGTTGGCGAGTGAGCAAGCTGAAAAGGCTTGTTGACTGGAAAGAACTGGACGAGTCCGTTGTTGGAAAACAACAGTCCGGACTTTCGAGTATTTATACTCTCTTCAGGTCCGTATGTTCTTGCATGTGATTTACCTGTACACACTGCGAGCGAGCCGACGAGCGACGAAACGAAGCGAGCGAAGCGAGCGTAGTTGAGGAGCGAAGTTGGCGAGTGAGCAAGCTGAAAAGGCTTGTTAACTGGAAAGAACTGGACGAGTCCGTTGTTGGAAAACAACGGTCCGGACTTTCGAGTATTTATACTCTCTTCAGGTCCGTATGTTCTTGCATGTGATTTACCTGTACACACGGGCTCCTAGGTCCGTGTGAGAACAAAAATCTATTTTTACTTACTCAGATCAGCATGTGATTACTATGATTGGTCAACAGGCTACTCGGCTCTTATGCCAAGTATACCATCAATCAGCGCCAAGACAATAATTAGTAAACAGCGGCCGCCGAAGCTAAGCATGAATGACTAAAGATCGCCGAGGTTCCGAAAGACGGAATAGAGACGGGAAACCCGAGTCTACCCCTACAATCTTCATCCATCTGATCCTAACATCGGGACAAGTTAGCATCTTGCCATTTCCAATCCGACGTCGGAGTACATCAAAACCTGTCAAACACAAGACCGAGTTAGCCTGTACACGGTGTCACGCGTACCTTGGAATAGAGCTCGGAGTTACCGAGGTCAGATGAGCGGCTTGTTACCCTGTTTAGCTGTTAGGGTTCGGTTTAGGTTTAGGGTTTAGGTTTTAGCTTGATGAACGAGTAAGCTAGCGGTATTCGATTAAGATGTCCGCACTCACGGTTTAGGGTTTAGGGTAGCGCTATACTACCGTGGTCCTTCTACCCCCGACGAATTCACACGTCGGACCGGTAGGATTTTCCGGGTAACCATGAGAGATAAGTGTTCTAAGTTTAACGACACTAAGTAAGGATTGATCGGCCTTCTCTTGATCTTAACGGCCCGTAACCGTACTTGTTCCTGTATCATCCTTGCCATCAAAGGCACTCGGTACTGCTTAGGGTTTAGGGTTTAGGGTTTAGGGTTTAGGGTTTAGGGTTTAGGGTTTAGGGTTTAGGGTTTAGGGTTTAGGGTTTAGGGTTTAGGGTTTAGGGTTTAGGGTTTAGGGTTTAGGGTTTAGGGTTTAGGGTTTAGGGTTT